>JALMGA010000004.1:64013626-64664990 GCA_023333525.1 Aspidoscelis tigris stejnegeri
AGGGGGCTCCAATCTTCAAAAAACCTCTTCACTGTTCTGTCCTTTAACAGATTTGTCAGTTTGTCCATTTCAGCCATCTCAATCAGTTTAATTAGCCATTCCTCCTCTGTTGGTAATTCCTCCTTCCATTTCTGTGCATATAACAATCTGGCTGCAGTAACCATATACAATATCAAAGTCTTTATACTATTTAAATTCTCATCTACTATTCCCAACAAAAAACAATTCTGGCTTAAACTCCGAAGATCAGCACAGACTTCAAAGACGCTCTGGAGCTATTTTGCACAGACTTCGAAGTGTCTTCAAAATGACTTTGAAGCTTAGGTTTTGGAGTTCCTCCCTCAAGGGTGCCCCCTTCCCCAACCTCCTCTAGACCCCATTGCCAAACTAACATGGAAACAGGCTCCCTTTAATCCGGATTTTCTGGCTGAAGATCCCATTGTAGACCTCATTAATGGGGTCTACAGAAAATCCGGATTAAAGCCCAAAAAGTACCCATATGATCCAGATTTCCAGAGGCGTGGTGGAAACAAATGTGTCCCTAATGGGTGCCATGGTGGAAATGGGGTCATCCGGCTCTCACCCAAATGGGTGCTTAATGGGTGCTAAAATGGGTACTAAGTGACCGTGGAAAAACACCCCATATCTGGATTCTTAGGCCTGGGGGGTGGGGGGCATAGGCAGGGAGAATCCTTATTATAGCAGAGTGGTGATCAGACAGTGAAACAAGTTTATGATTTTAAAGGTCGTTTTATTTTCTCTTCCGTAGTGTAATCAATAAAGCAACAGCTCTTGTTATTTTCAAAGAAGCTTGGCCTGAAGTATTTATTATAGTATACTATAAGGGGAAGACAGATGAAAAGATGCCTGTTCCTTTAAAAAGTAAAAGTGTTCAAGCCGCTCTGTAGCCAATGGAAGGAGGTGTTTTGCGCCTTTGTTGCTTGGGGAGAAACAGGAGAAAGTGGCACCAGCCAAAGCAAGGGTGAATTGGGGTAGTAAAAAAGCCATTTTAGGGTGTTGTTCCACTGATTTTTTCAGGTCTTACATCTGGGTAGGATTCGGCAGCACCGACGTGCAGACGTGGTGTCCTCAAAGGGACCCTAATTGGGTTCCCTATGTGGAAACCACATCCTAATCCTTCCCGCATCTGGCTCTAATTCCGTTTTTAGAGCCTGTGCGGAAAGGGCCCAAAATACAGTGGCAACTATTACTTACAAAGCTAATGTCTTGCTGACTTTTTACATCACTCAAATCAACTGCTTAGGAAAGTAGCTGGCCCTGATTGGAAACATCACCAATCATTATCATCATTCATAGAAGAAGGCAGTTTCTAGGGAAATAGTTGCCACAGTGCCCAATGGAGTATTTGTTGCTGGAATTATGAAAAATGCAGGTTAGGCACCTGCCTCTGCTCAAATTGTCAAATGCAAATAAATAAAATAAGACTACCTCTCCACTTACCTAGAGGAGTGGATTCCTGAAGAGACTCAACTGCAAGTCTGCATTTGTAGCAGCAACAATAAAACCCCCTGTCTCAATTCAGGTGCAGTTGCTCTCATTGGTATCTTTGGAGGTAAGGCATGAAAGCATCTTGATCACATTTTCAAGCAACTTGAATCCTCCAAAATGGAGTCACAAAGCTGTCAAGTGATGCAGCAAATAAATGATGCACTTCACCTCCAATCTGTCCATGCTGAAGTGGAAACACAACCTCCAATAAGTAAGAATAAAATATAATAAAGTATATTGAAAATCGGAAATATACTTCGAATTTGTAATTATGAATGCAGATGTAAAATGAGAATGTTTGGCTGTGTATCTAAAATGCATATGAATAAATTAAAATATATAATAAAATAAAACAATGAATATGTAGGAAGAGTTTAAACAGACATCTTCAAGTGAAATTTACCTGGACACTGGGCCAGTGTATCCACTTAGGATCAGAGGCACTCCGTGACTACAGAAGAACACACCCACTGTCATTACATCTCCGTTCTCAACAGCAGCAGGCACCTTGCAGTGATTGCAGAGTGTGATCACCATCAGATCCAAGGCGTAATCTTGAAGCCAACAAAAATGACCATGTTCCAGAGTGGAGGCACAGACAATGTCTTGTTTTCCTGTGGTGGATCGGGGTGCCTCCCCCATCTTCCCAAATGGAACTACCTCAGACTGATGCCTATTCGCACTTAGGCCTCTGGGGAAGAATTAGTACAGCTCTGGAACAGGCCATTCACATTCACATGCCCAGAGGCATGCTAGCCTGTCCCAGAGCTTTGGAGCACAAAAGCCTCCCAGAGCTGTCCGGCAGGGAGACCATTTGTATTGCTTCCTCCCAGACAGCTCAGGAGTCCCACCACAGCCTGTGCCATTAGGCCCTATTAGCTCCGCTGGCTAGCAGCCTGATTCCACACCCCTGGGTGAGGGTGGTACCCAGAATGCCCCTGCTGGCTGCTGGCTTGATTGGGGCGGTGGGAGCCCACAGGACACCAACACGCCTGTGGCCTGGTCTACCAGCCAAAGGTGGCAGCCTGGGGTGGGCTGTCCAGCCCCCATGGGGGGGGGGCAGTGGCTGGCACACACTTACTGACCCATATGAATGGTACAGCTGTCCCCAGCACATACCAAACTTAGTGCCCTGGTCTGAGTCCTTAGAGCTGCCAGTCCATTTTAAAGAAAATGTTTGGTTTTTTTTCAAAAAAGTTAGAAAACAGAAGCAAAGTGTTGTTAAAGCAAAGTGACTTTAAAATTTCAGAAGTATATTTGACCTCAAAGGTACTGATAATAACATTATCATCAATTATCTGACTTCAAATGTGTATTTTATATAAATATTGTATAGTTATTAATTGAATAAATAAATACGACCACAATAATAGGCATATTTGTTTTACTGAAATAATAAAAAGTCAGCTCATAAACTCAGCTCCATGCTGATCCTACCTACTGAGATCAATTAAGTCCTTTCTATTATTGTGGGGTTTTCAATTAGCTTACAGGAGAGGTATATTTATCCAAAGTTAAGTAGAATTAACTGCTGTAGCCACTAGTCACTCGTGCCAAATGAATTGTCTTATTTCCTATCAAATGCATGGGGACTTGTTTCAGTCGTTTAATTTTAGTTATTCTTGTTTCCTTTTCTATATTTGGTGTAAAATGGAACATGTAACAGACGGCTGAAACCAAATGCAGCTCTGACAGAAACCTCTAAACCAAGATATTTCAACAGAATTAAAACACAGGCTACATCCAAGGGGGCCCAGTGGTTTGGCTGGTGTTTTCCAAGTGAAGGTGGGAAAAGGCAAATGTTTGATGTTATGAAATGGATCTTTGTGGCTACCATAACCTTTCTGTGGTTGAAATGCTGTTTGTAGAAGTTTAGTTCTATATAAGCTCTGCAAAGACCAAATCCACAAATTCCATATAAGATCCGCAAAGGCCAAAGATCCACACACTTGGGAACTAGTGATGTATGCAAACAGAAATCACATCTTTGGTTTGCCATTAAACCATGCACCCCTTTGTTTAGTTCCATGGTGAACCAGTTCATCAAATAGTTGCTTGCATTCAATTCACAACTTGTTCATTCTCATACATTTGCTCTTATCACTCCAATACAAATGAATCAGTGGAAACTTCCACATATGCTGTGCAGTGCTTAATCAAACTAAACACCTGTTTGTTTGGTTAAAATGTTAATTTTCTTTTCAAGCAGGCATAATGTTTAATTTGAACTCAAACCTGTTGAATGCCATCTGTTCAGTAGAAACAGTATTTCAAATGTATGCGTGTAGAAGAGTTGGCTTTTCTACCCCGCTTTTCTCACCCATTTAAGGGGACTCAAAGCGGCTGACAAAGCTTTTCTATTCTTCTCCCCACAACAGACACCCTGTGAGGTAGGTGGGGCTGTGAGAGCTCAAAGGAGAGCTGTGACTACCCCAAGATCACCCAGCTGGCTTCATGGGGGAGGACAGAACTGAACCCAGTATTCCCAAATAAGAATCTGGCTCCCTAACCACTAGACCAAACTAGTCCAGCTCCCTAACCACAGGTGCTTCTGCACTTGCCCATTAAGGACACATGTGGAAGCACACAACTGCACAGCGGCACCTTTTTAGGCCGGTTTTAGTATGGACCATCCGCACAGTAACACCCATTAAGCACACATATGGGAAACCGCATCCACACAGTGGTACCCATTAAGGACAGAATTGGTAGACCGTATCCGCACAGCCGTACCCATTAGAGACAGGGGTGTCCACCTATCGGTGTTAAAAAAAGACTACATGTAATATAGTCTTAAAGGGTTTTTCACTGTGAAAACGCATCCTTTTAGGATGTGTCCGCACAGTGAAACTGTGCCTAC
Source organism: Aspidoscelis tigris stejnegeri (assembly GCA_023333525.1). Taxonomy (NCBI): domain Eukaryota; kingdom Metazoa; phylum Chordata; class Lepidosauria; order Squamata; family Teiidae; genus Aspidoscelis; species Aspidoscelis tigris. The sequence goes on from JALMGA010000004.1 coordinate 64,017,996, forward strand.
CCAGGGCCCTTCCCCGGCCTGCCATGATTGGCTCCTTGGAGCCAAGCATGGCGAGCCAGGGGCTCTGCTGTCACGGCTCGCCCTCGCCCCAGAAGTGGCAGATCGCCGCTTCTGGAGCCAGGGGGAGCTTCTACGAGGCCCTCCCTAGCCCCACCCAGGGGAAAGCCCCACCTTACCTCTTCAGGGTCACCCCGATTCTGGGTGCGGGGGTCCAAGGAGGTTGCATGCCTGTGTACTGACCGCCTCATGATTGGCCAGGGCTGCTTCTGGCAGCGCCGGCCGTCAGGAGGCTCTCTGCGCAGGCATGCCGACTGCCCCAGGACAGCCAACAGGAAGGTGCACACATACACACGTCCCTGGGACATGGAGGTGGAGGTGCCTGGGGGGTTCCCTGCAGTCCCCAGGGGACACAGTCCTGTCCCCTAGAACTCACAGGGACCAGGGGAGGGCCCTACCATGTCTGCCCACCCCTGGGTCTTCTCTCACCGAATGGCGGACAGGCCTGGGAGGGGCGACTCCACCCCTATCAGGCTAGGGCACTTCAGGATACTTTCCCATTCGCAGGCAGGCAGGTAGGAACACATGTAGACGTGTTCCTTTCTTGCATCCGTGTGAATGGGGTAAGCATCCCAGAGTCTATGGCCTATGGCTATTTCTATTCCATCCTATACCCTGAGGTCTCAGGCGGGTTAAAAAAAATGGAATCATTTAAAAACAAAACAAAATACCTGAAAGGGTACAAGAAACTATCTCTTCAACCAAAATCCACGGTAAAAAGATGTTTTAACTTGATATAATGTGACAGAGGTTTTGATCACATGGGCTAGTGGAAGATGTGGTTCTACATTTCCAAACCCCTTCCTTATCCCTTCAGTTTATATTCTAACGTTGACCTCAAGATCTGAAGTGACAAAGCATTGTGAATGTGCTTGAGAGAGTGAGTAACCTAGTGGCCCTTTAATAAAATCACTTAATAGTGGCAATTACTAATCATGCAGACAGATTTTCCCTATAAAATCAACAGTAGATGTAACTAGTAACAGCAGAACATAATCCACAGCACAGCACATGTACGATGTACATATATTTATATTAAACTTCCTAAAATTATATGAATCAGACAGTGCTAGTTCTGGTGGTGAATAAGAAATCTCTGTTGAAAATTTCATCCTTATTCTCCCCCCACAAGTCTTTACAGTTTTGTTTCTGTGGCCAGTTTTATTCAGATGTGACCAAAGAAAACTGTTCAGTAAATCAGCACCAAGTGGGAAGGCATTTCTCAATAAATTTGTAGCAGTCTCTGGAACGATTTATTATTTACCTAACATGATGCAGAATCATTATTGAGGCATACACTTAAAAGTGTTTTGAAAAATAGTGTAGCTGTGCTTATAATATGGTGATTTTTCAAGATAGTACTTTCAAATTTCAATAAACCACAAATGAAATTAATGACTTATTTAATAATAGGGAGCATTTTGTAGAAGGAGGAGGAGGAAGAAAAGCTGAGAAACAGAAAGATGGCACTCAGCTTTTGCTGATGGAACAACATGAGCAAGTTTGAATGAGATCCTCATATTATGTTGGCATTGGCTCATTCTGAACTGGGCCATATTCCAGATTATATTCCAGAATAGAGGCCTCTATCTGCATGCTAGATAGTCAGGCCCAGGAGATAAAAGTGATCTTTATGGCTCATAAAGAATCAAATGTAGGAAAATTCAGTTTTGGCCGGATGAGGAGGCTTCATATTTGTGTATGGATATTAGAATGAATATTGATGCACAAAACAAAGCAAGCCCTCCTTGCTTCCTCCTCCCCACCACCTGTCATCACCAGCACCATTGCTGCCGCTTGCCTTCATCCTAGGCACTTCTGGGTCTGTGTGCCAGGTCTCCATTGGAGCTCCTTTGTGGAGTTACATACCGCTCTGCAGCAGGCTGTCTTCTGTTATTCATGAGGCACCTACATTTTCAGCTTCCAGGCACCAGTTGAAGGCCTATTTCTTTACTCAGGCATTTCTGTTGCCTGGAAAGGGTAGGAAAGGTGTGTGTGAGAGTATTCTGCTAAGGCCAGTTAATAGAGAGAGAGCTAAGAGACAGAGGATTTTCTGGTATCAAAACAATGCACAAGATGACGATTATTATTATGATTACTATGATGATCCTGTGGGGTTTTATGGCCAATTTTTGGGGAGGGTACTTTGAGCCTTTGTTCCTTTCCTTTCCTTTAATCTCCGTTCTTTTTTTAAATTATTCATCTGCCAACCTGAGTAGGCAAGAAAATCTTTCCCCTTTCATGAAAGGAATTCAACTACCATCTTAACATATGTTACTCATCAAGTTTTGAATGACTGATAAGGTACTCCTACAGGGATGAGTCTCTGTAGGAAAATCAATAGTAATTAGTGCTTACTTTTGTGCCAAGTTGAATCTTATAACTAATAATACTGTTCTTTAAAAATGCAGGAAATCCAGATCATGAATTTTCTGTACAGCATATTTAAGACCAATGTCTCAGGAAAAGAACCTCTGTGAATTCTGCGGAGTTTACCCATAAGTAGCAAATACAACACCAATCTTCAAAAAAGGAACCAGGGGTGATCCAGGTAATTACAGACCAGTTAGCTTAACATTGGTTCCATGTAAGGTGATGGAAACCATCATTAAAGACAAAATTAGTATGCACATGTAGGAGTAAGCATTGCTGAACAAAAGCCAACATGGCTTCTGCAAAGGTAAATCATGCCTTACAAACTTGTTGGAATTCTTTGAGAGTGTCAAAGAAACAGGTGGATAGAGGAGAGCCAGTAGACATTGTCTATCTGGACTTTCAGAAGGCTTTTGACAAAGTCCCACATCAAAGGCTACTGGGCAAACTCACCAGCCATGGAATAAAAGGACAGGATCTTTCCTGGATTTGTGACTAGCTTAAGGGCAGGAAGCAGACAGTAGTAATAAATGGCAAATTCTCAGGGTGGAAAGAGGTAAAAAGTGGGGTCTTCCAAGGTTCAGTATTGGGACCAATGCTTTTTTATTAATCAATGATCTAGAAGAAGAGGTACAAAGTAAAATAGCAAAGTTTGCTGATGATACTCAATTATATAGGGTAGTAAAAACTGAAAAAGATTGCTAAGAGCTCCAGAGGGATCTCTTAGCATTGGGTGAGTGGGCAACCAAGTAGCAAATGTGCTTTAATCTTAACAAGTGCAAAATAATCCACATCAGGGTCAAGAATCCAAATTATGTCTATAAACTGATGGGGTCTGAGCTTTCTGCAACACACCAGGAAAGGGATCTCGGGGCTTTGGTGGACAGTTCAATGAAGGTGTCAACCCAGTGTGCAGCAGCAGCAGCAAAAAAAAGAAGAAGAAGAAGAAGAAAGAAAGAAAGAAAGAAAGAAAGAAAGAAAGAAAGAAAGAAAGAAAGAAAGAAAGAAAGAAAGAAAGAAAAAGAAAAAGCAAATTCAATGCTGGGAATAATTAGGAAGGGAATAGAAAAATAAGTCAGCAAGTGTCATTTTGCCTATTTATAAATCTATGGTGATGCCACATTTGGAATATTGGGTGTTTTTCCACTGTCACTAAAAGTACCCATTAAGTACCCATTAATGGGTACTTAATGGGTACTTCTAGTGACAGTGGAAAAACACCCATTGTGTACAATTCTGGTCACCATGCCTCAAAAAGGATATTGTGGAACTGGAAAAGGTGCAGAAAAGGGCAACCAGAATGATTAAGAGTCTGGAACACCTCCCTTATGAAATCAGGCTGTAACGTCTAGGCCTCTTCAGTCTGGAGAGATGGCATTTAAGAGGGGACCTGATTGAAGTATATAGAATTATGCATGGCATAGAAAATGTGGATAGAGAACATTTCTCTATCTCACAACACTAGAACCAGGGGGCACTCTATGAAGCTGATGGGTAGGAGAATCGGATCTGACAAGGGGAAGTATTTCTTCACACAGAGGGTCATCGGTTTATGGAATTTGCTGCTGGAAGAGGTGGTGACAGCTACCAGCCTAGATGGCTTTAAGGTAGGGTTAGACAAATTTGTGGGTGAAAGATGTATCAATGGCTACTAGAATGAATGCCTAGGTGCATCTTTCAGGCTGGAGGGGGGGGGAAGCAGGACACTTCTAAGGCCATTTGCTGGGATTCGAGAGCAGGAAAAGGTTTGTCCTTGTCTCTGCTTGAAATGCCCATGAGCATTTGGTGGGCCACTGTGTGTGACAGGACCCTGGACTAAATGGGCTGTGACCTGATCCAGCAGGGCTTCACTTATGTTCTCAAGCTTACAAGAATAATTCTACTCTGAAACTTTGGGAATATAATCACTGAATTAATAGACTGCTACAAACCATGTTGGTTGCAGTTCATACTTTCAAGGTCATGCAGGATTCTGTGGATGAACAGACAATTAAACTACCATCTGCAGTATTTCAGGCTTGTTCCCTAATCACTGAATGGAAATATCAATTTCTAGCCTTGTCTCATACTTGTATTCCTTTTTTTTTCTGATCCAGTGATTCCGTGCACATTTTACTTGCTTTACAAGTCAAAACAGTATTTTTCCAATTGTCAGCACTCCAGGACACAACCTGCTTTCTGCAAAATCCTGCTGTGTCTTTTCTGTTCTGTTCATGATACTAACAGTAAGACTAGAATCAGATATTAGCTGTCAGTTGGGCTGATATATATTTGAAATGTAGATGGAGCACTCCATACTGTGCCCAAAAAAATCTCAGACACAATTTTGCTGTGCTTCCTACTGTTGACTTTCTGTATTTGCTGCGAAAATTTCATCTCCTGGATGAGGTGATTTCTTGACAATCAGGAAGCAAATAATTAACATAGCAATTTGATTAACTCCACATGATTTCAGCTGTGATCACTACATTAGGATAGAGTTTCTGTTAAAAAGCAGTTTAGAGGCCGTAGTGTCCATGTGCTAAATACCTTAATCAACATTAAACACATTATCTGGTCTTTAATGTGGATCAGAGGTGGGATTGGAACACTAACATCCCACACTGCCCCTTGTAAACCCCTTTTGTGTTTTTGTTGTTTTGTTTTTAAAGGTACAGTTGTGACCTGTGCATAGTATAAATTCTTCTATTTTGGTTTCCTCCACATGAAGAAGAAGAGTTGGCTTTTCTACCCTGCTTTTCTCACTCATTTAAGGCAACTCAAAGTGGCTGACAAAGCTTCCTATTCTTCTCCCCACAACAGAACATGCTGTGAAGTAGGTGGGGCTGGTGACAGCTCAGAAGAGAGCTGTGACTAGTTCAAGGTCCCCCAGATGGCTTTGTGGAGGAGGACGGAATCAAACCCAGTTTTCCCAGATAAGAGTCCAGCTCCTTAACCACTAGACCAAACCGAATTCAAAGGTGGCTTAGATGTAGTAGCTGCCACATGCTAGTGTTCCACCTCTTCCAAAGTCCATTTTTCTGATCTTTAATGTGGATTAGATGAGAATACTAGCTGCTTTTGAACAACTTTCCCTTTACCCTTTATGCCCGCCAACTCTCATATTGAAATGGTTTGATCAGAAAAGTTTGTTGCCTTTGTACAACAGAGGTGGGCCCAATTTATCTCTGTCTATGATCACATGCAGCTTTCAGTTGTATAAGCTTTCCCTTAGACACACCCACTCAACATCATTGCAGTGGCATGACATAAATAGATTAAAACATGGGTAATTTGCTATTCCTACGTTTGCTCTTATCACTCAAATACAAATGAATCAATGGAAACTTCCACACATGCTGTGTAGTGCTTAATCAAACTAAACACTTGTTTGTTTGGTTAAAATTTTAATTTTAATTTGAACTCAAATCTGTTGAATGCCATCTGTTCAGGTGAAACAGTATTTCAAATGTATGTGTGTGTGTATGATCAATCTATCTACATTTTTATCTTGCCCTATATCCAAGTTTTTCAGAGTGAGTTACAACATATAAAATGAACACATAAGTTCATTCAAGTTTCTTTGGTTTGGTTTCTATTCAGATTTGAATTCAAACCATTTGAACAATCCCTGTTTGATACAAACAGTATTCTGAACCTGCTCGGCACATTTCTGGGCCAAAGTCCTTACATAAGCCCAGGAGTGGGGTGGGAGGCTCGCTGTTTGAGTGGTGCATCCCAGCCCACACTAACTTTGAGGCCAGGGAATGCGCATTCCTAGCATCAAAGCTTCTTCTTTCTGATATTAGAAATGGCCCCAGAAGTAGAAATGCTGCCAGGCTCTGGAGTGGGAGATAGGCTGGTCATTCATGGCAGCAGCAAGACCTTTCTTCATGGCAGTAACAAGAGCAAACCTAGCCATGCAGTATTTGCAGAGACAGCTGTCCTGCTCTGCAAGTAGAATAGTCCTGGGAATGGACTAACTGCCGATGTAGTCATTGTGTTCCAGGTTCTCTTTTGGAGCCAAAGTACACTAGATATATGCAGCACAATCCTTTCATTACTATTTCATAGGGACAGATTTAAAAGTGTCTTCTTCCTTACATTCCATGGTTTTTTTATCACATAATCTCATTCTCTATGCATTATACATTCTTGCATGTGTAAACACCTGTAGAATTATATGCCTGCTGGGGCATTTCAGAAGAGGATCAGAAAGTGTATCTTTTCTTCTTTAATCCAATCAAGAGTAACAAAGAAGGAGCCTGAGTGTGTAAGTTAAAACATTTGCGATAAAGTCCTCAATATGGATTCCTTTTGTATTCCTTTATTCATATATTCTTATATTTCTCTCTCCTTTGATTTCGCCTGATGGTTTTTTTTTTTGTTTTTGTTTTTTTTGTGAGGAGGAATTTGGAGGGAAAATAGTCAGAGTTACAGCCTATGGAAAAAGGGCAAGGTCAAAAAAAACAACTGTCATTTCTGGAACTGTGTGACATAACAGTGATTGACAATGGCTGAATTAGGCCTTTCTCACTATTCTGGGGAGTGGCATCAGCTTTGCAATGACACATAAAAATAAAGTTATTGAGGAAACCATAACATATGGTATACTGTGCAAAATATGTCCTTGCACAAAAGCATAAAAGAGCACAGTAAGCTGCTGTGGTATCTTTCCAGTTCTCTGCAAAACTGTACATAAGACAAATAGTGTGGAGTGACAGGGGACAATAACCATTCAGAGAAAGGGACAAAGTTGAGTTCAGGACAAAAGAGCATACACTTTCTCTGCTCTTGACTTCCTGCAAACATCCTTTAGAGGCATCTTCCTTGTCTTTCCAACCTGGAGGTGGTACTTAGGCATCAGTGATTACTTGCACATTGATTACCTTCTTTATAAATATTTATATCGCAATGTTCAGGTCTCATGGTGGGTCACAACAGTCAATAAAAGCGTCTAACATAAAACATAAATAAGATCAATAAAGCAATATAAATAATATAAATGAATCCATCCCATCCCAACAGAACAAAATTAAAAGGAAACTAAAAGAAAAGGCCCAGATGAAGTAGTACATTTGATTTATTTTGAATTTCCTGCCATGCAGTGACAAAAAGCAAAAAACAAACCCTGCAAGCTCATGCAGGCCAGGGGAAAAGCTTCTTTCCGTATTCCTCTTCATTGGCCACTGGTCATTTGCCTATTTCCTATGCACGTAGAAGATGTGTGTGAACCCAATAGGAAGCGCTTGATTAAAAAAAGATGGCAGCGCTCTTCTTTCAGTATGCAAGAAAGTTAATATTGCACCTGATTATTGCATCTTCTTTCTGCATGCAAATCTTGAGATGTTCCCCAAGATTAATATAGCTGCTCACAAATTGGTATAGAATAAAAACAGTTCCAGGTTGTCTTTAAAAAAAAAAAAATTCTAAAATGTTGAGTAGCACAACTGTGTAGGATAAATATAACATATGACTAATATTTTAATCATTGTTTCCCCGAACAACAAATGATCTGGTTCATGTTGGCACGTACTAGGTTAGGCCACATTGTTCCATCATAAAACATCACCAAAGCAACACTGATGTCAGATGTGTAAAAAACAGCATGCTGTTCTAGTGTTAAATGAAAAAATATTTCTGTAAACAATAAGCTATAAGGAAGGAAAGCAGAGGGTGAGGAAAGTGAAAAGTAAGTTATTATTGCATCTGATTATCTGTTAAACAATAGAAATAGAGATGATAATAAGATGGTGATTAAGTGAAAAGGTCACATGATTGTCTATGGGATATTGTCCTAATATCCTGGGGCTATGTTGTGATTCCTTCAGATATGTTTGGCAGTCTCATAGACCAGGATACTACCAGGTTCTAGACCCTCACTGGAAGCAGCCAAAGAAACTTATTTTGTTGCCTCACCATCTTCTCTGAGTTGAAAGAAGAAAGTAGCAGCTAGTATAACAAATCACCCTCTGTTCAGATTCTCACCCTTCCTAACCTCCAGAAGCCAAGAGGAAAATGAGGGATATTGTTTGTATCCTGCACCTACTTCTTGCCAGATGGTGGGGCAAAATTTCAGGACAATTGCAAGCACTCACTTGTCTTGACATTTGCTCCCGTGATGGTCAAGCATTCAGGCATTTTGATGCCACGAAATGCCCAGATATATATAATTGCAAGCTCCTGTTCTTGTGTAGTGGCCATTTTCAGGCCTCGCACATGGACTGGGGCATTTCTTTCACATGTAAGGTAAGCCATTATGCTTTTCATGGAAAACCCAGGTGGAGAGTTGATTTTCCCATGATATCACATCACTATCTCAGGACTATGACTGAATTGCCATGGATAATTTAGCTCCAGACATTTTCCACAATTTTTGCCCTGTTTGGATGGGGCTCACCCTACCTCACCTCCCAAAAGATAAGCTACAGTTATGGATTAGAAGAGAAATAGTTTCATATGACTAATTCCACTGAAGAGGAGCTTTGTAAACTGCAATTACATCCTAACACAATCACACCTGACAACTTAGCCAAAGAAGGATGCTGCTATAGGATAAACATGTACAAAATTGCAGGTAGAATTAGTGTTTTCCATTCTTAATGGCACCTCAACTCCCAATAGGCCATGAAAACCAAATAACTTTCATTGTAAAAACTTCTTATTTCTGTCTCAACATAATTGACAACATTGCAATGACAGATGTGTCTGCTGCAGCGGCTTTTTAAAAGAAGTAAATAATATTGTTTGGTAGCCTGTTACGCATGATTTATCTTATCTCTGTGCTGGACAAAAACACCAGGCCTCACTGTGTACATAATTTATGAACAGGTGTGGCAAAAATCAGCGAGCAGAGCTCGGAAGCAGCCCTGCTTTCAGCACAGAAGCAAAAAAAGAGAGAAATACTTTCAGTGAGTATGGCATACCTATTGCCTGATGGGGAATTAACAAGTCAACAATATGTATGTGTCAGCCAAAGGCAAGGGGAGAAAACTGAGCAATAAATGTCACCCAAATTCATGTGGTGTGTGCAGTCTTGCCAGCATGAGAACAACTTGGCTGCTGTGCTGTCAGCAAAAAAATATGTTCTGCCTTGTTTCTGGGTCACATGGCAAGGATTTTGCTTGTTACACAGAGGCACAGGAGAGTTGCTCTCTGTCACCCTCCAACTGACATTTTAAAGGGATTAAGAAAATAAGTCAGAAAGCAAAACATTATATATTGTTTTTTTTCTCCTTGTAGCCAGCTACTAGTAATCTTAAAAGTCAACAAATGTCAGATTTCAATTTCTTGCTCACTGAATTACTGCAATCCAATGAGGTTTGTTTCTTTAATTTATGCTCATAAGTTACTGAAAAACATCCGTTCTATCTCCTAGCTTTATGAGTGTGTGTATGCATGAATGCACATGAATGCACATGCACACACACACACACACAAACAGGCACACAACTAATTAGCTGCATCCGAGTTCTTTGTGATGTTGCAAGTGTTTTTGTATTCTCACTGATTTTATATCATGTTTATTTGCCCATGTGAATATGCACTGTTACTTTTGCCCAAACAGTTTTATTCTAATGAAGCTTTGAATTGCTTACATTTATGTAGTCTTTTCTTCCCTGTAGCTTAGTTCTGGTTTCAACTTGAACAATACAGTGACTGTGGGTTCTGTTTATTTAATCTTACTTTTAACCTGTGGAAAATCAAGGACTTCTGAGTATAGCTATACTATGAAAAGAACACCTGTAACACAATGCTGGAGATCTGCAATGGTGAGCAGATTGCCTGAATATCACACATAAATGTGTCTTGGGGAGATTGCCTAAGGTGAATGGAAATAAATTGGAACTCTGTGTTTGAGAGAAAATAAAGTCTTGGGTCCCCTCCAGACTAGTGGAAATAGATCAGGTTCAGCTCTCGTTCACTGTTCTTACCATCCTATTGGGACTGGCAGGAAACTTCAAGTTTACTTGATACTGTGGAGCAAGTGCTCATCATCCCACAGTAGGTAAATTTGAAGTAGGGGCAGCATAATGCGCTACCACTACGAAGTATCAGGTGTCAGGTGTGATCCCTAAGTCCCTACTGTGCATCAGAATGAACAGTATTCCTAACTCTGGATGCACCCTTGTTTTATACAAGCAGTGTCCAGGGTGTAGACGCCCCTCTCTCACTACAGAACAAATATTAAAGCTGGGAAACTTTCATTTCCCAACTTTACATTTTTGTGTAGGGACATTTTCTCAAGTGTAGTGAGGTTTCCCCAAGGGCATCAATTTTCAGCATAGGTTAAAATGGACTTCATAGGAGATTTTGCCCAGTTGTGGTGGCAGTGGTAGAATAGTTCTGATTTTTTCCTGTTTCTGGTCTTTGTAATCATTTTACTCTTAGTGTTAGTAAATTTAATTAAAATTTTAATTTTAATATTAACTTGATTTTTTTATCAAATTTGTAATGCAGTATTTGATTTAAAATATAATAAATAGATCTGTTATATAAACTGTTATATTCAGTACAGTATATATCTTTTTAGATCCTATATTTATGCAAGTGTCATTTCTTGGCTCCTAAGTAAACCATTTAAGAAAATAGTGTTCCTTGTGATTTGCGGTTTTTATGCCATGTTCCATAATTCTCCTTCAAACCTATGAAACATGCCATATCAACCCCAAAACTGCCACAAGTAAGATGATAACCAGTTGTGAAAGCTTTCGTTCTTCCTTTTAAAGTCTTGAAGTATTCTAAACAAAATTGTGAAACTTCTGGAATTACTTTATAAATAATTGATTTACTACACTCAGATGCAATAGATTAGTGGTGAAAGTAATCATGTTTAAATACATATGACTCATCTTAGTTATCATGGTAAATATATGCTAACAATGACTGCAGGTTGACTTTGATGTGAAATAATTTCCCATTCTTGTATGCTTACTTATATCTCCCAAACTCCACATATTAAGAGAAACTAGAAACTATCTTAAATTTATTGCCTTGCATTTTTTTATTTTTAATACTTGCAGTAAACTGAATACACTATCTTTTCCATCCCAAGCGGGCGGCATTCTGCAAGCACATGCACACGAATGCTCACCAGGCTAGTGGTACCAGCAGCCAGGTCAAGATCCAGAGTTCAAGAGTTCAGTTTACCAGAGGGTCTTCATAGTCATCAAACGGTCAAAGAGTAAGGAACACAGAGAACACACAAAAACCAGGGTTGCAAGGGTAATCAGCTGTTATCTGCAACAGCAGCTGCAGGAACTGAGTGTTTCCTAAATAGGGTTGGGAGAGGCAGGTGTTTGGTTTGTAATCATGCTGAGCATCTCAGGTGCTCTTGTTCTTGCCTGAGAACACTCTGAACTGGGCATTGGCCAGCATCTGAATCTGAGCTGTCTCCATCTTATTTATTTTATATTTACATTTATATGCCGCCCCATACCCGAGGGTCTCTGGGCGGCTCACAAGATTTAAAACAGACATTTAAAAATTATATCAACTCTAAAACCAGAAACAAGTTTAAAAAAGCAGCTTTAAAAAATAAAACCAGACTAGTCTGTTTTACAGCATCCATTCATAGTCACTCATACCTGTACATTATTTTTTTAAAAGTGTCCATTGTGTAGACCTGCAACCTCAGTGCTCTCAGTTAAGTTAACTTGTACTGTGTAGGCAAATTTTGAATTTTGCATTCCAGAGCTCAGGTAAGCCCTCGCCTTGCTCCTAGGGTCAAGTTTAGCAAATGTTCCACCTAGCAAACTCAGTTACCAGGCAACAGAGGTTTGGCAATCTTGAATGTTTGGAAAACATTTAGAATATTGTTTTGCATATCCTTAGCATAGAGACATATTGAAAGTGAACTTTAAGGAAAAATAAAATATCAGCTGCCAATTTTAAAGGCCAAACCTTTTGTTCAAGGCCTTTGGAGGCTGGACACTGGTTATTTCAGAGCTGAATGTCCAAAGTGTAGAGGACCCTATCCAATTTTAGTGGCAACCTATTCCTGAGTTGCAGGGGTTGTGCTTCCCATCCTGACCTTTTTGGATCATGTGGGGGGACACTCCTACATAGTGCATCCACACCACTCAGAACTGTTTCTTCACGAGAAGCAGCTTTGTGAATACTGGAGCATCCCCTGAATCACTATGACTCAAAATATCCTTCAGAGCATTAAAAGGCAAGGTTCTAATTGACGCTTCACCCCTCGTGCAGCTACTAGGTAGTTTGGCTCATCCTCAGTATTCTGCTGTATCCACCAACTTCAGCTATTGTGCCTTCTACAACTACCAAACTCAAAACTGTTCCTCTCCACGGAAATCTTTAGTAAAAGGTGAAAGATTTATGCGATCTGAAGAGAAACCAGAGTATCTTGGGAGACAGACTCCTTGTTCCTGTTTAACCCATGTGATGTGCCTTCCTCACTTTGGCTGGCTGGGAAGATTGCCTTGGCTTAGCTGGGAAGGGCAACTGCCTCTTTGTCCTCAGAGGAAGAGGCACTGAGAAAACAAGGTATGACAGGATAATCTTGTTAATTTCTATTTTGATTGATCATCAAAACCTTTGGTTTTTTTCAATGTGTGTGAATGCAGCCATAGTCACTACCCTTCTTCATTCATCTTAGGCTGCATTTGAAAATTAATGAAGAAAAGATAGTCTTAGGAAATCTGTATATACTGCTTCATAATTAATTAAACAAAAGTGTTTTTTTCCTATTTGTGCTACTTTTTGTACACTTTTTGAGAGACATTTATATCTTTATAAATTTGCAGTAGAAACACCTTTGAGAAGGAAACATATGGTTCTTCTTTCCCTTGTCTCATATTACCTATCAATTACTTATTTGTCTATGATCTTGGAAAAAAAACAACAAGAACCTCTAAGAATCTGCACTGTGCAGGCCAGGCATCTTTGCTAAGATTTAGTGCACCAGATTTAGGCATATGCTAGCTAAGGAAAACATACACATCTTCTGCTAGCTTCTTTGTGGAACAAGGATTCCTCAAAATGAAGTTGCTTAGATTCAATTTTTAAACTATGTTCTGCAATTATCTACCAAACACATGTTTGCAAATGAATATCTGTCTGTTTGGCATGGTTGGTAACTTGGGCTGTGTCTTCATTTTGCAATAAAGGCGCCTTAATCGGGTCCTAAGGAAAGCTGGTCTCCTTTGAGGTAATGGAAACTGGCCTGACTTGAGGTGCACAGCAAAGGCATTTCGGTCTTTCTCTACATTTTTGTATCTTTAAAATTGTTGATCAAAAAGTAAAGAAATAAATATCTGTCCCTCTAACTCTCTCTCCCATTCATATTGATATATATATATATATATGGCATGATATATGAGAGAGAGAGATGCGGGAAATGATGATGGAGTGAGAAAGAAAAAGAAAGAAAGAAAGAATGTCTGGTGAAACAGCACATACCTAATATCCATTGAAACATGTAAAAGCCTACATATATTCAGCACATGCCACTGTTTGCATCACAATGTTGTTCAATGCCTGGACACTTCCGGTTGGAACATGGCAGAACCGACAACCTGAACTTAGCTGAGCTAAGCCAAGGGGCTTTCAGCATCAAAAATTCCCAGAGAATTGGAGATTTACGTACCTTCTCTGGTTGTTACTTCTTCCTGAGTGACAGGAGAACAAATAGAATCCTCAAAAAGGGTTGTTTCAACAGCCCACCCCTGTAGAAGAATCTGCTTTTGCCAGGAGGTCAGAGGAATTCAACCAACACCCTGAGATATTGGAATTGCAACTGAAGGTCTGACCAATTCCTTCTTTGTAAGACTTTTATCATTAGAATCAAATAGAGAAACTAATTGACTGTTTGGAAAGCTTCTTAAAATAGAGAAAACTCTGCTCTGTTTTTCTCGGCAAGTGGGGAAAAAAGTTAACCTAGCAAGATGGAACCAAAATAAGACAGAAAAGTAAGAGATAACTGGCATTTATCATTAAAAGTTTTAAACGAGTCTAGGATCCCAAGAAAAAAGAGTTTTTGAGAAACCTTATTTGTTAAGATAAAGTCAGTGATAAAGGACAGGAAGTGATGTGACATTAGCCATAAAGTTGTGATTTACTATCTATGTACTTAAGAAGACAAGCATCTTTTATTTTTTTTGGGCCACTAGGTGGCAGCAAAAGTCAAGAAAAATAGCAACATATAAAGATTATCTGAAGATTCAAGCATCTACGTACTATCTAGCCTCCTGAATACAACGTGGAGGAAAAGCAAGGTTTTTCCAGAATTTCCAGAACTGGTGAATGTGATTAACTTTTTGATTCACTTAGAAAATTCAATGGAACAATCCTTTACAAAACTGGAGATGAGATTGATGAAAATAGAATCCGCACTAGATCAGTGGCGTGAAAATAGATGAGAAGAGTGCTTAAACGTGCAGTCTCAACTTGAGGAGGAACCTGAGCACCAGAAGCCAATGGACATTCAACAAGGAAAGGTGATTATACCAGAGATGACAACACAAATTTTGCAAAGGAAAGAAGAAGCAAGACCATTAAGAATGGTTGATTTTCAGCGGGGGGAGAACCCCAGGAAAAAACTGAACTTTACTCTTAAGCAACAAGGATATCATTTGGAAGGAGGTAAAACTTCATACCAAAGGAAGGAAGAGTACTGGGATCGAAAAGAAAGGCACAACCAACTGATCTTCTGAATCTCCAAAACCAAGAACCAAAAAGAAAAGTGAACTTTGTAGTAGGCATCACTTAAAAATTGGGCAGAAGAAAATGGGAATACAAAATATAAATAAGATTGGCAAAGAAATGGGGGGGAGGGATCTGCTTTAAACTGAATGGCATAAAATGTAGAAAAGATGTGAGAAATGAATTTAATAGAAAAATGATAAATCAATTAAACTACAGAGTAAAAGTATATAGTGGTATACACGTGTATAACTTGTGGGAAAACATAATAAAGATGGTAGTAATATAGAAAATAAATTAGAAAATTCTAATTTTAGGGCTTTATATGCTGGAATCATATTGGACAAATGAATGGGGGGAAACAAGAAGAAATAGACAAAATAATAATTTCTATATAAGAGAGAATAACAGATAAGTTTGTGGAAGATTGGTATCCCTTATCAATTGTCTATGAGAGACTGATGCAATTTATGATTAGCTTTGATTAATAACTAAGTGGTCAACTGATAAAGAAAAAAGATATATGGGGAACAGATGAAGATGAGATATGAAGAGATGGAGGAAGTCATCAAAAGAGCAACAGATAGAATGTTATTGTATAAGGTTAATGTATAATTAGAAGTTTTATGTTTAATAAAGAGTATATTAAAACAAAAGTTGTTCAACACCTCAACTCCACATTGAAGCACATGAACTCTGGGTGTAAAGTAATTGCATGAGTTTTTCTTCTGTCTATTACTGTATTAAAAATAGCCAGCATTTCTTATATTGGATTGAGGTGATGACTCTCATGTGCCAATCACATTTCTGAAAAATGTTTCAGAAAAAATAGCGGTCCTTGTGTAAGAAGTCTTTGGAGACAAAAGTGTTTAAGGTCAAACCATTAGTGACTGCAGTTATTGCCAAATACTTGCACAGCAAAAGGCACTTGCTTCCCTTAAGGAGCCAATTACAGCCCTGTGAGACTCTTGCTAAAGGAAGACACATGAGCTTATTCTCAATGGAAGAAGGCTGCTCTCCTGAGAATAAATCAAAGGAAAGAAGATCAGAATTTTGGGAGATGAATCTGGAGTCAAAAGCAGATGTGTGGACCACTGTGTGAGTCAGGATGATGGACTAACTAGATGGGCTGTGGCCTGATCCAGCAGGCTCCTTTTATATTTATCAATTTCTACTATGTTGTTGTTCAGTTGTGGCCTCATGAAGCACAGCCTGACCGGCATAAGGGCTCTCTGTTGTCTCCCAAAGTTTGCCTACATTCACATTCATTGCTTCCATAACACTGTCTATCCATCTCATCTTCTGCCATCCCTTTCTCCTTAAATCTTTCTTAGTTTTAGGGTCTAATTCCCACTATAAATATTTTCTTCTCTTCAATAGTCTAAAGTATTCAATTCCCTTAAGAACTGTTAGTACTTTCAAAAGCTTTTTTATGTTTTCCTCCCAACTCTTCCATTATTAAATGAACATCTGAACTCAAGCAGCCATCAGCAACTACAACTGGAGGAGGAGAATTTCAGAATCAGCTTCAGTCCAATTACCTAAAGAAAACTATCGCACTGTCAGTCAAGGCAGCGAACAGGCCGTCTGATTAGTAAAAAGAAAATTACTAGACAAGGAACAAAGAAACAAGCAGTACATTTAAACAGAATAAAATAGTACTTGAGGAAATTGGATGGCACACTCCCATCAGGCTACTGTAAATTGTAAATCTATCCCAAAACGAGTATACCTGCAGAGATTATATAGTGGATAGAGTTTGGTATTTAAATATAACATATTATTAAAAGGCGGTGGGTGGGTGTGCGTGCCTGCACGCAGGCACACACAAATCCAGGCATTCAAATGCAAAAACAAACAAAAAGAAAACTAATAGCATTATTTAGATAGACCACATAGCCTACAGTTATGCACACACATGTACACACACACATTTACATTATGCAGATTTTAGAGCTATTTCTTGAACAATCATACCCAAATTAATGCACTGTAATATTTTGCTGTGTTGGAATGTGATGTAAATCTAATACATACATTCTAAAAGTTTGACTGACTCCATATTTATTCGGCGCGTCTAGAAAATGTTTGCACATGATGCTGTTTTAAGCAAATATATGATGTTGTGATTAGTGAGAAGGTGACCTGAACTGAAAATGTTCTTGACACCATCTTTGTGCACTTTCAAAGACATGACTGTTTACTGTAATTTCTTGCAATAAACTTTTCTCACTGTTGGCAATGCTTGTTTTCACAGCTTGACTTCCCTAGAGGAGGATCCTTTTCTCTAAGAAAACAAAGTAACTCCAGAAGAGGGGGGGGGGGAGGAGGGAGAGACAGAGAAAGATTTGAAAATGCTAGTCAGTCTATTATACTTAACACACTTAAACCACCTGTTAAATCTCTTTGGCCTCTGCTTGTAACCAGAATCAACCAGAATCAATAATATGATCATCACAAGTGTTGTGGACTTAACACTGAAAAAAGAACAGTAGCGTTTCCTCTTCTAAGGCTGCATGCAAACATCACTTACTTATTCTGCTATATTTGGATATTCCAGAATAAAACATGGATATTCTGCTATTCAAATATAGCAGAATAAGTATGCATGGATACAGCTTAAGTCAAGCCAATTTGCCTTGTTAAATTGCACAGTTCCAGCCAAGATGTTTCAGTTAATAAAGCAGGATACAATGCTACAACGCTATGTCTGTCTCATGTTTCTACATTTTTAAGGGCCTTGGACACTGAAGTCAAGAGGATCTGGTTGGTTACAGGCTTTCTGTCCAGTTCAGCCCCATTCCCACTCATGGAATAAAACTCTATTTAAAATGCTTTTAAATGCTTTAAAACTAACCAAACAAGCATCTGGCAATCACTGTCAACCCTGAATTGTGTCCCCACACTTCAAACACTTCATACACTTCCAAAAAATGGATTGGGAAAAACGATTCTTTCCCCTCCTCACCCTTTTCCCACCCCTCTCTCCCCACTGGCTTTGACCCAATGACATGGGGAATCCCAGCCCCTTCCCTCCTGCTTTTGTTGCCCCTGTTTGAGTCCACAGACTAAACACCATTTACATGTTTCACAAAATCATCAGCCCTGCCTGTTAACAAACACAAGCCAAACAACCAAAGCAACAGCCACCCACTCCTAGCCTCAGAGACACACGAAAACTCAGACACATGCACAGATAATTCCTGCATTTCAAGTAGGGAGAGAGAGACAGCCGGCTGACAGACACCATGAGCTAAGCTGGGTGGAATACTAATCAGTCAGGCTCCCGGTTGCAGCGAGAGAGAAGTAACTTTGTTACCATAGTGTGTGGGTGGAAAATGAAAGTGTATGGGATGAATTGTTACTTATTATCAGAAAAGGAAACTGTGAAGTGCTCTGACTGAAAAAAAAAGCTTTATGCTTCCTGGCACTTTAAAAAATCTGGCTAGGGACTGTATTGCAAGGAGAAATCCCACCCATTTCATGACGGATCTGTCCCGATCTGCTGTAGTGTTCCCAAAGGAATAAAGTGTTTTAACTACAAAAACAGGGGGAAACACCTGAAAAACCAGGTGTATTGTTTATTCCATTTTAGAGCCAAATACTCCTCAAAAAACCCCTGAAATGGATTGGTAATGGGGACAAAGAGGATCCAAACCATTTCTAAACCACTTTATTCCATGAGTGGGAATCCACCCTTCCATTAGATTCCAGGAATGCATCCAGACACATTTTATACTGTGAATGGAATGCACAGTCCTGATCATGTCATCACACAGGACGATCGATCTTTCATCACTGCACTGCAGTACGTGATCGATACTGCACATTTACCTTAGCACGGGATGAAGAACTCTCGCTGTGCAGGATATAGTTAAATTGGAGTATCAGTCTAATGCAGACAGGATGATGAGAAACATAACGAGATACTACCTAACCAGGAAGTGCAGCTCAAAACCTGATTGGCTGCTTCAACCCACGTGACAGTGCACACCACCTAAACTCTCACCGTGCTGATAGAGGAAATTACGAAGCTAACTTCCAGTAGGGACGATCAGTCATCCCTGTGCAGTGAGTTTACTGTGCTTTTTGGTTTAACTGTGGATTTAGATAGTGAGTCTGGAGGCAGACCAGAGGCGTTTTCGCACTAAGGCGAAGACGCCTCAGAATGCTTCCCCCCGAATGGGTTGAGAACACTTTCCCGTTCACACAAGGGCAGGTAAGGAACGCTTTGAGAGGAGTTCCCTTACCTGCCAGTGCAAGCGGGAAAGTGTTCTCAACCCGTTCGGGGGGAAGACCCTCCCCCGGGCTGCTCCCATTGGCTCCTATGGACCCAGTGTGGGCAGCCCGTTTGCCTTCTTTCCCTGGGTTCCTGCTCACTCCCGAACCCCAGATTGGGCTCCGGGGGTGGGCAGGAAGCCCAGCCAAAAGCCCCCAACCCATCCCAAGGGTCTTACCTTTTTCTGCAGGCTCCATTCTGTGTAGGAAGGCCGGGCCCTTCTGAGCACGCTCGAGGGGGCGGCCCCTCATTGGCTGGGCACCCGCACATGCTCAGATGGGCAATAGAAGCCAGCCAATGAGGGGCCTCCCCCTCGAGCGTGCTCAGAACGGCCCGGCCTTTCTACACAGAATGGAGCCTGCAGGAAAAGGTAAGACCCTTTGGATGGGTAGGGGGCTTTTGGCTGGGGTTCCTGCCCACCCCCGGAGCCCGATCTGGGGTTCGGGAGTGAGCAGGAACCCAGGGACAGAAGGCAGCTGGCTGCCCACACTGGGTCCATAGGAGCCAATGGGAGCAGCCCGCGGGAGGGGCCGCGCTGTCACAGGGAGAGAGCATGCGAATGCTTTCTCTCTGGGACAGGTCGGAACGCACAGAGATGGTTTCAGAGCACTTTTTAGTGCTCTGAAACTCAAACGCATGGAGGGCACATTGTGACACTTGCGGGCGGCCTGGAATGGATCCCGCCGCCCGCAAGAGCGAATGCTGCATCCCAACGTGCCCTCCATGCGTTCAAAAAAACCCTGTGCTAAAAGGCTCCAGGTTCAGTCAAATGACAAAAGAATTCTCTAAATGAATTTGTATTACATGGAGCTAACATGACTTATTTGGGACCACAGTCTGCACTAATTCAGTTGTAGCACTTCTTTTTAAAGAAATGAATCCCTATTCACAATCCCTGAGAAGTGTCATGGGAAATTCACTCAATGCGCAAACTATCAAAAGGCCTGCTATATTTTCAAAGGCACAATTCATTTATGGATAAACATAAGGGAAATGCAATGAAGCAGGATTTCTTTTATGTTCATTTGAACAATAGTGCAATTGTGATGCTTTTGATCCTGAATGTTTCCAATGGAGTAGGATAAGTCTTATGTGACTTATATAACTTCAGTAGTCACTGAAGTGTCACAACTTTTAGGAAGATAAAACATTATAGGGTATATTAAAACAGCTACCAGGGACCTTTTTGTTTTCTTCCAAAACTAAATGCACAGCACCATAACAAATTGACAAACAAACAAATGTACTAGTTTCTCAGCTGGCCACAAGAGACTCTTGTGCATAATTTCTTTTCCCCACTAAAATGTCATTACAGCATGAAAGGGCAGAGTAGTGCATTTTAATTAATTTCAAAAGGACACGTCTTCTTTTCATCTTCTTCCTGCATCGTTAAATTTTGAAGCCTATACTATCTGAGATATCTAATGGTTTTCCCATACCTAGTTGTCTTTTCTTTTTCTATTTCATTATATTCCCTGTAAGACCTTACATTTATTTTCTATTTCAACATCATAATTCTGTCTTGGACCATAAAAATGTAATTGTTAATGGGAGAGGGGCGGGAATGTAGCGCCAATATTTCCCAGGAGCCCAAATCAACCCCACAGCTTATTGGTCTTCATTGATCATTAGGTAATGTTAAGGCAGCTCGAAGAAAATTTCAGCTTAGGATAATGGTGATGCAATAAAGAAGATGGCTTTTCTGGTAAGATCTGCACAGGGCTGTTATGGCAAAATTGGGCTGGCCTGAGGGTGTGGTGGCCACAAATGTGTGTGTTCCTCTATTGCATCACAAGATCACTGCCCTCCACCCCCAAGGTTTTGTGTTATTTTATGATCTGAGTGTAATTTTTTATAATGTATTACTTCCACTGTTATTTTACAAAGTATTATTCAGTATAGTTTTTAATTTTTTAAATTTATTACGCAGTATAACGATACTACTTTGTATCTGATCCCCTTCCCTGTTTGTTGTAAACAGCCTTTAAAACAGTGGTTCTCAACCTTTGGGGGTCGAACTACCCTTTCAGAGGGGTTGCGACGAGTCTCCCACTGCCCTTCCCTCCCACTTCCCAACTGCTCTACCCCTGTGGTTGGGGGTCTCCACAACATGAGGAACTCCATTAAGGGGTCGTGGCATTAGGAAGGTTGAGAACCGCTGCTTTAGAAGTATAGAAATGAAAATAGAAATGAAATAGTACTCATTAGAACACTACCAAGGCAGAGCAATAGGATGAGGTCTGACAGTTCTTCCTTCTGTGGCCATTTCCTTTGGTCAGCAAAGCAGACACAGGTGGAAACATCAAAACCACAATCAAAGATTGTGCGGAAACCTGCTGTTGTTAGGAATAAACAGAGATGGATTTAGTATTGAAATTTATTGTGCAAATGAAATAATCTGCATTTCAAAGTCAAGCCCACATTTTCCTAGACCAGCTGAGTTTTGCATAAGAAAATCACCACTGCAGCATGATCTCAGTATTACACACGGGCAGTTAAAGAAAAATCTAGACACTAGGGGTGTGTCCCCATGCACATTTTGTCCCAAATCAAAATCGTATTCGGGAGGGGCCATCCCCATGCCTTTTTTATTTGGTCCGATTTTCCAAGAACAAATCGCCCAAACCAGGACCAGATTTGGTCCTGGAAAAAAAATGTTCTCACCATGGTTTGGGTGCTTGGCACACATTGCTTTGGGAGCCAAACCTGTTCATGGGGACGGTCCAAGTAGCCCTATTTGGGGAGGAGATTTGCTTGATTTTTTCTCCCTTTTCCATGGCAAGCAATCATCCCCCCCACACACTGTTTACGTGATTTTTCTCCCTTTTCCATGGCAAGAAATCCCCCCCCCCCTTCACGATCGTGCAGGCAGGGCAATGGCTTGATTTTTCTCCTTTTCCACAGCAAGCAAGCCTCCACCCATTCATTATCACTAAGACAGGCAGGGCAACGACTTGATTTTCTTCACTTTTTCACAGCAAGCAATCCCACCCACCTCCTGTTCATGGCCAAGGCAGGCAGGTTTCCCAGGTGAAACGGAGGTGTGCAAAACAGCTGAACTGCATCGGGATGGCTGTATGCATATACAGCCTGTGTTAGTGATGATGTCATGGTGACGGGCAAGATTTGGTTTAAGTCCTGTACCTGGTCAAAAATGAGCCCAAATCGCACCAAATCACTTGCATGGGTACACAGCCTAGAATAGTCTTCAGTCCCAAGTTTGCCTCAGTTCCAACAAGAAAATATAGAGAAGAGGGGACTGTTTAAGATTTGTTTTCAAAGACATATTTCTGGCTTACCTACTCTAGATCACAGGAAGGAAACACTAGGGGTGCGTCCCCATGTTCATTTGGTCCAGTACCAAAATTGGGTTCAGCAAGGGCCATCCCCATGCATTTTAGATTTGGCCCAATTTCCACAGATGCAAACTGCCCAAACCCATGCCTAAATGGACCAAATTTGGTACCTGGAAAAACAAGTCTGGGCACTGTTTGGGTGATTTGGTCCAAGCTGAGCCTGTGCATGGGGATAGTCCCAGACTTCACAATCTCGGCTGACAGGAAAGAGGCATGAGTTTTAAAGCCAAGCCTCTTTCCTGTCAACCAAGATTGTGAACAGAGGGTACAGAGGCTTGAGTGTTCTCCCTTTTCCAGAGGGACAATAAGGATGCCCACCTGGAAAAGGGAGAACACTGCAGCCTCTGCACCCCCTTTTCCCATCTTGGCTGACAGGAAAGATGCTTCAGTTCACTTCAGAAGTAAAACTTTACTTCTGAAGTGAACTGAAGCCTCTATCCTGCTGAGATCTTGAATGGGGGGGGGGCATTGCCCCCCTGGAAAAGGGAGAAATCTCAAGCCTCTGCACCCCTTTACTCCCATTTTGAGAATGGCTTGCCTAGAAAAGGGAGTAAAATAATGATCCCAGTGTGGTTTGCATGGGGATGGCTAAATACGTCCCCAGCCTGGCCACAGCCTGTGTTACCGGGAATGGCATGGGGATGCCTAAGATTCTATCTCGGTCCCACACCTAGTCCCGTGCAAGCCCAATCGGCGCCAAACGTCTTGCACGGGGATGTGGCCTAGGTGTTTCTGCATCTTGACAATGTGACCTAATGAATCATATGCATAACCATTCCTTTAGGCATGACTGTAAACACAGTGTTCAATATTTCTTATAGGGAGTTTGACTATAATGGTTTTTCTTCTGAGTCCCTCTCTCCCTCTCCCCCATTTCTATAAGAAGAACTCATGGCTAAGTAAGGAAGATAGAATGATCAGTTCTAGCAAAAGAGAAATAAGGGTGTTTCCGCACTGGATGCGGTAACCAGATTAACCAACCCCCCAAGACAGATTTAAAACACTTACCTTGTTAGCTTCTGTACTTCAGACCTCTTCAGGGACCCTTCGCGGCAGCCGCTTCCACATTTCAGTGAGCGAGATCCGTTTCTAAAATAGGTCTCACCGTCAAAAAACCAGTTTAAAACAAAGACCTCAAAAATTAGGTCTTCAACCCATCCCTTTGCCTGGATCCATTTGGAAGCAGGACCCTTCCACACACGGCCAGGCAAAGGGACGGATGTTCTGGCAGCCACCATGTTGGGAGAGGCAGAAGCAGGACAGCCTGCCTCAGAAGCCCCTCCCTCATGTGCCACGTGCTGCCAGAAACACGTGGTGACTGGCAGCTGCCTGGTCCAGTCCCGTGGCTCCGGGGGTGGCATCGGCGGTGCAAGAATCCAGCGGACTTTTGGAATGGGTGCTGTGGATTTCGTATAGCACCCAGACTATCCATCCTGCTGGATCCAGCCTTCCTGCACATGTGCGGACCGACGAGGGCCCTTCAGGTCCATCCCTATTTGGGACAGATCCTTAGGAGGTCAGATCGCTGAGAAGCAGCTCTTCTTTGAGCTGCAAATGTGGTGGCAAATGCGGAAGGTGATGATAGTGATGATGATTGGACTGTGTGTTCTAATGTTGTATAGGCAGAAAGTTACTTGACAGTCAGCTGCCAGGGATCTATGAAATGCTCATGATTTTTCTAGGGTAGGACCTGAATGACACCATAATAGCATCATGTGAATTTTTCAGGAGCACCCAGTCTACCTTAACCCCAACCCAAGAGCACTTTAATGAGTGAGCAGGAAAAACCACTGTGATATCACATTTTTCTGCCCTTCCACCTCACGACAGTGGCAATGGGAAGACTTACCTGTCCAAATTCTGTGTCTGTGAGGGCTGCATGACCAGGAGTGGCAGCAGGTGAGTGGACATCATGCTTGACACGCTAAACTGTAAAGCAAAAGTATCCATCCACCATGCCTATCCTGCCTCCATTCATTTTAATCATCAGCAACTAAAAGCAACTGACAACCCATCACTACCAATCAAAAGAATCGGGTGATGATGGTGCTGAGAATTCCAGAGCAAAGCATCACAATGCTATTTCAGCTCTTCAATCATTCTTCAGTGGTCTATCTGTGTATAGCCCAAATGAAAATAATGGATTGCTATTGTTTTTCCTTTGGCTGGATCTTTCTAAATAACTCAAGTAAAGCAGTGGGGCAAGTCAGCATGTGGGAACAATTGTGTTGAGAAAGACTGATACCAAATCTCAGCATGAGGTGACAAACACAGATGAATAGCAGACAATGGCTACAGAACTCAGGACATTTTGGACAACAAGAGGAATGGTGAAAATCCTCTATCACATTAGAAAACCTCATGAGAGGCTTTTGAATGGGAGAAAAAAAGTTTTATCTCATTGTTTTGACAGGAAAACATAAAGACTGTGCTAAAGGAGAGAGAAAATGGTGTAACCTGTGGACCCAAACTACAAACAAAGGTGATGTTTTTCCATGGATGCTTCAAGGATGTCTATTGCTAAGCAGGAAGGAAGGAACAGAAACCACAGTGGTAGGAAAACTGTGGAATTATCAAGTATAGGGCACCAAGCAAAATCATTCTGAAAGTGTCAGGCATTTCTCAAAATACATTCCCTAAATAAATGATGGATCAAGGTTAGGATAATAATGTATTAGCTATACTCATGGTACATGTCTGCATCCTGACAGGATGTATACTTTGCAGGGGCTGCAGAGCACCTATCGGATATATATTTTAGAAAGCTCTACAGTCTCCCTGAAGCAAAGCCCGATGCTACACAGCGAAAAGCTCCCACTTACCCCAGCATAGGCTGAGCAGCAGTTTTCCCTCTGTTTTAATTTTCCTAGGAGTTTAGGTGAGATCTCACCAAATCTTGAGAGAGTTTGCCCTCACCAGGAAACAATAGGCCTCTCAAGAGAGTCTGTAGACATCTCAGAGGAGTGAGGGCTGATTACATGGTTGGAAGAGTCCTACTGTTGCTTTGGAACATTGGAAGAATGTGGGGACAATCTATTCTCCCTGTGAAACTTCTTTACTCTAAAGAAAAGGGAAGGTTCACACTTTTTATTTATGTCCGGAGGCACCCTGTATCATTCTACTGAAATGTTTTTTGTATTTCCTTAGTTCCTGAATAATCCCCAGAGGATCTTCACAGAACTCCCCAATATGAAGATAATATTTGCAACTTGGGCCATATAATGAAGTATTTTATTAATGATATTTAATTTTAAAAAGTGGTAGCATTTAACCATGTATAAAAAACATGGCAACATGTACAGCTCTAACAAGGGATAAAACAGGGCATCCTGGTCAACTGTGCTTTGAAAAGAGCTCCATATTGTTATATTGCCTCTTTAACTGCCTTAAAAAAAAGGTGCTTCTCAATCTGAATGTACCAGAAGAGTGAAAATCTGTATCTCAGCATAGGGATGGAGACAGGCAGAAAAAACAGTGAAAACCAGTGACAGTTATATTATAAGCCATACTAATGGCTTATAAAGATCTCTTGCGTTGTTTTGTTTTTGATGTGACTGGGCATGACAGTAATAAAACTGCACAATGGATAGTTTGGTGTTAATGTGAACTTGATTGACTGGTGCAATAACTGAAAACGATTGCCAACTCAGGAGAAGTTTGAATAAACAAAAGTAAGGTTAACGATCTGTGAAAGTCATTGATAGGCAATGCAAATTTTTTAAAAAGTACATCAACAGAAACAATCAATGTTCACCATATGTTCTTTGTTGGACATGAACCACAATTAGATTATAGTGGTTCTATGGTGGAACAGGAGGAGTTTAGGAGGCCTTTTTGACAGGGTGATAGTTCATAGAACAGCTTAAAAATATTGAAGAGTCTTGAATCGACTGAAAAAAGCCTCTGAATGCTGAATGCTGGCTAAATTCTCATGAAGCATTCTTGCAATGTCTCATGCTGTTTGCATTTGGGAAAGTGAAGTGAAATTCTTTTAAATTATTGCAGAATTGTGGTCTAAGTTCTCCTAAGGATAAAGTGTTTTGATAGTTGCCCCCAGGATTTATTATTATTATTAATAATTTTAATTCATTACACTTGGATGCAGATACCAAGGGTAAACATTTGTAAACATTTAGAAATGCTATTCAGTCTAGTTGTTCTGGTTTACATCTATCTGCATTTAATTTCAGTTCATTCATCTGCATGCTCATTACAAGATAAGTGTGAACAGGGCCCAAAGTTGCATAGATTACACTGATGGCACCCTATTCCAAAACTTGTGATGACCACACCCTGTGGATTCATCTAGATGTTGAAGAGCTCCCAGTTATGAAATAAAAAATCCTACTTGCTGTTTTCTCAGGATGCACCAGACATAATAGCAGAATCTCTATAATACTTTGCCTCCAATTCTCTATCCCTGAATACACACCCATGGGCTTCTCTTGACAATGTTTGTAGTGCCATAATTCAGCCTGGTTCTAAATAATCTCTGCTTATGAAGCATCTCTACAGTTCTGTTGCCACTTGCTTTTAAATACCTTACACAAAGGTGATTTTAGTAACCAGGCAACAGCTTTTTTGTTTTTGTTTTTTTAATACTTCTGAATCCTGGGAAGGTATCTTGAAGAGTGGATATAATATAGCTTCCTTAAGAGCTGATACCCCATCCCATTTTTGCAACAAGGCATTTATCTATCTCTGACACCACAGCCATACTCTTTTAGAATGTTTTTATTAGTCTTGATAGGCAAGAGTCACAAATCACACTCTGTCACTTCTGTAGATCTTTACTTCAAATTGTATAGTTCTATTCCATGCAAATATTAATACTTTTGTACTTAATGTGTTACCATACCTAATGAAAATGAATAAATAATTGGGCATATGTAATTGGGGAAATTCTGGCGTAAAGGCATTATATTTGGTTATGAGTCCTTAAACTGAATTCTATCAGAGCTGTGAAATTTGGCCTTATAATTGGAATTAAAAAGAAGAGGCTGGACCATTAACTTGGAAATATTAATAATAAGCCTGGGAAAGATATTCATAATCCCAAATATTTCTAAAAAGCAAGGAAAGCTCTGTGAGGTTTTGGAAAGACGAATTTCTCCCTTTGGTTGGAGGTTGCTAATTAAGGAACTGTTGTTGGGCTGCTGACCAGAGGGAAAAAAATTGAACTGATTGAATTGAATTGAATTGAACCATTTGAACTGATGGGATTATGCCTGGGCACCAGAAGAGAAAAACAAACTTTGTCTATTTACATGGGTTAAGAATTAATCACTGAGGGGAGAAAGAAGGGTATCTTTTGTTTTAAGAGGAAATAATGGAGTCTCTGGGGTGGATCCTATGAAATAATGCTGAATTTTGGAATTTGGTCTTTTTAAAGATTTGCCAAAGTCTACATAGCTACATACATTTTAACTGGGGAAAGGGAACAAGAAAAAGAGGAAATAAGAGTTTTTGGAGTTTTTACTGCTTGCTCTGGGATTTAATGGGATTAATCTCTAGGCAACTTGGAAACCAGTTTTTCCTCCCAGGAAGGGGATAGATTGCATTTGCAAGTTAATCTTTTTTTGAGGAAAGGGAGTCAGGAGTGTTTTCTAGGATCTTTGGAACTGAAACATTTATTCATTTGTTTATTCATTAACAAAAATAAAGAATCATCAGTTTCCATGGCCCAATTTTTGCCATAAAAGGAGCAATAAGGCAGAGCATGGGATGGAACATGAAGTCATTCTCCATGTGTCCGTAACTTTTTTTAATAGCAAACTTATGCTTTTTAAAAAAAACATTCTCTGTGCTTTTTGAAAAAGGGATTTTGCCTATCCCTCCTCTTTTTCCTCTTTTGGCTCCTTTTGAATTGATGAGATTGGGAATTGACAAATTTAGGAAGAACTAAGAAAAAAACCTGACATTCTGGTTTTTCTTTGGAGTCAGAAGGGCAGAATAGGGTGTTTTTAGATAATTTTTCTGTTTTTGCCCACCTATCCCCCCCCCTTATTCTCTCTGCTTGAAGAAGAAGTGGGGGAAGTTTTCCTGTAAAGGCATTTTTGAATCTTGCACCTTGCAGTTTGGATCCCTCTGATGAAAACAATTAAATAAGACCATTTTTAATAGTATTTCTTTTTAATTTTGGAAGATTTTTACTCATTTTTGGAAATCAGACTGGCCAAAATAGAAGATCATTTTCATTTTTAAAGTCATTTTTCTTCCTGACGAAACACAGGCATGCTGAAATCCCACGTCTGCACTTTTGAATTTCTGGACATAATGAGGAACACGGTGAGAGGATTTTTTTTCTTTTGTTTTTCATTCCATCCCTCCTTATTTCTTTATATTTTCCCCTATATTTCTTAATTTTTGGCTAGGGCTAGGGAATTTTTTCTAGTATTAGGAATTTACTATTCTCTTTCTGGCTTTTTAAAATTGTTCTTAGAGGAATTTCACTCGTATTTGCAGATTTTTTTGCCCCCACAAAAAAGGGCACAACTACATGCTGGCTATCTCAATAAAAGTGGGATGGGCTTACTTTAATGCAAAAAGATATCTTAATGGAAAATGCTCATTATTTAGCCATGTATAGGATTTGCATGTTTATTTTTGTGCTTTTGAATGTTTAAATGAAATATGCATCTGATATGGCTTTACATTTCAATTTAGCTTTTTTCTGTACTTCTAATAAATTCTTTTCCACTGGTTTAACAAGAAATACTGGCTTTTTGAGTCTGAAATGAGTTTTGTCTCTGTTTATGGTATTTTTCATTATATAAAAGCCTATGTAAACGATCTGGCTACAGATTGCCTGGGAGTTTAAATTTGGGGTATTTTTAGGTTTTAAATTAATCCAAATTATCCAAAATTTGAATCTACATTTGGTTACAAATGTGCCTCGCAAACGTTTCACAGCAAGTCTCCTTCTGATCTAATAACACTCAAGCCTTTGCCATACAGAAGCATCAGCTCAATGACTCCTAAAGGACAAAACAGTAACAGAGAAGTAAGATATCTTTGCTATTGGCACTGCTATATAGTAGACATAGGCTGCATCTAGACATCACTTATGTATTCTGGTATATTTTGATATTTTGGAATAAAGCATGGATATTCCAGAATAGCCATGCTTTATTCTGGAATCCAAATACAGCAGAATAATTAAGCAATGTCTGGATGCAGCCCTTCTAATATGTTCTGCTCAGACTCACATTAAAATTTATGCCACTGGTGAGCAAGCTTCATTACTTGTAGATGCTTAGAGCTTCAGAGTAACTTGTAGGCTATGTACAATACTGATTCTTTGCTTCAGCATTCCATTTGAAACAGGAGACCCAATAGGAACACTAGGCATTTCAGCTGAAAACTTCCCAGTGCCTTTAAGATTCCATAAGTCTTTGAGAGTGGACAATGTCAAGTAGATCATCCCACTCCTACAACTAGGCAAGTCCCACATAAGTGAAAACCATACCAGAACATCTTTTGTCCATGACAGTGAACCTAACTGTAAGTCCATCTACTAATTTGTTTATTAATTTTATTTTTTTAGGATTTATATCCTTCCCTTCACTTGAAGGTCCCAGGGCAGGTTACAGCAGTAAAAAGATAAAATTCATAAGAGTTAAAACATTACAGTATAAAATGCAAATCCTCTCCCCCACCATATCCTAATAGGACTTAGAAGAATGCTAATGATCAAAGGCATGTTTTAACTAGGCAACCAAAGCAATATAGTTTTGGGCACTTGGCAAACCTCTACTGGGAGGCTGTTTCAAATTCAGGGAACCACCATATAAAAGCCCTTCTTGAATATTGCAACCCTTCCTATCTCCTCACCTTTCCTAGCCTGACAGATGGTTTCCTTAGTCCTTCTCCCCTGCCACCTTATTCTTGCATCTGAAGTGCCTGCAGGAGGAAACTACTGGAGGGGCTTCCAGACTCACCCTATGCTGATGGTGTCATTTCCCGGTTGTCAGACACAATGATTGGAAACCATGCAGGCACCACTTCTGGTCCACCTGACAGGGTGATTGGAACTTGTGCTGTTCCTAGACTTGGCTTCTTGTTAGTCAGACAGGATGTGCCATTGTCTACAGCAGGGGTGCAACATGTCAGCCAAAAGGTGAAGTAAAAAGATACTGCTCAATCAGCATATTTTTACTTTGGTCAAATGCTGAGCTGCTGCTGTGGGCAGAAGAAAGCTGTGGTGCTTTGAGTTAAGTCTCGACACAGCCCTGGTTTCCCTATTGGCTGGACTGGAATCAATGAACTGGAACAGGAAAGCAGGAAGAGGAACCAATGACAGTCATTCACCAGATAGTTGGAACCAGATAGTTGGAAAAGATAGCTGGAACTAAGAGACATCTTTCAAATCCCCCCCCCCCCCATGCAGTATGTTTGCTTTTCAGCACATGCAGAGAAGTACAGCATGAGAGACAGATTTTTCAGGCTGTCTTTCCTTTTATCTTTGCCACATGAGCAACTGATTTGTGTACACTTTGTAAATGTATGAAGCAATTCTGAGATTCTTATGTAGTCCATTTTATGTGAGTAAAATATAAAATATTGTACCAAAATAATGAGTGTTTGCCACGAGAATTACTTACAGATATTATTCTAATGGCTTATCATACTTTCCTTTTTTTCAATCTTTCATTTAAAAATTCCTAGCAGGCTTTAATTGTGTATGCCACAATTTTATTGTGAGACTACTGTGAGATTTCTTTCTGCAGTAACCATATTTTCATGTAATAAACTCAATTAAACTTGCATACACAGGTTTCACTTTGCAGCCCGTTCTGAGCTAAGATGTGCAAATGTTCCATTTAAATCTGTCATAATTATTTTATACCACTTATTTATTCATTATTCAGGCGCAGCTGGGCCAAAATCATTAAGCCTGTACTGCCTTTATAATTGGAAGTTTAGTACTTAATGACCCTGATTCAGAACTCTGTGGAAACATTAATGTGTGAACATAAGAGGCCCTAGCAAATGTGGGTTTTGTTATTCATTTCAAAATGGGGACAGCTCTGCCTACTCCACAATGTCATGTGTACATAAATTTGTGAGACAGTGTATTCTATGGAAACAAATTTGCACGTGTAGAAACTATCGCTGCAAGATTTTGATGGACGTCATTTCAAACAGCCAAGTACACCTTAGCTTTGTCAAGCAAAAAAATGGGTCTGTTAGTGGTGCTACAGCTGCAAAATCATGTAACCTACACACCTTGTCAATTCTTCTTTGGAGACCCTCCAAACTTCCTCATTATAGAGTAGGGCAGAGAGACAGAACTGTTGATTTTCCAGTTACTGTTGCTGCTGTTTTAAAATTGCATTGTTGTGATCTGCTTTTTGACATGTAATCAAAGAGTTGTTTTATTTTTATCCTTCTTAGGACTGTCTATTATTCTATAAGCATGTGGCAGGATCTGTTCAGGGAAGGGATGAATATTTTAAACAGTCTATCTCTCCCTTGCAGCGTTAAGAATAGTGCTTTCTAAGTAGCACTATTCTTAATATGGTGGCATACTATCCACATGCCACTGGCCATCCTTCTTGAGATCAAAGCTAGGATGTTCTCAGCTTTGATCATGACAGGAAGACGCAGATGTAGTCCACCCTGCCCATTGTCAGAATCAAAGGATGGATAGCTAAGTACCATCTCCAGGAGCCAATTCACACTTGGCCCCATAGTACACCATAGGGTAACATCTGGTAAGAAGCATCTGTACTTCGAGAAGGCATTTCCAATCCAGAAACACCTCCTGCCTTATCAGATGTTACCCTATCATCTACTAGTGGTGGTGCATGAAATTGTGCACCACATGCATCCCAACCCTTACCTGAAGCTTACCCTTTCCGTTTAGCAACAGGACCGTTCACATTATCTCCAGTGGTAGGAGTCATCTGAGATGCTGTGCAAGTGCACTGGCACCTTGGATGACCCCAAACACAACTGCACATGCACAGAGCACCACTGTCACAATCTCACTGGGCTCCGCAAAGAAGATGACCGCACCCAGACACACAGGTAAGTCTCTGGGGCACGTGGGGCTTAGTCTGCCATAGACGAGTGTTTCCAGGAGTGAATGCTAGTACACACTAGTAGGAAATGCACGTTTCTCAGCCAGGGGATGGGAAGATAAGTGCGGAAACAACTCAGGATGGAGAGAGACAGGCAGGATGTTTCTAAATGTCATTTTCAGGTGAAGGCTTTGACTTTGTCTTCTGCTTGAGAATCCCAAGAAGCACCTGATGAGCCGCTGTCTGAGACAGGATGCTGGACTAGATGGGCTGTGGCCTGATCCAGTAGGCTCTTCTTATGTTCTTAAAGTGACGGAATCCACATCTTCAGTTCTAATAGCAAAGTGGAGAATTCACAGAGAGGACCAGTAGGCCCCACACCAGTGGCAAGAATTGGCTTATTTCCCCAGTGCACTAGGCCAACTGAACACACTGAGGTGGAGTTTTTAATAATCCTTTGATCCTTTGAACAAAGACAGAAAAAGATGTGCCAGGAGAAGGTTCTCAGAGAAAGCTTACGCCTTGAGGAGTGGTGTCAGGATTTTATATTAGTTACAGAAGAATCATTGAGAAGCCCATCAACACATTACTGTAGGTTACAATTGGGTATTTCAAATCATCCCAGGTTAACTTATCATCCCAAAACTAGAGCCCACATGTAAAGTACATTTTATACTATAATAAACAATGATCAACTCATCACCATGACTACTTGCTTATGTTAATGAACCATAAACAATTGCCAAGTATTATCTGCCATATCAGAATTCTAATTTTTGAAAGGATCCAGAGTTTCATTCTCATGCTACTTTCCATCTATTTTCTATAAGCCTTGCAGCATAAGAATTTTGGGAAAACTGTCTTCCATAGCCTACTTTCTTTCTGCTTCCTCTGGTTCACCAACCTGTTGGGGGAAGAATATGGCACCCATGTGGATGCCAGAATCTTTCTGGACATCAAATACAAGATGAAAGTGTTGTGTTGTGCAGACCCTGCACCCTCATCACACACTGAAAGTGCCACAGAGGCACCATGCAGATCCTGCAATGTGTTGAACAGGT
Organism: Aspidoscelis tigris stejnegeri; assembly: GCA_023333525.1. NCBI lineage: Eukaryota > Metazoa > Chordata > Lepidosauria > Squamata > Teiidae > Aspidoscelis > Aspidoscelis tigris. The sequence continues at coordinate 64,051,789 of JALMGA010000004.1, forward strand.
TAGAAATGGACAAATCCAGTAACTGATAACCTGGCCTATCTAATGAGAAACACGACAAAAGGGAATGACTTGAAAACCTAAGTTCTCTTCCTATAATCATGGATCATGCCCACATTTTAGATTCTAGAAGACCAAGCTAAACATGTGTAAAGGTGTTCAAGAAAGTTATCAGGATCTGAACCAGGATTCAAGGGTTTTTTGCCAGGTCTATCAATTTTCCAGTTTCTCCAGATATACCAACCTTCCATCAGTTTAAATTCACTGTCTCATGCTGGCAGTTCTCTTGCAAACTTCGTACTGTTTCTTCTTCCACTATAATTTATCATGACTTTTTTTGTCTGCAACCTACCTGATAATTTATGGTAGCTTACAAACTGAGACCTAGGAGTTCTCAGAAAATGCATCATCTGCTCTCTCATCCCATCTCCAGACACTAACTCATACATTTAAAAGTTACAATCAATCTTCTTTTTATTTATTAGCAATATTAGCTCACCTCTCTTTTCCTAGAGGGGCAAGAAAGGACAAAGGGGGGAGATATTTTAGCTTGATCACGTTTCTAAGACTGTTCAGTAATAAAAATTCAATAGTATTAATGTGCAACCACAACAACCACTGCACATACTAATATGGGAATAGTTTCCACTAAATCTACAGGAATTATGATGATTATGTCTGTTACTCTCCACACACCAGGGGTGCCTCCAGAGATTGCTGTGAAAATGCACAGCTTACCTATACTCCAAAGTAAAGTGCTTCCAGAAGGAAAATAGTTTGTCCCGATACTCTGCAGTGTAGGCATCACAGCAATGAGGATTCTTCAGTTCATGTGCTCACTCCTCCCTGTGCGTTGTGCTCCATTGGTCTTCAGCTTCTCAGATGAAGAGCAATTCTCACGAGTTCTCACCCTGCTCATCCAAACAAGACGGGAAATGCAGAGTAATGGAATACTCCACAGCAAAAGTCATATAAACTGCTATTTTAAAAAAATGCAGAGTATTGTACAGATACATTGGAGGATCATTACGGCTGCCTGGCCAATCAAATGCTGCTGCACATTAAATATGCATTTTTAGCCATATCTGGTAATAACATGGGACTAAGTGCCACTAAATCCATGGGAATTACGATGAAGTATTACCAGGTTATTATTATTTGTAGTGTGATTTTAAAAGACACAAGTATGTGTATGTGTGTGTGTTGATTAATTTTATGGTGCTACAAAGATTCAAAAATTACATATTATTTCCCATTTAGGGTTAGAAAATCACAACTACTTTAAAATCAAAAAACATTTGTGAGCTAATTTAGATTTAGATTGTTATCTTTAAATGTTTCTTAGGGCGTGTCCCCATGCACGTTTTGGTCAAAATCAAAATCACGTTTGGCAAGGGTTTTCCCCAAACCAGGACCAAACCTGGACCAAATTTGGTACTGGAAAAAACTGTTCTCGGCATGGTTTGGTGTCTCAGAGCACATTGCTTTGCAAGCCAAGCTTGTGCATGGGGACAGTCCCAGGCTATTTGGTGAGGAGATTGGCACTCACGTCATTGGGAGGTGGGGTTTCATGTCCTGTGCTCACTGTTCCTGTCTTATTCATTGGAGATCACAACCCCTGAGACATTTTGGGAATAAATGGTGTTAAAGCCGAAATGATGAGGGGTCAAAAGGCCTTCACTGCCCCACGAGACTCTTTTATACAAGTATTCTGCCCCCCTTCCCTGATCGCCAAGGCAGGCAGGATAATGGCTTGATTTTTCTTCCTTTTCCATGGCAAATATTTCACCTCGTTTCCCAGTCACCAAGGCAGGCATGATAATGGCTTGACTTTCTGCTTGCCAGGTGTTTTCATGGTTCCTGGGTGGAGTGGAGGTGCGCAAAACTGCTCAACTGCTGCTAAGCCTCATAGCGGCTTTGCTCAAACAGCTGGGGTTTTTTAATTTTTTTTATTTATTTTTTTTGCCATTCAGTCCTGGCTTCTCTGTGCCACTAAGGGGGGGATGCAACATTTACAGCAGGCAACACAGGAGTGGAATGACATCAATTTGGCTTCCAATGAGGAGAGAGGGGGCAGAGAGGAGATGGTTCTGCTCCCCCTTGCCAGGGTTTGGCGTGGTTTGCATGGGGACAGCTATATCCTTATCCCAGCCTGCGTCCAGCCTGCTTTACCAGGAATGGCATGGGGATGGGCAGCATTAGATCTCAGTTCCGCACTTGGTCAAATGTGAGACCAGTCAGAGCCAAACAGCTTAACGTTGTACTTAAGAATAAGCAAATCCTTTGTCAATTTTAACACTTAATTTTCAAGTGAATACATTTTATTAATAAAATGGTGAATGCACCCAGAAAAAGCTAAATTACTCTCAAATGAGTTCTCCTGGGTCAGCTCTTTTCTGCAAAAGGCTAATATTTAATACATGTTTACAATCTGTTAACTCTCAATCAAGTACAAGAGGTACTTGATGCAAAATAGAGTGTAGTTAGCTTAGTTTCAATAAAGTAATCAGATAATGTAAATAATGTGTTCTTTAAATGTCCATAGACTAATATGGGGTTTTTCCCTAACCTTCTATTTGTTTGTTTGTTTGTTTGTTTGTTTGTTTTTCTTAGAAGCCAAACAATTTATGATAATGAGTTGATTTCTGTAGGCACTGCTCAGAGTGGAGATGGGTATCTGGTAATATCCTAAAAATGTAGGATTGTAGGATTAAAGAAATGAATAATTAGCCTTTTATACCAGTTGGGGTAGAAAACAAGAACTAAAATAAAATAATAAGAAAGCCTCATCATGTGCAAAGAATTGTGCGCTATTTCTACTTTTCAAATTAAAGATCAAAATAAAGCCTTGAAAGTTGTTCAGCGAGCATCACTTGTGAATTGGATTTAGCATGCATCCATTCTTATTCCTAATCATGACATTCCTGATAGATGGTTTGCAGTAATTGCAATTTATTTAATGTCAAAGTGAGTGAGACACACTAGACCTTCCCCAGACATAAAACAAAATATCACTAGATTCATTCATGACCTCCAGTTCTACCTATTAAGCATAAATTCAATATTGATTTAAGCCATTTGTGTGGCAAAAGGATCCATTTTATCACTCATTCATCTGAGACCACAGGCTTGTTTTAGTAACTTTATTTATATATTTAAAAACCCCTGACATGTCTAATAAAGATGCAATCTATTAGTTAAGCCACAAGCAAGGACTCTTTCAGACAGTGATCTTTTATCAGAAACAACCAAAATAAAAACAAGAGTGAATCAGTATTTTGCCAATAAGTCCTGAAATTGACACATGGGCAGCATCTGCACTTAGTAAAAAAGAGTGGTCACAATCAGCTTAGAGGTGATACTATTTTCATGTCAATGCCACTTCTAAAATGCATTCTACAAATTTCAGTGTGGATTAGAAATGGGATATGAATATTACTATCCATATGCTACCACATTTGAGCTACTTTTGAGCTGCATTTTTATCACTCATTCGTCTCTGACAGTTCTCAAAGCTAACAAAGCCAAAGTAATGATAAGATACCATCAGCATGCACCGTATATAAACAAGGCACTTATAATAAATTCAAAAATTGTGTGAGTTCTGAATCCAATGAATTCTGAATGCCAGCACCTAAAGAGATGATGGTGACATCCAGACTCAGGTTAGTGTTGGGGTGTATGGGGGGGGGGTGTCTTTCTGCACTTCCCATCATGTCCAGGGGATAGGAATAGTGCAGTTCCACTGGTGTGCACTAGCAGATGCTGCCAATGTTTCGATTTCAGTGAATGCTAGTACACACTAGTAGGAAATGCACGTTTCTCAGCCAGGGGATGGGAAGATAAGTGCGGAAACAACTCAGGATGGAGAGAGACAGGCAGGATGTTTCTAAATGTCATTTTCAGGTGAAGGCTTTGACTTTGTCTTCTGCTTGAGAATCCCAAGAAGCACCTGATGAGCCGCTGTCTGAGACAGGATGCTGGACTAGATGGGCTGTGGCCTGATCCAGTAGGCTCTTCTTATGTTCTTAAAGTGACGGAATCCACATCTTCAGTTCTAATAGCAAAGTGGAGAATTCACAGAGAGGACCAGTAGGCCCCACACCAGTGGCAAGAATTGGCTTATTTCCCCAGTGCACTAGGCCAACTGAACACACTGAGGTGGAGTTTTTAATAATCCTTTGATCCTTTGAACAAAGACAGAAAAAGATGTGCCAGGAGAAGGTTCTCAGAGAAAGCTTACGCCTTGAGGAGTGGTGTCAGGATTTTATATTAGTTACAGAAGAATCATTGAGAAGCCCATCAACACATTACTGTAGGTTACAATTGGGTATTTCAAATCATCCCAGGTTAACTTATCATCCCAAAACTAGAGCCCACATGTAAAGTACATTTTATACTATAATAAACAATGATCAACTCATCACCATGACTACTTGCTTATGTTAATGAACCATAAACAATTGCCAAGTATTATCTGCCATATCAGAATTCTAATTTTTGAAAGGATCCAGAGTTTCATTCTCATGCTACTTTCCATCTATTTTCTATAAGCCTTGCAGCATAAGAATTTTGGGAAAACTGTCTTCCATAGCCTACTTTCTTTCTGCTTCCTCTGGTTCACCAACCTGTTGGGGGAAGAATATGGCACCCATGTGGATGCCAGAATCTTTCTGGACATCAAATACAAGATGAAAGTGTTGTGTTGTGCAGACCCTGCACCCTCATCACACACTGAAAGTGCCACAGAGGCACCATGCAGATCCTGCAATGTGTTGAACAGGTTAGAAATGGACAAATCCAGTAACTGATAACCTGGCCTATCTAATGAGAAACACGACAAAAGGGAATGACTTGAAAACCTAAGTTCTCTTCCTATAATCATGGATCATGCCCACATTTTAGATTCTAGAAGACCAAGCTAAACATGTGTAAAGGTGTTCAAGAAAGTTATCAGGATCTGAACCAGGATTCAAGGGTTTTTTGCCAGGTCTATCAATTTTCCAGTTTCTCCAGATATACCAACCTTCCATCAGTTTAAATTCACTGTCTCATGCTGGCAGTTCTCTTGCAAACTTCGTACTGTTTCTTCTTCCACTATAATTTATCATGACTTTTTTTGTCTGCAACCTACCTGATAATTTATGGTAGCTTACAAACTGAGACCTAGGAGTTCTCAGAAAATGCATCATCTGCTCTCTCATCCCATCTCCAGACACTAACTCATACATTTAAAAGTTACAATCAATCTTCTTTTTATTTATTAGCAATATTAGCTCACCTCTCTTTTCCTAGAGGGGCAAGAAAGGACAAAGGGGGGAGATATTTTAGCTTGATCACGTTTCTAAGACTGTTCAGTAATAAAAATTCAATAGTATTAATGTGCAACCACAACAACCACTGCACATACTAATATGGGAATAGTTTCCACTAAATCTACAGGAATTATGATGATTATGTCTGTTACTCTCCACACACCAGGGGTGCCTCCAGAGATTGCTGTGAAAATGCACAGCTTACCTATACTCCAAAGTAAAGTGCTTCCAGAAGGAAAATAGTTTGTCCCGATACTCTGCAGTGTAGGCATCACAGCAATGAGGATTCTTCAGTTCATGTGCTCACTCCTCCCTGTGCGTTGTGCTCCATTGGTCTTCAGCTTCTCAGATGAAGAGCAATTCTCACGAGTTCTCACCCTGCTCATCCAAACAAGACGGGAAATGCAGAGTAATGGAATACTCCACAGCAAAAGTCATATAAACTGCTATTTTAAAAAAATGCAGAGTATTGTACAGATACATTGGAGGATCATTACGGCTGCCTGGCCAATCAAATGCTGCTGCACATTAAATATGCATTTTTAGCCATATCTGGTAATAACATGGGACTAAGTGCCACTAAATCCATGGGAATTACGATGAAGTATTACCAGGTTATTATTATTTGTAGTGTGATTTTAAAAGACACAAGTATGTGTATGTGTGTGTGTTGATTAATTTTATGGTGCTACAAAGATTCAAAAATTACATATTATTTCCCATTTAGGGTTAGAAAATCACAACTACTTTAAAATCAAAAAACATTTGTGAGCTAATTTAGATTTAGATTGTTATCTTTAAATGTTTCTTAGGGCGTGTCCCCATGCACGTTTTGGTCAAAATCAAAATCACGTTTGGCAAGGGTTTTCCCCAAACCAGGACCAAACCTGGACCAAATTTGGTACTGGAAAAAACTGTTCTCGGCATGGTTTGGTGTCTCAGAGCACATTGCTTTGCAAGCCAAGCTTGTGCATGGGGACAGTCCCAGGCTATTTGGTGAGGAGATTGGCACTCACGTCATTGGGAGGTGGGGTTTCATGTCCTGTGCTCACTGTTCCTGTCTTATTCATTGGAGATCACAACCCCTGAGACATTTTGGGAATAAATGGTGTTAAAGCCGAAATGATGAGGGGTCAAAAGGCCTTCACTGCCCCACGAGACTCTTTTATACAAGTATTCTGCCCCCCTTCCCTGATCGCCAAGGCAGGCAGGATAATGGCTTGATTTTTCTTCCTTTTCCATGGCAAATATTTCACCTCGTTTCCCAGTCACCAAGGCAGGCATGATAATGGCTTGACTTTCTGCTTGCCAGGTGTTTTCATGGTTCCTGGGTGGAGTGGAGGTGCGCAAAACTGCTCAACTGCTGCTAAGCCTCATAGCGGCTTTGCTCAAACAGCTGGGGTTTTTTAATTTTTTTTATTTATTTTTTTTGCCATTCAGTCCTGGCTTCTCTGTGCCACTAAGGGGGGGATGCAACATTTACAGCAGGCAACACAGGAGTGGAATGACATCAATTTGGCTTCCAATGAGGAGAGAGGGGGCAGAGAGGAGATGGTTCTGCTCCCCCTTGCCAGGGTTTGGCGTGGTTTGCATGGGGACAGCTATATCCTTATCCCAGCCTGCGTCCAGCCTGCTTTACCAGGAATGGCATGGGGATGGGCAGCATTAGATCTCAGTTCCGCACTTGGTCAAATGTGAGACCAGTCAGAGCCAAACAGCTTAACGTTGTACTTAAGAATAAGCAAATCCTTTGTCAATTTTAACACTTAATTTTCAAGTGAATACATTTTATTAATAAAATGGTGAATGCACCCAGAAAAAGCTAAATTACTCTCAAATGAGTTCTCCTGGGTCAGCTCTTTTCTGCAAAAGGCTAATATTTAATACATGTTTACAATCTGTTAACTCTCAATCAAGTACAAGAGGTACTTGATGCAAAATAGAGTGTAGTTAGCTTAGTTTCAATAAAGTAATCAGATAATGTAAATAATGTGTTCTTTAAATGTCCATAGACTAATATGGGGTTTTTCCCTAACCTTCTATTTGTTTGTTTGTTTGTTTGTTTGTTTGTTTTTCTTAGAAGCCAAACAATTTATGATAATGAGTTGATTTCTGTAGGCACTGCTCAGAGTGGAGATGGGTATCTGGTAATATCCTAAAAATGTAGGATTGTAGGATTAAAGAAATGAATAATTAGCCTTTTATACCAGTTGGGGTAGAAAACAAGAACTAAAATAAAATAATAAGAAAGCCTCATCATGTGCAAAGAATTGTGCGCTATTTCTACTTTTCAAATTAAAGATCAAAATAAAGCCTTGAAAGTTGTTCAGCGAGCATCACTTGTGAATTGGATTTAGCATGCATCCATTCTTATTCCTAATCATGACATTCCTGATAGATGGTTTGCAGTAATTGCAATTTATTTAATGTCAAAGTGAGTGAGACACACTAGACCTTCCCCAGACATAAAACAAAATATCACTAGATTCATTCATGACCTCCAGTTCTACCTATTAAGCATAAATTCAATATTGATTTAAGCCATTTGTGTGGCAAAAGGATCCATTTTATCACTCATTCATCTGAGACCACAGGCTTGTTTTAGTAACTTTATTTATATATTTAAAAACCCCTGACATGTCTAATAAAGATGCAATCTATTAGTTAAGCCACAAGCAAGGACTCTTTCAGACAGTGATCTTTTATCAGAAACAACCAAAATAAAAACAAGAGTGAATCAGTATTTTGCCAATAAGTCCTGAAATTGACACATGGGCAGCATCTGCACTTAGTAAAAAAGAGTGGTCACAATCAGCTTAGAGGTGATACTATTTTCATGTCAATGCCACTTCTAAAATGCATTCTACAAATTTCAGTGTGGATTAGAAATGGGATATGAATATTACTATCCATATGCTACCACATTTGAGCTACTTTTGAGCTGCATTTTTATCACTCATTCGTCTCTGACAGTTCTCAAAGCTAACAAAGCCAAAGTAATGATAAGATACCATCAGCATGCACCGTATATAAACAAGGCACTTATAATAAATTCAAAAATTGTGTGAGTTCTGAATCCAATGAATTCTGAATGCCAGCACCTAAAGAGATGATGGTGACATCCAGACTCAGGTTAGTGTTGGGGTGTATGGGGGGGGGGGTGTCTTTCTGCACTTCCCATCATGTCCAGGGGATAGGAATAGTGCAGTTCCACTGGTGTGCACTAGCAGATGCTGCCAATGTTTCGATTTCAGCACTTATTGGCAAAATACTGATTGACTTAAATAAAAAACATTTCTTTTAAAAAGTAGCATATCAGTCTCTAGGACATGATAATAAAAATCTGCCAACATTTTGTGCTTTATGCAAACACAGGCGCACAAACACTGCAGCTACTATCAGCCCTGTTTTAAAACCTACTGCAAGAAGGAAAAACAAACAAAAACAAATGGGTAAATGGGTTGTATATGTGCCTTCCATGCATTTTTTAAAGAAAATATATTTTTATTTAAAAAACAAAACAAAAAGGAATAAAAAATGCTACTGTATTTGTAACAGAATATGATGGACTTAATAATTGCCATATATTCAATTGCTTCATATGGACTAAACAAGGTTTATCTAAGTACCAGTCACTGTAATGAAATAGTTCATCTGCTTTATTTTGCCTTTGTGTTAATTACTTCTCTAATCCTTTCTTTTTAAAACTGAAACAGCCATCACAGCAAACCGTATCAGATATTTTGTCTTAGTCTTTATTTTTCTCCTCCATTTCTTTTTAGCACAATGAGGCTAGCACAATTGATAGACTGTAGCCTGAAACTATGCTTATATTACAGGAACCTTATATTTGTTTTTATCTGGAAAATCAATAAAAACTGCTAAGATCATCAGATGAGAGACAAAATGAACAAGCAAAAAGCATGCAGCATATTCTGGCCTTTAAAGACCTATAATTAAAGAATTGTTCTCTTGCTTATAGAAATATTTGTCTCATTTAAGGAATTTTTCTTTCCTCCTTGCACATGAAATCACTTTCTTGTACATTTCAAATCATTATCCCAGGTACGTGGCAATCTCAGCATAGCCTTGGGATACTAGGGCAATATCCCATAGTATTGCTATAGCAGGAAAAATGACTCTCTACTCCACTCACATTTTTCTGCTATAAATGATATTAACTTATCTATCTTGAAGCATGCTCTTGGAAATGGCCAGCACACATATCTGGGTCCCCCAAATGGTGGCCATGCATGTGTATAGGTGTCGTTCACACATTTCCCAGTACTTCAAACTTCAAAATACCTGGATGCATATGGCATACCAATGGTGGGAGCATGGTGTCCAGACAGGTAAGTCCATTCACATCCTTTCCACTATTACTTAGCAAGCTAGATGACAAGCAAGTACTCTGGAATAGGTTTATTCTGGAGTATCACTTAATAGTGGGGGGGGGGTTTGGGCTACTGTCTGGAATCAGCCTGTGTGGCTCAAAATAAAACCTTCCAAAAGAATACCATATTTAGATGTTGAACTATCATTGTTAAAGATATTTAACTCTGTTTAAATGCCAGGCTGTAAAAGTAGGTCTTGATGAATCTCTTCATTTCAAGCATGACAACCTTCTTACATCAAATGAAAAGCGTGCCCCACAATTACAAAATCTGTACCACAGTGGATTTTGGTGGTTTTAGAGCAAGCGTGCTTGCTGGAAATAGGAAGCAGGGTGTTTGCATACCTCTGTGCTTCAGAATTCAGGCTATCAAAGCTTCAGTGGGCTTAAGAGCTTGCTGAGTAGTGGTAGCAGGGATGGTGAAGAACAGAGAGCAAGGATCAATATTCTTCTGTCTTCTGGCTTTCTCTCTCCGTTTCCCTTGATGTGTTGTATTTGAATGAAATTAAAGGAGGGAAAGAAGTGGCTGCAGAGCTGGGCAAAGGGCAGGAATCTTTTTGCCTTCCCTGAGAATTTCCCTTTCAGTCAGAGATAATCCAACCTACTGTATACATGTAAACTACAGACTAAAATAAGAAGAAATGAACTGGGAATGGACAAAATGCCCCCTATAGAACAAGGAAGTCTGAACTGAGACAACAACCAATTTTGGTCTGATCTTTCAAACTGAATTTTATTTTCCATATCAAAACAATGCTTTGATGGTGTAATTAATTTGCTGACTAGATTTCCTGTCACTGTTTTCCTGCCCCACAGATATATCCAATAGTCTAATGTCATCAAAGTCCCCAGACACCTGCACTACAAAAAATGTAGCAAATATACATGTGTTTTCTTATGTACTAACACACTTAGGGTGTTTTTCCACTGTCACTAGAAGTACCCATTAATGGGTACAAAAATGCCATTAATTGGTACTTAATGGGTACTTTTAGTGACAGTGGAGAAACACCCATAAATGCAAGTGAGGATGTGGTCACACCTTCAGTTTAAACCTTCTTTGATTCATCTTCAGATCCTGCTGCTCACACTTTTTTGTTGCTATCCATTTTATGTGTGGACTTTCCAACCTCCATTTGAACAATCGTAAATGGAAATTCCACACATAAAATGGAGCAATGAAAAAGTGTGAGCAGTTAGATATGAAGATGGACTGGAGAAGGTTTTCAGAGAAGCTATGACGATGCTCTGAGTTGTTTAAACCAGAATCTAAACAGCCAATTCTACCAACTGGGTAGCCGATTCATTGAATGGCTTACAGTTCCCTACACATTGCATTCTGACTAGCTCTCCTCCTTCCCACCATCCCTCTTCTGTCACAGGCCTCAATATCCCCCCTTCTCCTGTTTAATGTCCTGCCATCATGCCCCACCATCCTTCATTATGTCTATTAGACTCCTTCCTCTTTCTCTCATGCTTATGCCAAACTGATGTCACTGGCCATGTACTCTTGCAAAGGCCACAGCTATGTTTGATGACTTCTAGACCTACTGTCAAGCCCACTGGAGCAGTGCATTACAAACTTTCTCAGAGGCTGATCACATGAACATTTCTGTATTCCTGCAAGGTCTAGATGATGCCACAATGGAATATGGATGTGGTCTTTCAAAGACTACATAGCTAGATACAGCAGAGTGGTGCAGACCTGGTAAGAACAGGCAAAAGCCCACAGTTGTGTTGAGGGTGGTATGGTGCACAACTAGAAAAGGCTGATAGTGGGATGTTACGTGGGGGACCAAACTGGCAAACCTTTTGTTGAACCTCCCTTCAGTTCACTTTTGAATTGTAAATGTATGCCATACCTACAGCGGGATTTGGACTGGCAGTGAACCCCAGTTTGCAGTGAGTGAGTGAGTTTGTGAGTGTATGGATACAAGTGCATGTCCATGTATGTCTATAACTTTTCTTCAAAAAATCCTTTTCAACATGCTTTAGGTGCTGAACTTTATTCACATTGGTCACATATAAAAAGCAGATGTATCCTTTAAAAAAATCTGCTGCATTCAAACAGATAAAAGTGAAAATGCATGGATGGTTCAGTTTAATGTGAAAGCTGAATGACATTAAAGCTGAGCTAAGCAGGATTCCATTGTCCTGGCAGTCTGTTAGAAACAAAACCTCTGTTTGAAAAGCCTAATATTTATCTGAGTAGGTCTTTCCAGCCAATATTTAATTATGTAACTGTGAACAAATGTAGGTGACAAGTTGCTGTAGAAATGCTATTGAAAGGCTATCAGTGATCGCTACTTGTGGTATGTCACTTGAGGCATTTCCCCAAAACTATGTAGGTTTTTCTTTAAACTGTTCCATTTCAAAGTGTCCCCATAGAATGGTGCAAAACTCTGGGCAAAAGATGAAGAAGACATCATTATGTCTTTAGTGATATTGCCATTACATCTGCCTTCAATCTCTCTCTCTTTTCAATTTGGCAGCAACAGGGATGCTCCCAAAGCTGCCGGCAGGTTGTGTACATGAAAGAGAAAGAAGCATAAAAAATATCTACCAAAGCAGGGCAACTTCTTTGGCAGGCATATTCTGGCTCTAAGAACCACCCAAAGTGTGATATTCTATGCTTAAATAATCTTTAGCTGATGATCTCTTATTATGAACAGCAGTTTTCAAGTCCTGTAAAGTATCTTCAGGAAATACTTTTCAGGAAATACTTTTGAGACACAGAAGTTCCTTCTCAGTCTGTGAATTATGCAAATACTTGGAATGTAGCGCCAAATGGCTCCATTCATTTTTGGTGGAAGCTACCAGTGTTGCAACACAGGTAAATGCCCAATAAATACATAAATACATGTTTAAGCATGTTAGCATTTGTAGATTGTTTCTGGCTTTTGAGAAATGTGATGAGATGTGTATATGATAATATAAATGTTAAGTAAATCATTTTTTTTTAATTTTTTCCTCCAGTTTCAGCACCAGTTCAAAATTTGTTGATGTGTTCATACTGATACAGAGTTCTTTAGCAGCCCTCCTCCTACGAATGAATTAAAACGTTCAAGAAAGGATTGTCATGCGAGAACAGCCTGAAAGGTATAAATACAGACATGCTGAACAATGTGTTACATTCCGCATATGTCTTTAGCAGAATGTCCTATGTTAGTCATTTTTAGAGATGAACCAAGGAATATGGGCAACTCTGCACTGGCCAGTATCCAAGCATACTAGGAGTAGGGATATGCATGAATATTCGTAACATTCAAAATTTGTATGAATTTTGCTGAATTCAGGCATTTAAATTTGAATCGAATGTTGGCACATTCAAAGGTTGACATTCAAATTTGAATGGAATGTTTTGCTTTATTTGTATGAAGCTTCCTATGGGATTTATATGCTATTCATATGCATGTGTATGGGATTCATATGGGATTGAACGTTTGTATTGAATAAAATCCTACCACATTTGAAGAGGATCTATTCGAGCAAATAATTTTTTCTTGTGTTCAATTCAGTACAAATCAAATAAAAAACATCTGTCCAAATCTCTAACTAGAAGCCTCTTTCCACCTGCCAGTACCACAAGGAAGTGGTCCAAAGGACCAAGTTCAAAGAAAAATGTGCCCTTGCTTAGATCATGCCAGCATGTGACAGGGAGGCTCCTAGCATGCTTGCCAGTCTGGTATACTGGCCAGTGCAGAAAGACCTTATGGTTTATCATTACCAGATTTTCTCTCTTTATGTTTTGACTTTAGGAAATTATTCTGGTTTGGGACCTTCTTTATCTTCCTTGGACTCCTGTAAGCCGCCCTTAAAGTACTCATCATTACACAGGTTTGAATCGTATCGTCAGACCTGAATGCTACTATTGAGAGATACACCCTGATCTTCCGAGGACTCTTCTCTAAACATGAACAAATCTCTGACCTTCTGCTAAGCAGTTTGAAAAACAGCGAAACACTTGGTTGACTGAGGAAACGAATGGTGCCAAAGACTAGGATGATTTTACATAAGCTTGCTGACGGGAGGACAAGGCAAGACAGAGAACTACAGATTGGCAAGACTAAAAATGTGTTCCAAGGTTTCATTGACACATCAGTGCACATGAATACAGTTTGGCATTTCCTTCAGCATGTGCCATTCTCCCTAGCCTGAGGAAAGGCCTATGGGGTTGGGGGGGGGGGAGGAGATCTGCTAGTCCTTTTTATAACCCTAGATAAGTGACAGCCAAGTTACGCTTAGTGAAACTGCAACGTATCAACAGCTTTATCGGGCTGGAGGCACGTTTTGACATAATAATGAATGGCTGGGACAGAGTTACTTTTATCTAGGTCAGAATGAGATATCACAGGATGTTGCAGTTGTGCTAGTAGACAGCAGGAGTGGGGGGAGAAAAGAGATCACTCAAAAGCGTTCAGCATCACCAACGGAACCTCAGTCTGCTGAGACAAATTCATTTAGTCTTGACACCAGCTAACGCTTGTCACCCAAATGGATGGCAATTATACAACTAGCATATTTCAACACTCTGGCACCGAGTTCTGGTTTTCCATTCTGCAAATAAAAATGAAACATATTTCACAGTAACTTAATTTGTGATGAAATACCAGATAATTAGCAAGAGTGAGAGAGGCAATAGAGGGTGGAAAATAAACAATATTTTTTAATGGTATCATCTATATCTTGATTTACACTTCTGCAGGTATTTGCAGTTCTATGTTTTTCCTAAAGAATAAGAGGAAAGAGAGGGAGAGAGTCTCTTCAAACTTTCACACACAGAGAATGACAGAAGAATGGTGAATACGCCGAATGGTAATACAGGTCTGCTCCTGTATCTGTGAGTGATAGGTTCCAAACCCACTGAGGATATTGGAGATTAGGAGATCTCATGAGATTTCCCATAATTTCTGAGAAATTCTGCAAAGTATTCCATGATTTGGGGGAAATCTTGTGCTATTTCTGATTCCCAACTGGGGACAGCCATTTTAGCTGTGTGTGTACCTGTGGGGGCCTGATTTGAGCCTGTGATGACACCAACCGAGGGGGGGGAGGCTGATCTGGTTGACCACAGATGAATTAATCTGTGGTTACTGGATCAGTGTATATGGGGGCACACGTATCTAACTGCAGAATAAGAGACCACAGAGCTAGTTTTCTGTTCGTGAAAATACGAAGATATTAAATATCACACATGAATAACAATATGAGAAACAAAAATGCAGCAAATAATTTGTTTTCCAAATGTACCCTAGTAATAATAGTAATGTTTTATTCAAAACTAAGGCATGGTTACACCTTCTCTTTAAACTTTCTTCAGTCCATCTTCAACTCTGACTGCTCACACCTTTTCATTCCTATTTATTTTATTATGGACTTTCCTGAATGGAAACTCCACACACAAAAAAAATAGAAATGAGATGTGCAAGTGGTCAGACCTGAACACGAACTAAAGAAAGTTTATAGTGAGGTTGTTTCCACAATCTAATTTTCATCAGTTCAGATAGAATTATAAAACTTAGCCAAATGAAAGTATAGTTTTTATGATTTTTAAAAAATACATTCTAGAAAAATGCCCTGCACAAATTAACTCAATGCCATATATGCTTTGGTTTTAGGAACTAAAAAACTAGTGGGATACAAAACAAGTACACCATATACACCATCCACAAATTGCATTTATTTAACCTGTAACTAATGAAGATTAAGAAGAAGGGGGATGACTTTCAGTTGTGTTAGGTCCTGTGCAAAGTTACATACAAAAGAAAAAGAAAATGAAAAGCGGGTCTTGCCTCTTAAATAAACTAAATAAGAATTTACTAGGTTGCAACTTTCAGGACTTTGATGAATAGTTTTCATCTTTTCCAACAGGAATCTAGACTAGGGTTTTTGGAATCCAACAGTTTCCAGATATGCATTCCGCACATGAAAAGCAAATCCTAATAAGAGATGATCAGTAAAAATTGGTAGTCAAAGAAAACTGCTGAAACCTTACCTAGGGACATAAATAATCCTGATTGACTGTTGCAGGATTTGACATGAAAGCCACTACAATCAGGACTGAATATAGACACCACACAAATTAATCTGCTAGTGATTCCAGTTTTCCTAGAAATTATGCTTAAAATTGATTGTCAGTCCCCAATTCCTTCTTTAGTTATTCCTTTTTTTAAATGTGATGAAGTCAGTGCTACAAGCAGTAACGAAAAGGATGAGACACTGTTACCATTGTCATAACATCTATAGTGATTGTTATAAACATATGCAAACAAGATACTTCACTTAAAGTCCGGTAGAAGTGTGTGCCCTGTAGTTCTTGCAAAGCATGTGTCCCAAGAGCATTTTTGTCAAGTGTCATCTACAACTTCCCCTCCGCCTCTCTTGTGGGCCACCCTTGAAAGGCACCTTTATGGCTGTGTGATGACCTTGTTGGCAAGCACGACATAATCCCT
This sequence comes from Aspidoscelis tigris stejnegeri, assembly GCA_023333525.1. NCBI lineage: Eukaryota > Metazoa > Chordata > Lepidosauria > Squamata > Teiidae > Aspidoscelis > Aspidoscelis tigris. Next base: position 64,067,946 of record JALMGA010000004.1, read on the forward strand.
CCACCTCCCAGCCACATGGCCCTCTCTGGGAAGCGGGAAGCAATGAGGGATGTAGTGTAAAAGGTAGCAGCAGGTGTATTTTCTATGCAGTCTCATTCACCTGTCCATCTTTCTAAGACTGTCATAGATTGGGCAGGCTTGTGGGACAGAACACCTGGTAATCTTGGTCCTCTTTGCATGGTTCACTAACATCAAAGTTTAATTTAGCACAGGCCTATTCTTGAATCATTCTGTTGATGTTAGTTAGCACCATCATCTAACTTATAAAAAACCAAGCAACTCACTAATTTTTCAGCAATGGATAGATAATTACACATCAGTGACAGTGGTAACAAATGTGACAAAACTGTGATTTCTCCCACTTTCACTTCATAGACAAAAATTAATTCAAAGTTAACAGGCCATCTTCTACACCAAAGGTGTTGAAACTATGGCCTTCCAATTGTTCCTGAAACAACTCCCATAACCCTTAACAACTGGCCAATGACAAAGAACAATGGTAGCTGTTGCTCAGCAACACATGGAAGCCACAGCTTGAGGTGAGCACTTCTGGTCTACACCAACTCATGTCCAAATCAAAACATTAACTAATGAGGAGTTCTACTGAAATTCTGTTGCAGTAGGTTTTACAGATACATTGTAACACCAACAGGGAAAAATTATAAATAAAATGCAGGTTGTTCTTACCAGTTTTATAGCAACACCAATATGGGCCTGTCTGAACAAGGCATGATGCTGTATCATCTTCATAGTGTACTTTTTATATGCTCTGTGCTGTCCTTTTCAGGAGAACAGGCCCTTTCTGCACTGAATCTTATTTTGGATTATATCATGGAACAGGGGCCTAGTTTTGACAAGCTGGTACAGACTATGGTGGGCCCCGGCAGGCCCCTGTTCTATGATATAATCTGGAACAAAGTCCTTTACAGGAAATGCCTTAGGCTGTGTCTACAGGGGTACTAGTAAAGCTCTTGGATTTAAGGAAGGTTGGGAACATGAAGGGCACACACTGTGTCTGAGATGCCACTATGTACACCTTTTTGTTATGCCTGAACACAGCCTGAGTGTTTACTGCATTTACATTAGCCCTTGAGTGGGATAATAGTAGTAGCATTGTAATAATCCATTACAAAATCCCCTAACTTTAAAACACTCTACTTTTCATTTATTAGGGCCAAAAGGAGCTTTCCCATATGAAGAATATGCTGGAACACACTGTTCCCTTACTCTTCTATGAACCTGCCCTATTCTAAGTTGCTTCATGTCACAGAGGCAGCTTTGGATTGCTGTTTAATAGATGGAAGGCAGAATATCACAGGAATTATTTATTTTCATTTTATGGAGAGGAGGGGTAGAAATCCAGCTTCCCTGATAACAGTTAGGGTAAGATTTTACACATGGCCTTGTATCACGTTTAAGTGACCAGCTGAAACTCTGCCACCTTAGGATGGCACACAAATTCTGACTTATATCTTAAGATGCTGGGTAGAGTTGCACCCTTTGACCTAAAAAATAACAGCAAAACTGGATGCGCTGTTTTAAAGCTGTTCTGGCTGATATTTAAGTCATCTATCTATCTATCCATACAATAGTTACAATATGGAACATTATCCTGAAATAAACCTTAACTACCCAATCCTTCCTCAATTAAATGGGTAAAAAAAATAAAGAGCATTATTCAGTTTCCATGTCAGCTTGGTTACTGGTATGCTTGCAAAACCTGACAACAGAATACCAGAATGTTTGACAGTGCATTGTGTGTGTGACTGTGGAAATCCAGTGATGTTAAACAATCAAAAACTGGCTGGTTAGGTTGAGTTTATAGCTTCTCAGCACCACTGGTGTAGTTAAAGGCAGACATAACATGCCAGTAAATTTGGCCCAAGGGAGATAATTGCTGCCAAATGTGAAAAGTCTGATTTGTGGAACAAACATTAATTCATTGAAAACTAGGGCTGAGATCTGTCTCTGTGTGACATTACCCACCAAATAACCAGCAGACAGTAGCAACACTTGCCAAATCCTTGCCTGACTGGGACAACATCCTGATAGCTTTGAAATGAAAGGCCCCTTATCCTATTAGCAATCCCCTGAGCTATTCAGTGCCCATCTGGAAAGAATGTAAAGATTCACACGGCTTTATTTCTAAAGGCTGAAAAAGCAATTACGAGTTTTTGTCTAAGAAGGGGAGGAATGTGGGTGTGTGCAGGCACACGTGCATGTGTGAGTCAGACTGGGGGGGGGGATTTACTAGATCAAATATTTCATTCAAAATAATCTCTCTGCAAGTATAACACACTGTACAGACATTATACAAGAATAAACCAGCTTCTTTGATTCTTATCTACAGTTTGAAGAGTCCATGTGTTAGTGCAAACTACTGCTGACCTGCAGCTTCCAAATCAGTAAACTTTGGATACCCTAAGCGGTCCATTAGAGGTGAACAGATGTCCTCAATCTGCTGAATTTCTTCACGAGGCAAATCGTGTTGCCAAGCCTGGATGCTGGCTGGGGAAACTTCTCCTTCATAAGGGAGATAGAAAAGGTTGGTGGAGGTGGCAAACAATATTTGGTTTAAATTAGCAGGAGACAGAGGGATGCCAAGAAAGGCATAGATGGATTCAGCTGTCTTCTGGGGAAAGTTGACAATATCTTCAAACTTGAGCAGTCGATAACTTGCCGGCAGCAAATCCCCATTGATTCTCAGCGCTGCTGCTGTATTTGCCAGCCACAAATGGGACATCACAGAGACAGCATTTGAATTTGAATCTGAGAGTTCCTCTCTCAGTGATTCATATTCAAAGGCATAGCCTGAATTTAAACTACACTTTTCTTTCCTGACTTCTACTTTAAAGAGCATAGCTAAGCGCTGTGGAACTTTCCTCAAGGAGTAAAGGCTCGGTCGGCTTTTGTATAATATCGAGTAGATCCACGCCCGAGGGTCGCGTACTACATAGAGAGCTCTCAGCGAAGGTCCTATGATTTCTTGAAGGAAAGGCAACTTTAATGTCCAGCTCCCACTGCTCAGACTAAGCACAGGACGTGCGTGTGGATAAAAGGCAAGGTGTCTCCTTAGTTCCCTAATGTATTCAGCATCTTTGTCTGAACTCCCTCTCAATCGACTTCTTTGTTCTGCTATGGATTCTCTCTTCCTGGGCCGCCTCTTTCTGTCTTTAATGGTCATAGAATGCTGAGCCAACTTACTTCTGCTGGTTTCGTGTAAGTGGATATTTTGTAAATGAAGCTTTGTGTCTTTGACCAGGGAATGTAGCCAGCCCTGGAGTAGCTGGAAGCGGCGACTCCGAACATCAGATGCCTTCCACTCACAGACATCCACAAAGGGGTCAATCTCAAATTCAGTTTCTGGGACGTCAAGGTAGGCTGTTGGGATCCTAATGTAGATGAAGTCACTGCTGTTGAAAAAGAGCTGTTTCAGAATTTCTGCCCCTGAACTGGGAAGGGAGGTAATGACAACATCCGGCAAAGTCACAGGTTGCCCTTGATCCTTCCCTGCATTGTTCCCTGTATCTGTTGCATCACCCTTCCATTTTGCACAGATTGGTTCAGTACAGGAGCTCCATACATCTACCAGTTCAACAAACCACAGTACAATGACCAGAATAAGAATCCAACGCAAAAGCTTGCTGAAAGAAATGTAAAACCGCCATTGAAAGGCCAGCATGGTCAAACTTATCCCCAAAATCATTCCCACTATTATATTCACCTTAAATCCAAAAGGGAAAACAGTTCTTTTGTTCAACGTCTGCTTTTCTATTGCTTCAGTGCCCAGGCCAAATCTTGTAACTTTTCCCTGAGTAGCTACTTTGGCGTAGCCACCAAAACCTAAGTAACTGAATCTTGTCCTCAGATTTAGATAGTCTGTTACAGCAGAGAATATAGTTTCTATATTGTTGATGTGTAAAGAAATTTGAAATCCTGATTGGGCATCATCAATAAATCTACAGCTAGAAACATTGACATAAGGGCCGTAGAATATATATGCAATTCTTGCAATAGAACTTTTCATAGAGAAAGTCACATTTACAAACTGTGTCCACCTTTTTTTGAACTCAGCAGCCTGTTCTGCCTCTTGTATCATAGCACTAGGACTATTTCCATGATGGTCAAACCAAAACATTTTATAATGGGCATCCCACACATCCATCATGGCTCCATTGTATCTGTTCATAAATTTATATGGGACATACTTAAAGTCAATGTCAAGATTATGAAAAAAGGCACTGATGGAGTCAATGGGAGAATCCTCCTCCTTTTCCACATGGTCTACTACTAGCAGCGTCTGAGAGTTCAGCAAAAGCAAGGAACGGTATACGCTTTTCAGCTTCATAGCTGAGGAGTATGCAGATGCTGCCTCACCGCTCACAAACATCATGTTCCCATGCTGAGAAGATGTTATAATCTCACCAGCTGCATCTCCAACTTCATCTCCAGTCCACTTAAGCCACTGTGTGCATTCCCCAAGCTGACCTTCCCAAGGTTGATTGCACTGACTGGTGGGAGATGGAGAAAACACCAGGACATTATTCAAGTGGCTAAGTTTGGGCCCATAAAGGGCTTCAGAAACAAACACTTGTCCATTGGGAGCAAAAGTGAAAGAGTTTTGATCTGGATGCTCATGCCCTGGGTTGAAGCTTCTCCACCCATCAATCCAAGAGTATGGCTGAAAGTGGACAATATCATAGACAGCACGGCCACCCAGCTTTCCAGATTTAAAAGATACAAAGGTATTTTTCTGAGCATTTGGTAATCCTGCTCCATAGGTAACCACCCCCCAGTTAGGGAACACGTGCATTTTAGCTTTGCCATAGTCAGGTGGAGGATGTGGAGTTAATGTTGGGTCATACCAGATGTACTCTGTGTGAAGAGTACTCCATCTCTGAGCAGTAGATGGCACCATTGGACCATCCTTTGGCCGATGCTTCCTAATTTGTTGTGCAAGCCAATTGCCTACTCCATTTTTCAACACAAACTTATCCAGGAAAACTAGCTGGCTTTCAGGACCATAAAACCAGTTATAATTGGAATCAGCTATGCCCACTGTCCTCTGGAAACCTGGTAAAAGGGTGGCATAATAAAACCAAAAGTGCATTCTGAGCCAGTGGTTTTCAAAATTATTAATACCGAAGTGGCGCTGTGCTAGAAAAACATATTGTGTTATGGATTTGGCTGTGTAACTACCATATGCCACACCTTCATCTAAGGAGCCATCCACAATGTGGTTCAGGAGAAACATGGTTTTTTCCATCACATCCACCACAGCATGTTTCCAGACATTCACTTGAGGTTCTAAGCCACCTTCAGTTACCAGGGCTCCAATGAGCAGTGCTACCATGTTAGTGGCCTGATGATTGTGAAGAAGTTGCTTGCCCCAAGAGCGCACTTTGGAATACTCATACATTTCTTCACTCACAGCCCATATCTTTTCAAAGTATTTTTGCCTCCTGCCCTCATCTAGTGAGGCATATAAAAAATCAAAAGCTGTGGCAAATCCAGTCAGGGAGTGCCCAAGAGGAACTTCATCACCAGGGGCGTTTTCTACCAGCCAGTCCTTGTACCCAGCCATTCTGTCCATGTACTCTATGGCAAAGTCAAAGGCAGCTTTATCTTCTGGGCAGAGGAGGCAATAAAAAGCTAAGGGGGGCAAATTGTTTCCATATATCTCATTCCACTTTGCACAAAAATCAGCATGTTTGGGTGGAGGTAGGTAGTAGGATGGATTGGAGAGCATGCCTGCCACTGCACTCCTGATAGCTCTGAAAAGGTAAAGGTGGCTGGTGTGAGCTTTCTGTCTGAGGGATGGGATCTCTTCAGCATAAAAATACAAACTGGGGTGGGTAGCTGTTTTTTTCATCTTCTGACTATTCCTGAAATCGTACTTATCCACATCTTCTACAAAAGTCAACCTGTCAGAGTAATTGCTTATGGATTCTTCCAACGTGGAGACTGCCAGCATCACAAATGCTAGAAAAAAAGAAGGTCCTGTAAACATTTGAGCCATGATCCATTAGGCAGTTTCCTCCCTTCAGGCATGTACCTCTTTGAAAAACATACTGCTCAGAGTTCAAACATCATTCAAGCTAACGGCATGGGAAAATACACTTAAAAGCTTTTTATGTAAATAGGGTGAAGGGAAGAAGAAAAAAGAAACATCATAATGCTTCAAGGTACATACAGTTCTTGCTGTTCAAGTCATTAGACATGGCAGGAAAAGAAAAGAAAATGCTTAACTGCAGGTGCCTGGAATAGAACTCGCGTAGCCATGAGAAGATTGAAAGCACAGGGGCCTTCAAAAGAATTCACACCAACTTCCTTCTGGATTAACAGGAAAAATTGGTGTTGATGGAATGCCTCTGACATCGGTGGAGATTACATCTAGCATCGCTCTGTTAATATGGATCGTTTCCTTGCTGAAAAAACAGACATTCTTTAACATTTACTTATTCTTAATTTCAGGATCAAATATTGATAAAACATGTGAAAACGACTGCATTCCACAGTAAAAAAAGATGATCCACGTCACCTCCTTCTGTTTTCTTTGCACACACTGCAAACTTTGAAAATTGTCCCTTAGTTTGTGGCCAACAGTAACACAATTCCATGAACTACCTGAGAGGAGGGCAGTTCAATTCTAGGGTTTGCGGATCTCCAGTTGTGCAAACCTTGTTGAGTTTGATGATAATATATGGAAGTACCAGCAGCTTTCGTGACTTTTCCTATCATCTTTGGGTCTGCGAAGCTCGTTGCCATCTCAGAAGTTCCTCAGCGCTCTCTCTTCATCAAATAAACACGTTCAAAACGCAAAGTGGAATTCAGAGACTTCCCCTCCTCTCCACGGATAGTAGTTTCTGGGTCTCTTTCGATGCTCATGTTGATTGTGTCTGTTAAAAACAAAGAACACGTCTTTAAACAGGTCTTTCTGGAGGAGAGAAAAAGAAAACTGCTTTCAAGAAAGAATCTTATAATAAATTTGTGATTGGGGAATAAATAGCAAGGCTAAATGTAAATTTAGAAGAAATTTTGCTCAGACTTTCAGAATGGGGAACCTCAACAGCCAGGGCTTCACTAAAACTGGAAATTCTGGGAAAGTAGGAGTACTTCTACAGAATTATACTGTTTTTCTCTCATTGTCAGACACTACTGCTAAACATCTGAGAGATGGGTCTAAAGCTAAGTTAGTGAAAATAGGTGGAGTGGGGGAAGGAAGGAGGGAGGGAAGGAAGAGAAAAGAAAGCTTGATCACTACACAGTAAATTGAGGCTTTCAAGTGTCTTTGTATTAAAACTTATAGCACTGATGGGGTACGCATTTCACGATAAGAACTCCGTCTGTCCCGAAATCAGAGACGTTTTCGCACGGGCGAAAACGGAACGCGAAAAAGCCAGCTGCGGACACGTCATCCGCATTGGCCGCGCGCGCCTTGCGTCCCGACGTGTCCGCAGCTGGCTTTTCCGCGTTCGAAATGTAGAGCACTTCGAAGTGCTCTACACGCGTTCCAACGCGGACGAGCCGTCCGCAGGCGTTCGGGAGAAGAAGCGTTCGCGCCGCTTCTTTCTCCCGATCGCCTGCCGGCTCGCCTCCGACGCCGCGCGGCTTTGACAATCAGCTGTTTTTCAAACAGCTGATTGTCGATCTGCCTCCGCGGCCGCCGGCGCGCCCCTGGCCGGCGTTTGCCGGCTAAGCCAGCTTCGGGCGCTTTGACCATTCGCACCCAGACGCTCCGGAACGCGTTCCGGAGCGTCTGTGTGTGAACGGGGAAAGCGCCCGAAGCTGGCTTAAGCTTTCCGCCTGAACGCGTTCGGTTTCGAACGCGATTCAGTGCGGAAATGCCTCAGTTCAGCAACTGCGCACGTCTACACTACGGATTACGCCGCAATCTGTCCTCCCAGCCACCCACTTCGCTTCTCTCCGCCACCAGACCGGGCGCGAGTGTTGATCGGCCACCAGAGGGCGCCACGAGCCAAGTAGTACAGCGAAAGAATGTCCGCGGGCTGCCGAAGAACTCGCAAGTTCTCTGCCGACAGCTGCAAATATTTAAGACTCGTCGCCAACGGGATGTCTACGGCCAGAGTGGGAACGAAGCCCTCGCTTAACGCTGGCTTTGCTTTCCTTCCTTCTTAAAAGTTTTGAACTGAGCAACTTACCATACCTCGACCTACAGGGGCGGGAGGTGTCTGAGGGTGTGAGGTGAAAACAGAAAGTGAAAGAAATATCCGAGATTTTTCCACGTTTTTTCTTGCCTCTTCCTCCTCCTCCTTCCCGGCCCTCCTCGCATCCCATTTTTCTCCGCCTTCTCCGGCCCTGAGGGGGATCGATGCTTCTGGCCAGCCAACTCCAAGGCGGCGAAGCGTCCAAAGTCCCTCTGCCCAGATGTGGGCAAAGACCCTGACGGTCCCCTGATCCTTCAGCGCCCCTCGCCTCCCATCGGCTGGTTTACTGCCGAAGTTCTCGCCGCAGCCCGAAAAACGGCGCCGCTCTGGGCTTCTCCCGATTTGGGGCGGTGGTGACATTGAAGAAAGAAAAAAAGAAAGAAAGAAAGAAAGAAAGAAAGAAAGAAAGAAAGAAAGAAAAGAAAGAGGCAATGCAAACGGGGGGAGGAGGGGGGAGGGCGTGAGAAAAGACGAGGGGGGTGCGGGGGGAAGCCGGCGTAATAGCAGGGCGCCCTAAAGCCGTTGAGGCATTGCAACACATCCAACTCCGTCCAAGAACTTGCCTTCCGCACAGGGATCCAAGACGAAGCGGTTTCCCCACTTACTGCACGCGAATCCGAGCGTCTCTCTCTCTCTCTCTTCTGTCACTTCGCCTTATTCCTTCCGTTCGTCTGGGGACGCCGCTCGGTCTCTCTCTCTCTCTCTCTCTCTTTCTATCCCCGCTCCGGCGACCAGCAAAACCACTGCGGTTGACACGCCAAACGAGTCAGGGAGGGAAATCGGAGAAGCCGAGACGGCGGCGGCTCCCTCAAGGCAGGCGGAGCTAAGGCGGGTCCTGATGCCTTTGCATTTTGCCACACGCAGGATGGATGGATGGATGGATGGGTGAGTGAGTGAGTGAGCGGATGGGGCTGTGTCTGTCTCGGTTTCAGCTCGACTTCGCAGCCCCGATGGCGCGCGCACAGCCAGGCTTTGCCCCCTTCACGAGAGCCGTGCAGCCTCGGCTCGCAGGCTGTGCCAGTGCCGGCCGCCCTCGTCTAGGATCTTTAAAGCTGGTGGGGGGGGGGGCGAGCGTTGGGGAGCCGGGAAAGGATGGTACGGGGAGGGGACGGGAGGGGCGGGGCGGGGGAGGTGCTGGAAAGGAGGGCCCAACGGCGGGGGGGGGGGGTGACACTGGGTAGAGGGAGGTGCCGGGGAAGACGAATGTGATCAACATGCAGCCGTCGTCGGTGCAAACACTCGCCTTCGCTTAATTGAAGGGAATTAAAAGCGGCGGTGTCGATAGGCATTTCCTTTCTCCCCTCGACTCGTTTTATGGAGGCATTTTAAGCGTTCGAGTATTTTTCTTTCTTCCTGAATCTCTTGGGGGCTGTTGGGTCCCGCTACCTACTTTATGATAGCCATAGTAATTGTAGTCATTATATCATCGTTAGTGTAAAAAATATTAGGAAAAATTGCTGTTGTCATTTAGCCTACTCTAAAAATGGATAACCGAACAGGAACCCTTTAAATTTGCAAGAGGCAGCCCTATTTGGAGCAGCGTATATTCTCAGGTTCTTGGCTCCTTGCTTAGGGCTCAGATCATGTGAGTTTGATCCAGTCTGGGACTGTAAACCCTTCGGAATCATCATGACGGTCTTCTCAGTATTCCTTGTGTAAATCAAGGTATAAAAGCTGGTTAAATTTCTTGGGCATGTGGTGCAGAAAATCTTTCAAGGACCTCTGCTTTCCTTTGCAGTAAAGTTCCATTCTCTGCCCTTGAGTGGTATCCAAAATTAGAATTGCCACACGCTCTGAAATAGGTTTTTCTCATTCACCACGACCCCTGCATAAAGGGGCTCCTGAACCTGGAGAATATATCAACCTACCTTTTTTAAAAAAAATCCTGTGGGTAGGATTTCAATAGATCTCTTATGTTCTGGAGGTACCCATAGCTCTGCAGTACTCCAAGAGATTCTCTCAAGACCTTGCTAGATGCTTGAAAATGAGGTAGAGGTAAGTGAGGAAGAAAAAAGAGGTCAAGAAGCTAATAGTGGCAATTTTGGCATTATGGTAAATGGAGGAAATGCAGGACAGGCTCAAATATCTTCATACGACAGGGCAAAGATGGATAGCAACAATGCACAGCACTTAAAGAACAAGTAAATTGTTGCATAATAGTGAAAGGTATTAGAACAAACTTCTTCCATAGTTAACAGGAGAGTAAGAAGAAACACCAAAATGTCTAATCCTGATAATGAAAATCAGGAAAAGCCAGCTGGCCATGCTTACTAAGGGTCAGGATCAGCACCCGGGCCCAGAAAATTAGTAAGAAGGCATATTCATAGCATGAACCTTCATTTCATGTCCATAATAAAAGGCAAAGATTGCAGGTCAGCATGGAAAAATACCAAACAGGCTTAGCTTGCAAAACATTCAAGGCCCCTCCAGTAGTATGCATAGCAAGATAATGATTCCCACATCTAGCTGAGACTAAAGGAAACATGGGGTCATACAGGAAGGAAGCAGGCAAGACTGAACTGTGGTAAGGGGAAGACATGTATATGCACTGACGTTTGCCAGAGCCCTTACACTGACAAGCCGAACTGCAGTAATGCTTCAGTTTCTTCAATACGCTAACAGTTTGCTACTGAACACCAATTCAAGGTGTTCACTTTAACTTGGGACCCAAATACCTGAAGAAATATCTATTCCCATATCAACCTGCCTGTGTCTTAAGATCTGGAGGGGAGGACCTCTTGGTTATCCCTCTGCAGCAAAAGGGGTGGCACCCAGGTGAGGGCCTTCTCAGTGATGGCCCCCAGGCTGTGGAAAACCCTCCCCCCTTGAGGTGCATCTGTCACCTTTAGGAAGGCAGTGAAGATGCACATCTTTCCCTGGCATTTGGTTAAATGAACATAAGAACATAAGAACATAAGAGAAGCCTTGCTGGATCAGGCCACAGCCCATCTAGTCCAGCATCCTGTCGCACACAGTGGCCCAAAGTGGATATACACTTTTTTCTTCCTGTTGTCAGATGCTGTTATTGTTTTAATGATGTTGATTTTAGATGTTACCTGCCCGGAGACCTCTGGGTATAGGGTGGGATAAAAATGTAAATAAACAATAAATAAAAACTGTGGTATGAAGGATGTTTTATGACTGCTGCATGCAGTTGTTGGGACTGTAGCAGAAAGGCAAGCAGTGATCCTAGAGATAGTCTGTGGATCAAGGCCCAGAGAGTGACCTGCTGTGATTTGACTGGAAGTTTGACTCAACACACAAACACAAGAACACAAGAGAAGCCTTGCTGGATCAGGCCACAGCCCATCTAGTCCAGCATCCTGTCGCACACAATGGCCCACCAAATGCTCATGGGCATCTCAAGCAGAGACAAGGACAAACCTTCTCCTGCTCTCGAGTCCCAGCAGATGGCCTTAGAAGCGCCCCGAACCATGCTGCACTCTAGGGATCAACACGAGGTCTGTGTGTTCCATTAGTACTCTGGTCCAATGAGAGCTGGAAGTTCTGCTTCTGCCATTAATGACAGAAAGTATGAGATGATGCCGATCTATATTACCTTGCAGTCCTATCCTGAGATAAATGAGAGATTAGCATGCAAGGTGCCTCTAGGTGGGAGCTAAGGCAGTGTTTAGATGGCAAAAGGCAACTGGGATATAGGGATGTGCACAATTTTTTTAAAAAATTAATTCGTATTGAACTGGATGCAAGAAAATTCGTATTCATTTGGATAGATCCCCTCCAAATGTAGTGGGGTTTGAATTTGATATGAATGCTTAGTCCCATACAGTTGCATACGAATCCCATGCAAATCCCATATGAATCTTCATACAAACCTATTGAAACATTTGATTCAAATTTGAATGTCAATCTTTGAATGTGCCAACATTCGATTTGAATACAAATGTCTGAATTTGGCCAAATCTGTACAAATTTTGAATGTTACAAATATTTGTGCCCATTCCTAGTTAATTCTAAAGATGATTCCATCCCACAGTTGCCTCTCACTGTCTCCATGCAGATGTGGGAGGCAATTGTGGGTTTTTAGCTGTGTCTGCCAGCTGCTTCTATCATCGTTCATCTTGACAATGCCCCTACACTTAGCCAAGTACCTGCCTTTACTTTTTCTCTCATGCCTGCCCTGCATCCAGGTACTTTCTAGAGGAACAATCAGGCAGGCACAGGTAAGTGTTCACAATTATGGAAAACCCAACATTCTTGAAGGGTTTGCCATAATAGCAATGCTTTTGAATGTTGCCCTGATATTCCAGTAGTATATGATGGATGCTATGGAGAGCCTCAGGTGTTAACCCTTTTGGATTTGGGTTTGTATTTCTTTATATTCTCTCCCACTCATGCAGCCAGCCCTCTGGTCCCCTTTCTCCCCCACCACTCTTTTATCTTTTACAGTGGGATGAAATTGGTCCAATATTTAATGATTCTAGGCTCCAGTTTTGCCATTTGATTTTTTTCTTTAAAGTTTGCTCTTTTAAGAATGTGTGCTGAGAAGCATGACACAGATTTAATTGATGACAGGTTATGTAAGGTCCTTAAGAGTAGAAATCTGGATATTTGAAGAAAATTAAAGAAAAAATAAAAAAAATATTACCCCTTTTATTACTGGCATTTGTAATCTTTCTTATGTTACAGAAGCAATGTGAATGGCTATTATTCCTATATAAAGGGTGAAGGGATAACCTTAATATAAGAAAGAGAGAGAGAAAGGTGTTTTAAATATGCCATTGTGGGAGAAGTTGCAGCATTTATGTTTCTAAACCAGAATTAGCACAACAATTGTTTTAAAAACTCAATGTATGGTAAAATTATGAAACATTGATGCAGTTTGAGCTCAACTTTAAAAACAACTTAGAACAAGACTTAATACTCTCTAAACTTGTAGGCAATATAAGACTCTAGTTTGCAATGATTGGCCCAAAATCAAGATATGTTGAGATAGACCTATATCATTCATTCATTCATTCATGTCTTTTATATATGCCAGTCAAAGCAAGCCGCAATTCCAGCTTAAAAAACAAGCTAGAACAAAGAATAGTAGAAAGTGATCTTCTGTTTTGCTTCTAATGTTTCAAACTACTAGCTTGAACTGCCAGGAACTAAGTAAATAAACATGAAAAGGAACTGTTTTCTGGAGGGGAGCACGTAAATAAAACACTAGGAAAAAAGACAGTATAACAAGCCTTGTTTCTTAAGGGTGAGACCATCCATCAAGCAATTTACAAATTCTGCATCCAAGCAAAGAGTTCTACACCAGAAAGAAAGTGGTAATAGAACCCTGTCACACCACAACTGATTAGTCCACCTTGGGGCACAGCAGGGACAACCTACTTTTGGTTAGATCACACCCATCTTATATAGTGCTATTCAGTTTGTCTTCCTTTTTCCACACTTTCATAAGGTACTTTCCCCCACTTTGTTCCCTCTCTCTTTCTTCTCCCTATTCTGTATTTTGACTCAGAAGTAAACCTTATGAAATACCATGGGGTTCCTTCTGTCCAAATCAGAATACATGGGTTTAGTACTTTGAATAGGGGGCAGATACGTGTGTGTGTGTGAGAGAGAGAGAGAGAGAGAGAGAGAGAGAGAAAAGGGGAGGAGAAAAGGCAGGACAAAACAAGAAAGAAGAATTTTTCATTTTGACTAGATGGCAAGGAGGCAAAAATAAATATTATTGAAACGTCTTACTCACAACTTGTTTAGTGCATGGAGGAGACAAGAATGCATTTAAGCTTTTGAGCATAGTTGTAGGAAGGTAATGGGGAAGATAGAATAAATCACATTCAAATCAATTTCTGTTCTCTCTTTCCATAGGTTCTACTGAATCCAAGAGCACTCCTTAATAAAAACATATCTGGACTTTGAATATTTCCCTGCTAGGCAGCAGCCTCCTCTTTCCCCTTCTTTCCCCTTCCTCTTCCCAACAATTTACTACCTTTTCTCATCTACCCTTCTTCCTTCCATGTTCAGACCATCTTCTTCCTTCTCAACCACCCCAATCTCCCTCTTCTCTTTCCCTGAATTTCATTTCCTTTTCCTTTCTCCCCTTTCTCCTTCCCCATCTCTTCCCATTTTGCTGGCTTAGATTCCATTTTTCTCTTTACTTGACTTCTTTGGGCTGACAAGAAAAGAGTCCCTCTTTGTTTGGTAGTCTCCCCCTCCCAATTTATCTGTCCATGGAAAACCATGGAAATCTTCACAGTTATGCAAAGCTGCAAATGTGAATATGCAAAAAAAAAAAAAAAAACCCTCAGGAAGCAAAAGGAAGCAAGAAGAAGAGAGAAAGAATAAAATAAGTAGAAGAAAGAATTGGCAGGAGGTGAGATCAGCTCCAAACACCTTCACAGAGAGTTTCCAAAGTGTTTTTACAATAATAGAAATATCTGTTAGGGAGAAAGATTTTTCTCTCTTCACCCCCATTTCCAATTTGAATTGTGACTGCAGAAGGAACCACAAGGAAACATGAAAGTGGATTCATGTGTGTATGTGCACGCACACACACTTCAATCCCTGTCTTTTTCTCCCTCTATTTCTCATTTGTAATGAAAAGGGAATGTGGAAGATGTGAGGCGAGGCAAGCATGAGGTGGTAAACCCTGCCACCACCCTTCAAGAATATGCACAAGGTCAGGCACTGACCATTCCTAAGCCAATCCAGAAAAGTATGATAACCGCCCCAAATAGTCCTCTTGCACTATCACACTCTGAAAATTTAAATAGACTGATGAACAGAAATAGTATCAGAGCTTGAATTATAAAGACTCGGTAGATCCGATTGAGGAGGAACTGGAAAGATATCTGGAAATGTGATCCTTCAATACCGGTTACTAAGTGAAAACATCTTAAAAGTCAGATTTAATTACTACAACGAAGAGTACAAAAATATTCCCAGGAGTAAATAATAGAATGTGGAAGTTTCTCAAGACCCAGCAGTGACTCACAGAAATAACCACTAGGTACATTGGATTGAATCTGACTTACCGATTCTGTTGCTGCCTTTATCTAAACAGATATTTATTTATTTATTATTTGTATTTCTATCCCACCCTATACCCGAAGGTCTCAGGATGGGTAACAATGCTTTAAAAATTCCAAACATTAAAACATAACAATATATATTAAACAGTAAAAGACAACAACATTTAAAATCCAGAATGTTAAACCAAATATATATTTAAGACAGTACTACTTAAAAGTGTGTGTGTGTGGGGGGGGGGGGGAAGTAACCACATTTAGCCAAAGGCCAGGACAAAGTCTTTACTGCCTTCCTGAACATGTACAGAGAAGGAGCTTGATTCACCTCAAGGGGAAGACTATTCCACAGCCTGGGGGCCATTACTGAGAAGGCCCTCTCCTGGGTGCCCACCCGTTTCACTGCTGAGAGTGGTGAGACAACCAGGAGGGCCTCCCCACTAGATATTAAGGTATGGGCAGGTCGGTATGAGAGAAGGTGTTTCTTGAGATATTTGAGGCCCAAGGCATTTAGGTCCTTATAAGTTAAACACCTTGAATTGGGCTCGGTAGTGAATTGGCAGCCAATGCAACCCTTTTAGAACCGGTGTGATATGCATCAGGCTGGCTGTCCCCTTCAGCAACCTGGTGGCTGCATTCTGCACTAGCTGCAACTTCCAAACAGTCTTCAAGGGCAGCCCCATGTAGAGCACATTACAATAGTCCAGTCTAGAGGTTACCAGAGCATGGATAATTGTGGCCAAGTCATCTCTGTCCAGAAACGGCTTCAGTTGATGCATAAGCCGTAGTTGGGCATAGGCAGTCCTGGCCACGGTATCAACCTGAGCTTCAAGCATCAGCGCCGCGTCCAGCAGTACTCCCAAATTACATACCTGTCCCTTCTAGGGCATTATAACCCCATCAAGGACAGGGTGTCTCCCAAATATGTGGATCCAAGACCCTGTGACATGCAGTACCTCTGTCTTGTTAGGATTCAGCCTCAATTTATTGACCCCCATCCAGCTCATTACTACCTCCAGGCACCTGTCAAGCACTTCAACCACCTCTCCTGATTCAGATGGCACAGAGATAGAGCTGGGTATCATCTGCATATTGATGACACCTCACTCCAAATCTCCTGATGACCCCTCCCAGTGGCTTCATATAAATATTAATTAACATGGGGGATAAGATTGACCCCTGGGGAACCCCGCAAGTGAGTTCCCAGGTTGTCAAATTAGTATCTCTCATGACTACTATCTGAGATCAACCTTGGAGATAGGAGTGGAACCAATGCCAAGCACTGCCTCCAACTCCTAAATTCTGTAGTCTTTCCAAAAGGATATCGTAGTCATGGAATACCAAGGAGCTTTTTGGGCTCTACAGGCATGCCGAGGGCACTTGGGAGCAATCGTGTCAATAGCCCTGCTCATCTCCCTATTCTAGAGAGAGACCAAAGCTTCAACAGGAGCACCAGTCATGCCAACCGGGAAATCCCCCAATGCATTCAGGAATCACTCAGATTCCATAAGTCTTCGAGGGTGGACCATCTTAATATTTTATTCCATGAACTCAGTATGGTTAGGAATTTTTTGTAGTCCTACCTGGAAACTAAGCTTAGGATCTTTGGTCTGCAAAACACATAGTCTAGCACTGAGCACTGACTAAAACAAGTAAACTATATGAAAGACTGAAGAGTTAAGACTGAGGAGTTTATGACTGCTACTGTCTTTGTAAATCGGATTAAATGAATGCTGTTTGCTTTTTAGCCATTTCATAAGGCTTTGATGAAAAAATACAATCAAAGCATCTCCACTGCCTGCATGTTAAATGACTGGATTAAGAAAAGTGTACTGATTCCAAGCTCTGAATTTTCCCAGCTCATGTGGATTTCTGCAGCATAGAAGTTTACCTAAATAAGCCTCTGTATATTAGTTCTCATCGTCCCTGGGTCCTAGTAGCTCTCCATCTTAAATGATGTTCAGGAAAATAACTTCTGTTATTTTCAACACAATTCAGACAACTTTTATAAAAAAGACTAGAAGATTTTACTTTGATAAATTTAAGAACCATTTGGCCTGGGCCAGCTTGCTTCCTGTATATTTTTCTACTTTCACAAGAGACTTTGGGCCTGTTCGCACTCATCTGACCAATATATTATAATCGCACCATGCCAGGCAGGTAGAAAGACCCAGAATAGCAGCAGCCACCCACACTTCAAGCACTGGTAAAGCCCTGTCCCAGGCCGGCTGCATTTGAAGTGCTGATATGCTGGGCAGATTAAATTGACATAACAGTGTCTGTAGTAACATTTTGCATCTACCTGGATGTTGCCATTATGCTTTAGATGTGGTACATGACTGCACATCCACAGTCATGCTGCCATGTCCACTCACAACTGCACCCAGAAAACGATGTGGATTATGCTGTTTTGAGAGGCTACTAAGCTCTCATGATCAAACTGTGGATTGCTTTTTAACAGTCCTTGGCTAGTTAGCTCCAAGGAAGGACTAATGAACTCTGTGGCAGCAGCATGCAGTAGCACTTCTCTACTTAGTAGACTGCTGCTCACTAGCAGATAAGTGTGAACAGGATCCTACATGACGAGAGCTGTAATGCAACATTTAGTACATGATGGAAAAGGCTTTGGAACCCCCTTACTCTCTCTGGTGTAAGCTTAGCTCATACAGCATAGTACAAAAATTAATAAAGACCCTGTGTGCTGTGAGATTGTGAGATTTAAGGAAATCTGCCCTTCATTGAATCCATTTCTAGCAGGTTTTTTTAAAAAATCACTCTGAAACTTTCAGCCTTTATTGTGTGAGAGTATGATGCAGTGAAAAACCAATCTTAAGCATTCATGGACAGAACCTGCATATGCTTACCAAAGTGCTTCCCATTCTTCCAGTAGCCATCTCTACCTCTCCCCGTAAGTTCAATACCCAAGTATGGATTGTGTTGCTATGCTACCACCTCATTAGGAAACTTTTCAGCTGTGCAAAAGTACAGATGCTTGCAAATCAAATTGCATTAGTTGTAAAAACCTCCTTGCAAACCTATGAAGGGCACTCTGGCAAAAGTGCTTCTGGACGTACTGACCTTAGATGATATATTATCCTTCCAACTGAACTTTTTTTTTCATGTCTCTTAAAACAAGGATGCAATTCTGTAAAGTGCACTTCTATCCTTCCAAACAGACATGGGAAGAGGAATTTTTTGGCAGTATATTAAATCAGGTCACAAAGGGATCAATGAGAAATCAACATGACAGTAGGATTTTTTTTAAAAAAAAGTTTTATTTTGTTTGTATATTATACTGAATTAATACACATATACAGTTTTAATATGTTCATTTTTAACTGTTGTGAGCCGCCCAGAGATCTTTGGGTATGGGGCGGGATAGAAATATAAAAAAAATTAAAAAAATTAAAAAAATAAAATAATGTAATATGCTATTTAAATCAATGTTCAGCCACAGTTACATTGGTTTTCCAAATGCTGCAGAGTACATTAGCTTTCTACATTCCTCAGAGTGATTTATTGAAAAACCTTGAGAAAATGTCGGCAAATTCAACTACAGCTGTCATAAATCTAAATATTCTTCATGATGGAATACAGATTAAAAAATAGTCTGTTTTATCATTACCAGCAAGGACAGCTTGAATTTGTTATATTATCTGTTGTTTAAAAATGAGGTTTGATCTCACTCAGTTTTACATTTTTTGGATCCCCATTTAGAATAATCTATGTACAGGACAGAAAGAGAGCCTACTAGAATGAATGCCTAGGTACATCTTTCAGGCTGGGGTGGGCAGAAGCAGGACACTTCTAATGCCATTTGCTGGGATTCGAGAGCAGGGAATGGTTTGTCCTTGTCTCTGTTTGAGATGCCCATGAGCATTTGGCGGGCCACTGTGTGCGACAGGATGCTGGACTAGATGAGCTGTGGCCTGATCCAGCAGGGCCTCTCTTATGATCTTACGTTCTTTACAAATTGGATTTGATTCACTGTGCCTTTGGAGTTGCATTCAGACGCAGTTTAAGAAAAGCATCACAAAAGTATTTCAAAGATAATATCTGCTGCACTTCTGTGTATTTTTTTTTTTTTGTGTGTGTGTGTGTGGTTCTTATTTAGTATTGATGTCCAAGAGTGCTGTTTCCAGGTTGGGAGAGATAGGCAGAATGGAAGGCATTCAAGTGAAGGTTTGGCCTTTGTCTTCTGCTTGAGATGCCCAGAAGCAATTGGTGGGACACTGTGTGAGACAGGATGCTGGACTGTATGGGATGTGGTCTGATCCAACAGGGCTCCTTTTTATGTGCTTATGTACACACACACTGTCTAGGTTTTGCTCCCAGCCCCTATTTCTCAACACATCTCACTTGCAATAGTAAGATGCACCCTATGTCCTCAAGCAGTTTAAAAACAATAACAAAATAGTGTTTAGTGTTTCAAAAGCAGTTTAGAGAGGCAACATATACAAGTTAGTACCTCTAATCCACATCAAACATGAGGAAATGCACTCCAAAGTGCATTATTTGGCTTTTAATGTCCATCAGAGATGGAACAGAAACACTTGTGTCTACATGCTACTCACTTTAGGTCTCCTTTGATGGGCCTTTTTTTAAAAAAAATAAATACGTCTGGCTGCAGCTGTGATTCCTAAAGGTGACATGTTGTTGTTTTTGCTTCCCTATGGGTTTTCACACTTAACAAAACTATTCTCACATAAAACCTAGGTTTGGGTAGGAAAAAACCTTTTGGTATCAGTGCGCCTTTTTTGTTCCCAGTGGGGGTGGAGGGAGGAGGACCTGAATGTGCCTCCTCCACTGGTTCATGTGGCATAAAAATGATGCTTTTGGATTCAGGGCATACCAAAAGCAACATTAGATGGGACATTTCACCAATTATATACAGTAGAGACAATAGCCTCTGAACATGAATTTATATTTTAAGTATATCCTTAAATTGGTGTGTGTGAGGAATGCTCTGAAGGACATTGTGTCTGCAAAAACAAACTGATAAGGTAGCTTCAAAGAAGTAACTGGTCTGAACCAGCCAGCCATTGGACTTGTCTCTACTGCACATGTCAGAGAAATCTGATATGTATTTCTTTTTCTACTTGGAAGGCGTTACCGGGAATATTGTAATTAGCGGCCGGGTTTAGGTATATTAGATTGTACTGGAATGTGGGAGGTTTGAAGTTCATCTTGATGGGGTTCTGAAAAGCGGACTTCCTATGCTGCAGCATGCCAAAGTAAATTAATCTTTTCTCTCTGACCCTTTCTGTTTATTTAAAACTAATATGAATAGCATTTGATGATAGAGTGGCAACTTGCTTTCATAGTGGTCTGGAATTTTCCTAACATGTGTGACTGAAATGCATCCCCCCAATAGTCCAGAGACGTTTTCGCACGGGGCTGATTCGAACGCGAAAAAGCCAGCTGTGGACACGTCATCCGCATTGGCCGCGCGCGCCTTGCGTCCCGACGTGTCCGCAGCTGGCTTTTCCGCGTTCGAAATGTAGAGCACTTCGAAGTGCTCTACACGCGTTCCAACGCGGACGAGCCGCACGCAGGCGTTCGGGAGAAGAAGCGTTCGCGCCGCTTCTGTCTCCCGATCGCCTGCCGGCTCGCCTCCGACGCCGCGCGGCTTTGACAATCAGCTGTTTTTCAAACAGCTGATTGTCGATTTGCCTCCGCGGCCGCCGGCGCGCCCCTGGCCGGCGTTTGCCGGCTAAGCCAGCTTCGGGCGCTTTGACCATTCGCACCCAGACGCTCCGGAACGCGTTTACACGCGTTCCGGAGCGTCTGTGTGTGAACGGGGAAAGCGCCCGAAGCTGGCTTAAGCTTTCCGCCTGAACGCGTTCAGTTTCGAACGCGATTCAGTGCGGAAATGCCTCAGAACACAGAAGCTGTAACTTCTACATGATTCTATTGTTCTAGATCAGGTCTTAACAGTACATTGACAAACATATTTGATCACGTCAACTGATAATACAGAACAGGCTTCTCTAATTTGGATTGTGCTTCATCTGGTGCAGGCATGGCATTCCAGCAAGGGGTGTACCTCACTGATCTACATTAATGTGTGGATGTATGAGGCCCAGAACTGTACTACATGGATCGTTGCTTCTGAATAAGGATTGCAATTCAAGTTCTCTTCACAAAATACATGTGGTAACTCCCACAGGAGCTATGTTTACTATGAAGGTGTACAGCAGTTTTATTCAAGTAAATATTTAGATGTGGATATGTTGCTTTGGAGGGTTCTGTTCTGAAAATATAGAACTTGGCAAATAGTGAGGAAACACAGTATTGTTGTTTTAGCACCTCCTATTAAAACAAAACAAAGCCACCATTTTATTCAAGAAATTCATGACTGCCTCTGGGAGCTGGGTATAGCGAGTAAAAGTAACAAACCATCCTTTGCCAATTTGAGGAATTCAGAATTAAACAAACCACAAAAATGAGAAATGAGTTGCCTTATCCAGGGTGTGATATGTGCTAATTATGTTCATATTAAGTATGGCGTGCTTTCCTTGAATGCCAGGTGTACACATGAATTAGGATACTATAACAAAAAAAGATCATAATTAAAAGAAGCAGATGAATGCAACCTTCCGTTCTTTACTTTCTGATGTGTTGCAGATCTATCTTTATTGGCTATAAAAAGCAGAGACATGGTAGATTTAGTTAGAATAGAATCACAAAAATAGAAAATAAGATATTGCAGCCAAGTATTCATTTCATTTTTGTTGTACTGCCAGTTTATCCATAAAAATATCTCAAAACTGAGTCTGTCAAACAGAAAAGGAACAACTGAGTGTCTGAATCAATTGCTAATAGCCCTTAAACAAAGCTTTTAAAGATGTGTTGGAATAAGCCAAATAACATTTTTTTTACATAGAAAGAAAACCTTGAGCATTGCTTCAATTATCATTTAATCCCAAATTTCATAGTAGTATTTTAGACTGCTGAGATTTTTTGTCAGTCCAGGTGCACATTTCCTGCAAAGTTCCAGTAGTGGCATATGAATATGCAACACATGGAGGGACGGTGGAATCTGAAGATGTTTTCTCTTCCACTTGGGCATCTTTATGTGTGCATCAAGCTCCCAGCATTGACCCCTCCCTCCCAAGTGTCATCAAACAGGCTATGAAGGAGCCATCTTGCCTGTAGGGAGAGGAAGAGAGAAAGAAACAGGGTGAACACCTTCCATCAAGCTCCCAGCGTTGCCCCCTCCCTCCCAACTGTCATCAGACAGGCTATGAAGGAGCCATCTTGTCTGTGGGACATGGAGGAGAAAAAGAAAATAAATGTATTTTACCATTGCAAGGTCATTGTTGCTGCCAGAGTGTCCCTGTTCCCTCCCACACCATTTTCCTTTTGTATCTTGTCTCTTTAGATTGTAAGCCTGAGGGCAGGGACCTGTCTAAGATTAATATAATATTGTAAACTGCCCTGAGACTGGGCGGGATAGAAATACAAGTAAATAAATAAATAAGAACACATGCAAAGATCTGATCACAAAATGAAAACTTTTTTCTGCTCACATTTCTACTGCATTATCTCTACCTCTTTCTTTTCTCCTTTGGACTGATCACACATAAAATCATATTGAATTATATGTCACAACGTGATTGGATAGGACCTGCAGCATGAACATCAAACACATGAATGCTTGAATGCTAGAAGAAAAAGTATGGAGCTTAATCCTCGCCTCAACCCTTTCCAAGCAAACCTTTCCAAGCAAACCCTTTCCAGCATTCAATTAAACTGTAGCCTTCAGCACCCTTCACACCTAAATTTTAATCTGACTTCACTTTGAGAATGAGATAACATCATCAGAGTTTCTAGCCATCTCTTTATACATCATGTAACCCAAAGGTTGCTTTCCTATGATTGATGCCAAAATAAAACAGCTTGTCACTTTGTTGATGTATCCTTTCATTCTCAACATGGACTGAAGCTGGATTAAAGTTTAAGTGTAAACAAAACAGAATTAAAAGGGAGGGGTATCCTCCAGCAGTCATCTGTCTTTCCCTGTACAGCCTATGAATTTTGTTAAAATTTCCATAAACATTCAGGTTTAACATCATTATTATGATTACTGAGATCTTGACATGGATGCAATATCATTCTTCTGCCATCAAGATCTCAGCTGGTCTTGATGGCAAAGGCAGCCTCCATCCCCTGATGGAGTTGAAGCCAATTCTGATGATGATGGAGTCCTTGTGTTTGATGAATCATGAGATGGTCACCAAGGATACCTATACGTTCCCTCAACAAGTGGCAACAATGATGCAACTGCATGTTTTGAGAAAGAACTTTGAGAACTCTTTCTCCTGTTTGTACTATTGGTATGAGTTGAATGTGGGAAAATCTGGCTTTCACTGAATCCCACCCCCACAAATGTTCATGAACAAATATTCAGATGAATATTCATGCACAAAACAAAGCAACCCCCCACCTCTTACTTACCCCCCCCAGTCACCTGTCCTCTTTGTCTTCTCCGTCGCAATCCCTGAATGGAGAGTTGTGTGCACAATCTGGAAGTGCCTTTTTGGTCTCCAGAGAGTGCCAAAATAGGCTTGGGGATGGGACAGCAGCCTCCCCAAAGGTAAGGGGGTAAGCCAGAGGCTGAAACAGGCCTTCTGGGTTTGCGCCATGCCACTCCAATCCAGGGATTGTGTGATCCTGAACTGGAACTGCCTTTTCATACTCTGGAGAGTGCCAATATAGGCCTGTGGATGTGACTGTGGCCTCCCCAAAGCATTGGAGAGGGATGGGAAGTAGTGGTTGCAGCCCCAGGGCCTATTTCAGAACCCTCTGGAGGTGTTGCACAGTCCCTGGATAGAGGTCATATGACACTAAGCCAGAACTGCCTTTTTGGCCTCCAGAAAATGCTGAAATAGGCCTGGGGAATGTGTCCGTGGCCTCCTCAAAGGTAAGGGGGCATGTCAGAGGGGGCCATGAGGCTGTGGTGTTATCCCTGGGCCTATTTCAGCATTCTTCAGAGGCTAGAATAGGCCTTCTGGTTCTGTGTATGCAGCAGGAGCTGTGCACGCAGAACCAGAAGGCCTAGGATTAAGGCACAGTGGAACAAGCCATGTGGGGTAACAGGAGGCTGCAAGGAGGAGGCCTGGGGAGGCAGGAGGCCCTAGGGCATCTGGTACCCACCAGAGCTTCAACCAAAGCTTCAACAAGTACCAGATAATATAATCCGCAGACGAATAGGGCTTAGAAATGTAGGCCCTATTTGGTTTGGTTGCGAATCTCCAAATTCATACCTATTTGTACAAATTCCAAATATGCCAAATGTTCATGAACATCCCTAGTCGTTCTGACCACATAGGTCTGATCCATAGCTATTGTGAATTGCATGATATTGCTGAGACTTTAACTAATTTTTTCTTTGCCATTCAAAAACATCAATGGCCATTAATTTATTTGATTTATTTGAGAGCAAGCAAATGTTCAAATATCACAAGGCCTTGGGATCTCATCAGTCTGTGTGAGGGGGGAAATTTCATTCTGCAGAATTAACATGATGGAGTAGTTGTTTCATATGCACACATTAAAATAAATCTGAAGGTGTTTCATTTTTCACAGCTTACAGATAAACTGCCCAGATCAAACATGTGAAGGTTAGAATTACTCGTAACTGTATATTAACAAATTTAACTGGGAGGTTCTTAATCAGTTGGAAGCAAAAGGGCAGATTTAATATTTTAACCTCACTGGAAGGGGAGAAAAGCAGCAGTAGCCTCTGACACTGAGAAATGTTCTCAAGGGCCAGGGAAAGATGTAAATAACACTTAGATGAAGCAATTAAACTTGTAATACTGGGAGCAAAACAATTATGATCTGCACATCTTTTGTCAAATTGCATTATTAAGGGACACAACTGAAATAGAGGTTATCAGCAAAGAACACGTCTAACAATCTCAACGAGGCACGTTTCCCTTAATCATATCCACTCTATCAGCGTGCAGCTCCATATTTAGCAGCTTTAGAAGCGTTAGATGTGTGAAGCTCTAGGTTACAACCCATTTGGGTATGCTTCCCCCGACAGCCAGCACAAGTGTGTTGTGTTCGTTTCTTTTCATAGCAAGTGTGAAAACAGCAAAGAGAGATCACAGTTGCCATCAACATCCTTAAAATACGAATATGGATTCAGCTCTGGAAGATGAGAATGTACATTTGAAAGGAATCTTTTCACATTATTTGGCATCTTTTTTTCTGCTATTTGTATCTCAGGTTCAGCAGGGCTACAAGTTAAAAGAGATAAAATATCTCAACAAATGTAACTAAGAATGGAGCATATCCAAAGCTGCCTATCATTTTTGGAAAGCTGCCAACACTAGCTAAAGATGCTTTCACTCCCCTTCCTCCCTGTTTTGTTTCTGACATTGGCAAAGAAACATATAGATACACTGTGTAGCTAAATGGAGGAGAGCAAGAGAAGATAAAGCACAGTTCTATACTGGGTACGTTGCATGAAAAAGGAGTACAAACACTGGGGAACTCAGAAAGCCACCTGTATTTATTTGGCCATAAGATGCAGTTTTAGATAGGGATGCACATGAATATTCAAAGGCATTCAAAATTCAATCAAATTTGTCTCAATTTCGACATTCAAATTTGAATCAAATGTCCATAAATTCAAATTTAAACATTTAAACAAATTTTGAATTTTTGAATCTATTCATTAGAATTATTCAGACATTTGTATGTGTACCCGTCCATACACGATATGTACTAGCATGTGCACATCTTTCTCGCATCCATGCACAGATGAAAACGGGTTGCATACAGGATAAATACGAGATGCACGTGGACGTGTATGGATGCGTACGGATGCATACGGGATGTGTAACAATGCGTACGGGCACATACAAATGTTGTCGACATTCGTAAGTGCAAATTCAAACTGAATATTCAGAAGAATGGATTTAAATTTGCTTAATCATAATAGAATTTGAGTAAATTCAAATTTTAAATATTCTAACTGAATTGAATTTTCAGATATTCAAATAAATCAAATCAAATCCTGAAAGTTGCATTTGTGCACACCCCTAGTTTTAGGTACAGACAAGCAATGAATGCATTATATTTAGATTTTCTACCTTACCATGTACTGTAATGCAGTTCTGCCCATATATGCTAATCCTGTAATTACTGTGAACATGAAAAAAGTAGAGAGGCATTGGATCCATCTTCTTTTTCCCCAAGGTTACTTCCAGATAG
This sequence comes from Aspidoscelis tigris stejnegeri, assembly GCA_023333525.1. Lineage (NCBI taxonomy): Eukaryota > Metazoa > Chordata > Lepidosauria > Squamata > Teiidae > Aspidoscelis > Aspidoscelis tigris. The sequence goes on from JALMGA010000004.1 coordinate 64,094,329, forward strand.
CAGCCAGATATCCCATTGGGAAGTGATCATACAGGGGTATTGCCTCCTCAGCATTATCGTTTCCAAATAAGACAGTACTTTTTTGCACATTTTTGGAACATGTACTCAATCCCCTTTCCTCCACAATATGGATTTTCCATGCCATGTCAGCACTCAACCCATGGAGCATGGGTTGTGAATGTAACAAGCGGGGGAAGTTGGGACAGTCAACTGAGTTTGCCATTAGAGGGAGAAAGAGAAAAAAGAGTCATTACTTACTGCTGTGGAATTGTGCCCTCATGGTAGTTCTAAATGCTACAACCTGGAACTATTTCAGAACATCTAGTCTCATTACTCCTATTTTCTTGTTGTTTGTTGTTCCCAATGCTAACCAGCCTTATCCATATTCATAAGGTATTTTACCCTAAAGAAAACTGAATGACTGTGGTGTTGTTCCGATTGATCAACCTAACCTCCTCCTTCAGTTTGTAGTCATCATAAGAGGAGTAGAATGATGCTAATGAAGAAATACAGAATAACTTGATGCTTGGTCATCACAGTCACTTCTTATTTTTGGACAGTTTCTTATGGAGCACATAGGGGAGGTGCTTGGTTGCTACTCAGATGATGCCTCCTTATTGCCATCCATCCATCTATCCATCCATCCATCCATCCATCCATCCATCCATCCATCCATCCATCCATCCATCCATCCATCCATCCATCTCTAATCCTGCCTCATACCTGGAGGTCTCTGGGCAGGTAACAACATTTAATATGAAACAGTATGTTTTAAAACAATCTGCTAATGGGAATGGGAAAGTGTATTCCCACTTAAACAAAAGCCATGGCAAAGAGGTGCATCTTCACTGCCTTTCGAAATGTGTACAATGAAGGTGCACTTCAAGGGGAAGACATAGCCTATGAGCCATGACTGAGAAGGCCCTCTCCCAGGTGCCCACCCCTTTTTCTGCTGAGGGTGATGGAACAATCAGGAGGTTTTCCCCTCCAGTTCTTAAGGCTTGTGCAGGTCAATTTGGGAGTAGGCATTCCTTTAGATACTTGGGGCCCAACTTGTTTTGTGTTATTTGAAGCAGTGGCTATGTTCAGACATAACAAAAAGGACGCTTCGGAGGCAGTGTGTGACCTCAGTGTGTATCCTTAGGCCTTCAGTAATCCACATTTTCTAGCACATAATGTGAGAAGCAGAGAGCAGAGGGGAACAGACTAGTGTGTGAACAATCCAACCCTGAAATCTGAGACACCTCAAATTTTATTTAATTTTCTTTGGCTGTGTCTGATCACAGCAAATATTTTGAAGAGCTTCTGTTAAGGGTCCATGTGCTAGATTTATGCTGCTGTAGTTTAGACCAAGCAAACTTATTCAGGGCCTCAGGGCTTTTAGAGAGCAAATAACTACAACAAAAAGAACTTTTCATGATTTTTATTTTACAATCTAGAACTCCTCTAAGGTTAAATGAAAATGTAGTTTGAACTCCAGCTATAATTGTTTAGTGATTGTTTCCTATGCACTTCACTGATATTTTCTATTTTAGATATCTCTTTGCAGAATTAGCTCCTGATTTATATACTCCACGCTACTCAGATTTATTTGGCTTTCTATTCAGACATACTCAAGGTATCACTTTCTCATTATACAGTTGGGGATAGAAGATATTAGTCTTACTATAACCTGATAAAATTGGCCCTTTCTGCACTGGGCCTTAATTCGGATTATATCCTGGGATAGGGACTGCCATCTACATGCAGCTGAAGGCTATGGTAAACAATTGGTTGGGCCTGTCATAGTCTGCCCCAGCATGTGGATGGCAGGTCTCTATTCCACAATATAATCCAAACTGATGCCCAGTGCAGAAAGGGCCACTGTTCTTTAATTTGCTGATTTTTACAGTGCTAGGTTTTTACGGTTCTGCATTTTTGTTTATTTTGTCTGTTGAGTGTGGTTCTGTATTGATTTGCTGTCATTATTTAGGTCCATATTGGTTGTTAGCCACCAAGGAAGGTGTCAGGTCAAAACCATCTGGTTATTGTATATTGATCTAATTATTCAATCATTGCTTATTTATTATATAAGTCATTGCTATAATTACAATTTCACCACACATTTGGTTTTCTTGACTCCTCTCTTTCCTTGTTACATCTAGCTACAGTGACCACTTGGACCTCTATCTATAGTGATAACTTAGTGAGCAGCCTAAATTTATTCTCTTTCTGAAGAGCCCTATAGGGTTTTCATCTTCTCAGGTCATCATTCATCCACGAATATAATTTGTCATGAAGTTCATATTAAAATCATTTGTCTGGAGGCTTTTTAATGCTAGTTTAAATCAAATTAGCCATGACTAGTGAACATAATATGAAAATTATGAATGCAACTATCCAGCATTATATAACCTGAAAGTAACACATGCTTGACATCTTTAGTAGTTCTGTTTCTAACACTGAAAAGACTTGAACACAGGTCACAACACCTCTGTGAATACCTTCAAAATCTTGCCCAAACAATCACACAGCTTTCTATAATCTGACATTTTCATGAAATATGCATGTAAGACCAGTTATTGTATCAGCAGCAGTGGCAGTGGCAGTGGTAGCATTATATTAAGATTCTCAGGCCATAGCCCATCTAGTCCAACATCATATCTCATACAGTGGTCCACCAATACCTTCTGGGCATTCTCAAGCAGAATATAAAGTTGTTCAATAATGTGTGCAACACTTATAGAGAAACACAAGGTCTTATTAGCTCACATAATGTACTTCTTTAAGAGTTTCACAAACTGACATGCTTTGGATTATGTTACTTTGCAAAGTATCCTTAAGGTCATCATCCAAATCTCTTAGCTGGAATAAAGCTGGGATGAAGTTTCATTGAATGCAAAGTCTTTCCTAGTAAGTATGGTTAAGACTGAAGTCTTAAGAGAATGAAAGCTTTGACCTTAAAAGATAACTGCTCATGTAAGAAATTGAATGCCCATGACCTATGGCCCATCATCCAAGGTAATGAGCAAGTTAGAGTGAATAAAATTATCTGCACCATTTTTTGTATCCATGAGAACATTTGCAGACATTGTAGCTTTGAACCAATAACCTATATCCTAATCAAAATCTCATCCATGCAAATCACTTTAGTAATTAAGTACAAAGATAAGTTCATTCGAAAGTTTGTAAATTGTTCTGCCTGTTAAAAGTGAATAAAATAAAACCATAATGGTTAAGGTATGATGCCTACTCAACTCCTAAAGCAGCCAAGAGACACAGTGGGGGAAGTTCCATTTGCATATCTTATTAGTCCATTTGTTATGCAGAAATCAAGGGCCCATGGCTTTTGCTAGAAATGAATAATTATCTAAGAAGGTAAATGGCTTGAATCCTTCTTTCAGGCAACTCACTCCCTCTGATTATTTATTCTGAAGACATTCATAAAGGATTTTGACAGTCCATGCAGGTGATGGGTGAGAATTGTCACAATAATTATCATGGCTATTTCCAGTATTAGCAGAACAAATCTGGGTATTAAGTGGTATGAATGTTTCAAGTATAAGGAAATTACAACATATATCAAAGTGCAGTGCTGGATAGAAGCAATTGTTGGACCTGCAAGTTCCCTAGTAACTGCGGATTATGGTTTGCAATTTGATCAAGTCTGCATGTCATTCGAAACAATATTTATTCAAGGTATATTGTGAACACATCACGTTCAAAGGATATATTGCTTTATCCAGATGACATGTATAGTCCTGGTTTTTACCTTTACCTAAATACAACTTTAAAAAGTTGGATATAAGACATCAAATATATTCTGGGTACTTTATTTGAAAAAAAATAATGACTGTTTTCCGTTAATGGGTGAAAATTCTATTGACTTGCCACATGTCCTTTGTTTATGCACCAAGACTGGAAGAATGGTGCTGTCTTATCTGACTTTGGTCTATCAGTCCTCATTGTCCATGGCAGGAACCCTCTTTATTCTTAATAAGAAAGGGATGACAGATAAGTACTAACTATACTGCCCATAAAAATAAAATACCTAGCCATATGCATCTGGACCCGGGAGGTGGTGTGTGACAGCTTCCAGAGAGGGTTATTCCTTTGATTTCCCTGTTAGCAGAAGGGGGGGTTAAGTAGGGACGTGCAAGAATATTCATAATATTTGAACTTTGTACAAATTTGAATGAATTTGAACATTCAAATTCGAAAAGAAAATTGGCATATTTGAACATCAACGTTTGAGTTCAAATCAAACGTTATAAAATTTGTATTCATTCAAATAGTTCCCCTTCAAATGTGGTAGGATTCTATTTGATATGAATGTATTTGTACGAATTTATATGAATATCTGATACAAATACATATGTATCAGATATGTATCCTATATGGATGCTTATGTATCGGATATGTATCAGATACATATCCTATATGAATGCATACATATCGATACATATCCAGTATGCAGCCCCAGTTTAATTAGTGTCCAAACTATTCATATGAATGTTCAGAAACATTTGTATACATATTGAATGTTAATGTACAAATGTCGTAACATTCTATTTGTTTATGAATGCCCAAATTTCTATGAATAATGAATGTTACAAATATTGGTGTACACCCCTAGTTTTGATATAGTTGTAAGAAGCTTCGTACATAGCTTCTTATGGGATTTGTATGCTATTCATTTGCATTCTTATGGGATTCATACTGATTTGAACATTTGTATCAATTACGAATGCTACCACATTTGAAGGGGATCTATTCAAATGAATATGAATTTTCTTGCATTGGATTCAATGCAAATCGAATACACACACACACACAAAATCATGCACATCCCTAGGGTTAAGTTGTATACTTTGGTTTGTTTGTCTTTCTTTATGTGGGATTATATGTTATGCTTTCAATTAATCTGTCTTTATACATCCTCAGAATAAAAGCTTCAATTATTCAAATATGTTTGTTCACTGCTATGAATCCAAAAGAACCTTGCACCTTGTTAGAATGTATAGATCAGGCAGAACATTTGGCATAATGAACAGAATTTGAAGGCTGGCCAGGCACATGTTCCCAGGACCATGGACTGGGTAACTCCCCTGATTGCATAGGAAACCTGGTTGCTTAAGAGGGGAACCAACACTCATGCATATAGTAAAGTGCTTGCAGAGAAATGGGAGAAGTCAGTTTAAAAAGTAGGATGTGTCTTTCTCACTGTGCTCTGAGATGTGTGGGAGCAATTAGAGGCTGCTCAGAGATACATAACCCAGAAGATGAAATTGCTTCTTTGAAGGAACAGCACACACCGTTCAAGGAGGGAAAGTCAGAATGTGGGAGAGGAATTAAAACACAGAAACCAGATATAGAAAAAGAGCATACCCGACCCTTATGAAGTTAAAAAGCTTATTGTGGCTTATGCCTCGGACACTAGTGACAAAGAAGAGGAGTTTACAGAAAGGAAGGAGTAAAGAAATGATGCAGGTGGGCAGCAAAAGCCAGACTTCTTACAAGTAGGTCTGAGGGACTGCTCCGACTGCCTCAGACAACCCAAACTGTCTAGGATTGCTAGGAACAAAAATTGATGGAAATGCTAAAAGCTACAGGCAACACCAAGAGAAAAGATTAAGTCAATGGCTTCTGTGCGTCTGGGACAAGGACACAGTTAGGATGTTTTTAAACACCAGAGGGGTGAGTCTCTCTACTGATTCTGTAGTGAGTCAGTTATCTTAGAAGTCTTCAGCAAGTCGTAAGGTTTGCTCTTTTTAAATGCAATTTGACAGCTGTGGATTTTAGATAGCCATTATCTACGGACTGGGAAGGGCATTTGCTGACATGGCACACAACAGGAAAAAAAAGCACTGGAACAATTGTAGAGCATGGTCATACAGAGTGGCATTTATGTAAAGAACTTTGAGGAGTCTACTGTTTGAAATGCAGGCTCGGCTTTTGCGAGGTGATCACTTTGTGATTACGCTTACCCATTATGAGCTGGGTGTTAAATAAATCTCCTAATTCTGGGGGTGTTACAGCTCAGCAGCAAACTGTAATAAAATGAAAGTGGTGCATTTCAAAGCGGGCTCCTCAGAAGTCAATATGAGGACAAAAAAGGTGCTAGCTAAAGGAGATGAAGGAAATGTAAGTATTATAAAAGACTTAAATGTTTGATTTCAAAAACCAACTTTGGAGATTTGCTTTGAATATCTGGTTTCTGAAAGAAAAAAAGCAGAAAACAAAACTTGTATTTGGAAAAGAAAGGGCAAGATGTGTGCAAGCTAAAAGCAAAAAAAAAAAGAAAAAAGATTTGGAGGAAAGTTGGAAAGGTGCAAAAGAGGAAGAACAGGAGAAGATAGTGTACCAATATACTTATTATCTGCTGTGCCAGCTTTTTCTAATATGTTTGTGGATATTTTTTATGGATACCTTCAGAAATAGGTAGATTATCACAAAGACATACACTTTCACCAAGGTTGCTTAATACTACGAACTGATAATAAAAATATGTAGGATTATTCCCCTCCCCCCATGCTCAAAGAACATAAAAGGAGCCTTGCTGGAGTGCCTAGAGATTAGGACTAGCAGAAGAAGACCCAAGCAGTGTAAAATATGAGCCACTATGCCCCAAAGGTTCCAAAACCTCATCAACTTCAGGTTCAGACTTACCCAGCTCAGCAGTAAATTCCCTATGACCCTCTGAATGAAACACAAATAAACTGCTTCTTAATACCTAAATTTTAATCCAGCTTCAGTCCACTGTCAGAGTGAAATAACACACTGGCAAAGTGATCGACTGTTTGCTTTTGGCTTTATGTAACTAAAAACAACAACACACCATTGGGTTAGATAATGTGGAAGGAACATGATAAGTCACTTTGTTGATGTCTGCTTCCAATGTGAAAGGGGACTCAAGCTGGAGAGTTTTATACAGTTCATCCCTGAAACAGCATCATTCAAGGCTGAAGAGGCCTAGGTTTCAGACATGGTCACAGAGCACATCCCCTCCCTTTGATTTGATTTGAATCAAAGGGGTGGGATGTTCAGCTTTGAGCAAAGCCCCGTCCCCTGTGAATGTGAGGAGCTTTGCCTTCTTGTGGGAACATCCCCTCCCTCAACCTTTTTCTGCCCCCCCTCTTTTTATGCCATCACTGCCACACTCTTCTCAGAGGATGTGGGCATGAAGCTTTAGAGACTAGCTAATCTCACAAGAGAATCTCACAAGATTTCCCGCTGTTCCTAAGTGCAGGTGGCCTCTAAAGTTGCACGCACACCTCTGGAAGGCCAGTTGAGTCTTGAAGGAGGCTGCAATGGTGGCAGAGGCCATGACAGCAGTCACTGCAGCTAGATTTAAAGCTAAAAGGGCATGACTGGGAGGGAGGTTGGGAAGCTGGGGCAATCAGATTTGGCCTCAGTTGCAACTTCTATGAAACTTCAACACCCACATAAATTCAGTTCACAGGCAAAGGCTCCTTTCAATTTGCCAATGAATGTTCAAATTCATACAAATTAATGACAAATATTTTTTGCCCAGCCCTACTAGGTATTGAAATCTGGTTTCACATCGGAGATCCCTCTGAGGCTTCTTGCAACAAAAACAGTAGGGCAAACAAGAGCAAAAATAAATACTAGAAGACGCAAAGGAGGAAGAGTAGGGGAGAGGAAAGAAGAAATATGAAAAGTCACTTGTTTGATTATTATTTATTTATATTGCTTTTTATCTTAGAATCACAAAGTTATTTACAAATTTAAAAAGGCAGAAAGCAGAAAAACAAGGATAGTGCAGCTCTCCTAAAAAAGAGCTAAGCATGTAACTATTAGGAAGACAAATATATAGTTATATTTTCTTTTTTGTAAGTGAAACAGAAATATTTGCACAACACTTTCTTAAATACCACTTCTTCAGGCGTCTGAAAAATTAAAGCGGTATTGTGAACAAAATCTACTAAGCTAAAATGTGTGTGTGCATCCAACCTGGATAAAAGAAGTTCCCTGGCTTCAAGGTTCTATACAGGACCATTAAGTAATGTCCATGAAATAGAACCAGGAATGGAGCATTTTTTACATGTTACTTAATGGCTGTCTTCACACCTATGATTTAATCCCGTTTCAATCCACTTTCAGAGTGAGAGAAGACATTAGCAAAGTGTCATACTGTTGTCTTTCAGCATCATTTAAAAACCAGTAAATCTCCCATTCAGTTAGATAAGGCAGAAAGAAAATGGTCAATCATTTTCCTGATGTGTTTGTTCTCTAACTCTGAAAGGTGGGTGAAATTACATTTTAAAAAAATCATATTTGGGTTCATAAGACCAAATCTACTGGTTCTAACACCAATGTCACCACACCCTACAGGTCCAGCTCCCTCATATCACTGCATCCTTGATGGCTCATCTAATAAAGTCTCCTAGATCGGTACAACTGTCCTTCACTCATACAGCTTAAGAGAATTCTCTGAATGCATATTTCCAGCCATACCAATGGACAAAGATAGAACCCATTATCAGGATATCCTAGGCTGCATGCAGATGGTACTAAGTTATTCTATATTTGGATTGTGACGCCTGCGGCTGGTGGCCACCAGTTGCAAGGCCCCAGCCAGGTGTCCAACTCTCTCCAGTCCGGCCACTATAGCCACGGACTTCAAGTTCCCTTTAAAAGTAGGCGTCTGACCCTTTTCTTACTACTTCAGCACCCAGCTACTAACTGTTGTTACACTATTGCTGTTACATTACTATGGCAGCACTTCCCCCCTCCCTTGAGCTTCTGAGCCAGTATCAGGCCTCAAGCAGAGTATCTTTTGAAACAAATGTAACTTTATTTGTTTACAACTCTTATGTTAGTTAAACTTCAACACAAGCAGTTCACATTAACTTATTTTCTTAACTCAGGACCCTGACTAATCCCTATCTAGATTCTCCACAGGACCCGGATCTGCACTACCTATCTTCTTCCTAAGTCTAGCCCCAGTTACAGAACAACAGCTCTGACAGGAAGGCCCTTTTTATAGTCACTGCCAGGGTTCCATCCCTTCTGATTGGCTAGTTCTCTCTGGGCTGCCCCCCCCATTCATTATGCTAATAAGACTGGGCTTAGCCCCTCCTTCTCTGTTTACTAACCTTCCTGGTCAGTGCCTTTTACCCTCAACGCGTTATATAATATTTACACATATGCAATTAAAGCTACAACAGGTACATTAATCAAACTTGTGCTACACATGCATATTCTGCAATAAAGCATGGATATTCTGGGTTAATCCTTGGTTTACTCTGGAATATCCAAATAGAGTGGAATAAGTACCAAAATCTGGATGCAGTCCTAGGCAAAGTTTGAAAATCAAATCTCTTTCCTTTACAATAAGTATAATATAATTTTCTCTGTGAAAATACAAGTGGGGAGAATTTTCTGATAGTTATGCAGTATGATATTTAATATCTAAAATTGACTTTTACTGTATCCCCATAAGTGCTATTTCCTGTGTGGCTGTTTCGTTCACCTATTTGTTATCCTACTTGTGATCTACATCTTGTAGTGGTGTTCCCTGTAAAACAGAAAAAGATGATGGAGGGAGTCGACCTGTCTTGTTCCCTGTACCTACATGAGAAAGTCTGAGTAGGGAATGCCTCAAAGCACAAGTCAAGGATTAATGATTTTGTAATGTTTTTAGTGACTGTTGCAACTATTTTAAAATTTCCATCTGTGACTCCACATGCGGATTGAGGCTCTAAGGCCCCGTTCCCATGGCTCTTTGGTATGGTTCCAAGCACAGGATCGGCGTGGTCCATCCCCATGGGTTTTGGATTTGGTCTGCAAAAAGTGTGCCAACCCCTCCCAAATGGTGCCAGAAGGGTGCCAAATTTGATCCCAGAAAAAACAAGCCTCACCATGCTTTTGGGGACCAGTATGCATTGCTCAGCAAGCCGGGAGAATACATGGGGACACTAGCAGGCTAATGGGGAGGAGATTTGTGCTCACGTCATTGGGAGGTGGGGTGCGCTTGCTGCCCCTGGCCTGTCCATTAAAGATTGCAGCCGCTGACTTTTTACAATACTGATCGCAAAGATAGGCTGGAGAACAGCTTGCTTTTTGAATTTTCTGCCATTTTCAAGGAGGTAATTCCAACCCCATTTCAAAAATGCCAAGGCACATTGCATAATGGCTTGATTTCTATTCCATTTGCAACCCCCATTTCCCTGATCTGCAAGGTGATCATAAATAAAGGCTTGATTTTGTTTACAGCCGTTCTCGCAGTCCCCAGTGGAGTGGAGATGTGCACAACTGCTCAAGCGCCTACTGCCACTAAACCTCATAGTGGCTTTCAGTGTTTTAATTTTTTTTAAAAAAGTTATTTTTTATGAATGAAGCTTTAACTTACTTCTGTGCCTCCCACCCCAGTCCTGGCTCTCTGTGCCACTAATGGGGGGGGGGAGGGATGCAGCACAGGCGTGGTCTGATGACAATCCAGCTGCCAATGAGGAGAGTGGAGAGGAGGTAGAACTGCTTCACCATACCAGGGTTCAGCACGGTTCTCATGGGGATGCCACCATCTGCGCCCAACCCATACCTATCCCACGTTGCCAGGAATCTCATGGGGACACCCAAAATGCATTCTGGTCCCATGCCCAGCCCATGAATGCCCAAACAGTGCCCAAAGTGTGCCAGATGGCCAGCATGGGGACATGTGAATGCATCCAATTTAAAAGGAAAACAGTGAAAAGCTTTTCCTTCCCCCCCCCTTTTGTTATAATTAATTCCTTGGGGTTTTGCCAACATTTATATAGGCAGAGAAGTCATCACTTAACTTCTTATAGGAATTGAGGAATTAGCTAACTTTTTTTAAAAAAGTTTCAAAATATATATTTTTTTCTCTATTACAGCAGAAGTACAAAAAGAATCAGACCCAGAGGATATGGCAATATCTAGATGATATTTTTTTAAAAAAAATTTACTCTCTAAATGCATAGATTTGTGGTCTTACCAACATGATTTCATACTCAGTTTATGTTCATCTAATAGGTAGCTTATATTTTTCTGTTAGTGTCCATATGATGTCATGCACATCAAACTGCTAGTTACACTTTTTCTCAATTAGATGATTTTTATTCCCCATACAAGAAATACATCAGAGAAGTAAAAATTACCAGTTCCTTTTCTTCATTGACTAGTCTGTTTCCTCTATCTGGCCAGAACCTGAGACAGTTGAACAACAGTGAAAATGTGTAACAAGATAAGTATTACCTACCTACTGCATAGAGCAAGCTCTACTCCCCCAGTTTGCTATTGTTAATTGAATTTCCACCTCACCTAACTTTAATGCGCTTATGTCACAGAAGTTATTAAATTTTTATCTTCAAAAGAACGGGGTGAAGTCTGTCAGTATGAGAATGACTAGAGCAAAGTTATTGAATGAGTGTTATAAAAAGCCATTCAGATCCAGCTCAATTCCTTTCAAGCTGAAAACTCTACCATATCCCTTCCAGTGCGAAAGGAAAGATACAAGCAACATAATAACAATTGTGTCTGTGCTTGGATGGAATGAAAAGTCCTCCAAGACCAAACTTCATGAAGGGTCATCCATTTGCCCCTCTGCCAGCTCTCAAAGTTTTGCATGTAACTCATGCAAATTAGAGTATTCAGGATTCAACTTCGTAGATGTTGCTTTGGTTAGTATAATGTAATTGAAGTACTTTTGTTTGACTGAGATTCAAAAAAAAAAATCACAAAATGTTCCAGTTTTTAAAACAGGCTTCAGGATCTGGAAAATAAATTTCAGTTCACTGTGACTATAAACTTGTTGAAACTACTATTGTAACATGAGTTTACAATTGAGGTAGTTATTTTAAAGTATGATTGGGCTTGTTCACATTGTATTTTTACTAATTTTTCTTTTGCAGCATTCTTGTTAGAGACCTACTGGGAGCCCCCATGTAAATCTGCCCTTCACCTTTTACATATTTGTGTTTTAAACAAAGGCAAAAGAGCAGAATTTAAAAGCATGTAATTCCAGACTGACCTAGAAAAATAGGAGGAGGAAGAAGGAGGAGGAGGAGGAGAATTTTAGGACATGCTAGGCTCCAATAAACCACATAAATCAAATGTAGTCTATGATGGGGTGTCCCTATTTTTTTTTTCTGATAGCAATGTCATAGCTGGATAATTCCTTATTTAAACATTATTCAAACTTTTTTTTTCAAAATTCTGTGAGCATTTGAGCTCTCCTTTGGAAAGAATAAGCACAACTTGCAGCAGATGTGACTTTATCTGATTGGGGAAAGCTGGAGGAGATTTGTGCAATATCTTCCTAACTTAAAGCCTAAGAATTTAGCTTATGGAAATGCTATATTAATCACACCGATTCCAGATAACACCATGTGTTGATTCTGGGAAACAGCCAAAGTACTGACATTGGGATGGTGCTAATGGAAAGCTTTGTACCCCGGAGAACATATGCTTCTGTAGAAGCAATATAATACTCCCCGCATGGCAACTTACACAGCTGGCATTTTTCGTCCTGGCCTATTGACAGGAAACAACCATTTTAATGATTTTAATAGCAATGTAATGGACAGAGGTTCAATAGATAAAGCTTTTTAATTCATTTAAAATATTTTAAAACTACCCCTGATAAGACAGTTGAAGCAATCAAATCTATCATATGTTTTCCTTTAATAACAGTAAACATTAATGAAAACTATTAAAACCAAAGGATTCCAGTCCACACTTGGTTGGTATCAAGGACCATCGAGATTCTAAAGGAATTCATATGCCTTTTATGGTTATAATAGTTTTATCTGGTTTATTATTCTTGATAGTTTTATTTTGTACACCAACCTGAAACTACATGGAAGAGTGGTATAAACTATCCTAAATCAAGTAACTGAAAACTGAAAATTCACAGTTAGGGTTCCTCCAGACATGCTTAAATCTTCACAACCAGTGCACAGCTGCTTCTAGGGATGTGCATGAATATTTGCGCTATACATTATTTGTACAAAGTCATACGAATAGTGACATTCATGGACAAATTGAATAGGGCCTACTGCAATGCTGTCATTTTGGCACTCTTTGGCCACTTCCAGACAGCAGCCCGAGCCTTGCTATTGAATGATACTCCAGAATAAGCCAGAAGCATGAGAATGGGCTTACATGGGCTGTGTTCCCACCATCTGAAGTGCATGATACCACACACACACATGCACGGCCACCACTTTGGGGTCTTGCACATGTATGGTGGCCACCTGCAGGGTGATGACTCCTGGAAGCAGTGTCCGGAGAGATATGTAAATGCCTATGAGGAGGAAACAAGAGTGTGGAGATTCCTTCCCACCCCCCCATCTATTGTGATGCCAGGTATCAGCCCAATATCCCAAGAATATATTGGGATTGCTATGAACACATCTGGAAATCCCAATATAGCTTCAGAATACACACTAAGCATCACATTCACTCTCTCCTTTTCAGTGAAAGGCATAAGGAAATCTGTATTCATATACAAACAGTATATGAATATGTCTACCTTATCAAAGTTTTCGGGTTACTATGCATGTTTCATTGTTTATGAATTCCAGAATTTATGCCTCACCCTTCACCTGAAGGTCCCAGGGCAGGTCACAACAACAGAAAGATTCACGTGCTGTAGGGGATGTGCATATGGGGAGGAAATGAGCATATCTTTGTACAATAAAATGTGCATATGGGAAAATACATTAATGATGTTTTGAATCTAATGTTGCAATCATATTTATTCCTAATGGCACTATCATTAATGAGATTTATGATACACTATTAATCTTCCTCTTGTTACTGTTGTTATTCATGGAAATTAATAAGGACACTGAAATCACTGTAGCTTGCAGATTTTTAGGCACAAGTATATGGTAGAACTCATTCACAATGCACTACTCTTGTAGCTTTGCTTCTAATGTGTCAGATTTTGGATAATGAAGCATCATCCTGTTCTCTGCATCACCAAGATAATTTATGGGGATCCAAGCAGCTTATGTCTTTTAATGTCCATGCTTCCATCACTTGCAATTTCCCATTTTGCAAATGGATTTGTGTGTACAGCTGTTGATTAACTTACGCATTTAAAAATGGCATTCAGTTTTTCTTGTGGTTAGAGTGCCAGGCTCATGTTTTGTAGTCACCAAGTTTGATTCTGCACTCCTCCTTTGAGCCAGTTGGGTGACCTTGGGCTAGTCACTGCTCTCTTTCTGAGCTCTCAGAACCCCACCTAACTCACAGGATATCTGCTGTGGGGAGAAGAAAAGAAGGTTTGTCAGTTGCTTTAGGTCTCCTTAAATGGCTGAGAAAAGTGGGGTATAAAAGCCATCTCTCCTCCTCCTGCTCCTCCTCCTCCTCCACCTTTCAGTTTAATATCACAACTAGGAGCGTGCACAAATGCAATTTTGGACATTTGATTTGAATTGAATATTCAAATGTCAAAATTTGTATGAATAGAGAAAAAAATGAATGTATTCAAATTCAAACAGATTCAAATACATTCATATCTATTTGTACAAATATTTGATTTGTATTTGATGATACAAATGTCAACAACATTCACATGTGTCTGTACACACCTGTACATATGTGTACGCATTCATACCCATCCCATTTTTATCCCGTATGCATCCCATTTGTTTCCCCGTAGGTATCCATACAAATGCATACAAATACAAATAAGATGCCTATGGATACGTATGTAATGGGTACGTATCCATACACACACAAATGTCCGAATAATTCATATGAATAATTCAAAACATTTTAATTCATTCAAATGTTAAAAAATGAATGTATATACATTTGATTTGAATTCAAATGTTTTGAATATTCTTGTACACCCCTAGTCATAACATTTTGCTGTTTCAGGTGCTTGACAGTTTTGCCATAGTTGCTATACTATTAGTATCTTAGTATTGCTACTGCTGCTTAGTGGCACTGTATCCCTTATAATACAGAACCCATATTAAAGAGGGAGACCCTGGGTAGAAGAAGGGAGTGGGGCCTCCTTACTGGCTATTACTGCAGAAGAGGTGAAAATGTATTTAAAGGACATAGCCTGCATGTGGTCAAGCCTTTGAGGACAGTAACCACAGCAAATTTGTTTGAGTCAAAATCCATACCAGATTACATGTTCCAACATTCACGTGAATCATTGCCCAATCTCGTTTCTGAAACATTCCATTGTGTCATGTCACAATACAACCATTCATTTCAGTGTCCGCTGGTATTTGGCATCTAATCTGCACATGAAGTTCTGTATCTGTATTCTGCACATGTCACTTCTTGTATTAAAGCATGACAGTACGCCTCACTGTAGAAACTAAAATTGGGTGCTTTATGTTTGAAGTTTGCCTCTTTATTCATTTATGAAATAACCACCATTATGCTAGGCAGACATTGGCCAAGAAATCTAGGTTCCTTCTGTGCAGAAAGTGAGTGATGGAAATGGATATTTAGAATATTCACTGTCTGTTCTGCATACATTTTGCATTCCTCAGAGATTCTGGACAATTCAGGAGAAGAACAACCTATTCTGGCAGGAGTTGATTTTATTTCATTTTAATCTCAAAGGATCACCTACCTCAATTAAAATAGAAAGAGGAACAAAAAAGAATAATGTATTGCACTTCATCATTTCTAGTAGAATCCAGTGCCATTTCAGGACTTCACTCCCTCTCAAAGTCATGCCCTATTTGTCTTGACTACTGAGAAAGTATATGTTTCATTTCCTCCACAGCTCTAGAGCATCTACAGTCTGTGACAGGCACTTAACCACACTGAAAATGTGCAGACAAACACAGAAGGAGTGAACCAATTTAAACAAATAAGAGCATCCAAAGTACCATCATCTTAATCAGAAGAGCACTCATCCTCTTATTTTTTTTTTAAGGATTTGAATTCCTTGTGGAGAAATATACCTAAAAGTGAGGAATAAATTTGCTAGAGATAATGTATGCAGTGCATCATAACTTAAAAGTCTGAAAGGAGGTGTGAAAGTAAGTAATTAAGCTTCCTGGAAAGCAGAGGGTCACCAGTTCAGTCCCCAGCCTTTCGCTCTTTATTTCTGTGAAGAAAAGTGCCTAAGGGTGTCCACACAGTTAACCAGAGGTCATCCAATAATAACAACATGGCCAATAAGGAGAGGAAAAAGTGTTTATGCCCTCATTTGAATAAGGTGTATATTTATATGGTATGCTGGAGGTGAAAGTATGGAGTCATGCAGTCTCCAGAAAAAGTTTTAATATTGTTGGTAAATTATTTTGTGATTAAGAAAGATATGAAGATAGATGGATAGATATTGTATTGTAAATAGTAAGTTTCTTGGTTTCTTCCTGGGTACACTGTTGCCCACTATGAAGACTAATGAGCATTCTAATTAGCATAGTTATTTTCTCAAGTTCTAATTATTTCAGTTTCACTGTATCTTTTTCACATAGGTCTCATGGCATGATACCTGCCTAGGAAGTAAATGTATTGATTTAATTTTATTTAGTTTAATTACTATGGCCCCTGGCAAGAAATCAAGGAGACAAGCAGATTAGAATTTTAACTCTACTCTCAACCTTTGAAAAAGAGAGAGAGAGAAATAAAGTGTAAAATCTAACTGCCAAAAGATTTATTGTGTGACTATGTGGAAGTGAACAGCCTGTTAACTATTAATTCCTCTGAGTATTTGCACTAATAGAAAATTTGTAGCCATGTGAGGAAAAACATGAATGAGCATTTTGAGAAAGACTCCATCCCCATGGGCATGCAACTGATGAGAGACACAATTGCAAAGTGCACATTAGGGATGGGTGAAAAATGTTTGCCACCTCCGCAGTTTATACAAATGGAATATTAGCTATATTTGAAGACTGACCTTCACATGCAAAGTAAAAGCTTTTGCACCCTTCTCTGAAGCTTTGGAGTGGATTTGGAGGTGTGGCCGGTGATGGCAGGGATTCAAAGCGAATTGGAAGCGAATTTGAAGCCTAACACATTTGAAGTGGCTCCATTCATATGAATGCAAAATTCTACCACATTTGCTTCCATGAAAAGTGAACAGGAAAAAAAAATCACATAAATCCCTAGTGCACACGAGTTGCTTTAGCAGTGGCAGGTATGTTAAACCAATGTGCCGCACTTCCCAGCACAAAAACACTTCAGAAGACCCAGTTTTGTTCTGGGAGGTGCATTTTCACTTCAGAGCAAACATGGGTGACTGCCTGTCCTAATGGTTGGATTGGGATTGTGGTATTTTGGGGTGTTTTTCCACTGTCACTAGAAGTATCCATTAAGCACCCATTAATGGGTACAAAAATGCCATTACGTACCCATTAATGGGTACTTAATGGGTACTTTTATTGACAATGCAAAAACACCCTTTGATAAAGATAAGGCTGGGGCTGACATTAATGGTAGTTGCATTATTTGTTTCTAGGGAAGGAAATGGAGGAACTCTATCCAGCCTCTCTAGCAATAGTAAAATAAATTTTAAAACCTATCTCATCAACCCATTTTCAGGAACTGGACATGTCAAGTGGCAATCTCAAAATGGTTAAAACTTTATCTACTCTTGTGAAGTCCACAGTTTGCATAGGCTTACTAACCCTAACCCTAAGCTTTCTTGAGACTCCATATAAAGGAGCAATGAAACACTGATATGCATAATTGCCTGCCCTATAATGCCTATCAGTTCTTTGCCCCTTTCTTGAGTTTCCATATGAAGGAGGAATGTTTAGCTAAAATCACCTGCATTGTGGAGCCATGAAGCACTGATATGCATTATTTCATGCCCTATAATGCCTATCCATTCTTTGTCCTTTGCTCATGGTATCGAAAATATGGTTCATCTCATGTAAGTTCTACTCCTTGCTCCCAGGACCCCTATAATGGCAGCACAGCCTGTGTGGAAAAACAAACTCCCAAATGGTGGGGCTGAGCTGTTTTGAGTTTTGTTTGTTTTTAAGTTTACTTGAACATCTTCATTGGGACCATCTTCGAACAAGGTGGTATCTTTTGATCTGGGCCATTGTATTGAATTTATTTTTAAACTCCACACTAGTAGTTATCAGCTAACACTCTTGGTACATTGTGCAAGGGCTAATAAAAATCTGACAGTTCAGTCTCTTTTTTAAGTTTTCAAACTTCTGTCCATCTTTGTCAGACATTTACAAATTTGTATGCAATGAAAGATAAATACTATCTGAGTATCCATTACACAGATAAGATGCCCTTGATGGGCCCCCAGGCCAACCAATCTTGGCTTCTCCTAGCCATCTGGAGGAAGTCATTTGCATGGTGGAGGGCCATCAAAGGCATGTAAAGGACCATGTAAGAGCAGTCACGTCAAGCTTATAAGAAGTGGCAGGACCTCTTGTGGCAGTGAAACAAGCCATAAATAGCTCAATAGGCTGCTGCACCTGTTCAGGGAAGTTATGTGAAATTATAGCTTTCCCAGCAGCACTAGGGATGTGCCACATCTGAACATGACTGAGCTGCAGTAAAGGTGCTTCAGCGTAGGTGCTTTTTTCCAAAGTCACAGTCATTATGACTAAGGGCATTCAGGAAGATACTAAGGATTAAACATTCTTTACACCACTGTGAGACAAGATATTGAAGATTAATTTTTACAAGTCCCTCCCACTGAATGTTAAAAAAAATTGATGCACATATAATTCATTATGTTTAGATATTAATACATATATTTCTTAACTGTGTTAAGAAGCACACATTGGTCCCACAAGCTCTGTGATCCAGATGCCATAAGAGCTATGATGTAGCTTCCATGTCCTTAATTAACCATCACGGATCAATTTTGTGCTTCTCCATCATAGCTGGGGTCCTTTCCAAGGGAGCTACCTTTGTTAAGTACTGGACATAATTTGACAGAGAGTAACCCCAATAGCAGTGTAAGCAGACAACAGTCTCTCTCTCTTTGCTGGACGGGAATCACGTCTTCCTTTTCTTCAAGGCAGAGCTGCTAAGAGGACATTGTTCTCCATCTAACACCCTTCTGGATTTTGGTTTTTTTTTTTCTGTCTTTGTGTTGGTGGCCCCAAACCCGTATTTCTTAGACTATTTCCTTGAGATGATTTCACTTATGTTTATTTTTTTAAAAAAACAAATAAAATAAAAACCCCATTCTGCTGTTTGGGTGGTTAGTATTCTCACTGACTTATTTTGGTAAAAAATGAAGCTTGTTATTGTTTGCTTAATAAAAAATTGACCTGCTTTATATCAACATATCTTGCTTTTTATTGTCTAGGCTATCAGTGGTAGGTAGATTGAAATGGACATCTTCCCTGTCCACCAACGCTGGTAGCATTGATGGGAATATGAGTTCAGTAGCATCTGGAGAAGGGGTAATGAAAATATTGTGATTAGACTGTTAGATTATTTACTACTTATTTAAAAATAGTCTTCAGATTCCAATGAACTTCATTTCCTTTGATGGTGGTAATAACAGAATGTGAATAATGCTGAGTGCAAAGAAAAGCAATGGATTTCCCTAACTTTCTTGAAATATCACTGTCTTCCAGTCCATTTTCACTCAAGCATGCTATAAACTCTCATCAGTATTCCAATACTTCAATGAATGAAATAGAGTTATAGAATCTTCCCCGCTCACAGGCATCTAATTAAAGTTTACTCAATCAACTCTTCCACTGAGATAAAACCGTGCAACTGGGTTGGGATGGTAGGAATGAAAAGGAATCCTTGATAGAATGAAAATAGTAATAATTGCCCAAAAATCATTAACCATTTACCATATTTCAGAATGCTCTAGTGACTAAGATAAAAACGAAATCTAAGTGAGCAGTCATTCACTAACATTTTAAATAGATCTAAAACAATATATTAAGTTTTGCACCCTTTGTATAACCTGTTTTTTTCTAAGTTAACTATAATTAAAATAATTCTTTGTGGATTCGGATTTGTTGAGAGAGTAGTCTAATAAAATTGCTAACAATGGTGCCAGATCCTGGGGAAATGACTTGTGATTAATTTCTACTAAAATTAGCAGATCTTCCTCTGAAGTATGTACATGTCTAATCAGAAGGTCAGTGAGTATAACACTGCAGCTTTATGCAGGACTGGATAGCTCCATTGATTATAATTGGACTTGCTGATTACTGAAATAGAAATAGTCATCCAATGAACTTGAACAAAAGCTCAAATGGCTTGCAATTTTTATTTGAAGTTCCCTTCTTACTGAGTGAATTTTGCTTAATTCATGAAAATGTTACCGATGTGGGATGAGATTCTGAATTCAGTTTTGACATGACAACTATATCAATCAATCAATTAAATAAGTAAATAATTAAATTTCTATCCTGCCCTGTACCCAAAGGTCTCAGGGTGGGTAACAACCTTTAAAACAGCACATTACAAGTCAGCAAAACTGCTGCAGCAAAACAGCTATGTGTCATTTTTCCTTCTAAAGAGTTGAAACTGCGAGGCTGGACACCTGTGTGTCCATCTACAATATCGACTTCACCAGTGGGATGGCAGCTGCTCCTCGTGGTCAGGAGTAAGGCCAGGAGTAAGAGCAGCTTCAGTCAGCTAGCTGTGCTGGGCTATATCCACACTTTTCCAAAGCCTGACATCAAAGGTTTTATTGCCATGTTGGGAAGCCACTTTGATAGAACTAGGGTGAGACTTACCCTTTCTCGGCTCAGAGGTTAATCTTCCTTCCTTCCT
The DNA here is from genome assembly GCA_023333525.1 of Aspidoscelis tigris stejnegeri. Lineage (NCBI taxonomy): Eukaryota > Metazoa > Chordata > Lepidosauria > Squamata > Teiidae > Aspidoscelis > Aspidoscelis tigris. The sequence continues at coordinate 64,115,002 of JALMGA010000004.1, forward strand.
TGAGTGGTTTTAAGGGAAAGGGGCCATGTTTTCCTATCATTGTGTCTCTCTGGGTTTGTGTTTCTGTGTGTGTTGGGGAGATGGCTAGAGTAGAGTAGAGGAACATGAGTGTACCTCCATTCCACTGGTTGCACAGGGAATGTATTCAGGAGACAGGTGAAGTTATTATTTTAGCCACATGGGGTTGTGGTTTTTTTTTTTTAGCTAAACCTTTTATCTGTTTTTATCTTGATATTATCGTAACCCACCCTGAGACCTTCATGTATAGGGTGGGATAGAAATGTAATAAATAAATAAACCAATTTTCATCATTTTTCTATTCTGTTTTATGAATTTCTTTTGTATTTTTATAAATCATTTTGGGATTATTATTTTTTTAAAGCTTATCATCATCACTGTCTTTCCCTAAAGTTAGCAAGTCTTTGAAGCCATTAACCACTGACAGGATGAAGGGAGGGAGTTAAATGGTGATTCAACTTTATGTTTTCATCTTCTTCAAGTATTTCAAGCAAAGCTCTTCTGGTTTGCCACAATTTTCACTGAAAATCTAACTAGGAAGCATTTTTACCACTGGCTGCTGATTAGTTTATGTTGTTTAAACCAGGACTAAAATGTTAATGGTCTGAGAAAAAGAAAAAGACAGCATCCATTCTTTATCCACTATACAGAAATCGACTGTACTCGTGTTTGAAAGAAATAAGGCCAATTCACACTTCAGCCTGTAGCCAACAATTGGGCAACATCTGGGCTGGTGCATCTGCACTGTCAGGAGGCATTTACGTGCTAGAAATGCCCCTTGCCTGCCCAGAAGTTGCTTAATTGCTGACTAGCATGAAATTGTGCTCCACAACCTTATCAACCCTTACCCCAACTTGCCTGATAGCACCCAGCCAGTGACCATTCATACCTCTGCTGGACTGGCGCAGAAAAAGGTCAACGAACCCCAGAGGAGGCGCCCTGCCTACCTCCCCCACACACCCTTACCTTCCCTTGTGGCTCCTCTGACATTCACAGGCCTTTTCCAGTGCCATCCAGGCATGGAAATAGACTTTCCTGGGGTGAACCAGACCTTCCTGTTGTGGCCTTGGACCTCCCAGGACCAGGAAGTGCCTTCTCGGACCCCAAGGAGGCCTAGTTCAGATGCCAGATCGGGCTGAAAAAGGCCCATGGATGCCAGAGGAGTCACAAGAGAAAGTAAGGGGGTACAAACAAACAAAAACAAAAATGAAGGGATTTACTTTTGTGTTTTCCAATATCTACTATTTATTTATTTATTATTACTTAATGTGGGGAGTTTTGTTTTGTTTATGTTTTCCCAGAGTTTGCTGGCACATTCTGACTTTCTATCAAGAACTACATGCATTTATGGCATTCTGTTCAATGTATCTACAGACCAAATGACAATTCTCTTTCTCTCAGGAAGCAACTACATGGATATCTAGGGTGTTCCCCCATCCAGTCCGGATTCACACATCTGAATGTCCCTGGGATGGTGTGTTTAGTTCCATCTTTCCCTATACAACTCCAAATGGCTACTCCAGTTGACTCATCTTCAGGATGAGTGTACAGATAGATGGCAGTCCCACTGGTGCTGATTCCCCTCCATTGGTAGGGGAAGGAGCTCAGATTACAGGGTCCTAATTTTCATTCTAGACCAAAAATTATTTGTAAAATTGGGGGGGGGAGGGGGGAGAGATTCATGCCACATAGGAAATGGGCCAGGAGATTGGCCATTTTTGGTCAAGTGCCAAGATGTCCCCCAGTCCAGACCTGTGAGGCAATTCCTGCCCCTTCCACTTCCCTACACAGAGGGAAAGCAAGTGCTTATGGGAGACATGAGAAATGGCACATTTGTTTGCTTTGCCTCTCCCTGCATTAGATGGGTTTTAAAAGGGCCAGTGCTGTAATGGGGACATTAGACAAGTTTAATTATCTGACACATACAATTTGATGGAAAAGTACATCTTTCTGGTGATTGTTTTAAAGTATTTATTTGTGGGGGCTCAAGAGATAGCAAAATTTCAAGATGTCTGTGGCATTTCAAAAGAAGGTTCACTGTCTGGCATTGGAGTTGTACAAGCAACAGAATTCCAGAATGTGTCCAAAATTGGGTGTTTCCTAGGCAACTGGCATTTAGTTAGCAGCACAAGGTTTAAATTAAGGTCACTACTCCAGACTGTAGTAATAGAATACTACTCAGCAGATTTCTGTGGCTTGAATATTGTGAGATCCTTGATTTGAGCAACTTATTTCTTCAGTATCAATGTTCACTGCTTTGTCCTGTAACCATAATTCTCACTTTTGTTATATTGGTATAATAATGGCAATAAACCATACAAGGCAAGGAAGCATCAGGACTATATCAAGTCCAGCCATATCCCTCCCATTCACACTCACACTTCTTATTTGAACCTTTTTGTACTAATGTGCAGGTGAACCCCTGGGGAAGTTCCTGAACATTCCATCCACATTGCATGGAGCTAGGGCTGCGTCCCCATGCAAGCCATGTGGATTGGGCTCGCATGGGACCGGGTGCATGACTGAGATTGAATCTCGGACATCCCCATGCCATTCCTGGTAATGTGGGCTGGGGACAGGCAGGGGACGGATTCAGCTGTCCCCATGGAAACCATGCTGGGATCATTATTTTACTCCCTTTCCCAGGCATGCACTTGCTTGCCTCAAAAAGGGAGTAAAGCTTACTCCCTTTCCCAAGGAAGGGGAATAAGGGGGTGCTGAGGTTGAGATTTCTCCCTTTTCCAGGGGGCAAACTTATTGTCCCCCTGGAAAAGGAAGAACACTCAAGCCTCTGCACCCTCCTGTTCAAGATCTCAGCAGGATAGAAGCTTCAGTTCACTTCAGGTGTAAAGTGAACTGAAGTGTCTTTTCTGTCAGCTGAGATGGGAAAAGGGTGTGCAGAGGCTGCAGTGTTCTCCCTTTTCCAGGGTAGCAACCTTATGGCCCCTCTGGAAAAGGGAGAACACTCAAGCCTCTGCACCCCCTCTTTATGATCTCGGCTGGCAGGAAAGAGGCTTGGCTTTAAAACTCAAGCCTCGTTCCTGTCAGCCAAGATCGTAAAGTCTGGGAATGTCCCCATGCACAGGCTCGGCTCAGACCAAATTGCCCAAATCTTGCCCAGACTTGTTTTTCCGGGTACCAAATTTGGTCCAGGTTTGGCATGGGTTTGGGTGATTTGGTCCATGGAAAACAGGCCAAATCTAAAATGCATGGGGATGGCCCTTGCTGAACCCGATTTCAGTTCTGGACCAAACATACATGGGGATGTGCCCTATGTCTTAACCAGATATGGTTCAACACAGGCAGAAGTTCCCCTTGTTCATGTAGATGTAGAGCAGTTATGTGATGTTTTCAGGGTTGGGCTGCAGCCGCGCACTTGCTTTGTGGCTTTTCAGCAGCCTGATTGACAGCGTAGGCAGGATAACAGAAGAAACCACCAAAATGGACCAATGAGAGCAGCCAAAACCTGGACTATTTAACCCATTAGCCCAGTACTCTCAGTGTCTCTCGTCCTGCAGCTGGAGCAAGAGAGGGATCACGGGGGATTTTACTTCTCCCTCCAGACATTTAGACCTGCATCTCTTGAAGCAGAGGGAAGGGGATAGAAGAGAGGTTTTGCCTCTCAAGTTGAGGAAGATCTGGATGCATACCTAGGGCTAGACAGACATGCTGAAAGACTGATGACCTTGGGGCAGAGTGAGTCAGGGACCTGGAAGGCAGTTTGCATTTGCCACAAGGCAAGCTCTACGTTTTAGGGAGATACTTCACACTGAATGGTAGTTGGAATCCATTAGTGGGCAAGGAGGAGTGGAAGCAAAGTTTGTTTTATGCTGTTTGCTTTCAGTGGAACTTCTTCATGAGGACTGAACTTTAACTACAACAACTATCTTTTCAAGCAACTCAGTGACTTTTGAGCTGATCTTTACTTTGCTTCTACTATCTATTTATTTGTATTGGTAAACACTAAGTGTTTGGTTTACCCTAGTGTTTATGTGCTGCTTTAGAGGGGGGTCTGTTTACAGACGAGTAAAGCAGGACGTCTGTATATGTATACAGTTCATATACAGACACGCCCATTGCTGGCAGTTGGGCCATGGTGCTTGGCAGCCACTTCCTTTCTGCACAGCTCTGCGGAGGGTGAGACTTGGGGGGTTGGGCTGAGTTGTCACAAGTTATAACTGCTTTACATCCATGATCCCTCCCTCCAGGAATGACTCCATTTGCACTTTTCCATGTTGGGAGAGGTTCGAACAAAGCCTGGGGAAGTGCAGTACAAGCACAATTAGTGCTGTGTCATCCCAACCCCACAGCCTTGGTGCCATGTAGGTGTGGGTGCTGTTGCTGTGGTTCTGTATTGCTACCGTAATGGAGATGATTAGCACCTTGCCAGTGCTTAGAGAAGCACTGGTGAGGCTCGGAATATATCCTGTATTCCACAGTGCAGACACTGGAACTATCCCCCATGTTTGCTTCCACAGGAGGTTTTTCCAGGGGATAGGAAGGTGCAAAATCTTTGCCTCATGACCTTTCACTAAGCATAAATTCCCTGTGTCTGGGAATTTTAGAGGGTGAGCTGAGTAGGAAACGCAACATAACTCTTGTGGTTAGGGTGCCAGCCTCATATCTTGTTTGATTCCACATTCCTCCATGAAGCCAACTGGGTAACCTTGGGCTAGTCACAGCTCTCTTCTGAGGCCTCACAGTCCCACCTACCTTAAAGGGTGTTCTGTTGTGGGGAGAAGAAAGAAGGCTTTGTCAGCTGCTTTGAGTCCCCTTAAATGGGTGAGAAAAGAGAGGTTGAAAAGCCAACTCTTCTTCTTCTGAGCAAAGTTGACTCTGTTACTCATTATCCTACAGTTTTTTCCTGTGTGGACTACAGCCCAAAGAGCAAAAGCCTGGAGAAAAGAATGAGAAAAATAAAATCCTGACTGCACTAGAAAATAAATAAGGGACTCGTGAAAGCTAGTTTTGGCATACAAAGTGGGAATAAATATTAATGTATCCTTTCAAAATTCTTTCACTGGGAGTTTATAGTTCATTGCCTTGCTACTAAGTATCTTTCTTATATGATATCTGGGACAGTTGCCCTTCTTTTCTGGAGCAGCTTGAATCCCCTTGAGAAAAGCAAACTAAAGCCAGAGTCAGTTGCATCTGAGATTAAGCTTTGACTTAATAAGCATGGAGGATAATTCACTTTCTCCTTCTGTTATTGTTTTCTTCATTCTGGGACCCCAGGTAATTTATTGTAAAGGTGTACAAATTTTTGTTTGTAATAGCTGTTGGCTACCTCATGATTTAACAGTCACTTGGAGCTCTGTTGCAATGCATTTTAAAGGGGTGAAGTTGTGCTGAGAATAAAAATATTTCTTTTATCAATATCCAGCTCTTTGTTTGGCAAGGAAAATACTGATTCCATGTTCCCAATATTTTCTGAGTTACAGATGATGGGGGAAAAGAAGCATATAAAAAAGAGGCCCATATAACTAGTCACCTAATGGAAATAGTTAAATGGTTTGTTCATTTTTTGTTTGTTTGTTTAATTTATCACACAAAGGTTAAAAGCCGTTTTTCCCCTGGACTTTCCTCCCTCCAAAAGGACTTTCCTCTACCTGGACCAATGGATTAAAAATGGTTTTAATCCATTTTCAGTTTGAAGGGTGTGATCAGAAAAAGGACTAAAGGGTCAAAGAAAGTTGATTTGACATTGTGAGTGACAGTGCTAGATCCAATCAGAATGCAGGAGGCATGGTGACCATGCTGAATGTGGACAAGAGAAAGAAACCTGTGCATAGGAAACTGGGGTGTGAGCAAAGCATCCCAAACTGAGGATAGACTGAGGCAGGATTGTCATGTTTTGCATGTAAACTCTGTGCATTTTCAGTCTCCAGGTATCCTGTTTGTGGAAGTATTGCACAGAAAAGGCAAATGTCACAGTGCTGTTGTAACTTACTTTAATGTTGCAGCCATCTGATTAAGCAGCACTGAACAGGATTTCTGTACAAATTGTCATGATGCTAGCTTGAGATTAAATGCACTTGGGGCTACAGTTTGCACATGCTGAAAACAGTATCAACAACAGAGCCTACTACTTTACAGCTTGAATACTATTTCTGGTCCTTAAAGCAGGAAAGATAGTCTCTGCAAGCCTTCTCTGCCCGTGGCCACAAATTTCAAAGTCAAGCACATTTTGCTCTTCATCATTGACATTTTTGCACAGCTGCTTTCCCAGACATGGGAAGTGGTCATGCACAAAGAGGTGGCTAAGAAATGTTGCAAGTATATTTGCACAGTGATGGAAACAGCAATAGACTTATATCTCTACTGTTCTGCTTATGGACTTTCATAAGCAACTGGTCAGCCACTGTGAAAACAGATTATCAGAAAAGATGGATTGTTTGATATAAAAGGGAATTTTCTAGGTTATTACATTCTTATCAAGGAATACATTAGAGTGGCTTAAGATAATCAACAAAGTATGGGAACGTAATCTAGTAAAAAGTCAAAAACAAAAAACTGTTGTGTCTTGATGGAGTGGGTCTATGGGTAGAGACACGTTGGTGAAAACATCTCATTGCATCACAGAGGCACAGAGTTTGGAGGAACTTCATGATGGAGCAACAAAACATTTTTGCCAAGGGTAGAAAATCCCCCTGTACACATGAAGATGTCTAATATTGCAACCACATCCTTCATGGAGGCAGCAAACTCATAGTAAGATAGTTCCTACCATGCATGAAAACATAATGGTTTATCTCCTTTAGAGAGACAGATAATGGAGGTGTGGTTGGTACGCCTGCCTTAAATAGGAAATTCCGCTAAAGGTTTTCATCAGAAGTAGCAAACCCCTACTCCCACCATTTGATGCCCCTACTTCACAGATTGATACAAGTATTACAGTAAATGATTCATGCAAATGTTATTGAGGAACTCTTAGATCCACTTTTTTTAGTATTACCAAGCCACTATGTTGTAGCATTAGTATAAATGGAGATTTCCAGGATGTGGACCTTTTGGACTTATTCATGCTGCATATCTTTCATAGCCTGCAAGTAATATGTATGCCAATAAGTAGATCTGGGACAAAGCTAGCCTAATGCCATGCACATCATTCAGATAGGCTTCTCGACAATAAGAAGAGCAGGAGAAGGCGTGCAAAGATGCACACTGTGACCCGGCTGACTGAACTGCAGGTATGTGACTTGGACAGTCTTGAGAGTCCTGTTGGGTGGCCATGGTGAAGTCCTACCAGAACTCCAAGGGAAGTGAACACTTTGTGACACCCTTGGGTGATTGACTCTCACTATCCCCTACTCTGCAGAACTCAGTTGGTGAGAGTGGTATAGCAAGCTTCTTTGCACCTGTTGGTGTATCTGTGTTTGGCTGCACCAGCAGAGATAGCAAAATCAGAGGAGATGACTGGTTCAGCCCATCTGGGCTCCTTGACAGTTGTCCTTTTGGAGATAGCATGACTATCACTACCCCAAGCTGAGGTTATGTATACAAATTTGTGCATCTCATGGGATAGTATTTGAACATAATAGCTTACGCAACTGTACTTTTAATACATTTAAGGTTATCATTATTCCATGAACCAGTGTCTGTAAAATGAAATCAAGACATTTTGGAATAGAAAAATGTTGTTTTCTGCTCTGAATGCTACACAAACTAGGAGAGAATCTGAAGTTGTTTCTCAACCAAATGTATTTGATAGTTCAGTAGATTGAGAATGGTTTGCAGATGGCCCCAGTGAGTCATACCTCCAAAATCTTTAGCATGTTGCAAGAACCACACAAAAGGGCATCATATGGAAAACTACTTAACATTGATGTATAATCCAGAAAAAGAATAAAATAATAAAGAAGGTAAAAGAAATTCAACAATCACACTACATATTCAATCCTTTTAATGCAGAATATATCCCATTATATTTGGAGGATGACTATGCCTAAATTATAATTCACTTTCTAACATTTTTCACAGAGTGGTGATCACAGCTAATGTGCATTAGATACACCATGAGTAATAAATAAAATATTAGATACAAGAATTATTTGGACAAAAGAAATGTTTACTGTATAAATTTGACCAACAGATTCAAAAAGAGAACCACTATGTTATACATCAGCTATTAGTGGTAGCAAAAGCAGTTATTGTAAAGAACTAAAAAGGAAAGAAAATTAAAGGAATGGTGTAATTATGTAGCAGAACAAATGTGTTTTGATTTCCTAAGGGAGGGTGCTTCCGCACTTACCGTTTTCAATCCAGATCTATTACGCCCGGATTTACTAGATGCAGATCTACTAAATCTGGGTTAGAATAGATCTGGATCTACTAACTCCGGTTTAAGGTAGATCTGGATTTACTAAATCTGGTTTAAGGTAGATACGGATCTAATAGATACGGATCTATCAACACCCCTTCCGTCCACACATGCGTGGGAAGGATGGATTGTGAGGAACAGATTCAACCTTCGCTGTGCGGACGCAGTAGCACAGATTTCAAGACGGCTGCCCCAGGAGCCGCCTGATTGGAGCCTTCAGCCATCAGTCACTGCTCCTTTCCTGCCGAGCATGGAGCAATCAGTGGCGTGTCTAAGATCCAGTGCCCGCCTGGCGCCAACATTTTGTGCATGGAATCGCTACATTCAAACTTGCTGTCCCTCTGCCGCCATAGCTGGGCACCTGCCTGATGCAAAGCCCATGTGAGAGGGACTTCATGGCTGGACTGTGCTTCTCCTGCCTCACTCAACATGGCAACTTCCTGCAGATGCCTCACCCAACATGGCAGCTTTCTGCCACCATTTCTCTCAACATGGCAACTTCCTGTCCCTCCCCATGTGTTCTCCCTCCTGTCCGTGTGCGGACGCGTCCTCTGTTAATGCGGATTTAGAGCAAAACACCCATTAAGCCCACCTTCAATGTGGTGTTCCGTTAAACCCCATTAAGCACACATTAGAGATGGATATGTGCCGATGCGCCTCACCGGAAGTGTGCTAAACAGGTCTGGCTGTGCGGATGCGGGTTTCCCAATGTGTTCTTAACGGGTGTTGCTGTGCGGACGCGCCTCGCCGGAAGTGTGCTAAATAGGTATGTGTGTGCGGATGCAGGTTTCCCAATCTGTGCTTAATGGGTGTTAAAAGGCCTGTGCGGAAGCACCCAGAAAGGCAATTAAGATACATGGGGCACCGAATCACAATATCAGCAAAAACCACTTGTGGAAAGTATTGACCTATCTAAGGAGAAGGGTGGGGAACCCAGTGGCTCAGAGAACAATAAAAGCAGTCTCCAATATGGAAACAAGTGGACTTTGAGAATGGCATCCTGGCTGAGGTGGGAAGAGGGAGGGAGGGAAGGAAAACAACTGTATCTCAAATGAGAAGAAATGTAAGAGATAGCACTAGTGTAATTTTGAGATGCATGTATACTATTTCAAATTATAAAGAAAGAAATTAAAAAAAGATACACCAGGAGTGAATGCTCAGCTGATGTGGAATTGATGCCTGTCAATACATAGTATCTGCAGACTACATGGTATGCTGTTGAAATGCACATTGTAAAATGTAAAGTTCATTTGCTTCTCTGGTATGGTCACCGTCCACTGCAGTAGAGGCAAGTTCAGGGTGCATAAAGGTGACTCAGGGGTTATGGCCTTACAAGCAGTGTAACAAAATGGGATTGAATTTCATCTTCAATTTTTTTTTTTTTTTACAAAAAATATATATTTACATATATGGTGTTGTTTAGCAAGGCCCTGACAGCTCATATTTCATTTTCTTGTTTTTCATACCTCATTTTCCTGCTATGGAAAATGTAACATTTTCAATCCTTTTAATACATAATATTTCCCATTATTTTTAAATGTAACTACTCTGTGTTAAGAGAGCCTCTGTTGATATCAGTAGTCAATTATATAATGAAGAAGAGTTGGAGCACGTAAGTAATTGAAGATAGCTTTATTGCCCAAGGTTGTACGTTAACACTACTGCACATGCATGGCAGTTTGGAAAAAAGAAAAAAAAAGAAAAAAAACTATCTACTTCTGATTGACAATTTGATGAATCTAACCATGAATTTTGCAACCAATTTGTAGCAGACCATAACAAAGACAAATGTGCTTCCATTATTTTTAGCAGTTTCCCTCATAGCACCTATGTGCTTAAGTGCATAACCTTACTTTTTTTTTTTTTAAGTCAGGGTTGGAGCTATTCCACGGAAATCAGAAGGATTTATACTGGTCACAATGCCCTTAAAATGATTGATTTTAGTGTTTCTATCCCAGAGGTTTGTAACAGTTTGGGAATTATCATGGCATGTTGAAGAACACTATTTTCCCCAATACAATCTCCCACTTTTTATGGACCAGAGAAAGAAAAAGGAGAAGCACATAAACATTTGCTCTTCCATTGCAATGTGCAGAAGTCAGATCAAGTACAAGTCAATGATCAAACAAAGGTTGAGAGGGGTGCTTTAAAATTGTAAAAAATTCAGCCTTGTTCAAGGGGAAAAGGATATCCATGACAAAGTAATAGAGGAGAATCTTTGGGGGTACCAGTTTTGACTTCAGGCAACTCCTGGTCTACTCCAATTATGACCTAATGCTATGACTTAACGCTACTAAAATACAACTTTCTATATTTCTGTTCAACACTCTTTCTAGCTTGGATATTTATGGACTTCTAACTTACCCTTTTAACTTCTGATTTATCAGGCAATTTCTTGACCACAGAACTATTTTTATTTGTTTTTAATCCATTCCACCAAGCCATATATGATTTTGGCATAATTTCTATAGTTTGTTCTTTAGTGAAGATATTCTCAAATTGTAAAAATCATACAACATAATATTATTGAATTGAATATAAGAAGTATCATTAGTTACTAGGGATGTGCATGAATATTCATAACATTCAAAATTCATACAAAGTCAGCCAAATTCAAATTTGAATTGAATGTTTTGATACATTCATACGGAGCTTTGCTATGGATTTGTGTGTGATTCATATGTTATTCATATTGATTCATATCTAACATTCTTATTGAATTTGTATGGAACAATCATACCAAATTCTAATCCTACCACATTCAAAGGGATTTATTCAAATGAATATGAATTTTCTAGAATTTGATATGATATGAATCAAATACAACCCCCCACATTTGTGCACATCCCTACTAGTTACCCCACCCATACCGAAGAAGCTTAAACCTGCAACACTTTTTCTACAATGAAATAAAACATGCTTTTCTATGTTAAATACTGCAGGATTACTATTTTAATATCTTGTGTTTCTGGCACACAAACCAGATTATCTGCTTTTAAGATTTGCTCATCTCTAGGCCAAGAAAGATTTCCCATTCACTCACTTGCCTGCTCATTCTCATGTGTATGCATTGTAACATCTTAGCTATTCAGAAAAATGCAGTTGGAGGCTTTGCAACTAGGTTCATTTTTTCCCCTCTTATGCTACTAAATTCTTGTGAGTTTCAGAGATCTTTAATAATCCTCAGGAGAAGTTACAGATGGTTAAAACTTCTGTTAGAAACTTCCACTACTGCCAAATGAAAATCCTGTTATCCTGAAGAAAAGAAGGGCAGATCTCCCAGAAGATGATTTGCTTTATTTTAACACTTCCTTGCATTTCTATTGAGAAAATCAAAGCTTTCAAATCTTCAAGTGAAAGTAATGGGGACAGTAAAGTCCTGTTATGTCTTGCTCCCTTTTCAGGAATGAGAAGCCCCATAAGCATCTAGAAATTCAGCACTTAAAACGTCAGAAGAAATATAACTATACTAAAATACCCATAGAAAATGTTCTTCCCAGAAGTCTCTTGTTCTTATATAAAGTAGTTTCTGCATGGGGCCTGTCTGGCATTTTGAATGTGCAATGAAGGGGCAGAGTTTCTGTGACATAGACCCCTCATGTAGCATTAAATGCTGAGAAAACACAGTGTCTGTACAGATGCAGCACTCTTTCCTTGCCATGCCACCTAAGTACTGTAATGGCACAATAGTGGTAATTAATGATCTTTTTATCTCTAAATCTCTGAATCTCCTTGCCCTTCCCGCAAGCTGGCTTCCAGCACAGCACAGGATATGGCCACTCCTGCTGCGCTCACTTATGGTGGTCTCCTCTTTACCCACTCTAGCTGTCCAGAAGCTCAGGGAGGTGGGGTCGGGATCCTGTTGGCTAAATCCTGCCATTTTCAAGTCATCTCTCTCCCCCCGCACCACCAGTCATCATTTCTCCTCATTTGAGTGTCACTCTATTCATCTCTTCTTTCCTGTTCAGCTACGTGTGGTGGTCATTTACCGCCCTCTGGGTTTGTCTACCCAGTTCCTTGCTGATTCTGACTCCTGGTTGACATTATTCTTGGCCGAGGCAGCCCCCACTCTGATCCTAGGTGATTTTAATATTCATTTTGATAAGGCTAATGCTTCTTCTAGTTCTCACTTTAGTTCTCTTCTAGCTTCTTTTAGCCTCCAATCTTACTCGAACCCTTCAACTCACTCTCTTGGTCATTGTCTTGATTTAGTTCTCACCTCTAATAGTCCTGTTTCTGACTATCCGGCTGCTGCATTCCCTCTTTCTGACCATCACCTAATTTCTTTCACCCTTACCTATTCCCCACCTCCTTCCCATACTACTCAATGTTCTTATCGTGATCTTTGATTTGTTACACCTGACCTCTTCTCTCAGACTGTGGCTCCTTCTCTATCCTCTGCACCTCTTGTGGACTCTTGATTCGGCTCTACTCCAATTCAACTCCATCCGTTCTTCTACTCTCGACAGTGTAGCTCCTGTCTCTATGCACGTGTTTTCTTCTGTAAACTGGCCTCAGCCCTGGCTTACCCCTACTGTTTGTTTTTTACGGTCCTGCTCTTAAGCGGCTGAACGTCTTTGGAGGAGGTCCAGGGAGTGGGCCGATTTTATTCATTATAAATTTGTTCTTTTATCCTTTTCACCCACCTTATCGATGGCAAAACAAAACTACTTCGAGTCATTGATCTCTGCCAATGAAAGACGCTTCCCCGTCTTCTAATTTTTCTGAGTTCTCTGTTTCCCTGGATGAACTCTCCAAGCTGCTAACTTCCTCTAAACCTACTACCTGTTCTCTTGACCCAATCCCTTCTTGCCTCCTAGTTTCTGTTCTATTCTCTCTTCCCTTCATTCAGTTTTTAACCTTCCCCTTTCAACTGGCTCATTCCCCGTGTACTTTAAACACGCCCTTGTCTCTCCAATTCTTAAAAACTCCTCCTTGGATTCTTCCTCTCTTTCTAACTATTGCCCAATCTCTCTCCTTCCCTTTCTTTCCAAGGTGTTGGAACGAATTGTCTATGCTCACTATCTCAAGTTTCTTGAAGTTAATTCCATCTTTGACTCTCTTCAGTCTGGCTTTCACCCCCGACACTCTACTGGGACGGCCCTGACTAAGATCTCCAATGATCTTCTTCAGGCTAAGGCTAATGGCCTTTACTCTGTTCTTATTTTACTTGACTTACTGGTGGCTTTCGACACCGTTGACCATTGTCTATTAATTGATACTCTTTCAGAGATTGGGTTTTCGAACTCTGTCTTTGACTGGTTCATATTCTACTTGTCAGACAGATATTTTGCAGTGACCTGAATGGTCAAATGTCCTCCTCTGTCCCCTTCTCTATTGGTATTTTCCAGGGGACTGTTCTGGGTCCTCTTTTGTTTTCTCTTTATACTCTCTCTTTAGAATCGCTCATTAGCTCCTTTGGCTTCTCTTACCACCTGTACGCTGATGACACTCAACTGTATTTTTCCACCCCTAATCTCTCTGCAGGGCTTGAGCAGCAAGTCTCGTCCTTCTCTTACTTCTGTATCACAGTGCATGTCCCATCGGCACCTGAAGCTTAACATGTCAAAAACGGAGCTTCTTGTCTTTCCCCTGAAGCCTTCTCTCCCATGTTCCTTTTCTATTTCTGTTGACGATATTTCTATTTGGTTGGAAGCTCGCAGTCTCAGTTTTGTTTTTGATTCTTCTCTATCTTTTATTCCCCACATTCAGTCCTTGGCTAAAACATGCAGATTCTCTCTTTATAACATTGCTAAAATCCATCCATTTCTATCTACCTCTACTGCTAAGACCCTGGTTCATGCCTTGGTTATTTCTTGATTAGATTACTGTAATCTCCTTCTAACAGGACTCCCCCTCTCTCATCTTCGTCCGTTAATTTCTATCCAATATTCAACTGCTCGCATCATTATGCTTGCTCGTCGCTTCAACCATGTCTCTCCTCTATTATCATCCCTTCATTGGCTTCCTTTCCCTCTCCGTATCAGGTATAAACTCCTGCTTTTAATTTTTAAGGCACTCCACGAGCTCGCTCCTCCTTATCTCTCTGCTCTTCTTTCTCCCTATACTCCCTCTCATCCCCTGTGTTCTGGTAACCAAGGTCTTTTGGCTCAGCCTAGAATTTCCACTGCCCCGTCTCAGATTCGTCCCTTTTCTCTTGCCTCCCCCTATCTCTGGAACCGCCTTCCCCCTCGATTGTGCACTCTCCTCTTTTAAATCTGAGCTAAAGACAACCTTGTTTAGGGAAGCATTCCCAGGCTCTATGTGACTTTACTCTCCCTATCCAGGAGAGACTGCCTGTTGATGCTTTCCTGTCTATTTTAATCGTTGTCTCTGTTATTGTTTTGCTATTATTTTCTTTTAGGTTGTATGCCATTGGCAGGTTTTTCTCTTTTTTCTCTTTTTACTCCTTGGTTATTTTATTTTGTACAGCACTGAGTACATGCAGTGCTTTAGAAATAAACTAATAATAATAAATAATTGAAAGGTTTCAAGAGTTCCCAGAGCTCCTCACGCCACTCTCCTCCTATCAGTTTCAAAGACTGGTGTTTGAAATTGACAGTGGGGGGCTGAGGCATGAGAGCAACAGCCTTTGACTTAAGAATGATGCTACTAACTGTAGCATTATTGTTTTACTGTGAAGGAGAAGAAGCACTATGGGTTGCACTACTTCCAGTGTAGATCCTGCCTAGAATCTGATGATATAATGAGGTCTGAAAAGTAAGTAGGTTGTGTAAAGTATGTTAAACATTAACCACATTTGCACAGTGTTTATGCCACAAGGGTGATGTGTAAACAATTCCTTCACTTTAAACACACTATGTTCTGCTACAGAAGCAGTGCTTGTCATATTTAATGCCACATCAAAACCAAAGTGCTCGAAGAGAAGGAGGAGGAAGACGAACACATTTTCAGATTTGTGTACATTAAAAGCTGTACTACAGTGGGAATACTGACCTAATTTTCCTTTGAGGTTTAACTTTCTATGTGCTATAAGATTTACTTTCTATAGGAAAGGAGTACTTTGCAAATAAAAGTAGCTTAATATTGGTGGTGTGCTGTTGCCCTTGAAACAAAAGTGATCTGGGAACCTACAGCCGAAGTGACTCGTTGGTTCAAACACATTGGTCCATCTGGTCCAGCAACCTGTTATCACAGGTTCTGTACCATGGCAGGTGATTAAAAATATTTGTAAATATTTGTAAGAGCCAGGAGTGAAAACAGTCAATTTGCTGGTGGTTTGTTGCCGATCTTTTTCAAGAACTGTGAAGACCAGACAAGCACTTAGATTAGTGTGATCTAAACTAGCCAAGAAAGAGAAAATGTTGTTTCATAAGTTATAATATCATTTTAATATTTTTGGCAGATGGATGTGAATGGGAAGGGTAACCAGAGCCTGGCAAATCACATGAAAAACTGTTCTCTTCCCTCACACTTCTTCAAGTATTGACAGTCTGCAAATAGAGAGGAGCTGAGAGAATTTTTGCAAGGAATGCAAGAAACCATTGCTCTGTTACCCTCTTCTTGATAGTTAATGGCTCCTCTCAGCAGTCAGCTGTTTCCTTCTCCCCACCTCCACCAGCACCTCATTAGTTGATCACACAGATCAATCCATACAACTCTCATTTCAGCCCTTGAGCAAAAAAAGCCTATCAGTGGTTCAGGCCTCAATTCCAATTTTTGGCCTGAAATGCCTCTCTATTTTGAAGAAAATGCCCACTGTCACCTTCTTGCAGTGATTGCACCAGGCCCCTTTTCTGGCACGATCACTGACAATTGGTCTCAACCTGCATGAAGGAAGCATCATACACATACAATGATGACAAACAACCAAAACTAGAGGCCTTTTCGCATTGGCCTTTCCGGAACGCGTGGAGGACAGCTCCGGACGAGGCATACGCATTGCCCGAGCGGGGCTTGCGCCGCCTCGTGTCCGAAGCTGTCCTCCACGCGTTCCGGATGCAGAGCACTTTAAAGTGCTCTGCATCCGTTCGAACGCGGACGAGCCGCCCCGGCGCGTTCCGGGAGAGAAGCGTTCGCACTGCTTGTCCAATAGGGGGGCTAGGTGGGCTGCGTCTTGCGCGCTCCCACAATGCCACCCTCAGTTCGACGCTGGACGGCGACGAGGTAAGTCGTTCCTCGCGTGCGCGTCCTCCCAGGGCCCTGGGGGAGGGGGGAAACATCTTCGCTCTCTGGGTGCCCCGCTGTGGGCACCTAGAGAGCGTAGATGGGCCCGATCCGGGTCGGAGGGTGGTTGGGGGTGGGGGTTTTGGGGACGGGGGGTGGGACTCATCTGCGGGCTGCAGGCGCCTAGATCCAGGCGCCTGCAGCCCATAGATGGCCGCGATGGGGGCGCGGGGCGAGCCCTTGGAGATCAGAGCCAGGGGCTCTGATCTTCAAAGGGGTCCGGCCCCATAGGGGCCTTGCCCCGGGCCCCATGATGGGTGCCCGGGTGCCCGGGCATCTTCGTGCCAGCCCGTAGAGCTGGCACGAAGCACGGGGCGGGTGGCTTGACAGCGCTGCCCGCCCCTTGGGTGCTCTCACCCAATGGGCGGGCAGCGCTGCGGCCGAATCCCCGCCCCTGGCCGGCCTTTGCCGGCCAAGACAGTTCCGGGCGCTTTTACCTTTCACACACAGACGCGCCGGAACGCATTCCGGCGCGTCTGTGTGTGAAAGGTAAAAGCGCCCGGAAGTGTCTTAAGCTGCCCGCCTGCACGCGTTCCGTTTGGAACGCGTTGCAGTGCGGAAATCCCTTAGGTATATAAAATCAACATCCCAGTTACTCTCCAGATGCCTCACAGCTTAACAAACCTATGTCTAGATGACTCATTCTGGTGAATCAAAAAGGAAGGTCTTCAACTCCTTCTGAAAGTGGAGGAGATTCTCCTCCAGCAATTTCAAATGAACCCTGGCTTGAAATGACAACCATTGGAGGTTTATGTGGGTGGCAGAGTCATGGGAGTATTTAGGAAGGTTTAAAACAACCTTGACAACACTATTCTGAATTAAAGTCAGAGAAGGAGAGAACAATTGCATAAGCTTATCAGTAAACTATTACAGTAATCCAGATGTGGCATCACCCGAGCTTGAACAAGCAAGTGGGTGGTCTCAACTGTTAGGAACCTCTGGATCCTTCAGATATTCAAAAGATGGAAATTACTTGCCTTAACTGTTGCCCCAGTAAAGGGTGTAACCCAAATGGTCATCCAGCAGGATCCAAGATTCTGGAGCAACTGGGACTAGGGCCATTGAACAATCCTGTAAATACACTGGCGCCCATGCTTAGAAAACCTGCTAAACAATCAGGCTGAAACGTGAAGATCTCTTGTTTTATCCATATTTAACTTCAGATGAAGGTCAGCTGACAGACAATCCTTCATGGAATTCTACACAGAGGGGTCCAATGACCCAAAAACTGATCCTTGAGGAACCCCAGTCATTATAGGAATCTATAAAATGCAACAGAAAAAGAACTATCAGACAGAAATAATTTAAACCAAGAGAGTGTGTTTCTCATTATTCCCAATGATAGAAAAATCAAGGGGAATCAAAACTGATGTTTGACACCAAGCCTTTGCCACTAGGATTTCATTTATTACGTGTGTTAAGGCTATTTCAGTAGGATGGCCTTTACGGAACCCTGACTGAAATGGGTCAAACAGTTCATATATAGTCAGAAAAGACGAAAGTTGTAATTTGATAAAGTCAAGTCATGGTGTCCCATATTTGACTGATCTAAACTGGTTTGCCCAGATCGAAAGACCACAAATCTAGTAAACTTGCACATGTGTTTATTGTCCATTTCCTATATCAAAGTGAACATCAGTGGAATGAAGGGGCATGAGATTTTTTATTCTGTTTGTACTTAATCATTTCCCCCTAATATTCTGGACAGCCTTGAATTTGTCTTTTATACTTGCATTCTGTTGGATTCCTTGTCTGATATTGATTTGGAAGAAAGGCCTTAACCTTATCCATTATGTGCTTTACTGTCATTATCCAAAGGAACAGGTCCCAGCGAGATCAAATAAATGTCAAACAGATCAAATAGGGGGGAAATTAGAAAACACTCTCAGTCCGCTGGTTCCCTCCCTGGTGCTCCTGAAGCCTTTCTCCAGTTCCTCATCAAGCTGCAGCCTCTCATGCTAGCACCTTTTAGCTTTGCACTCCTTGGCTTGGTGTTGGAAGGAAAAGGGAAAACAATTTTTCCTCCCCAGGTTGGCTCAGCATTCCAATGAATGAAGCTTCATTCTACGAGGGGTAGTTTGGAAGCACAGCATGAGAAAAAGTTTCTATACCAATAGGATGGGATGGGAGGAGGGGAGAAAAAAAGGTCAGGGCTCCCAACAGTTCCTTTTCCTTCCCACCATCCATCAAGTGTTTGTGTAGCTGCTGGAAGTGATCTGAGATACTGGATGGCTGTGAGGTGAAATCCAATTTTCCAGAGGGGACCAAGTCAGGAGAGGTTCCCAATTACCCCATGGAGAAAGAGATTTGAAGCTTCACCTTGTTGTGGAATAAGGTTATTTATTTATTTATTGTTTTCGGACTGTCTTTTTGTTCTTGTGTTTATGTTTAAGAGAAAGAAGTAACTGACAAAATACAGATCTCTCCTCACAGGCTGTTGGCTGTAATTTGTTGTTGTTGTTGTTATTGGGCAATTAATTATATGAACTCAGTTTATATGGAAACTTATTAAGAAATGGTGTTGAAAACAAAATATTGAAGATTATAATGCCCTTATACAGATTAATGGTATGACTTCATCCAGGATATGAAGAGTTTTGGTTGCCATGTGTCAGATTTCAGAGTTAGAAAGGTTTCAGAAGTAGGCAATCAAAATAGTTAAAGGCACAGAGGGGCTTTGCTGTGACAAAAGATTGGAATGTTTGGGACTTCTTAGTTTAGTAGGGAGGCAAATGTGAAGAAATGATGCATGGTAGAAGGATAAATGTATGAAATGTATGAAATTATACATTGTATAAGGATAAATGATAGAAAAAAAGAAGTTATATCTTCACTATGGAATTCACTACCCCACAACATGTATTGTTCATCAGCTTTAATGGAATCAAAACAAAGTTTAAGCAAATTAATGAAAGAAAGAAATATGTGTTAATGGGTATTACTCTTCATGTGACCAATAATACTGTCATGTGGAATGCCTCTAAAGGCCAGCTGCTATACATTCATGCCATCTTTTCTGGGTATCTATGTGCAACTGTTTGCCCACTGTGAAAGGAGACTGCTGGATTAGATGTGCAAGTGGTACATTTCAGCAGGACATTTTTTTTTTATTTTTAAAATTATTCCTAGGATATTATGGGCATCATACCTGAAGGCCACATGACCCCAGAACTAGAAGTGCTTTCCCAGCCTCTGGAAGGGCTATTTTGGCCTCTGGAGAGCACAGAAATAGGCCCAGGGTACCACTGAGGCCTCCTGCTCCACGTCACATGCCCTCCTTACCTTTTAGGGGGCTTGGTGGTATCCCTAGGCCTATTTCTGCACACTCTGGAGGCCAAAAATGTCTTCCAGAGGCCAAAAAGGCTCTTCCGGTTCTGTGGGTGTCTTAGAAGTGTCTTAGAAGAAGGTGCAGTGGTGGCAGCGGTGGTGATAGGGAAGACAGGTAAGGGGTGGGTGGGTGGGAGGGGAGGGGAGGGGAGGGGTAGAGGTTGCATTTGTTCCATGCACAAATATTTGTTTGAATATTCATGCATGAATACAAAGCCCCCCACATTTGTGGGGGTGGGATTTGGCCGAAGCTGAATTTTCCTACATTCAATTCACACTGAATCAAATGTGAAAAAATGGCTTTAAGCACACCCCTAGTTTACACAGTAGTGAAACTCTCTACATGTGTTTACTATAATGCACTTAAAATCTCCTAAGACACTTCAGCAATTAAATGAAGGTCAAGATTTCAACTGAGAAGTCCCAGAGGAGAAAGGGGTTCAAAACACATCACAGCATTGGCCAAATCTGACAATTAACATGTTAACTTTAACATATTGAAATGTCTTGAGAATTAAGGAATGCTGTCAGCTCCCTTCAGACACTTTAGAAAGAGGGATGAGTACACTTGCCTCACCTTTTCTTTCTTTTGCTTCATTTTTTTCAGTTCTACAACAATCTCCTTCTAAGACACAGCAAAGCAGAACAATCTGTCTTAGCTTCTGAAACCTTAAATAAATAATGCTCCAGTTACTGTAGCATCTAGTGCAAGTTTGTGCAAACTTTTTATAGCTTAGCAAACCAACAGTTATGCTAGACTTTTATCTCCTCCTCCAATCCCCCCCCCTCAACTATTTCTTATATGGTTCTTAACACTGAGGTCTTCTGATCTTTCCTCTTAACCCTCATTCACCTAGTCTTAAAAAAAAATCAGAACTTTATATTTCAAACACCGACTTTTAAAATGTTGAAGAATCAAAGAAAAAAAGCAAGTCTTGGGAGAGAGCCAGGTGTATGTTTTTCCTCCCCTGTTTTTTAAAGTTAAATAGTTCTAAGAAATGACCTGTAACTAACCCAAAGCTAAATTTATTAACCTTTTCTTAACCTGAAACATTCATTTTAGAGGCAGATGTGTTTAATTCTGTGGAGAAAATGTAAAAGTACCAAGAAAGAGTTAACTTCCTCTAAAAAAGTCAACAAGCTGTGAAGCTTAAAATAAATTGCTTGATTGTAGAGGGCTTCAAAAGGGTAATTCTGCCAAGATAATTACCCTATGAAGCTCGCAGCTCTGAAAATAAATCAACACTTGAATCAAAATTGATTTGTTAGCTAATAAAATGTGGACTAATAAATGGAAACTAATCCAGACAAGATGAAGG
Source organism: Aspidoscelis tigris stejnegeri (assembly GCA_023333525.1). Classification (NCBI taxonomy): domain Eukaryota; kingdom Metazoa; phylum Chordata; class Lepidosauria; order Squamata; family Teiidae; genus Aspidoscelis; species Aspidoscelis tigris. The sequence continues at coordinate 64,136,173 of JALMGA010000004.1, forward strand.
CACTAGGTGTCAAGCAGCCCTAAGTCCAGAAAGTTACAAGGCACCAGGAAGGACAGGAGCGTGACTTGAAGGTGTTTCTGGACTCATCACTGTCCTTTGAGACCCATGTGGTAGCAACAGCCAGGAATGCCTATCTCCATCACAAATTGGTTCACTACCTTTGGCCTCTCCTAGATTGGAATAACTTGGTACCACACTCTGGTAGCCTCCAGACTAGATTACTGACATGTGCTGTACATATGGGGCTATCCTTGAAAACAGTTCAAAATCTGGAACTAGTGGGAAATGCAGCAGCTCAACTGCTAATGGGACTTTCTGGCCAGGCGTACATCACACGGGTCCTGAAATATCTACACTTGTTGCCTATTCACTATTGTGTCCAACCCAAGGTTTTGATAAGATATAAAGCCCTAAGCATCTTGGAACCTGGCTATCTGAAGGAGTGTCTTCTCAGATACAGACCTGCACAGATGTCAAGATCTCAGGGCCTTCTTGTAGTTCCTTCTCTTTCAGAGGTGCAAGGGGCAGGGACATGCTAGAGGATTACCAGCATCTTTTTACTGCACACTAATGGGTACTTACTTTGCTCCTACTGCCACTGAAGGAGCTTCCTGTCTAGCAGACAGGAAGCAACTCCACAGGAAATGGAAAGCTTCCAATCCACTAGTTTGGAGGACCGGTGTGTCTTCATTTATATACCTGTTAAAGATGATGGATAGAATGGCCTAGCATACCCTGTATGCACCAGTCCATTGCCCCAGAGGAGGAGGAGAAGGAGGAGGAGGAGACTTCTATAACTTCTGGGATCCTTCAAATTTCTATGCATTTCTTTGTGATCAGAGCCAAAGCAGGGTGCTTCTAGCGTATTAACATTTCTGGAGGTTTAAAAGCTGAAAGAAAGTGTTAAGCACCCCTATCTGTGGAAATCATTGTCTTCAAAAAAATCAAAAGAATGCCTTTAGGGATAGACTCATATGCCAAGTCTGATTTCTGAAACAATTTAAATGTCTGAGAACTGTGAAATAGGGGAGTGTGTGTTCAAGCCCTAATAATAATGGCAGTTGGGAGAAGAGCTATAATAATAAGCTACATATTTGTATAGCCTGAAATCTTTTTGTAAAATTAGAAAGAGTGCGCCTGAAAGAAACTAACATTAACAATAGCAAGGAGTCAGCTAAGATGACTAAAAGGAAGCAGCAGCATACAAAAGAATAATAATTTCTAAAAGGAAAAAAAGGCCTCCCAGGCTAACATCCTTAATGTCATTTTGTATTATCATTACAGTTCTGTATTTGTGTTCTGGAATAAACAAAAAGAAGAGAATAAATAAAGATATCTGAGATCGGAACAGGGATATTTATGTACTTTTACTAGAGTGAAGCTTACAAATATTATGACCTGGAATAGGCACCTCCTAGAAAGGGTTTTCTATGGATTGCCTATAGGCATCTTTTAGTGTGTGTGTGTGAGTGTGTGTGTGTATTGCCCTTTTAGATTACAACTCCCAATATACACAGCCAACCTGCAAGCAGGCATTCCAACCCTCATGGACCTGGTGGGCAGCCCAGATTCAAGAAGAGATCTAAAGAACCACTTGACTCAGGAATCCGTTGCTCATAGTTGCAGTCATAAAGCATCAAACACAGGCCCTTTCTGCACTTACTTGTTAATCTGGAACCGCCGGTCCAGCAGAGCAAATGCTCCATCCCAGGGTGTCGTACTCACATTCTGGAGGCCCTCAGGTTTGGTTTGCAATATCTAAAGCCCAATTTTGTAAGGTTTGGATCATATTGGTTAGGGTTTGGGGTAGTTTGGTTTGTTTTGAACTGAGCTGATCCCTCACAATCTTATATTCCAACTAATGCTTTTTACAAACCATCACGAACCATGTGGTATAAAAGTTCAATTAAAATTTGTCACTACTGAATTATATTTACAGCTTGCTTGTATAATGCCTCTCTGTGCAGCGTTTACTTGAGTTAAAGACAGACCACACATATAATTCTCAATGGAAAGTTGTTCTCAATACAAGTACACAGTGGTCAAAATGCAATTACTTTTTAAAAGGATAATTGAACATATAAATGTGGCTTGTGGTACTGCAGTTCAATATCATATACAGTGTTATGAACAAGCAAAACAAACAACACAGGTAGCACAAATTAAGAATATCTACTACAACAAATGGAGAACCATTTGCTGATGTAACAAACTGGATGGAGTCAGAACATTACCGTCACTTAAGCAAGTTACATGAACATAAGCTTTTGAGTTTATAGCTTGAAGGGTGCAGAAAGCTTCAAACACAGCACTCTGCTTCCTGAACATTAAGTTGTATCATCCTTCATGCAACAGCATGCTCACCTGGTCATCAAAACTAAAACTAGGTTGCAATTGTGATGGCAAAAGAGATTGCCACACATCTATGCATCAAGATTAACTGTGATCTTAATCTGGAGGGAAGGCAGCCCCTATCTGCCAAAACTGGCTATATCTTGATGCAGAAGTGAGAGATAGCACCTTCAGTGGTCAAGATCAGCTACAAATTAACATGGGATGGTGAAATATCATACTTTGCAAAGATAGGGCCACACAATTGTCAAAAGGCATCTGCTGCTTCTGCCAATGGGGACACAGCTCGGTGTTTACTTTCTCAAGATGCCTGCCTTGGTAAATGGAGATGTGGTAACCAATAAGAATGATTGTTATTTTATTGTCACATGCTCCAAATAGTTGGATATTCTTTATGCAGTCTCTTATTACACTCATACAGTATGATAATATAAAATGTAGGTCTAAACAAAAAAAGTACATTTACAGGTTAGTTGACATAAATAGAAGCATCATTTCATGGTAGTAAAACTGATGCTTTCAAATAAGTGATAAAGGATAATGCAGTTTGAAAGCACTGAGCTATCAAAGGATAATAAAACTCACCAATGATAGAAAACTGAGGAGAAAAGAAGGAAGAGCAAAGCAAAAAGCCATCAGTAACCTTAAGTCTGAAAGCAAAACAAGAATAAAAGAAAGAAAAGTAAGAGCAAAGGACCACTATGACCATAAAAAGGCATATGAGAGAAATTGCCTGGGGAATAATCAACTGCAACAGCAGAATACTTAAAAGGAACATTTCTTTAAAGAGATCAGTAAGAGGAAAATGAATATTGTCAAAAAGTGAAATGCAGTGATTTATTGTTAGTGGATGCTATATTAGTGTTAGCAAGTGTTGTAATGTCTTGAAGTCTCCCCAGTAGCAATGCAAATATATTATTAAAAATGAAGTTAAATATGTCCAAAACGCTTTCTGAATATACAATCTTCTCCATATTTTGGAAAATTGTATCAGAAAACAATTAGAATCTCCTCCCTCTTCCTACTTCATATATGAACTTCTTTAATGTATGAAGCACCATTTCTTTAAAGTGTACATTATTAAATGCTATGGTAAGCCAAATCAAGCAGTCCACACTTATGGCCATCTACATGGTGGATGGCCCATCCTGGCCCATCTAAGAATGCCAGGAACATAGTTGCCAGCCAAAGAGTTTTTAGCCAGGCAAAGAATTTTGAGCCAGACACCTAGTAGCAACTCATTTCTGGAGCTACTTTTAGGTGTCTGACAAAATGGCACTGGGCATTTTGGCCCCAGAATACAGGGCAAACACACATGAGAACTTGGTCTGATATACCAACCTGGTACATTGTGAAAACCATTTACTAGAATAGTCTACGGTGACATTTTTGCACTGTAGCCTGGTATAACACTTCATAACACTGGGGACACAGTGTTCTATCTGGAAGTGTAGGCTCTTGTTAGACCCATTTGTAGTGTAAAGGCATTCCAGCAATTTCACTGGACCAATATACCATCTTAGGCCATGTTTTCACTCATGCCTCTTAAAATGGTTTAAAAATGAAACAAAGCAATTCAAACACAGATTCTGGCAGTCCCCACTTCAGCGGCTTTAAATCGCTTTAAATCGCTATCAACCCTTCTGCTCTCTCCACCCAAAATGGTTCAGAATCACATTAAGTAAAGGGAATATTTTCTTCCCCCCTCTTGCCAGCCAGAGCCCCACCCCCTGTCTGCCAACTGGATCCCACAATGACGTGGCGGATGATGGAGATTGCAGTTCCCCCTCTCCTCTCCTCTCTCTTACCCTCATGCTTTTGTAAAAGATGTCCTGCCAGTTCTATGCATACACACACACACACACACACACCTTCCTTCCCTTTCGCTCTCCTCCCCTCCACATCACCAAAAGCACCAGCTGGTATATATATACAGACAAGTGTGGAGTGTGTGAATTGCTACATCTTATAAGGCTGAATTGTTACTTCACTGCTGAATATGGATCTGGCACTTTAACAAATCTGACAAGGGGCTGGTCCCTGCGCAGGGTGAAAGCCCACTTGTTTCGTGATGTATTGCCCAAATACTGCTGTAGCGTTCCCACAGCAATAAGGAGGAAGCATTTTAAGAGCAAAAATGGGGGGGGGACCCTGAGAAAATAGGTGTTTATTTATTCTGGGTTGTAGCCAAATAATCCTCAAAATACCCCTGAAACTGATTGTGAATGGGGACGAAGAGAATCCAAACTGTATGTAAACCGCTTTATTCCATGAGTGGGAATTCACTCTTAGTGTGGAAAGAATTGGTGAGAGGAGAAGATCTGAGCAAAGAACCCTTATTTTTATTTTGTTTTGTTTTAAAATTGATTTCAATACAGAGCATAAAAAAGAGACAAGTTTTATTCAACTTTCTTCTGCCTAGAATGGGAACACAAGGAAGAAGAAAGGAAAAAGGAGAAAGAGAAGACATTTTGCAAAGTGTTTACAAAGATCTTATCTGTGATGGCTCAATCCCACTCCCCCCCCCCCCATGAACTTATATTAGCAGAATAATGCAGTCAAGGAAGCAGCGATCAAGCCATAAGGCCCCACTGCCCGCTGGGTTGGTCTCAGTATATGAACTGGACTACACCACCTGGCCCAAGGCATCCTGCTTCTAAGGCTTGAAGCTAAGCCTCCTTCCAGAAGCATCACAATAAACACCAGTGTAATACAAACACTAATTTTATTATTTTACAAGCAGATAGGTAAATAAATAAATAAATAAGTGGTAGCATAGAATAAAGGTTGCTTGATAATCCTTGAGTAGCCAGAAGGAACAATTAACCAAACACACTAGAATAGTTTAGCTCTCCCCAAGCTAAACCCTGATAGTAAAATAAATAAATCAAGCCTCTGGCTCCCTTTTAAATAGAAGGAACCCTTCAGATGTTCAGTGTGAAGGCTCTTCCAACAAATAAAGAATAATTCCCCAAGCAGTAAAAGTAAACTGCAAACCAGGGGCCTATTCACACTTGGCTTTATTCTGGAATATATCCTGGAATAGGGACTTGCTGTCCATATGGTAGTGCAGGCTTCAGCAGGCCCAAAGTGAGGTCTGCCAGAGTCTGCATTATTATGTGGACCACAGACCCCTATCCTGAGATATACTCCAGAAAAAAGCCAAGTGCGAATAGGCCCCAGGAGTCTAACTTGCTCTAGCAGAGCCAAGCAGCTCCTTCAGCATTCATGTATCTTCCAGGTATGCCCTGAGATCTACCCCAACAGAGAGGCGTGACCTCCCCTTCAAATCCCTGCCCCAACAGCAAGCATGAGACTCAGAAGCCCGAGGAGTTTAACAGACTCCCCAGTGATCAATCCCCTGCAAAATCTGCCCAGAGAAAGACCCTGAGAGCCCCAGACTTCTGCCTTAAATAGAGTGAGATCCTGGTGCTCTGATCGGCTAGATTTTGGCACTTTGTGAGGGAAGTCCTCCCTCCTGCCACTCAATCTAGCAAAGTCCCCAGGAAATTCTCCTGTGCTTTGCAGCTTGTAGAAAACGCTTGCAAAGAGCCCTGGAAATATTCCCACTCTCTGCAGCCTGCACCATGAATCTGTCACATTATGCTTAAGAATGCCTGTACATTAAGAGCTGAACAAAGAATTTGAAATAAGTCCCATATGAATATACTAATTAAAGAAATGTGATTAAAAGGTGCATAGTTTAAAAGAAACAAAAGAAAAAAAATACAAGTTTCCAAAGCCACATGGACAAGCAGGAAATTCCAGAATGTAATGTATACACAGCTCATACCAATAAGCACCTCTGAGTACAAACTTTTCTATGTTAATTATAGCTTAGTAACAAAGGGATAAACATAGATTTTTTTTAAAAAAAAAGTCTACAGCCTAAAATGTGGGCTTCTCTCATCAATTCATTGGAATCTCTGCACCAACATTTCTTAATATGCTGTCTCTTAAGATGGTAACAGCATTAAATTTCTGTGCTCAGAATCTAGGTAGCTTGCTAAATTCTTGGTTAGTCCTTTCTGGGTCTGTACCTTATTACAAAGCAGTTCTCTGATCATTCTTTTCTTAGAGACATACTCTGCTAAGCAGGAAACTGTGACAATATACCTCTTGGGTTAGCCCAGAAAGATAAAGGTTTGCTACAGAAACTCTCATTCCCTTCTCTTGCTTTATATCTTGACTCCAAAGTGTGTGTCCGTAGATATGGGAGCCAAATTCAATTTATTGCTGGTTTTTGCAAAAAAAAAAAAGTGAGTGAGAGAGATTGAGACCTAATTTTCAAGTATTTCCAAATTTTGTGATCCAGTGAATATTGATATGTCTAAACGTCAATAGAAGTGGAAATCTAGGATTTTTCACTTTTTTATTTTAATTTTTTTTAAACACCCTTATATCATTTCATGCACCCAGCTAATTACTCAACAGATGGGAATTAATTAATTGATTTTGACTAAGAACATGATGTGAGTATAAAAGACTTGGATAAAACACTCAGAATATCAGAGAGTCTGTGATTAAAAGTGTCCTTTTCTCATGTATTTCTTAAACATGTGTGTTAACAATCAGTAGGCAGTGTTTCATGAACATGGTTCAACACAGAAGAGATTTTTTTTTATTAGCAGTAGTAATAACAGTAATATTAGTATTATTATCTAAATTGAGTCCAGAAGCGTTAGGTTTTCAGACCTGAATGGGGAAAGAATAATAAAAATGATTCCCCCCTCCTGATGTGCATATAACATGCAGATCTTCTCTATAGACTGGGTATTAGTCCTTTATAATTACATGCGGGTGTTCATAAACTTTTGACAACATAGCCATTTTGGCAACATCTACACTGGCATGGGCCACATGAAATGTTGGGTTCCTATGGCAGACTGGTTCACTCATGGGGAGAAGCAGGTTTGCAGAAAGGTAGCAGCTGGCCTACTCTTTGGTGCTGGAGAGCAGGACAATGAGAGACCACTTTAAAGTAGGCTCCCATGCATTCTCCTTTGCCATGCAGATGACTGAGCTACTTCACCCATTGGGAACAGCTCTGGCCCACAACTTTGGAGGCTGTACCAGAGTGACTGTCCCTGACACAGGCTACTGCTGGCACTTTGGTTTTGCCTGGATTGCTCAATCCAAGCCAAGACTGATCTATGTGCTATGCAGTAACATGTACCATGAGGAAATTGTCTTTTGTCTAAACTTGCATCCTTTAAAATACCAGACTCAGCTTCCTCTGCATAATTACTTTTGTTACCTTTCAATGCACATACCTTTTGCTAATTACGTTACTGAGTCAGCTGAACTGAGTGGACGGCATAATAGATCTGTTCTTAGGTCCAGTGTTAATCTGGTATTAATTAAATGAATGCAATTACTGAGAATGGGGACATTTTTGTTCGATTTTGTAGTACAGGTAGCAGCTCAAGGGAACAATGACTCCTGCTGGGACTGGAGATGCTATAAGTTTTTAGAGGGAGACATACAGACATCCCCAGACAATGCCCTATAAGGCTGCATGGTTGCCAAGACCATTAAAAAACTATGGAGGGTACCTGGAAAGTTACTATGGATCAAACAGTAAAAAGGATGTAATTTTAAAATTGTAATACCACCCTCAGTAGCAAAAGGGGTGGGCACCCGGGATAGGGCCTTCTCAGTGCAATAGCCCCCCCTCCCCCCATGCTCAAGGTTTGTCAGGCAGCTTCACTTTATGCATTCATAAGCGCAGTAAAGATGTACCTTTATGCCCTGGTCTTTGGCTAAATATAGAAATAGTTTTTCTTCCCAACTTTCAGGCAATGTTATGGTTTAATATGCTAATTTTAAATTTGACTTTTAATGTTGTGACCTGCTCTGAGATCTTTGGGTATAGGGTGGGATAAAACCCAGTTAGTTAAATAAAACTGTAAGGGTGCTTCCGCACAGGCCTTTTAACACCCATTAAGCACACATTCTGTAACACTTGTCCGCACACGCATGGCTGTTTAGGACACTTCCGGTGAGGAGCGTCCGCACAGCAACACCCATTAAGCACACTTTCGGGTGTGCGCGTCCGCACAGTCGGACCTATTAAGCACACTTCCGGTGAGGTGCGTCCGCACCTATCCATGCCTAAAGTGTGCTTAATGGGTGTTAAATAAACAACACATTTGATGTGGGCTTAATGGGTGTTTCGCTGTGAAAACACATCCTTTTAGGATGCGTCTGCACAGCGAAACGGTTCCTACCTGGGGACCTCCCCTGACCCACCATGATTGGCTCCTTGGAGCCAAGCATGGAGAGCCAAGGCACTCCTACCTCATGGCTCACCCTTGCCCCAGCCAATCAGGAGGCATGCAGGATGCAGGCACGCTGTATCCTGGGTCCCTGTGGCCAGAATCGGGGTGACCACGACCAGGTAAGGAGGGGATTTCACTCGGTCTCCCCCAGGTGGCTAGGGAGGGCTTCGGAGAAGCTCCCCCTGGGTCCAGAAGCAGTGATCCGCCACTTCTGGGGTGAGGGTGAGCCGTGAGGTAGGAGTCCCCCAGCTCGCCATGCTTGGATCCAAGGAGCCAATCATGGCAGCCCGGGGGAGGGGCCCTGGAGCATGGATGTGAGGTGGGTGATGTGCATCCGCACAGCATCCACCTCAAATCCGGATTTAATCCATCCTTCCACCACATGTGTGGAAGGACGGGGGTGGGTAGATCCGGATCTATTAGATGCGGATCTACCCCCGTAAATCCGGATCTACCGTGCATCCGGATTTAGTAAAACCGGGTCTACTGGAACCTGGTTTTGCTAAATCCGGATGAGGTAGATCCAGATTTATTTAGTCAAATGTGGAAGCAGCCTAACTGGCAAGAGGAAATGCTACCCAGAAACCAGCACAAAACATGAGTTTGTCGGATGCTCCCTCGGCTGTAGCCATGCTGTTCTAGCCTACCCTGGCCTTCTCATTTGCACTTTGAGTGCTGTTGGTCTGGTATGGGGTTTCTCTAGCACTTGAGGCATGGTCCTTCCCACACTTGTCCTTATTCTGGAATATATCTCAGGATAAGTATCTGTTCTCCATGTGCTAATGCATTCTATCGCAGGCCTCTCCTTGTGTTAGGCAGGATCTCAGAGGATTAGACGTTAGATGAAAGGGAAGAGTTAACTAAGATATAGTCCATTCTAGAATAAGAGGAAATTTTGTGAAAGTAATAAGAGTATTCCCTAAGTCCAAGATGCAGAAGTCAAAAAGTATATATGAAGCCAAGCTTATCTATAATTTTACCTGAAGCTTTGGCTTTCTTCTTGCTTCTTAATAAAGTGCAGCTATCCTTATCTGTGTCAGAGTTAGCAATAATGCTAAAGTCACCTGCCAGTATAATATTGCCAGAGGCAAATCAATTTAATTTTTGAATGACATTGTCTAAATTTGCCAATTGTTTGCTATTAGGCACATAGATATTAGTCAATGTTAACTTGGTCCCCATATAGTTCTCCATCGAGAAGAAGAGCTGGCTTTTCTACCCCACTTTTCTCACCCATTTAGAGTGACTTAAAGAGGCTGACAAAGCTTTCTGTTCTTCTCCCCACCACAGAAAACCCTGTGAAGTAGGTGGGGCTGTGAGAGCTCAGAATAGGTCATGTAGAACTACTAGATCATGTAGGCAGACTAGGACTTCATATAGAAGTGCGGAATCAAACCTGGTATTCCCAGATAAGAGTACGGCTCCTTAACCACTAGACTACTAGATAACTCCCTTTCATATCATTTTTTTAGCTTATTAAGCTTAAAGTGAATGTTTGGGTCTATGAGTGTCACCGCTCCTCTAGCTTTAGATACTCCTGCAGACGTGTAACAGTGTGAGTGATGAGGGTGAGAAAAAATTTTTTTTACTCTTGACATCTATGTCCATTTCCTGAAGAAAAGCCACACTACATTTAGATTCAATTAAGACCTGCTGTATCTTATTACATTTTGAGACATTTTGACATCCCACTTTAGAGTATTAACCACCACCATTTTATCAGTAAAAGAACTGTCCTATGTACCCCACATTCAGACCAGAGAATAGACTTTTCGGCACTGCAATGCGTTCCAAACGGAACGCGTTCAGGCGGAAAGCTTAAGACAGCTCCCGGCGCTTTCAGCGTTCACACACAGACGCGCCGGAACGCGTACCGGCGCGTCTGTGTGCGAAAGGTGAAAGCGCCGGGAGCTGTCTTGGCCGGCAAAGGCCGGCCAGGGGCGTGGAGACAGCCGCGGAGGCAGATCGGCAATCAGCTGATTGTCAAACAGCTGATTGCCAAACCTGCGCCGGCGTCGGAGGCAAGCCCGCAGCTGTTAGGGAGGGAGAAGCAGGTGCGAATGCTTCTCCTCCCGAACGCCTGCGGGCGGCTCGTCCGCGTTCGAATGCATGTAGAGCACTTTAAAGTGCTCTACATTTCGAACGCGCCGAAGACAGCTCCAGACACGTCGGAGCGCAAGCCCCGCTCGGGCAATGCGTATGCCGTGTCCGCAGCTGTCTCCCACGCGTACCGTTCAGCCCCGTGCGAAAACGTCTAAGCTTTACGATATATCTAATTAACTTGGTCCTCAGTCTTAAATACTAGCAAACAAAACTTAAACTCAGGGGGACCCTGCTTGTCCTCACAAACCATTTGCCCTAGGAACTGTAGGGCAAGCAAAGTTACCCAGCTTAGCCACCATAGTGCTAGACTACTGCCCTTAGGACCATACCAGAGGGATCACATTTGCGTCTGTATGCTTTTTCAACCATCTGCTCCTTCTCACCAGAACCCAGCTGAGATATATGCAATGGGCTTAAGAAACTAAGTCCTTAATAGTGGGCCCACCTAATCATTATTTGCTTTTTCACATACACCCCCTTCAAGTGCACAAAAATGTTATAAATTAATAGCATAAAACATACTATATAACTGCTTAATTTTTTATAAAAGATATTTCAAAATAAAGGCCAATGTTCAACCTAGACTCTCAATCTAAACAAGAACGAATGATTCAAAACATAGCTAAACAATATGACACAACCATACAGCATTATCATAGTTTACATCTATGCCAATCCTTGATTGTTGCTGTTCTGCCATTGATGCACCTGTCCTCCATTAAATCCTTTCTTAAAGCTATCCTGGTTAGTTGCTGTCACTTTTCTTTTGGTAGCAAATTCTGTGAATTGATGACCCTCTAGGTAAAATAATAATAATAATAATAATAATAATAAATACTTCTCTTTGTTGGTCCTAACTCTGATCCCATCGTCTTTATAAGTGCTCTCTTGTTTATAGTTGTGCAATACAGAAAATAATTTTTTATCTATTCATCTTTTCCACACCATGCATAATTTTATATTCTTCAGTCAGGTCACCCTTAAATTCCATCTTTCAAACTCAGACTGTACCTTTTTCAGATGTTCTTGAAATGCAAGTCACCTGAGCCCTACGTAGAGGATAATGGATAATGGAAGCTTAAATTAGGCAAATCTGGGAGGTTATAGCTTGAGTAGGTCTGATCAAGGAAGTCACAAAACGCAGACTTCATAAAATCTGAAGGAAAGGAGTGGGTGGTGATGAACACAAATGGAAGAACGTTTAAGATGGAACCATTTTGTTTTTAACTCTCTCTCTCTGACACACACAGAAATGCAATGTGTAAATAAAGTCAGATGCATATTTTAAATTAGCTAACTTCATCATTATTTTCCCCTCTCTTGAAGTGATTTAATGGATAAATTTCAGGTTACATCTAGCTGATTGTTCTGTTTGTAATTAAAATGCTTCTTTCCACCTGAGGTCAAAGTAGTTATTGAACCTGCAGAAGTTTTGACTTTCTAATGGGCTTATTAAGCTTGTGTAAGTGTTTCACCTGCATATCCCTAAGTACAATCAGTTTTCCAAATAAAATGCCTGTCTTTTTTTTTTTGGTTTAACCCCTCAGTCCATAATGATTCTAAAAAGTTAATTAAACACCAAAAATGCAAATTAATCCAACTTAAAAGATTGCAGTAATAAATGCCAACCTTCAGAATTACTATAATGAGACCTTATTAATATAACATTATGGTCTCATAAACATCTTTCTAAGGAGGAACAATTTGCATTGCTTCCTTGAGCTTTAACTGGGCTCTGTCGTGATTTCACTTATGAGATCATTCTGGGTTCATCCTTTTTCCCTTCCATATCACTATAGGAATGGCCAGAGGAAGAATATAGTTCTGAGTGAAAAGGCTGATTCCCCCCCCTTTCTTTCAGTGAAATAGTAATAGAATTTTTAATTAATTTTTAAAAGTTCTTGTTGCTGGATAAAGAAAGCAATGTTAAAAAATGAACATGAAAGATTTAAAATCTTACCTGCAGTTACCACTAAGGGTGCTTCCGCACAGGCCTCTTAACACCCATTAAGCACACATTGGGAAACCCACATCCGCACACACATACCTATTTAGCACACTTCCGGTGAGGCGCATCCGCACATAACACCCATTAAGGACACATTTGGAAAACCACCTCCCCCAGGCGGGTGTATTTGGCACACTTCCGGCGAGGCACGTCCGTACATGACACCCATTAAGCACACATTTGGAAAGCTGTGTCTGCACAGGCAGGCCTGTTTAGCACACTTCCAGCGAGGCGTGTCTGCACATATCCATCTCTAATGTGTGCTTAATGGGGTTTAACGGAACACCACATTGAAGGCGGTCTTAATGGGTGTTTTCCCTCTAGAACTGCATTAACGCAGCACGCATCTGCACACGGACGGGAGAGAGAACACATGGGGTGGGACAGGAAGTCGCCATGTTGAGTGGGGCGAGGGGCACAGTGGGGCAGAGCCACCATGTTGAGAAGGTAGGGCGAGGGACGCTTGCGTACTGAGGTGCGCGGCCACCCCGGTGGGCCTAGCCAGGGCTCCCCGCCCACTCATAGCGGCTGGGGCCCAGAGCCGAGCACGGGGCCTGGCTAGTCACCTCAGGGACTGCTCGGCCCACTGGGAGGCGGAGGCGGCAGGGCCGTGGCTCAAACCCCGCGGCCCAGCCGACACGTGATTGCGGACACGCCGCTGGTTGGTCGGCAGCCCGTCCCTGCTGCAGCCGCGCATGGCCGGAAAGCAGCGGTGATTGACGGCTGGATGCTCCGCACATCCCAGGCAGAATCTGTTCCTTGGAAGCCGTCCTTCCCCGCCTGTACGGATGGAAGGGGTGTGGGCAAATCCGCGTCTAATGGATGCGGATCTACCGGGAAACTGATGTAGCAAAACCGGATCCACAGAAACTGGATTTAGTGATCCACATCTATTCCAAACCAGATTTAGTACATCTGCATCTATTCTAAACCAGATTTAGTAAATCCCCCTCTATTCTACACCGGTTTTAGTAAATCCTGCTGTACTAGATCCAGATTTAAAACGGCAAGTGCGGAATGATATGGTGGATTGGGATATGGTTTCACAATGATGTTGCATCACAGTCCTGCTGTGGATCAAATGCTTTTGTTTAACGCAAGGCATAGTTGAACTTTGAAAATCTCTCACAGCTAAGTTTTAATTCAGTTCAGTCCACTTTCAGAGTGAGAGAATATATATCAGCAAAGTATCAAGCTGTTTTTTTCAACATTCCTTAACTCAGAAAGCCATCTTTGGATTAGATAAAGAGGAAAGAAAATGACTGATTGCTTTGCTGATGTATTCTCTCACTCAGAAAGTGGTCTGGAACTGGATTAAAACTTAGGTGTGAATGCAGCCAAGATGTAGTTTTAGCTATCAGCCTGGATAGTTTCAAAAAGTTTGGACCAATTAATGAAAATAGGACTATTAACCCTTATGTCAGTAAGAGGATATGTGTATGTATTCTTATGTTAACCATAATAATAATTTTAGGAAATTGAAGTTTACTTAAAAGGATTAAATGAGAATATCCAGAAACAATATTTCAAAAAAAAAATCCATAAGGGGTGGGCACCGAGGATAGGGTCTTTTCAGTGGGGGCTCCCAGATTATGGAACAGTCTTCCCCTTGAGGTGTGTAAGGCACCTTCACTTTATATTTTCAGGAGTTTTGTGAAAATGGACCTCATAAATAGGAAACTATCAGGCACTATCATGGTTTTAATATGCTCATTTTATATTTGGTAGAATGGATAAATAAATAAATAAATAAATAGTAAAAAGTTAATTGTTCAAAAATTCAACCACAACTTGAAACAAACAACAAAAATGCCTGTTTGCCAAGCTCAAATGTTTTTACTTTTCTCCTTCCCTTCCTCCTCTGCTTTCTTTCCAGTTATTTCAATAGTCTACTGAAGATTGCCGTCCTCCATTATTGTGAAGAACTAGAATATTCATTGTACTACCTTGATTTCATTGCTGCTCCTGTAGTCAAAGCTACTAAGATCACTTCAGAAAGCCAATTTGTTGCATAAAATTGCTGCAATGGTGTCCAAAATAGGAGTGAAAAAGCTTATTTTCTACCCAATGACTTTATAGATACAATAATAAAGGCTTTTGTAGCCAGCATATCTCTGCTTGCCGATATATCACTGAAACAATATTCAACAGTTCATCGCACAAACATGTTCTTAAAGTATCATACAACTATAAGCCTGATACTGTCTGATAGTGTTGACTTTTTATTTTTTAAAAGAGAGCAAACCATGAACATTTACACTCCATACGTTTTCATTTGTTTTCTTTCTTTCTGTTTGGCAGTTTCTCCTTTATGTCTTGAAGTTGTTGGATGGGAACGTAGCTGCTGTGTATAGTATATCTTATGAATGTGCCTGCAGAATTAGTTGAAAAAAATCAAGATACAAATTTTTATTTTGTCTCAAATGACAATCCTTACCTTGTGTGCCAGTTCTGGTGACTTTCTGGAATGGTATTAGTTAATAATCTATGCTTATTTCCTTGAACTCTCAGAAGCTTTGCTTCCCCTCTTTCTTTCCTTTCTTTTTTTTTAAAAAATATAATTTTATTTGAGGAATAAATGTTAACAGTAATACAGTATTCGATTAAACCACCACAACAACATTTAAACAAATTCAAGTAAAAATTCAACCAGCTTTATTGCTACCAAAACTATAGTTACAATCGTAAACAAACTGTCTTAATAAAGAGCATTGAATGCAAGTTACATAACAAGGTGTGGGAGAGAGAACTTTAACCATGAGTTCAGAAAAATAGATGGAAAAGATTCATTAACCCAAAGGTCATTATGCAATCTGGCCACTTCTAGAAGCAGTGACCACTGTTTAGAGTACCAATCTTGGGTCTTTTCATGGGACATATTATCATATTGATCTGAGATGGTCATTAATCATCATGGACCAAACTCTAGAAATCCAATTGCATATACATAAATCCTGACCTGACTTCTAGTGCAATGCAACTTCTGCTTGGCACCTGTTAGTAATGTTATGAATAATGTTTTTGCCAAGACTCAGGCTGTCTTGAATCATGTCCCCAAATCTGTGAACTACTGGGCAGGTCCACCACATATGGATATAGCTATCTATCATTTTACACCCATGCCAACCATATGAGAGAAATGGCTTTGCTGATACAATGAAGCTTTAATGGTGTAATGTACCATCGATAAAATACTTTCAGAGAAAGTTCTCTTTCTCTTTGGGATTTGGATGCATGATATAGTTTGGAAGAGACCCTTTCCCAGGTTTCCAATTTGATTTCAAACCTAGCAAAGGAGACAATCTATGATCTAACAAGAGGCTGTACATTTTGGAAGAAATTCCTTTATTATTCGGGCTCAAATGAAGGAAATGAAAAAGGCTAGTTATTTCCATTTATTTTGGGAATAGTCTCAAAGCAACAATATCTCTTGAACCATTTCTGAGGCTAAATTTAGGAGCTGAAAGTCTTTAAATGCTGATAGGTTTAGTACTTTAAACTTAGCCCAGGTGTTGAAGAAACAGAAGAAGGAGCATTGAGAAGCGACTGAAGTGAGGTAATAGAAGAGGGAGGTGGACCCAATATCTTCTGCCATTGTTTCCATATAGTTAGAGTTCTATGAGTCCAGGGGCTAGAAGTATGAGTTGGAGAAGGCTTAATTCAGACTTTTTTTGTGTGATCCACACACCAAATATTTTACTTTCTTATAAGCAATCTTAAACTTAAATCTCTTATTAAGGTAGTCTTGGACCTTTTGAGCCACATTAACGTATAGTTTTTTTTTTTTTTACTTTTCACAATTAATTTTAAGTCTGGCATTTAAACTAAAAAGATCAAGTTCAGACTTCAGGGTTTGTATGGTGTCAGCCGAGTTTTTCGTCGTTACCATAAGGTCATCTGCAGAGCTTGTATTGGGCCAATTTTGTAACCTGTGAGTTGTTTGTTGTTTCACAGACATGAAGCCAGGGAGAGGTGACAACCCTGATGGGTCTCTCTCAACTATTTAAAGAGATGAGAGTTAACGTTATTAATTCTGAAAGTGGCCATTGCATTATGATAGATGCTTTTAATAATCCTGATAAATTGTTGGTCAAAGCTCATCTGTTCTAGCATAGAAAAGAGAAAATTGACTGGCAAAATGGAATAGATGAGAGACAGTAGGTGAGAGGACCTCTGATTGGAATCTCTTCTTTAATTCTGGTGACTATATTAAGGTCTGCTACAGATCAAAGCTTTGTTCAGTAGAATCAAGGTGAGGGTTCAATTAGACTTCTAGACTTCCTTCACCACTCTACTAGTTCAATTTCACCAGTCGCCACTTGCACAGGCACTAATATTTGTGTGCTGTATCCACTGTAAAGTGCTACCAAAACCATTGACAATTTTTTTCAAGGTCAGACAAAATTCAAGGATATGCCCAGAACAAACATGTTCATATGTCTATAGGCTCATCTTGCTGTATTAAGGCAGGACTCATCATTCAGATGGTCAACTTCTTTTATTTTTGCACTACTTCCATCAGCTCCATTGATCCAGGGTGATAATGCTTGTGAATGATGCTGAACTATTAGCCTAGGCAAATCTAGGATACCATGCTCAATTTGAAAACCAGACAAAAAAGATCAGGAGAAGGCTGTGATACTTATGCTGCATTTCCACCCCTGGGGGGGGGGGGGAGAGAGAGAATAATAGGATGCAAATTGTGCCATCTCACCCTGACTTCACCCATAATGCTGGAAGATGAATTCTGGGAGTTGTCATTCAGTAATATCTGGAGAGTTGCAACTTGAGCAGCCCTTATCTAGAGTATCATTTGTAAACAGTAGCAGAAGAATAGGAAAGTTAAGTTCCTATCACCCTCTGCATACAAAATGCAGTCATAATCCACCCGCAGGCAAAGAGAGAATATGAAGGTGTCTTCACTCTTCACTTCTGGTGGCAGAATATCTTGAATATTTGCTTGGGCATTCTAGTAGCATGTGCGTCCATGCCTTTTATAGACAACCCTGAACATGTGATGCTATGAAAATGGTATCAGCACAGTGTGAGTGCTGTGCTGTCTGTCTGAGGTTCTGTCTCCACTGAGCAGTACAGGCAGATGGTTTCTATTGGGAGTAATGGAAAGTGGACTCATTTAAGATGGCTCTGCTGCATAACAGACAGACCGACTGACTTGTGGGGAAAGATTTGTTTCTGTTTGTTTTTGTTTTTTCAAAAAATAGGCAGAGTGAAATCACATTCAGTGTCTGCTTTGCTGCCCAAAATTATTTGGGGGAATCAACCTTTGATGTTTAGTTCCCTTCTAACATTGTCTTGCTAGGGTGAAAAGGCTGTTTTTTTTAGTAATGTTTTATACAATCTTACTACTTTTATTCACATTTTATATTAGATGAAGGGCGGGATATAAATGGTTAGAAACAAAATACCAGACATAAGTTTCTTTAACTTTTTGATGCTAAAGGCACCTTCAAGTCAGTGTCAACATAAGGTTGCTATGTGGACACATTATGCATTTTTTCTTGGCAAAGACACACAGACGGGTTGCTGTTCCTTCCTTTTGCAAAATTTGTGACCCTCTGCTTATACTGTATCAAACTAGGCTCTTATCTCCAAAGCCATGATGGGAGATGCCTGGAGATGGTTGCCTCTGTAGAAATGCCCTCCCGAGAGTGTGTCACTGGGTGCTTTTGTGTAACACATCCTGGAGAAATGGCATCTGAGGTACTTTCCCAGAAAGCATGTTTTCACCCCCTCATCCCCAGGCACCTTGAGCAGATGATATGCGCTTCAGAAAGTGCCTGGCGTTACATACTGGCTAATGTAAAACTTCATCTCAGACACTCCACTGAGGGCATTTGGGGCTGTTTATGGAAACATGGCCTAAGCTACCAATCAAAAGCAAAACCAAGTCTTTCTTGTGTTCAAAGCTGAGGCTTGGAAGTGATGGTGACTACTTTTAGGTTTCTGTCTTTCACGGGTAGAAAGCTCCATGCTTGTGTCTGTCCAATGTGCCAGTTCTGTGACATTCCTGATGAACTCTGTCATACATTTAATTACCTTTGCTCATTATAATTTCCCATCACAGTTATATTAGTAATTGTAATATGATCTGCCCATTTTAATTAAGTAGTTTTTCCCTTTATAAAAAAAGATTTTAATGAAACTAAATTTAGATTTCCAATTGCAGTTATAACATCAATATCTATGTTCTACCCAAGTAACTTATTCTACCTTTTACACTCATTAATAAACAAGGCCTTCAAAATTAGAGATATCTTTTGAGCTGGCAGGTCACCATGAATAGGGAACCTGGCTTAGCTCCCCTCCTACCTTAGGTGGGGTAGTATAACCTTCATTTAGAGAGAGGAGTGGAACATTCCAGAACAGCTACACACAAATAGGGTGCTGGAGAAACATCTCAAGTAATGGTGACGGCTACTTTTATATGCAGCAGTGCCCCTTACTATGTTCACCCCCTTTGCTGGGAATATATCTTTCTCTGCCCTCTGTCTTCTGGGATCTCCATGAGCACTCTCTGCTAGTACGCTGATGGACTTGTTTAATGAGGACAACGAGGCTGCTTCCACACTTGGCCTTATTCTGGGATATATCTCAGGATAGAGGTCTCTTGTCCATATGCTAATACAGGCTATGGAAAGTCTCACTAGGACCTGCTATAGTCTGCAATAACATGCAGATAAGAGACCCTGATTCTGAGATATATTCCAGAATAAGGCCAAGTGTGGAAAGGGCCCCAGTGATCTTGATCAGGAGTCTCCTAATTAGCAGGAGACAGGACCTCTCTAACCCTCACCTACAGGCAGATGAAAGCAGCCCTGAAGAGGACTACACCATTGCCTGATCCAGAATTAAGGTAAGTAGAGAGTACCTCTGCGTCTCTTCTCCAAATGGTAACTTAGCTGTGATGATGATGAAGTGAGATTTTCCCTACATTTTTGATGTGGGAGGAAAATTCTTGCAGCCTAGAATCTTAATCCCATTTTTCCCAACTATGTAATTTAGTTGGTTCTTTGTGTTATCAAAGAAATACTGCCCATCCAGATATTTGTAGACTCCATCTCCTATTACCCTTGACTGTAGGGTTAGCTGCCTAAGGGTGATTGAAAATTGTTAGTTAAAACATCTCTAGGGAGGAGGACATAGACAGAAAAAGCCTATATTCTTCTCCAACAAAATTACACAGTTCTTTCTCATTAATGTTTGTAGACCATAAAACTGTTTGATCAAATCAAAGGGTTTTCCAACTGTACCTTGCCAAAAGCTTTTGGCAATTTTTCATGCTGGCCAGCAAATTCATTATACCACTGCCTTCTGTTTGCTCAAACATCTGGTCATGAGATATAAGCAAAATTTGCACAGCCAAAAAAAGGTCTGGCCAGGAGTGAATCATCCAACACCTGTATAGCTCTTGTCATAGTGTCTTGCGTAAAGTAAAGCTATTTTGATGCAAGTACTTTGTGCTCTTTATACGGTCTGATGTCCAAAGGGGGTGTCTGGGCACTAGGGCTTTTTCTTAATGCCATGGGTTATCCCAAGTTCTGCTGCCCTGAATCAAGTAATGGGCCAGGCTGCCAGTAGTCCACACCAAGTGCTGTCTACATTGTGGCAGCCCATTGCAGCCCAACCACATAGAAAGGAACAAAAGATCCAACTCTCTATATTTTTCAGCTGGGGCTGTTTTGGTCAGGTGTCCAGAAATGGCACCAAACATCTCACTCACTCACTCACTCACTCACTCACTCACTCACTCACGCACGCACGCACGCACGCACGCACGCACGCACGCACGCACGCACGCACGCACGCACGTACACACTCACACACTCATGCTCTCACTCACATGGTGTTTGCACACAAGTGGCTGGTCCAATGTACCAGCCTGGAATGCTTCATGGGCTGTTTACAAGTGGCCCAAAGTTGAAGCAGAATATGGTGCCATTTTCACATGATATCCTGCCCCAATGCAAATGCAGAGTTCTACAGTAGATCTGTCCACACTGTGAATGAGGTATTCCAGTAGCTCGGCTGACTTTGTCTACTGGCCCAATGTAGAAAGGCTCCAAATGTCAAACTATATGATTTCTAGTTTTCCTTGGATTACATGATTTCTTACATGTAGGACGTAGCTCAGGTCATAGGAGGAACAAATGTATAGACTGATTTTCTCTATCAATAAAATGGAATAATTCATGGGGAACAAAATATACTGCGTGTCATTGTCTTCTCCTCCTCCTCTTTTTCCTTATTTTTAATAATGTGTCAACTTACTTTGATCTGCAAATGTTTCATGCACTGTGGTTCATTTAATTCGTTGCTTGGCATTTAATTTCAGGAAGGATGTTTAACCTTTTGAGAATGTGGTCTGCTTCTTCATGATAGTTAAATACTTGGGGTAAGCTTTAATCTGAAATATTTAAAGGAATCTTTGAAATTGCCTTGTAAATCACTGGCAGAAAGAGTATAAATTTTCATAATACACACTGCTCAAACTGTACCTTAATTGTTTGCTAAAAACCTTAGAATCCAAGGCTGTGTCTGCACTTGCCTGATGGCCTGAACCAGCAGCACACTTGAAACACTTTCTCAGCAAGGGATGAGGCACCAGAACAGCCTAGAGAATGAATATAGTACCATAGCCTGCTTTTTGAGAGATCACTTCTAATTAGTGTTTGAAATATTCCTTGATGGTGGACTGGACCAGCTGCTCAAGTGCAGATAGCTGCAAATGGCTGGCTCAATCTGCTAAGAGTTAGGAGCCTAGGAGTTAAGTGTCATTTCAATGGGTCCCTGGAAGCAGCCCTGAAATGTACTGCTTCTAGGCGACTAGAAGCAAGGACACAAAATAATTCCTGTAGGGTGAGCACCTCAGCTACAATGTCTTCGGATGTCCTTGGGCTTAGGAAATGGAGATGTGGAAACACTAGTTGTAAGTAGGGTGTGTGTGCTTCCATAGAGCTGCCTGCCCCCAGGTGACTCAAACTGCAGCTGTCCAGACACAGACAATGGGTGTTTTTCCACTGTCAAAAAGTACCCATTTTTGCACCCATTAAGGACCCATTTAGGTGTGAGCCGGATGATCCCATTTCCACCATGGCACCCATTTGAGACCCAATTGTTTCCACTGCCATGGGGGAAATCCAAATCAAATGGGTACTTTCTGCCCTTTAATCCGGATTTTCTGTAGACCCCATTAATGAGGTCTACAATGGGGTCCTCTGCCAGAAAATCTGGATTAAAGGGAGCGTGTTTCCACAAGAAACAGGCAATGGGGTCTAGAGGAGGCCAGAGGGAGGGGATGCACCCATGAGCGGGGGAGCCCTGAAGTCCCAGCTTCAGAGTGATTTCAAAGTCATTTCGAAATCATTCCGAAGTGACTCTGAAGTCCCTCCAAAGAGATCGGCAGAGACTTCAAAGCCACTCTGGAGTCCCTTCGGAGCGCCTCCAAAGTCTGTGCTGATCTCTTTCGAGAGACCAGCGGCAAGACTCTGAAGTCTCTGCCGATTGCTTCAGAGGGACTTTGGAGTCTTGCCACCGGTCTCTCCAAAGAGATCAGCGCAGACATCAGAGGCGCTCCAAAGGGACTCCGGGGCAGCTTTGAAGTCTCTGCCGATCTCTTTGGAGGGACTTGGGAGGGGAGTCTGCACGGTCTGTGTTAATAGTGCACGGACCACGCTGACAGCTCCGGAGCCTCTCCAAAGTCCTTGGTGATATCTTTGGAGGGACTTCAGAGTCATTTCAAAATGATTTCAAAATGACTTCAAAGTACTTCCGAAGCTGGGACTTTGGACATTGCACCCCCCTGTCCCCAGAGACACCTGGGGTGATGGACTGACCCCTTGGGGGTCAATCCGGATTCCCCACATGGGTGCAAAGGTGTTTCCATGGCAGGGGCGTTAACACCCATTGCTAATGGGTGCTACACCTCCTGTGGAAACACATTGGGTGCTTCCCTTAATCTGGATCTACTAGAATGTACCCATTCCTTAGATCCAGATCTTCTTAGATCCGGATCTAAGGGCTGCAGTGGAAAAACTCCCAATATTACAGACAGGCACTATAATAACCTTCTTCACTGTACTCTTTTGTGGTGGTGTAGGTGAACGGAAAGAGGATACATAGGTTAAATCTTTATTCCTTTCTATTTCAGATTCCTAAAGAAGTTTTCCAAAGCTCAGTCACTTGCTCTCCCTTTCTTCCCCTCCCCCCTTCCTTCCTTCCTTCTTTTCATTTCCCTGGCTAACACTTCTCCTTTTTCTTTTATCAACTGCTATAACAACTTTACTATTTAATTGAATATACATGCACATATTCAGTATACTAAATACAAACTCTGCATATATTCAGTGATCACATGGCTAGAAGTATATGTACAGAGATAGTCCCACTTACATTTCTTTTTGGTAACTTTATTGAGTGAAATCATTGCAGTTATAGAGAATTCATAATGCCATTTTACAAAATAATAACCCACTAAATAAATTTATTCAAGAATATAAAAGTCAGCGTATCTTAAAGAATGAATAACGGACAACAAAAATGAAAATGTATAATTAATAATTTATATGTAGAAACCATCTATTTATATATGACCATTAAAAACAATTATATATCTATTTGTCATATTAGTATACTCAAGCATCCATCAATCTACTAATACTGCAGAAGAGACTGAATTGCTACTGCAGGAATAAATACTTAGTCCAAAACCTGCTTATTTCTTGTTCTTAGTTTTCCCCACATTTTGACTGGGAGTTCTAATTGTTTGTACTCTACTTACCAGAGAGAGTTGTCACTGTCTACTTTTGAAGCAAGGTGGGGTAAGTTCTTCAGTGGCATAGATTTAAGTTGAGAGGTTGTGACCTGACCAAGAAACATAGTAGGGAAACTAAGGGACTTGGTGAACATGACACTTCCTCTATTGCAGAATGGGAGAAATCACCTTGCAAATGAGGTGTTTTTGCTGATGATTGTACTGGCAAAGGGACCAGAGCAGTCACTGTGAAGTACACTTTGCCACCAAAAATAGAAATGAGGTGAGAGCACACACCTTCTTAGACACATGGAAATATTCTAGTCCTGTAAGTGGGAACATGGGTTGAGTAACAACTACAGCCTTCTGAGATTTTTCAAAATTATTTAGTATTAGGTATTCCCATACAAAAACTTGATCATTCCATTCAACCTTACAAACACTCCTTTTTCAGATTTAAAATTTTGAAGAAGAATATTTTAAAGTTACAGAATAAATACTAAGTTCTAATGTAGTTCCATGGCAAAGAGGTGTGTGCAGTAGCTTGTCATAAATGATTTTTGCTTCGCACCATTGTTAAATTCTTCTTGCTCTCTTAAAATATGTACCTTTTTCCAGGATTAGTTTATCAATCATCAGCTAATTGAATTGTTTAATAATTCAATTAGAATTCATCCTGATAGACTTTGGCATCAAAGTTGGTTGTCCACTTATTGATTTCATTTGCTCTGCTAATTTTCAATCACCTTTTCTGCTTAATTTCATGCCCTTGCTCGTGCATTTTAATCCTAATCCAACTTCATTCAAATATCTGTCTTCCTACTTAATTAATTATAGCTCACACCACTCGTTGTCTTCTTTTTCAATTAATTTTGAATCTTTAGGCATTTCCGCACTGAATCGCGTTCCAGACGGAACGCGTTCAGGCGGAAAGCTTAAGCCAGCTTCGGGCGCTTTCCCCGTTCACACACAGACGCGCCAGAACGCGTGTAAACGCGTTCCGGAGCGTCTGGGTGCGAATGGTCAAAGCGCCCGAAGCTGCCTTAGCCGGCAAACGCCGGCCAGGGGCGCGCCGGCAGCCGCGGAGGCAGATCGACAATCAGCTGTTTGAAAAACAGCTGATTGTCAAAGCCGCGCGGCGTCGGAGGCGCGCCGGCAGCCGTTCGGGAGACAGAAGAAGCGCGAACGCTTCTTCTCCCGAACGGCTGCCGGCGGCTCGTCCGCGTTGGAACGCGTGTAGAGCACTTCGAAGTGCTCTACATTTCGAACGCGGAAAAGACAGGTGAGGACACGTCGGAACGCAAGCCGCGCGCGGCCAATGCGGATAACGTGTCCTCACCTGTCTTTTCCGCGTTCCGTTCAGCCCCGTGCGAAAACGCCTAATTTGATCCCTAATTGAGTAATTTTGCTCTCCCCCACTACAGATGTGTGATTTAACAGAAAAATTGCTAAATAGTGGTTGTGAAAAACTTGAAGATTTTATTCATATATGTCTCTTCTGCTGTCCATAGTTTTGCACATTTTTTAAAAAAAATCTCTATCTATAATATCTGATCTAAATCTTATGGTTTTTATTGTGATAACGTGATTTTTTTTTATGATTTCTACTTTTTAAAACACCTTTAAATTCAAATGCTTTTAAGTGTAGGAGCTTTTTTTAGATTCAGCCACTTCGGCAGTGTTAGACCAACACTGGTTCTTATTCCAGTTTTGTCTGTTTATTGAGAAGATGTGGAAACTATAGACCTTTTTGCACATGGAAGATCGGGGATGGTCCCACATGCTCTGGAATGCACATCTGCACACTGTGGTGCTGCCTCCATCTCAGTGCGGCCCAGAATGTGTGGAGCCATACTGGAACAGTAACAATGGCTCCAGAGCTTTACAAGGAGTGCCTAGGGTGCTCTCAATACATTCCCAGATGCAGCATTTTCCTTACTAATGCAGCTGTTTATTTGTGCCATGTCTTCTCCTTGAGTCAGTTCTGACAAAGGGAAGTATTCCTTTACCCAGAGGGTCATCGGTTTACGGAATGTGCTGCCGGAAGAGGTGGTGACAGCTACCAGTCTAGATGGCTTTAAGGTAGGGTTAGACAAATTTATGGATGACAGATATATCAATGGCTACTAGAATGAATGCCTAGGTGCATCTTTCAGGCTGCACGGGAGGGGGACCGGGGCGCTTCTAAGGCCATTTGCTGGGATTCTAGAGCAGGAATAGGTTTGTCCTTGTCTCTGCTTGAGATGCCCATGAGCACTTGGTGGGCCACTGTGTGCGACAGGATGCTGGACTAGATGGGCTGTGGCCTGATCCAGCAAGGCTTCTCTTATGTTCTTATGTTCTTATGTCTAGACCTACCAAATCTGGCAAAGTCTTAATTGGAGAACAGAGGGAAATGGCAGACTTCTGTGGCCACTTTCCATGTTCATTGAGGTGGAAATACTGAATCAGGGAACAAAAGTTCAATGTTTCCTTTGCCGAAAGTGGCAATAGGTATGTGATCTATCAAGATGTTGTCACTGAAAGTTTTATCTGGGCCAACAACAATTACTCAAAGTGTGATCTTCATTTACAGTGAGTAGCCTCTATTGCTGACACCTTCCATGGCCAACACTTCCAATTCCTAGAGTATCCAAACTTGTGGAACAATGTTCTGCAGTACCAGCAGTGGGAAGAAAATGAAACTAGAAGTCAGGCACTTTCTGTCTGGAGGTAAACTATGTCGAACAGAAATCAGAGATTGCTGCTGCTTTCTCTCTAATCAACAAGGTCCAAGAGGGACAAAGACATCTTCAAGGTTTTCTGCCAGGATTCACTGCCAGGATTTCTCCAAGAGTGAATTTTACACCTTAGTATTTCCAGCAGGAAAGAATGTGAATGCTGCCTCTCTGGGCTGCTCTGGGACGGGGACAGTACCACAGAATGCAAGGCTGTCTAAGTGGGTAAGTGCCAAAAGCCACCGTGGGTGCTTCTGAATTATCTATTTGGTAATAGCTCCTGTCTCCTTCTGAGCTTGGCTTTGTTCACAAATAATATAATTCCCAAATTATTCACACACACCCCAACATATTTGATACTTGAGAAGAAAGTTATTTGGGGTTGTTGCTATGAGAGCACCAACCAAAGTAAATAGAAGTTTCCTAGTAGTTATTTTTTCCTCATAAATGTATGAATATCCTACCATGTTCCTTTGGCATCTACAGAATTTTTCATGAAATCTATGTGGTGCTATCAATGTTTTACATGCACATCAAGCTGCATCTGTTCTCCTGTGCGGTTTTCATAATGTTCATATCAATACAGCAACACATTTATATAGAGCAAGTATCAAGGAGACACAACAAAAATGATTGGTAGGTTCTGTCTGTCAAACACCAACTTGTTCATGCTTGGCTTATATAAAAAGCCAAAGGCAAGTAGCCCTAAAGATAGCCTCATATTTGGGTTAATATTGTGAAGTCAAGAGTTGAAAAGTAGAAAGAGTATCATCCCTCCTTTACTTTGCTACCTTTGAAGGGACCAGGTAAAGCCTTTTAACTTTTTTTTAAAAAGCATAGACGTGTAATTTTCTTTTTAAAAATGAAAAAAAATCAGATTTATTTTTGTGCAAATGTAGATGCTGAAAGATAATACATTTCTTTTCTCTGATCATTGAGATGTTACTTATCCCTACACTGAACGGATGGATAAAAACAAACAAAAGACTACCCTGTGTGAATATGAAGAGTTTTATTTTGTAATGTAAATAATATTTATTCACTTTATCGAGATTGTTAAGGTAGGGAAGAAATTATTGCTCAGAGACTAATGACTGCAATAAGCCAGCATGAGGCAGAGTGGGAATTTAAAGTATTTCAAAGCAAACCAAACAAACAAAAAGAAAAAAAGAAGAGAATTTAAAGCAATTTAAACTGAACCAATTGAGTAAAGCTTTTTCATGCCTCCAAGTTTTTCTAGCTATTCTGAGTTGTTTTCTGCAGAGTGCTGGTTGTATTGGGAATTAGCACTGGACTGGAAACCATTATAATCACCTGAGGCTATAAAGAGAGCATGGTTTCCCACTTAATGTGTCTTGTATGCTTCACTGAACATATTTTATTTCACTGTCAGCTTTAAAAATCTCTACTTAAGCCTCATCCCAATAAAAGAGGCTATAAACTAATTTGTGTTAACATAACAATAATTCTAATGCTCATGAAGAGCAATGGTTCAGATTTTAGCATCTCTGTAACTGTAAATCTGAAAACTAACTTGGATTAAACCTGTGCCTTCTCCATCATCAAATAACTATGCATGTGTATGTATTTATGGAAAGCACATTTGGATTTATCTTTTAATGTATTCAAGCAATAGCTAGAACTGTTAAGTTTGATAGTATATAATAAATGTCTGCATTTACTTCAAGCTCCCCACCATTAAAAAAGTGTCTCAAAAACAGCTTAGATAATGTCTGCATGTAGTGCCTTAATCCACAGAAACCCAGAAAAAAATGCATTTTACAAGGACATTTGCCAGATAATGTGGATTAGAAGTGGGATAGAAATGCTAGCATTCACATGCTACCGTTTCTAAACCACTTCTGAACTTTAAAAACAACAACAAAAAGATTAGTAGAATCTAGGGATGTGTAGAGATATTAAAAATTAAAAAATCTGATTTGAATTCAATGAATCTCTGAATTCGGTTGAATTTCGGTGTGAATAATTTGACTGAATAGAATGTCGTATATCACATCCGAATATCGGGCCTATTTGTGCTTATAACATGGATGACAACGGGATGCAAACGTCATGAAATTGGGATGTGTGTGAATTTGAAAATCAGATACGAATGTTTCTGACATTCGTATCATTAGATTCGAATTGGATTATTGAAAATACGGATTTGGATAATCTTGATTTGAATTGGATTTTTGAAAATTTGGATTTTGGATTTTTGAATTGAATTGAATATCTGAATATTCAAATCGACTCTAATTCAAATATAAAAAATACATTAGTGCACATTCCTAGTAGAATCAGCTAATATCTCTGTGCAGACATTGAAAAGATAAACTAGAGAAACCAGAATAGTGTATATTCATTGTTTCAATAGCTTTTTGAAACTGTTTCAGTTTGTACAAGAAAAAATTTATGTTTTAGGTATATTTTATTTATTTTTTATATTTTATTATTGTGACCTTGGATATGAACGGATGATGATGATGATGTGAAAATAGTTCATTGGTGCCTATTATTGGTGTGGGTCAGTGGGTTTGGGCTACCGAGCTGCCTAGCAGTAGCCCACTCTAAGGGCTGCCATGATCCAGGTCTAACTGCTGGATTAAAAGTTTGGAACACATTTTGGAATTGGTGCTCAGCCTTTAAACTGAATTGTGCCAAAGATATTGGCTGTGTCCAGACAGGTCCTAAAGTGGGAATGGAGTGTGCATTCCTGAAAATGCATTCCTGAAACATGTGGCTTTCTGAACCACATGTTGGGAGGGACAATAGATATTTGCAGTCATACATAACAAGAAGGGTCTGATTGACAAACCAGGGATACAAGA
The DNA here is from genome assembly GCA_023333525.1 of Aspidoscelis tigris stejnegeri. Classification (NCBI taxonomy): domain Eukaryota; kingdom Metazoa; phylum Chordata; class Lepidosauria; order Squamata; family Teiidae; genus Aspidoscelis; species Aspidoscelis tigris. The sequence goes on from JALMGA010000004.1 coordinate 64,165,236, forward strand.
ACTGCGATGAATTAGGATGTTCCTATTGCTAATATTTCTGTTTTAGAGCATTGTTCATTTAAGAGCTGTTTAGCCTTCCAGAGAGGGGTCAAAAAATGAGCGATACAGTATAAGGAGAAGAGGGCCTGAGAGGGTGCAGAAGTTGAAACCGATGATGAAGGAGCTGAAAATATTTCTAGGTTCAAAAAGAAATTGCCGGTTGAGGAAATTTTAAAACAAAATACTGTGTTGTGAGAGAGAAAGGATACCTCTATAAAGAAACAGGATAAGGAGAGGCAAAGACAGAGTAAATCAGATTTGAACTCAGACAAACAGGTATCTGACTGGTGTAAAGAAAGAGTAATTTTTATATTAAACTATTTATTTATTTATTTATTTGCATCATACCTTTTATTGAATGATACTCTTCTGGAATACTTTATATTTGTATTTTTGTTCCTGGGCATATTTTTCATCTATATATAAATTTTAATTTTCAATTTTCTTTGTTGATTTTAAAGGACTCTGCTGTGTGAGTTTTTTTCTGTCTTATTGTGCTAGGCCAAACACCCTTGGGAACACTGACAATCTAGTGAAGTCTGGTAACCACCCATATGCTTTCATTAAATACTAACCATAAACATTTATGCCATTTTTAAAGGGTCTCTGGGCAATTGTCTCATCATAGAACCCACCTGGAGGAAATATCCAGGGGGTGGCCTGATAACAGCACGGATATTTCTATATTTTCCATTATTTATTTCCTTTCTAACCCTTTTTTTTTAGGACACTCCTGGAAATGACAAGTCCATGAACAATGTTAATAGTGCATGGAAAACATTAGCATTTCTTTCCTCTCTCCCTGGAATATGCATCATCACATTCAGAAATATACATTTTCCCTCAGGTAAGAATAGTATTATAGCCATCCCCATTAAATATTTCCTGTCAACATTTTTGCAGTGCTCTCCAAACTGTTGCAATAGTCTTGGAAAATTCAATATAACTTAAATTAATTTTTCTCAATGTTCATAATTGTAATTAAAGATTAAGCAATACTCTATCCTCTCTTCAATTAAAATTGTTTGTGGGGTGAAGCAAGAGAATACATGGCTTTAATTTAATTAATTCTTATACCACGTGTCCTTTTAATATTTGTTTTCAATACCAATATAAAAAAAAGGCTTTTACAAACAGAGAATACTGATGAGTTCATTGAAGATCCTTGGTACAAATGAATAGGCAGGTACTTAGGAATGAAAACATTGTATCTTTTCCTTCAAAGTCACAAAAGTTGACTCTGTTCAAATACCAAACAAATTTCATTTCCCCCTAAATTGCTTAGATGCCAGAATTTGAATGCAGAAAAAAATTCAGTGACAATGGAAAAGATAATTCTGTTTGTATGTTAATGACAGCTTGTCAGCTTGGCCACTGTACTGCCATATTTGAAGCTCTGTAATACAAGTTGTGCTTGCTTGCATATTTTACTGTTTCTGCATTTCCTTTGCTGTAGAGATAATATTGGAACCATTAGGAAATAATTGGAACTGGTATTGTTTCAAGCCCATACAGAAGCAGAATGAACATGGGGAGTTAATGTGAATGTTTGATATGAGGGCTGCCCATGTCAACATGGAAAGTAGGTGCTGGGGGCTATATATGTCTGTTGGTGCTATGTTCTGCATGATCTTTTATCAATGAACACTGACATTCTGCTCCAAAGGAAAGGCTCCATGTTCTTGATCTTGGGCCTGTGAATGGTGATCTTGACACAGTTGTATATCAGAATACAGAAGATAGCAATATGATGTGGCAATTATTCCTGGATGTTATTGAAATGTTCACTTGTTGCTTCATTATAACTTCAATAATATGAATGGGAAAAAAATAGTCCACAGTTAATGGACCTGGTCTGAAAACTTGTATTTTAGTTGCTTCTCAGTCAGTTGGTAATATTTGCATATTAACTGTATTTTTGAAAGCTGTTTTGTATGCCTAAATAATAATAACAAAAATGCAAGCACTTAAGGGAATAAGATGACTTAATAAATTTCAGTTACATAAGCACATTCTGTTTGTACTCTCTATTTGCTGACACTGAGATACACTTAACAGAAAACATGGCACACATTTTGATGAGGAGGAAATGTTGTACAAAGCCTGCCACAGTTTTTCACTGTGTTGTTTCACTTCTAAGTAAAAACTAAACTACACTGCGGAAAACCACACACTACAAGTCCGTGCTGAGTCTGACAATGGAAAGACAACAATTGGGGGAAACGATTTTTCCTAACACAATTTTCACAACAGTGTGGAGCAAAACTGCCACATTGTGCAGGGCACGGCTGTATTGTATTAGCCAAGTTGCCAGTTTCAGTGCTCTCACTATAAACAGAATGAATTATTCATCTCATGCTATTTATACAAATGTTTTGATTGCTAAAGTCCATTCAGCATTAAAAGATTAAATAGCCATCTAAGCTACGCAGTGTGTGCTTACTTGATTGGAAGATACTCTAGTAAGAGAGGAGACAAATAATATGTAACACTTGTTTACTGAAAATGGCTCTGTGACCAGATATATTGAAAGGAAGCCACATTTTGGGACGAGTGTCAGAAATTTTAGATTGGGTTTTTAAAAGGACATAATTACAGGATTCAGGTCTGCAGCATTTGGCCAAAAAATCAACTAGGATAATCTAACAGTATCTTCTCTGTTACATGGAAATTGTGTGAAATAAATATAAAATGCTAGTTTCAAACGTTGACTCAATATTACTTTCCTCTTAGTTTAGTTTAGTTTTAATAGATTTTTATCCCAAACCATTCAATAGTTAACAAAAATGTTAAAACTGAAATCTATATTAAGGTCAGTGCAGTTGAACACAGCTAAAAGCTAAATTTTGCACGGTAACTGGAAATGTTCCTCTTATTCAGTTCTAAATATAGTGGCCAATTTTAAAATAAAAGGGAAGTCCAAAGGACAATGAAAAGGCAGAAGGGATGTGCACAAATATTTGTAACATTCATTATTTGTATGAATTCATACAAATTTGGACATTCATACACAAATCCAATGTTAACGGCATTCGTACATTAACATTTTGGAAAATTTGTATGAATAGTTCGTACATTCACTAAACTGGAGATATGTATTCAATATGTGTGTGTTTGTATAAGATACGTATCTGATATGTATGGGTTTGTAGTGGATATGTATGCAGGATCCGTATCCAGCATCTGTATGTATTCGTATTGGATATTCATATGAATACACTCATATTGAATAGAATCCTACCACATTTGAAGGGGATCTATTTGAATGAATACAAATTTTCTAATATTCAATTTGTCGTGAATCGAATGCCAAAAACCAGACAGTGGAAAGTGATGGCTTCAGGGACATACAAATAAGGGGTGAGCTAGAGCTGCTTGACTCCCACATGCAGGGCAAGTCAATTTTTAAAAGCTGGTTGTGGGGGAGTCAAAACAGCATCCAGATGAGGTTGTGCAAAAAAGCCCCCATCATTCTTGCAAACCTGTATATGAATTGTGGATTCTCATACTGTTTTGTAATCTTCTGTTTTGAAAATATGCGCCTTCCTTTTGGCTGAAGAAATAGCTCTTGTCCTCTTTCAAGTACAGTTCTGGTTTTAAAGTCTATTAATTTCTATTGCATATTTTATTTTTTTAAAAATCTGAAAGTTGTACATTTGTGATAGGTTCCTTCCCTCCATTAACTTAATTCTTCCACGGGTGAGATTAGATGGTATGCATATAAGAATACAGAGGATGTGTTTAATTAAGCACCTGCAGGAGGGCCTTCCTGCTCTTACCTTGCCTTCTTCCATGCCAGTGGATTTGTACTGAGGCCTACTGGTCAAGAATATGGCAAGACATGGGCTGAATTCTTACTTGGGTCTCTGGTATGCCTAAGGGCAAATTCAGCCATGGTCTGGAGTGGTGCTGTCCTAGATCAGCCCTGTGCTCACATGAAACTTTGGGCTGGCCTCTGAGGGCTTCAAAGGGCTAGGGATGAAGGTTCCTAGTTTTGAAGCCATAGGGAGATGCATTTTGGCGGTATGTTTTTATGAACTGTCAAAATTGGTTCTCCAGTAGTCCAGATCACCATCATTGGCATGTCAGTAGACATGTTTAATCGGGTCTACCAGTGGTCCTGACCAAGGGACTCTTGATCTGAATCATGCTCCACCTAAAGCAGATGGAGCTTATCAGCTGTAGGAGGTGCCAGAAAAGGACTACAAGGGTTCATATTCAAGAGCAAAGGTAAGCAAAGAAAGGTCCTGGGTTCCTCTAATGGGGCCTATTCGCACTTGGCCTTTTTCTGCAGTATATCTCAGGATAGGGGTCTGTGGTCCACATGCTAATGCAGACTCTAGCAGACCTCACTTTGGGCCTGCTGAAGCCGGCACTAGCATATGGACAGCAAGTCCCTATTCCAGGATATATTCTAGAATAAAGCCAAGTGCGAATAGGCTCATGTTTTTGTTCTTCAGTTCCTATGATCACTAGGGTTTATTGTCAATGGCTGGGAAATATGGAAACAGTAAAGCAAAACAATTTGTGCTTTTACAATGAACAATTAACACTTTTCTATGGTACAAATAAATAGTAAATTAACATCATCAGTATGGGTGATAAGTAGTGGATCTGAATGATGAAAATAAAACTATGCAATCTGTGGTCCATGGAATTGTCTCTTCAACTACTTGTTTTTAATACTTGAAGCCAAACTATATTGATATTATTCTGATTCTGTTTTCATACAATTTTTATTTTTCTGTTTGCATGCTAGTTGTGAGTGCCAGTTTCAAAGGGAAAGACAGAGAGAGACTGGATTCTATAAATTTTGTAGATTAAAGACCTTCAAGACAATTATTTTTATCCCCATTCTGTTTCCACGCTTGATGTTATATGAAGGGAAAGGTCACATTTATACAAGAGAAAAGCCTTTAATCCACACTTATCCCATGGGTCACTGGGTCAGTCCTCTATTTATTGCTTATTATTGTTGTTGTTGCTATTGTTGTTACGGCATAGCTAAATAAAATCTCTCTGAGCTTGTGAGCAAATGCTACTACACAGACTCATTTTATGACTAACATTACATAACATATGTAGTCCTAATTAAAAGCTAGCCTTGGATGATTTTGCAGCTTTCAAAGATCTAAACCACATTGCTATTCTTCGATATAATTTCCTTTTTTTTCTAGGAAAACATTTCACCTTCTCTCTATTCCCATTTTTTCCTAAATAAAATAAAAACATTTTGTAATCTTAAGTGAAGTAGCAATATCTATGCCATGCTAACAGCAGCACTCTGATTAGTGGTGTTCTTATTAACTGGTAACATGCTGACCAATGGCCTGTTGCTGCCTTTGGCTGCAGAAACATCTCAGCCAGAGACATTCTTGCAAGATTCCCACCCAAGGATGTTTGTTTCAAAGAAACAAGGCTGGACATAACACTGCAAGAAATGTGGAGTAAAATATGTCTGCACTAGGGGTGGACGTGTTGCTGCCAGTGCTGTCAGAAGAGCAGCAGTGAGCACTCTTAGGGCCTTTCTGTGCTTTGGGTGTAGTTCTGAATCTATAGACCCGGAGCAGGCAGGGGCTGGTTTTGATTGATTCTGGGTCCTGCAATTGCCCTGAGGCTTCTGGAAGCTCCACATTCCAGAGGCTTCTGGAGCCCCATATTCTCATAGGCCCCCAGAGAACCCATTTTGACAGCATAAGCAGGTGCACCACTGAAATGGCTTTCCCGTGGCCCTAGAAGACCTTGTTAGCAAGGTCTACTCATATTGTGCAGACCAGGAGATTATTTTGGTCCTCCTGATCCAGAATACACACTGCCTCATGCAGATGGGGTATACCAGTGGTGCCTAGCAGGGATGAGAACTATCCAGTCTGCACTAGCATGTTGACAAAAGAGGCCTAGAAGAGGAATACCATCTGGACTAAAGGTGAGTGGAGAATGGTCCTTAAAGTGCTTACTTCCAGTTTGCAACTATAGAGCTCTAAAAAACACTTATGATGGGACAGCAGCTGAGTGAGTGTAAGGGTGTTTCTGCACTTACCACTTGAAATCCAGATTAAGGAAATCTGGATTTCTGAAATCTGTCCCTGGGAAAATCCGTCTGAAATAGGGATGGATCCAAATGAGGCCTAACGCATCCGCACATGCATTGGGAGAACGGTTACTGAGGAATGCATTGTGTGGTTGCTGTGCGAATGCCACAGCACTGATATCCAGAAGGATCAGATGTAACTTGCACATGTACAATGTGAAGCAACTGCGGGATGGACTACGTAGCTAGAATGTGGTGCTGCCACCTCGCTCAACATGGCAACTTCCGGTCCTGCCCACATCCGTTCCCTATCCTGTCCCTGTGTGGAAGTGTCCTCCTTTGAACCAGAATTTGCAGGCAGGAATAGTTTGAAGACCTGATTTTTCAGGTCTTCCCCAAAACCAGACTGGGCAGCCTCTAGTCTCTATTAGAGGCGGATCTCGCGCGAGACCATGTGGAAGTGGCATCCTTGAAGCAACCCTATTCTGTCCTCCTGTGCAGAAGGTACCTTGCAGATGTGTGCCATATGGGTCCTTATTGGGTGCTTAATGGGATCTTGAGCAACTGTGCGGAAACACTTTGTCTACAGGATAGTGCACCCAGCCAGCCATAGGGGAAGAGTGTCATATGGACTCTGCACCCTTGAGAACTACTTGCAGGTCACAAGGATACCACATAAATGCAGCCACAACTAGAACACTTTCTACAGTTTAGTACTTTAGATATTTAAAGATAGTACATTAATATCACAGAGGGAATATGATGTTTCAGAAAATGTTTACTAGACTTCCACACAAATGGCATTGATTCCTTTGAAAACTGAGGGGGCAATTTTAAAACATGTAAAACACTGAAACCCACACCTCTGCAAAAATTCCTACAAGGAGAGTATAAATTATTGTTATGCATTCTTTTGCTGTGCAGGTTTTACCAATATAAGAGATAGAATTTTATTGTTTTAGTCAAATATACTCTATTAAACATCATACAGACTAGCAATAAATAAAGTGGTTTGTACGTGCAGTAAATATGCATTTGGATTATTATGCTACACAAAGCAGTCTCCATGTGCTGAATATGAATATTACAGGCAGAGGTTTTCATTAAAATTTTATTTTACAGAAAAAAAAACCCAAAGATAGGATTGTGAAGAGATAATGAATCCAGCAGTTCTAATGTGAATTATGTTCATGTAGATAGCAATTGCCATCTTCATTCAAACTGTCCAATTACTGTATGAAGTCAGCAGTATTTGTTATTTATGTGGGAAGTACATCCCCCAGCAGCTCCTGAGCAGAAGAGTCAGTTTTATTTTTGAGCATTTTACACAGCATAAGGTACCTTCAGGATGTCATTAATAAAATCTGTATTAAAAGCGTTATACAAAATTTGCCTTCCCATGAACTACTAATGCAGAAAACATGTGAGCTCCATTTTGTGATGGAAAAAGAAAAAAAGACTTAATTTTGGAAACAAAATGTACCAAACTAATGGAAAACAAAAATGGAATTTTTCCATAATGGACAAATGTACACAGATTGTGATTTTAAGTCTCCTGAGTATGAAGGGAGGATGTACAGTATAGTTACCCATAAGTGTGCCCACGATTTGGAAGTGACGTTTGATGAATTTCTGGAGAGGTGACCTTTACAGAATGTTTGTCTCAGGGAGGACTAATGTTTCATCCTGATTTTAAAGTGCTTTTGTGTGGTGTGGCCACATCTCTAAGACTTCGGTAGTGTTTGCATAGCACCTTCGTTAGGTGTGCTGGACAAGTGTAGCATCTTCATAGACAGAAATGCACTCAGCTGCTTATCTGAGTTCTTGAAATACAAAGTGGAAACAAGAGATTTTACATTTACTCCCATTTTCAACAACCCCAGTGCTCCTACGCCTGAAGAGCCCTTGAACACAGGAAATGACCCATTGTCTGCTGACTATGCACTTGACAACACAATAGCTGGAGAATAATGGGCCTTTCTGCACTTGCTAGTATACCTTATTACTAGTATTCTATGTTTTCTTTCCATGTGTTACTGTGGAAAATGGGAGGCTCCTTCCACTGCTAGTATGCTTTGTCTACACAGGACAAAGCACAATCCATATTTGGGGGAGGGCTGATCTGGATTATCAGTAGTTCTTGGCATCGAGGACTACCAGTGTGCCAGTTGGGACTAGTCCAGAATAGAGAGGAATGCATGAGGCACGTTCTGGGTCTCATGGTACCAGGGGACTCACCAAAACTAATATTTACAGTTTGAGGCCTCATTTTCTAGCATATTTATTTGAAATATAAAATAGATTAGGGATGCTTTACAGAATCCCAAAAAGAAATTCAATGTTGTTCCTTCAACATTGCACAAAATATAGACACCCAGATATATTCATCTAAATGAAATTATTATGGTGTCTTCCTATTAAATTTTGTTTGGGAGGAGGGAGAATCTGACTGTCTTTTATGTAAGAATTTAAGTCTTTTTTTCCTGAAAATGCTTTGGAAAATGGTGTCTCAGCTTTTGCCAAACCATTATTTTCTGTGAATTTTTAATGTTTAATTTTGGCATTGCTTAGATCCTACTTAAGAATCTGTGGTCAACCACTTGCTTTTAGAAATCCATGAACAGTACTTAAGAACAGCAACTTACATTGCTCACAGTATCACAGCAGCTGGTCTTTAAAGGCATTGTCTCACAGGGCATTTTCACAATGGACCTTAGATTGGAACATATTTTGATTCATAGCCCACTGTTCCACATTTGCATGTACTGTCTCCCAGGCTGATTTTCCACTTACCTTTGTTAATCTGGATTTAGAGGATACAGATCTTTGAGATGTGGCCCTTGTTGGAATCCAGTCCTTGCAATGAAGACCTCATTAGGAACCTGATAGATACACAATTGATATGGATAAGCTACTTACCTTAGGACTCCATTCTGAATGCGCTGTACCCACGAGTGCTGCCAAAATTTTGATTTAATGGGGTCTTCAGGCCCTTAAATCCAGATTAACACTAGACCCCTTTAATGGTGTCTTCAATCCAGAGCCTCAGGACGGGTGCTACACACTGCCATCAGGTGCTAGGTGACCCGTGCAGATTCATGGGGCCTTCACCATGATGCAGAACTTCAAGGACCAGATTCCATGAGGACCGGATACCAAAGATCTGAATCTTCTAAATCTTGATTTAGGGAGGTATGTGCAAAAAGGCCCTTGGTGAGGACCCCATACGTTCACCCAGAAGACACCATTAAAGGGAGCTAGTGTTAATCTAGATTTAAAGGCCCAAAGACCCCATTAAACCTGGATTTTCCCAGCACTTGAGTACAGCACATTCAGAATGGAGGCCTAATGGGGTCCTTAAAGGTCTTGTGTGGGAACGGTATGTAACAGATCCATACAGTACCTATCGGATTACTAATGGAGTCTTCATTGCTAGTGCAAAAACAGCCCCAGTCTTACTGTTGACCAGAGTCTGTACTCAGGAGTATGAAGGGCATGCATATAGAATACAGTTCCTGGCCTTCAATGTCTGCCCACCAGCCTTGAAGCAGTCTGCTCTGTTCTGGCTCACACTTCCTGGACGATGCTACATGGGCTGGAATGTAGTGCAGAAAAGGCCACACAGCTGCCAGGACACATAGGAAACAGACCATCTCTGTGCAGATCTGCAGCAGAACCTGTTTGTTTCTTCTGTACCTATACCTTCTTCTTCCTGTATCCTCTACACCAGTGATGGCGAACCTTTTGAGCTCGGTGTGTCAAAATTCGCAAGAAAACCTAGCTTAACACAGGTGCTGTGTCACATCTAGAAATATCCATAATTTTGTCATATTTGTGTCTTTAGTAAAAAAGTTATATTTTTGATATATGTATTTTATTAAAAGCAAAAACAAATAATTCTTTACATTAGTGACTTTTGTTGCTAAATCTTCAATTGAAAGTTGGTATTTTGTACACTTCAAGAACAAGCAAGCACTACGCGTCCAGGTGCCAGGGTGACCAGGTGTGTCACCCAAAAGGGCTTGGTGTGTCACTTGTGACACACGTGTCATAGGTTGGCCATCACCGCTCTACACCATTCCTTATTTCATATAATAATAATCAGAAATAGCAATAAAGTTACTCAAAATGTCTCAGAAAAGCTTTTATTGAAGATTTAGTAGGAAGGGATGGGTTCTTTGTTTTAGGAAAGCAGTTGTAGTGGTTTAACACCCTTCCAAAAATATTTTGAATTCTCTCCCAGATGTCCTCACCCTATAAATCACATGAAAAATATTCAAAAGTGTTCTAAGCCATGCCATGCTCTGCACCATCTTAAAGAAGGTTTCGACTCTCCTGACAGCTTAATAGCTGTATATTTTTGGCTATAATATTTCTATCTTGTTCCACAGGTTCAATAGATTTCTGATTCCAGATCATGAATTAGAATACATTGAATAAGTTGTATTTTTGTTGTTGTTGTTGTTGATATTCTGTTGAGTTAAACCAGAGCCTCAAAAGCTTTACACTTATGCATCTGTTTACTGATGGATTTGTTTGAATCAGTTTAATAATAGAAAGATTAATTGGTAATTTGGAAAATTATTAAAATTACCATATTTGTTCATGTGCTGGAAAAGAGAAGCACTGAATAAATGGCAATTAGGTGCTATTCATTATACCTTCATCTATTTCCAATTAAAGGGAGTGGCAACACTTTGTTCTCATATATGTCAAATTAGAAAGATTCCTAAAGAAAGTAACAGGCTCAGCTTCTTACATGTCTAAATAAAATAGTGGTATACAATGACTAGAGGTTATTTAGGGGTAAGGAATATTAATTTGTGACATACGTCAGTCTGATGAATTAATGAAATTACTTTAGATAAATTTGCTAAATATGACCAAAGACTCAAAATATAGAGAAAGCATCTGAACTGTTTTATAAAGAAGGATATGGAAGAACATGGCAGTCAGCTGGCATGCTTTTTGTGCTCCAACAGTTTTCCAGGAACTGTACTCTGGAAAGCAAATCATCCAGAAGTTCCAGGCAGTATATACTGGTAGTTTGGCATCTGTCTGAGTATAACACAGAGCACACTTCCCCTACCTCTATTTTTATTTTTACTGTCTTCTTTTTCATTTTTAAGAAAGACCTCCAAACTCCAAATATTGTTGATGTTTGTAAACAAACTAGTCTTCCTCATTTCTATTTAATTCATCATTAGATACATTTTTTAAACAAACAATATGTCAACTCGTCTTTATTTTACCCCCTGCCCACTCTCCCCCTTCCCACAGAGGTTTGCAAACCATTTAGCAGCCAATTTCCACAAACTTAGGAATCATACTCTTGCTTATTTCTTCTCCCCTCCTTCCACTTCCTTATAACCTTATATATTCCATGTTTCAAAGAATGGAGAAATCCCTTATAATTTCAGTCAACTTCTACTTATAGAAGAAACCTGATACAGTTCAAGATGTCCTCCCCCCCCCCATAAAAATCTACTTTGGCAGTCATATCTTCTTTAAAATATAAATACCTCTGTAAGTGAATAAAGATGTGGAAGAAATATTTAAAAAGTGGGTCTCACACATTTAATCATGAAACCCCACAGTATTTTACAAAACTCAACTATGAGTTTTGCAGATTTGCAGAGTCAGGCAAACAGCATTTAATGAACCATGGATGATGGGTGTGACTTGCATCAGGTTTATGCAAAATCAATTAAGTGTGAACAGGTTTTTATAGCCACCATTTTCCCTGAAGATAATATTTGTAAAAATAGAACTGGAGTAAGAGTTGTGCAGGAAGAGATCTATAACTGATTGCCCCATTTACATAGCACCCAAAGAAAGTCATTTAACAATCTTATCAATTTTTCCTTTCTAAATATTTAAGAATTTTATTTATTTCAAAATTTATTGGGCATCCTTCACCAACAGGTCCCAGGGATGGACTCAGCAATAAAAAGATAAAATATGTAGCACGTACCTAAATCATATTTAAAATATAAACTCTCCCTCCTTCTGTCCATCCCTCCCTCACAGGACAACACTTAAAGGAAGCTAAACATCAGAGGCCTGGCTAAAGAAGCATATTTTAAGATACTGAAGACCACATAATGTTGGCACCTGGCAAACCTGCGGAGGGAGAAGGTTTAAGAGTCCCCTTGCACAATAAAGCCTTTTGTTTGCAGATACATTCACAGATTGATGTATTCATATTTTTAAATGATAACATGTCCTTCAGGAAATCCAAACTGAAAGTTCAGAATGTATCTAGGTATTGCAGTGTTTGTTTTCTTTCTGTTTATCTGTACACACCTTTTATTATGACACAGACATATTATGACATTTGCATTTCATATGAAGTTAAGATTAAGGGTGTTTTTCCACTAGCAATAAGTGCCCATTGAAGGACCCATTAAGGACCCATTGGGCTCAGAGCAGGATGACCCCATTGCCACTACAGACCCCATTAGAGACACATTTGTTTCCACCACAGCTAGGGAAATCTGGATCATATGGGTCCTTCAGGACCTATAATCCAGATTTCCTGTAGACCCCATTAAAGGGGCCTACAACAGGGTCTTCAGCCATCAAATCTGAATTATAGGGAACCTGTTTCCACTACAATTGGGCAATGGGGTCTAGAAGAGGCTTGTGGTGGAATGCCCCAAACTCAAAACTGCGAAGTCCCTCTGAAGTCCCTCTGAAGTTGCCTTCGGAGATTAGCACAGGCTCTGAAGAGAACCCCTTGCGAGAGCAATGCCACTGTCAAAGGCTCCAGAGGATCTTCAAAGTTAGTGGAAGTTAGCTCCGGAGATTCTATGGAGCCACTAGATTCTACTAATTCCAGATTAAGGGAAGGACTCATACCTTAGATTCTGATGTTCTTAGATCCGGATTAAAGAACGTCAGTGGAAAAACACCCATAGATACAAATACTGTAAACATATTGGGACTATAATTGTTAAATACAAGTTATATTGTTAAGTTGGATGTTCATCCTGTTAGCTGTCCTTTCCTTGGCTCTTTTCTCTATCTGTCTCCTCATTCTCCCTATTGTTTACTCATCTGGGCTCCCTGCTCTCTTGTTTTAAAAACATTTTAACAGCAGACAAGCAGGGGTTGGTGCAACCAAACAGTTGGAAGAATGCATTTTTAAAAGCAAGAAAAGAGGCGTTTTCGCACGGGGCTGAACGGAACGCGGAAAAGACAGGTGAGGACACGTCATCCGCATTGGCCGTGCGCGGCTTGCGTTCCGACGTGTCCGCAGCTGTCTTTTCCGCGTTCGAAATGTAGAGCACTTCGAAGTGCTCTACACGCGTTCCAACGCGGACGAGCCGCCAGCAGCCATTCGGGAGAAGAAGCGTTCGCGCTTCTTCTGTCTCCCGAACGGCTGCCGGCGCGCCTCCGACGCCGCGCGGCTTTGACAATCAGCTGTTTTTCAAACAGCTGATTGTCGATCTGCCTCCGCGGCTGCCGGCGCGCCCCTGGCCGGCGTTTGCCGGCTAAGGCAGCTTCGGGCGCTTTGACCATTCGCACCCAGACGCTCCGGAACGCGTTTACACGCGTTCTGGCGCGTCTGTGTGTGAACGGGGAAAGCGCCCGAAGCTGGCTTAAGCTTTCCGCCTGAACGCGTTCCATCTGGAACGCGATTCAGTGCGGAAATGCCTAAGGTTTCACCAAGTATCTCAGAGCTTGGCTTAACTCTCTTTTGCTTTCATGTATGTCTCAATTTAGAATTTCCTAATGTGTTCATAATCCACAATGTTTTTGTTTGCTGGCTGGCTGGCTTGATGTTGTCTAGCCATAGCTGACTGGTGGAGAATTTATTTCCTTCAGACTGACTTCTCTTCGACCGTCTGGTAATGATGTCACCATTGAGTCTGTCCATCTACTAGTTGACTGTTCTTTTCTTTTTCTGCCTTCCACTTTTCCAAGCATCAGATGTTTTCCAGGGAGGTTGGTCTTCTCATTATGTGCCTTAAGTATGACAGTTTATGCTTTCTAATGAATATTTAGAATTTGGAATCCATTGGTTGGTCTTTTTAGCTATCCAGAGAGTTTTCTCCAGCATCAAAATTAAAAACAGTCTACATGATACTGTCCAATTTTTGCATCCCTTCAAGATGCAATGGGTAGGGATGTGCATGAAAATTTGTAACATTCAATATTCATACGAATTTTGACAAATTTGGACATTTCTATACAAATTGAATGTTACAACATTTGTACATTGACATTAGCATTCGTACAAATTCTTCGGAACATACGTAAACAGGAGGTGGGGAAGCAGCTGTGCCAGTCACATCTGCAATGCATCCAGAGTTCATTTAATATGCTTTGACAGCATTTAATATGCTATGAGTGGATTTGACACTTTCAGACTGGATATGTTACAGGATACGTATCGGATACATACGCATTCGTATCAGATATTCATATGAATTCATATGAATATATTTGTATCAAATAGAATCCTACCACATTCAAAGGTGATCTATTTGAACAAATACAAATTGTCTTACATTCGATTTGATATGAATTTAATGCAAAAAAAAAAATTTGTGCACAGAAACTGATACCTAGCAGTGGGTATCAGTCTCCGTGGAAGATTGTTGTATTTTGTTTTCTGTTTAACATTGATTCTATATATTTTCCCCAATATATGTCTTCCAATATAGTTTGATCAATATATGAAAAAAAAAGTTTTGCTAGCAATTCATTTTGAATATTCAGTCATCCAATTATCTGCAATTTAAATGTCTTCTTGTAGTTAATAAGTATTGTCAAAAAGGGGAGCCATTAACAAGCCTTTGGGATTAATTTTCAACTAATTTATCTGTGCAGAGGTGGACAAGGCAGTCCCAATGGGATGCTGTATACGCATTTCTATATATTTTATGCACTGATAACTTCAAGGAGAAGAGTAGGGAAAAGCTATGTTTATTCATAGCAGAAGATGTATGTTGGATATATTTGAGAGCAAATGCTATGAAAACAATGTTTACTATATGATTTTCAGAAAACTTTTTTCCCAAAGAGTTTTTCTAGCAAGCTGATACCTGTGATCTTAACTTTTTGATTTTGTGATTTTAACTTCCTCCAAGCCACGCATTCTGTTTAATGTGAACGTTCCTAAATGCAAACTGTTCAATTGAATTTTTGAACACAAATTGAATTTTGCACATCACTAGGATGGGTTGAATTCTATTTAGAATGTAAGATATACTTTCACGGGACTGTCTAATGGGAAATAGTCTCTTTTATCCCCTTGGCAATGTCTTTGGTTCTTATAGTTTTGTAGATGAAATATATAACAGAAGCCTGGAAACTTCAGATTTGAGAGACCTGTATTCTGCAGAAAAAATAAAAAATTATAAAATGTCAGTGGGACTAGCAATATAACAATAACAATGATAATAACAATAGGAACATTAGTGCTCATTCTTTTTACTGCATCCTCTCTACTGCAGGCAGGGGCAGGAACTTGGCAATAGGTCCAGTCTTTATTGCAGCAACAACAATAAACAAAGCAAAGTCAACAGCCTGGAGTCAAAACCCAGAGCAAGGATCAACTCCTGTCTACACTATTAGTAGTCCTATGGAAGTGGAAGAAGGGCATAACAGCTGCAGTTATTGTACCCTGGATATTATTGCTACTGTTCTTTTAACAAAAAGTCAAAGACCACACATTTTGAATTAGTAATGAGTTAGAAAGGCTGAAAATTGAAGGAAGCTGTGATCTTCAAGTTGCATTATAGAAATGAGCAAAGTTTGGTTCACTTTAAAAATTCTATCAAAAATCTGATCAAAGTGTTCTTGTTCAAGGATGTTCACGTTGAACCAAAATGTGCATTTGATTGAACTGAACCAGTCTTCTGCTTGCGAATATAAACAATTTGATCAAAGAGTTCATGTTTACTGTGTTTCAATGGGAAAAAAAACCAAGCAAGTTTGGAATCAAACATGAACACCTGTTTGTTCAATTAAATGGTTTACCAGGAAACTCAACAAATAGGTGTTCAGTTTGGCAGTGAACCAAACAACAACAACAACAACAAAAATTGTGCACATCCCTGTTATAGGGTGACAATCCTCATATCTCCCTTTCATCAATAACTACCACAGAGCAATACATCCATGAGACTTTATTTATGCATATATATACCGGTATTTACTTTTGCAGTTCTTAATTAACATCCTATAATTTATCAAGTTTTGTTGTTATCATTATTGGAGAAATAGGTTCATTTGAATATCTTTATGTACAATTTATGTTTTCTTGTCATCCAGAGGATTTCTTTTCACAAACAAATTTTGATATGTAGGGCATTAATATCACTCATTATGCACATTATCAGAATTCCGAGGCCCATGGAATGCTCATGCCTTAGGGACTGTAAAAATGCATAGGCACAAAGATTCCTTAATTTCAATATACCCACATAGAATTGTTCAGGCATGAAACATTAGCATATAGAGTATGTTCAATATATGTGCAGTGCTTCAGAGAATGATAAATCAGGTGCTCTGTGCTGTCATTGCTGCATTGAATGATAAGCACAAGAAGGATACAAAAAACATAGGAATTTAGAATTTTACAATGCACATTGAAAGGCTTTATGATTATGTGCAATGAGAAAATTCATCATATCTTTGTGACAAATTCCTGTGACCTAAATATTACTATTGATATTAAAATTATTGAATATATGATCTAGTTTTGTGGTGCACATCATTGCTGCTATACGACAGTTAAGACCTAATTTGTAAATGGGGGGTAGAATCTGTTTGATAATAAATTAGAGATCTGGGCCATATTTCCATCATCCAGCATTCACATCATCCAAAGAAGGCTCCCACTACTACCACATCTCCACTTTTGGTGATAGCAGGTATCTTGCAGTGATTATGCTGGCCCATTGGTCAGTGCAATTTCTGTCTCAGGCATTTGATATGCAGGGTGTTTTTTCGTGCATTATGGACCACGCAAAATGGCAATTCTGTGCTCAAAAATCAAGATGTGGATGGTGTCTTTTTCTAGGGAGCCTCCTCCATCCTCTCCAACTGAAGCTGCTTCCCCCAGCAGTGGAGATGTGTTCTCAAACTGGAGTCAACATGAGATTTCAAAAATCCAATTGCAGAAATCATTGCATCTGTGCAAATCAAGTGTCCAAATACTTTTGAAAAACCCACACAAAATTATTTTCCCAAGTTGATCTCCTTATGTCAGAAAAAAACCCATCTGCTGATATTCATTTCTAATACTTCTGTGCTGGATTGGGTAAACAGTCTGATTATAAGGTGGGGGGAGCGTATTGTATTGCCTCTTGAAATAAATTATCCTTCTGAATATATATTTTTAATTTACCTTTGGCTCAAATCATCCTTTTGTAGATTTTACTTACTAATATTCTCTATTACACTGCTTAGTTCACATAAGTGTGGATTTTAGAATTCCAATTTGCAAATTGTGTAAATTCATTTTAAAAACTCACACAGCTTACCCTATTCCTTTTCAGAGTTATGCCAATGATGACAAAGCAGATTTGCCCATGACACTGAAGTTTGATTTTTTTTTTATTTAGCAACTTTCTAATAACAGACCTATACAAACTGTTGCTGCTTTAATACAGGGATGCACAGTCAACTAGAATATGTTCCTCTGATCCTAGACCTCACATGTCAATATATCTTCCTTCTAGATTTATAATCCAAATGGTAGCATCCCAATAAAAGAACCTAAAATCTAAAATGTAGTCTTCCTTCATTCTTCCTCAGTTCCTCTCATCAACTCCAAGGTTTTGTGACATCAACATTTTTTTTCCCTAAACATCAGAATCTCTTTGTTCAGTTTTCTTAACATGCCCATGTATTCTTTTTATATATGGATAGGCAGTTTCACACATGTTCATTCAGAAGTCAATTTGTTCTTGATTCTGTACCAGTCTGTAGGCCTGTTCACATTTCACTCACTGAAATGGTATAATAAGTGAGGCAAAGATCAGTCCTGCATGGAGTCATCCACATTTCAAATGCTGCCCCAGCCATTAGCATTTGAAGTCGATGGCCCAGCTCAGGCAGGTTGAATTGCTTTGGCAACAGCCATGGAAACATCCAACATGTGCCTGAACGTTGCCATGGTGATCAGTTATGGTGATATGTATATGGCATACCTGGAAAACAGTGTGAATGCTGCTGACCAAGAGCTCACTTGCTGCTCCCAGTCAACCAGGGCAGCCTGAGCAAGCTCCAGGATGGTCTGGGACAGTGGTGGTAATATGTGATGTAGATGTGCCTCATCAGGTGCCAAAGAAGTATGTGCAAACAGGCTCTGTGACTGAATCACAACACACAATGAATTGTTATATTATCTACAGCTGCATTCAGACATTGCTTACTTACTCATCTATATTTTGCTATTTCAGAATAAATCATGGATATTCCAGAATATCCATGCTTTATTCTGGAACTTTCAAATATAATGACATTTGAATTCAGTCTAATTTTAAAAAATATAAATTCCTGAAATGCATATATTTAAAATTCAAATTCAAAGGAATGCAAAGGCAAAAGAATAATAAATCAGGTTCCGCATGGCAGAAGAATCCATATTCAACATAACTGTGATGTGCTCTTCATACACCTGCTTTATCTCTAGGCAAACTGAACACTGAACTATCCTGGAGACTTCTTGAAGAACACTGGAAGGGGCCACAAAAGTGTGCAGTGTGGCAAGTGGGTGTGCTACACAACTGCCAGATCACAGCTGCCAGAACACAATGGAAACATCCAGCCTCTCACTAGACATTGCTTCGGACATTGCCTTGGCAATCTAAGTAGCCTTGGACCGGCTGTCCACACTTACAAGTGCTGCTGTCCAGGTACAGGACTAGTTTAGCACTTGTAGAATGAAAAGCTGGCAAGTATAAAGCCAGCTAGAAATCTCTTATTAACAAACAGATTATATGATAAAATTGTTCACTCTTGATTCTACTCTGAAATGATCCTTCAATTCCAGCAATCTCCCTTGAAAAAAATTAGAAACTGCTGATATGCAAAGTTTCAGACTGAATCTATGGCTGTTTGTTATTTTTGGTTTGCTACTATTCAAGATCTCTGAGACCAATGGGAATTGGGAGCCTGGTTACTTCCCAAAGGATTTCTGGGTTATTATTAATAGGAGCAGCAAGTGTTATGCACATTAGTTGCATCAGGTGATTACCATCGGTCCAAAGAGGTGGGGAGAATCAGTCTCAAGATCAACATATAATTATTTTAATTAGGACTTTTAAAAAATCTACAAATCATTCTTAAATATTTTTGAATACATTTATGAAGAAATGTACACCATTTGTAGCATATGAAAACAGCAGTGTAGATATAGAATGTTCCCCCTCAACACAGGCACCTTAAAAAAATATTGCTTTTAGAAAACTTAATCCATTGGTAAATAATCCCAAAAGAATAGGGACCTCGAATAAAATTTCACCTCATAGCATTTTCAGCAAACTTTTTCTAATCAAGTTCATTTCAAGCTCACAGGTAATGTAGTAATGAAACACATTTTCATACTAATGAACAATTCTGCATTGACTGGTATGGTGGACTAGGAAGCATACTAGGAACCTTTCTTACACCTCTGGTGCAGTCTGTGAGCCTTCGTTGCACTCACCATTTTGCAGTCTATATCAGGGGTTCTGGAGCAGCCAAGCCTACTAGTTTGGATCAAGAATGGCTTAGGCTGGAACTATGCCACCAACATAACAGCACTGGTACAGACAAGCCACAGTCCTGGCCTTGACACTCAGATAAGCTTTAGGTCTGCCTTGGAGTCACCGGGAACCATTTTTGCTGTCATACTTTCATTGGCTGCTGAAATTGGTCAAACGGCAGTCAGGAAGGTGTGCTTTCTACATGCATCCATGTTCCAGACTAGGCCATATTGATGAGACCTCAGTATTCAGGTCTATTAGTAATCCCACTCAGGATTGGGATTATGCTCCATCCAGTGCAGAGGGCCTGAAGTGGACTATGGGTGTTTTTCCACTGTCACTAAAAGTACCCATTAAGTACCCATTAATCAGTGCGCAATGGCATTTTTGTACCCATTAATGGGTACTTAATGGGTACTTCTAGTGACAGTGGAAGAACACCCTATGTTGCCTTTTGTTTCTGACCTAAGGACCTAAGAAAGACCCTGCCCAGGCCTCTCATAGACCACATAAGTATGGCTCCTAGCATTCTTGCTACCCTGGTATACTTGGCCAGTCCAGAATCATCCTTAGACTTGCAAGCTCCTTTTCCTAATTTATCCCATAGCTTTTATACTACAGCATGTCGCACACACATGCATGTGCACACTCACACACAAACTCCACACTTATTCATTTAGTAATTTCATTAAATATCTTTGTTTTACCTAAGGGGCTTTCTGAAGTTGCTGGAAAATATTTGATATTTGCACGAATACAAACAAATTTGGGCATTTGTATACAAATGCCTCAAAACATCCTTAGAGTGAACTAGAGAGGCCCCACCTTTTCCTAGTATGCTCCATCCACACAGGAAGAGCATAGAGCAATCTATAGTACCTAACGTGGTGTCTTGAGTTGGTTTACTGGTATATTTCCTTTTTTAAGGACTACCATTTTATTAGGAAGTGGCATGCCAGACCACGGAGGTGTGTGTAGGACCCGGCTACATATACATTTTAATCTACATTCAATCCTCCTTCAGAATTGCAGAACCCATCAGTCAAATAATTAGCTGTTTTCTTTCTACATTGTCTAACTCAGGCTGCATCCAAACATGACTTATTTATTCCACTCTATTTGGATATTCCAGAATTAATCATGGGTATTCCACAACATCTATCATTTATTCTTGAATAGCCAAATACTGTGAAATTCAAAACGGTCTGCCACTCTGCTACTGTGTTTTCTCACTCTAAATGTGGATTGAATGTTGATTAAAACTTAGGTGGAAACTAGCCTTTGAATCTTCTAATGTCATTTTAAATTACCATACCTTCACTTTAACAGCCTCTAACATGGTAATTTGAGCTTCATTTAAAAACAAAAAGCATGATGAGGACTTGTCACAAATTAAATTGAGTTAATATTGTTGACAGATCTGCAGCTTGTGCATATTCAGTGGCATAACCTGTACCAGAATTCTTAAACTGAAGGCTGGAGTACAATGATAAAATAAGAATGCAGTGCAGACAATTTGGAGCCTGGACATTTACTTTCCAAAAGATCCTTGTGAGAAACTGAAAGAAAGCCATCTGGGAATAGTTTCGTGTTATTATACATATACCGTAGGTGATTTTTGAACCGAAAGGGAATTGGATAGAAACTTAGGAGAAGCAGGCTTATAGTGAATGTTTAAAGCTAATGACTCATCCAGGAAAGCTACAAAAATCTAATCAAAATTGTACAGCCAGAATCCTATGCATCATATAGGGAATAAAAACCTCTACGAGCACAGACACTGAATTTTAATTAACATAGTAGGTAATTATGATCTTACCTCTGATCTACGCTGTATTCATATTTCCATATTCTGTTTCCCTAGCCCACCTGGAGAGTCCTTTGATTTGAATGAGATTTTTTTACAAGCTTTGGTAAAATAGAAATTAGAACTACAATCTAGAGAAGAGGGGCATTTGGGGCCAAAATAAAAAGAAACGTTCATACCCCTTATCCTAAAATCTACATAATTCTAGAAAAGCACCTGTGATTTGAAAACCAGTGCTGAAATCTTAGTGTAGAGCAAGTGAAACAAGAATTATCTTTTAAATAGAGATGCATTGCTGGCTGACAAAAAAAGAAAAAAGAAAAAAAAAGATATAGTATTGAAAAGAAGCAAGAAGCCTTCTCTTATCACATTCCTTAAAGCTTACTATACCATTCAATGTATGCCACTTTTTCCCCCAATTACATTTGAGGGTGTTAGTGGGGGGGGGGAAGCTTATGATTTGATGATAGGTTATTAACCAGGGCCTTCAACTAAAATCCATACTCTTTTTCTCATGTGACCAATTGGTCAAGGTGGGGGGAGCTCTGAGATGGTGCATCCGCACCTCATGGAGCTGGTTCCTCACCATATGTCCTGGACTTCCCCATGGGCTGCTCCACACTTGTACTAGTGCAGTATTATTCACACCTCTTCCTGTTCCAAAGGGGTGCAGGGAAAGAATGTGACTGGTGGTGCATGCACAATGATGCACTGTATTATGCAATTGCCCTGGTGATGGCACCGTACATGTGGCCTGTCACCCACATCAAGAATCGAACATGGTGGCACTCTGACAGGTGTTTACACTTTGGGAAAGTTTTGGGAAGGGTTGGGTATGTTCTAATGATTTGCAAGGGTGGATGCTTAGAGTATACTACTGGTGTGCCTGCTAACTGACCAAGGCATAGTGCAAAAAGGCCCATTACACTCCACCCCACATTGTTCCTCCTACACGTCCCCTAGAAATTGTGTTTTTGATGTTGCATGTGGCTACAGAAAAGAAGAAAATGTTAACACTTGTCCAAAGACATTCCTGATTGTCAAGTTTTGTCTCTCTTTGAATCACTTCCCCCCATCACTATGTTAGGCATTCCTATGTTCAGGAGGACTTTTATTTGCTCATTTTTATTACAGTCATTGTTTCTTATCTTTCTCCCAAATAGCTTTAAGGTGATAAACATTATTCTTATCCTCTCAATTTTATCCACAGAACAATCCTACAAGGTGGTGTATGCTGAGAGGCAGTGAGTAAGCCATGATGAATGTCAATTTTAATCCTAGGCTTTATCACCGCAAAGCAGAATCCAGGCCCCCAAGTGAAGCAGTTGACTAGTCCATACCATGCCTACTGGTTGATTGATGTTATATTAGAGCCCTGATTACAGCAGACAAAAATGGGCCTGGATTTGATGCTGGGAACCAGAATTGTGGGCATAAGTCCACCTTATTTTCAGCGCTTGAGATGACGCCTAGTTACCACACATTTTTATATGGCAGCCAGTAATTCCATCACCACCTGGCAAGGAGAACCCAGAATAGTGCAGTTTCTACAGGATTAAAGGTAGCTTACCTCTATAGGGTATTTGTTTAGGTTTGGAACAGAAATTTGCCAACCATTTGCCACTCAAACCCCACAGATTCCTGGAGACATCTAAATTGTGCCCATTTGCCTTGTGCGAGGCAGGGTGGCATTTATATTCTGGCATTGATTTCTATCCATAGATTATCTGTTCAGAACTGGATGTTCTTTGAACAGTATTCCTTGCAATTTTTACATTTTAAAAATTATATCTATTCATCTTCATATCATAACAAGATTAAATTGGCTGTTACATGATTACGTCCTTCTGTGCTACCAAATACTGTGCTGACATAAAATAATTTTATTCTCACCAGTTATTGAAGTACATAAATGGACAAGCATGCTTTGTTATCTTTATTTGGCTTGCTGCCATAAATAATTTTCACCGAATCCAGATAGTAAGATATCACTTCTCAAAATACACTTTGCCATTCTAGAGTCTCATAAAAAGACATAACTGTGCTCATCTCAATTGCTTGTTGTACCAGCATTAGATATCTCTTTAGTTAAGAGTGCATTCCTTATAAAACTGTTCCCTCTGTCTCTGAATAATGCACAGTATCTTAAAATTCCTGCCTGGCTTATTTCTGAAGTTATAACTGTGTGGGCTGAGCCAACTCCCAATGCAAGGCTGTGAAAACATAAACAAGGAAGTAATTCTGTCTCATACTGATCATAAAAGAGGCTGCTGGTGTAGAAGAGATGTAAAATAAATCAGAACTGCCTATATGAGAGAGCTTGTGATACGTAAAAATGAGAGAGAGAAGGATGCTCTACTAGTCAGCAAAGCTAATAAGAAGGCCCTTGTTATAAGAGTGGAACATAAATGAGAACTGTTAAACTGGGACATGTAAATGTCAAACTAGAAGTTGCTCAGGTTCCTAGATGCTGCCATTACACGGGAGTCAAATTGTTTGTTCAAAGTGTTCATTAGACCCTGCAAAGAGCCACAGGCTTGGGCCCCAGGGGTCGAGTAGGAATATTTGATGAAGATAAAGAGCCTGAGGGTAGCTGAAAGTGACAGCTGTTTCTGGACACAAGGAAGAGCTGGGTGATTCTAAGCCAAATTCAGCTGACAACAGTTCTTTGATTTTTGCAATAAAGTGTGCATGGGAGGGTGTTTCTCTTCAACTGGAACAAAATGATTTGTGGAAAATCTGTTCAGCCTTCAAAAGCTTAACAGGGTGCTTTAAGTTGTGTTGCTCCAACTTTGTTAGTAGGCAGGGTGACATTTATTTTTACATCATGCGTAGTGAGAGATAAAAGGAGCATAATGTGCATAGAGAGGAGTTTAGTTGCTCACAGGAGAAAGGAGAATAAAGGAAATTAACTCCCTTATTTTAGATTATTCTCATGGTAGGTTTATTTAAATAATGGAAATTAATAGTTGAAGAATCACTCTATTTAAGGGGTGTTCAAAACTACTGAGATTGAAATGACAGAAATGGCATCTTTGTTTTAGGTTTATCTGACTCACTTAAAGCCTATGGTTGCATATTCACTTTAATCCTTCTTCAGTCCATCTCCAGACCCCAATGCTTACACCTTCTTAGTCCTACTTCAAGATGTAATAGAGTGTTAATCCAATTTGATTGGGGAAAAGGACTAAAGGGGGCTGAACTGTACTATGGTGAATAGACACTGCATGAATTTGATTTGCCTTTTGCCCAATGCACGGTTACATGCTGTTGAGTCACAGGGCCTTTATCCTATCAGAGCACAGGGGGTATTGTGATGGAGGAGAGCGGTGGAGAGCTTAAAAAGTCTCATAAAGGAGTATCAGGGTAGGAACAGAAAGGTGTGAGCATAGCGTCCCAAACTGAAGACAAAGCGAGGAAAGATTATCATGTATTGGGTATGGTCAGTGCATTTTGAGTCTGGCTTCTTAATAAGATGGACTATTTCAGCAATGGATGGCCACAGCCAAAGAAAGTTGAAAACCTGGAAAGTGGTGAGACTTTAAGGGGCTATGTTAGAGGAAAGTAGAGCTAAGGATAAAGGTGGAGGTGCAGATACAATTCTATAACTATGGATACCATACATGCCCCCATAGTAAGTTAGAGGAGGAAAAAAACACACCCTACACTCACGTGCTTACCAAGGAATATGGGAAGCAGTAATTTAAGACAAGACCTGTTCTTTCTAGAGACTGAAGTTTTCAACCATATTGTTGTGGTTCAGTGTAGGTGATTGAGGAAAGGAGCAGATGGATGTTCTCTTGCAGTACCCACAAGCCCTTCCAACCCCTTCACTATGACTTAAGACAGGGAGGGAGCAGCCTCCAGCATCATCATCTGCACACATATCTGCAGTCACTGGTTATTCTTGTCCTGGTCACTGTCCTGATTTTGAAAAGCCATTCTGGGCTGCACTACGTGGCATGCTAAAATGACAAAATAGAGGGGAGAAAAATCATGTGTGCTACCTTGAGCTCTTCAGAAGAAAGGCAGGACATAAATGCTATAAACAAACCATTTCTCCAAAATGAATTTCATAAAATTTTGCAAGAATTTGAACTTTTACCTTCCTTCAAACAAATCCTTTATAATAAAAGAAATAGTCAATACCTTTCTCATGCATTTTATTTGGAATCTATTTTGCTCGGCCGATAAGCTGATAATAAAGACACAGAAATCTGTGCAGTAACTATTTTTAGCTCTGCTTCCTTTATTTTCTTCCAGAACATCCAGGAGATGGGGTAATGGAACTACTATTAGGTTGTTCCCACTGACTTGAATGATTAACTGTCTCAGGGAAAGTGTTATAAAGAGCTGTTTCTTTTTGGTTGAGTGACCAAGGAAGAGTTATGCAGTATTTGTTTTATTTAGAAAAGAGGGAGAACTCTTTGGGAGCAAATGCATTCCCATGTTAGGCAATAAATCTGCCATTGTTGCTTAGGATTCACAGAAAGAGGCTGAAATTGCAGCAACCACAAATCTGCAACCAACTTCATCCATATAAGCATGAGATATGGAGTAGCTGTTATGGCGGAGGTCTCAAGGCAGCAATGGGGCCATTGCTGTGAGTGGAACAACCACCCATAGCAATGAGGATCCTGAACAGATTCTCCCTGGAGCAAAAGTAATATGACCAGAAGTCAGCTATTTTTGGTGATCTGAGAGGTGAATTTGGGCAGAAATCATAACTGCTCAATTGCTCTTCATCCACATGAGGGTTGCCCCACCCCCACTCCCAGGAATCGGTTGTTCTTGTAGCCAGCAGCAGAGGCTCAACAGCTAATTGGTGGTGGGTGAATTTCTTTGCTTTGTCCCTGGATTACCACTTGGGGACACACTAAATGCTCCAGTGGAAGGTAGGGAATCTCAACTCTCAACTGCCTTACCCCCTACCCAATATTAAATTACAAGACTTGTTTCATTGCTGCAATGCTTTAAATTATTTTGAAACTAAATTCCAATCTGGTTGTGTGTAATGGTTGTGTGTAGGCTTTCGTGGCCAGTTTCAATCTTGTTTGTAGTATTTTTGGGGCTGTTATACTGTTTTCCAGGCTTTTCCCCTCAAGAGCTTGAGCTTTCAGACATAGCTGTGATATCCATCTTCGGAATATTTGACTCTTTGACTTTTTAAATTCCAAGCTGTCAAAATAAAGACCCAGTACTATCACAAGTGTCTGCTGCTCTTCTAGCTGGGGCGATTTCGCACCTCCCTTCCTGTCGTGTCCTACTCCATGAAAGGGTTGCTTCGAAGGGGACTTGATAGACTTCAGGAGCTTTGGAGCTTGGAAGAGCATCCCCTGCTCATAGATACCCTGGGGTGAATTCCCACTCAAGGAATAAAATGCTATATACAAGGCTATTTACATCACTATTTACAACTCTATGTAAGATGTGTTAAAACGAAGCAAAGGAGCATCTGGCAATCAGATTCAACCCCAATTTTGTGTCCCCACAATTCAGACACTTCCAAAAAAATGATTGGGGAAAGCGATTCTTTCTCCTCCTCACCCTTTCCCCACCTCTCTCTCCTCATTGCCCAGGGCACACGGCAGTGGCGGCAACTCGCTCCACCTCTACATCCACCATCCCCAGCAGGGGTTCCCCCTGAAAAAAACAAAAACACCCTGGCTAGCTGGCTTGTTCTGCTGATGCCACTGCTGCCTGTGCACACACACACACATACACACTTGCGCACTCCCCTGCTGGACCTGGGCAACTGACTGAGTGAGTGAGCAGTGTTGCCGCCACAGTAGGCAGGTGAGAGGGAGGGATGGACAGAGGGCTGCTTTTAAAGGAAGGAGGCTGGGAAGGAAACAGGCAGAATTGCACAGGACTGCTTGTGAAGGGCAAGATTCCTCCCTGCCTCTTTCCTTGATCTTTAGGCTTGCGTGTGAGTGAGGGGAAGTGTGGATGGGAAAGGAAACATTGTTATAAGGCATGAAGTGGGTGAATTGTTACAATGAAACTGGCTGCTGTAGAGGGAAACCTGGCATTTTAACTGACAAGGGGCTGTCCTGCAGGGTGAAATCCCACCCATTTCATGATGCATCTGTCCCAATACTGCTGTAGCGTTCCTACAGCAATAAGGTAGAAGCGTTTGAAAATCCAAAACCAGAAAAAACATCTGAAAAATCAGGTGCTTATTTAGCCCATTTTTAAGCCAAATAATCCTCAAAATACCCCTGAAACTGATTGGGAATGGGGACGAAGAGGATCCAAACCGTTTGTAAGCCACTTTAAAGTGGCAATGGGAATTCAGCCTGGGAGTATAATTATGATGTCCAAGGGTCTCCAATGGGTTTTTCATAGTGCAAATCTAAAGTAACACTCTGAACTGATCCATTAAGAAGCTCAGTGTTGCTT
The DNA here is from genome assembly GCA_023333525.1 of Aspidoscelis tigris stejnegeri. Lineage (NCBI taxonomy): Eukaryota > Metazoa > Chordata > Lepidosauria > Squamata > Teiidae > Aspidoscelis > Aspidoscelis tigris. The sequence continues at coordinate 64,193,221 of JALMGA010000004.1, forward strand.
CCATGAAATGCCAGCAGTTCTACAAGATTTCTAATAGTACTCTCCTTCATTTCTGTGTGGACACTTCTATTTCTGTATCCACGTGTTAAAATCTCAAAGTGAGGACTTTCTTGTAGTTCTGCTACCTTCAGAACTGTGAGGAGCTGGGGACATATAAATGCTTTATCAGTCCATCCCCCACCCAGTTTTGGAATAGCCCCCAATGGAAGAACACCTGGGCCCTTTCTGCAGTAGGCCTTATTCCAGATTATATCTCAGAATAGGGACTTACTATTCACATGCAGGGTAGGGACCTAAAGGGTGGGATGCAAATGTATAAATAAATAAATAATGCAAAATGTGCTGCACTATTGAGTAATGACCCTTTTCCTTTATCACACATAGAAGCCTTTTCACACTAGCCCCTCCCAAATGTGTCTAGAACGCCTTGGTATGGAGCATACGCACAGCTGGGCTGGTGGTTCCATTCAGAACTGCCCCAGCCCATCCCAAAGCATTCTATCAGGAGCAGTCAGAAGCCTGGAGGAGAAGGAGAGAGAGAGGGCTCAATATCTGCCTGACAGCTGATCGGTGGCCCCCGGCTCGCACTCCCCAGAGGTTGCCAGAGGAGTGCCCCCTGTGGCATATTATGTCCTGGGAGAAGTGCCCCCTGGCCCCCTGGGCATGAAACTCAGGGGGCAGGGTCCTGTGGGGTTTGTGTGGCAGCCCAAGGGAGGGCACCAACCTCCCTCCTGGATGTAGGGGCCCGATCAGGGGCCCCAATTGCTGTCTGCCTCACCTCTAACACCCGGTTATTAGCAATGCTGGGAGGCGGGGCATGATTGGAGGCCCCCGCCTGTCCCTTCTCTCAGCACCAGGATCTTTGATGATGTGGAGGCCTACAGGGGGGCATGTCCCCCAAGGCCAAGGGCGCCGTCCTCAAGTCACATGATCAGCCCTGGCCACCCTCCTTCCATAACGTTGCATCAAACTGGCTCTGCCCATTGAACCCACCACCACATTAGACCACTTCCTCAGTCCTATATGCTGTGGTTCAATGTGCCACCTCTTCTTCCCATTGGAAAGTAGGGTCATACTTTTCAATGAAGTTTCCCATGACAAACTGAATGGTCAGTGCTGATTTACTCACACCCCCTACTCTGTGAGAGAGGGAGGGCAGCCAGGGACGATCGTGGGGCCTGAAGATGCTACCCAACAGCCTTGGGGGATGTGGGGGTCCCCTGTAGGCCCCTGCATCATTGAAGACCCTGGTGCAGAGAGAAGGGGCAAGCAGGGTGCTCTGATTGTGCCTCGCCTCCCGGTATGTTAGAGAGAAAGCAGGCAGTGACTGGGGGTCCCAATTGGGTCCCTACATCTTGGTGGAGGAGGCTGGCGCCCTCCCTCGGGCCACCCCACAACCCCTGGGGACCCTACCCTGGCAGGAGGTGCCCAGCAGGGGCTGTTGCCCAAGCCACGCCTCCCTCCTTTAGATGCCCCGAGAGGAAGCTGAGGGGAGTCCTAGGATCCTTGTTGGGTGCAGCTCCACCCCCATCCCCCCTGACCATCCCCATCCACCGCAGACCCAGCATCAGGTGTGAGGGGTCCTTCCAAATCAGCCCACTTCCCAGCCAATCACAGCAGCCCGGGGTCAGGACTTCTGTATGGAATGCATGGAGGACAGCTTCCCATTCACACCTAGGCAGGTGAGGGATGCTTTGGGAACACTTCCCTTACCTACCAATGTGAATGGGAAACTGTCCTCCACGCATTCCAGCCGAAGCACACTACAGCTGTCTTAGCTGTAGTGCGAAAAGCCTTAGGATACGAATGTTTTGGATAATTTCATTTTTACTTGGAAAACTGTTGGATTTGTTTTCAACTCTTGGAAATAATTAGCGAACGAAATCTGCTAACATTTCAAATGTGAATGCTTGCTGTGTTTAGGCTTCACAAAGAGTTCCCATATACACTAGAAAGAGTTTAGTTTACTCTAGAAGACCTTTTTCCAGCTTTCCCCACAGTATTTCACTTTTCTTATCTACATGTGCCACCTGGAGTTATTTGTTCTGTAAGCAATTTCCAACAGCATACTTTCTCTTTGCCTGTCGAAAATTGGATTGTATAGGTTGATATGCAGAAAGCTGGTAGTGAATAGCCTTGTGTAATACTTGGTGCTGAATTTCATTCATTTTTATGCCTAAGACCCTCAGAAGTGTCCTATAATTAAACAAAAACAAAGCAAACAAAGCAGCACAATAAAAACGCTATCTGGAGACTTTTGAACTTACAGTTGAAATGCCTTTAAAACAAAGAACTTACTGTAAATACTTTGAAGGAAATAGAGAATATTCCCCCGTAGTATCTATCTAATGCTGAATATTGCTGCCAGCCAATTGCAGAAATAAGGTGCCATGGAACTCCACTTATGAAAGCATTGCACTGTCTATTTTTGAGCTACCAATAATAACTCAATTCAGGCTTTATTGCTGCAAACAGGTCCTAATAGCTCTAGATCCAAATCATTAAAAATCCAGTTGTTTACAATCTAGTGTCCATGCTCATTTCCTGTCCATCTTCCACTAAAAAAAAATCTGTTTTGAAATTTTGGGCTACTTCCAAATTATGTTAGAACAAGATGTGGGGAAGCAAAACCACATCCTATACACATTTGCTAACTAGCATGCCCCATTGAATGGACATGGATTTTCTTCTGAGTAAACAGGAAACAGGAAAATATTGTACCATAAAGAAGTCATCCACATACCTCCGCAATAACTAATGAACATAGGAAGTAACTGGTGAAATTCTAAATTCTAGCTGCCAAAGGTACATGCTTTCGTGTATCTAAATATATAATTCCATAAAACTAATGGGTGGATGGAGTTAGCATTTGACAACTTTGATGCCTTCCAAATTTGGTATATTTTTCTCTTAACCTAAATTGAGAGACGTCCATGAAGGATCAGATCTGAAGCCTTTGAGCCACAAACACCTATGGTATACTTATTTATAAATATGGCTAATAGGAAAATCCAATGTACTACTGCACCTGCAAAGTCTAACAAAGATGGAAAATGCTCCTTAGCCTCTCCCATCTCCAATTGAGTCTCCAGAATATTATAGGTAGTCTCCTAAATACAATAATATGGTTAGCTTTAAAGAATAAAGGTCTATATGCTTTCTCAGAATGTTTTGTGAATAGGTAAGGATAAATATTTACCAATTAAATTCAAAATACTGTAAATAATAATGCCTGTAGTTAGTTCAAGTTTACTTTCTTTTCTTAGATCCTTTAGAATACTTCTCCATCTCACTAGACTTAAGATGCAGTTTCAAAACAATTTAATAATACTTTAAAAAAGGGATGACTAGTTTTTCTATAGATTATTAATAGAGAAAAAAACAAGGACACTTCTCATCCAGACAGGACACTCAGTACTATGCACTCCCCCCCACCCCCCCGGTGAGGAAAAATGCAAAGGTAAAATCTGTTGTTTTCCTTGCTGCTGCACTGTTGCCGTTGATTAATGGTCATGTGATCAGCAGCACAGGAGTGGCTCTGCAGCTTTCACTGTTATCTGGAGGCACCCTGATTCAGAATATAATTACTAAGATACACACACTGGGCAAAATCTAGAAAAACTAGGGGAACTTCAATTGAAGATACTATATAAGGATGTTAACTCAAATTTCCATTAAAAAAGTACATCTATATGTTTGCATGAATGTAATTAATACATGCCTGGTGGGAATGTCCAGTATTCTAAAAATTGTGAGGTCTGATAAAAAAGCAAATTAATAAAATACTATAGGTACCCTTTGTCATAAATGCATTGCTTTCATGGACAAGGACCCACCAAAGACTGTTAGACTTCATGGTTTTGGAAGCTAAGCAAGTTATCGTATGTAGATGGAAAGATAAGAGTTTACCCACAGTAGAAGTATGGTATAAAAATTATGGGATTTAGCAATAAACAAGTGCTTGACATAAAAAATAAGATTATGATTGGACAATTGCTGAAAATATCATTTTCTGATGTTTGATCCTCACTGACTGATATGTTATTACTCTCTGCTTTCTTTTTAATGGAATATTACTTATAGCTAAAAAAATATTTATGCTGTTTATATTGTACACATAGTTTTTAAAAAATATATTGTGTATGAACTAAGTTGCCATATATTTATAATTTTTTGATAATGTCATATAATTTAAAATAAATAATAAGATAAAAACTATAGTGTTTTAGAATGCTGAGAAGGATGTGGAAGTTGTGAATACATAAGCACATACTGGTGCTATTATAGATTTTAAAGTTATTATTTTGGGATGAATTTGAGATGAACAGTGTTGACATTCCACTAATTATTTTAAACTCACAGTTTTATTTTTGTAACAACTGTTAAGCAATGAACTTTTGTATGCTGCTCTGCAACAATTCAGAAGCAAAACAGAGAAACAAACAAACAAATAAATGCTAGAACAGTACCATTTTAGAAAGACCAAGTCACCCAGAATCCCAACATCCAGGTAGACTTTATATAAGAAATTTGGAGGGGCTGGTGATATAATTCAGTTTTCCAACTATACTGCATTTGTTACATTTAGCCTTGACAAATGTAATACACTCTGTATGAAACCTATGTGTGGAATATCAATGTGAAGCTTCACCTGGGAGACAGAACAGCCAGATTTTGTCTTTGGCACCAGGTGATGAAGAGATATAAGAATTATCTATCAATTATGCTAGTTGTTTTTGTGTTTCTGAATCAATTTCAAAGTGTTCCAGTGGGCTAAAATGTAATAGAATTAGAATAGCTCCTTGGATCCATGCCTGTGCTTTGCTATAAGCAACTCACAGTACTGAGATCAAGTTACCTCACAGAAGGAGAATGATGATTTACAATGTATCTGCCCAGACTGACACCTATCATAACATTTTAGAAATAAAGTTTGTGCTTTTATGGCTTTCTGTTCTCCTCCTCCTCCTCTTCCACCTCTTTTTTATTCTATTTGAAAGCCTCACTTGGGAGTGGAAGATATCATTCACACTGTTGTCCTTTATCCATTAGATTTCTATGCAGGAGAGTAAATTAAACATTGTCCATCAATTCCTACTCTAGAACAAAAACACTCAAATTCATATTAATTATTATACCTGCTATTACTTCATCTTTTTTTAAAAAAGATAGACATTCTATGTTTGAAGATTTTGATGTTTAAATTGTTTACACTCTTGTGATTGCAGTCTATTCCAGCTTACTACTGAAATGCAAACAACTCCAGCAGCTTGTATGGAATGCAATTTCATCTGTTCTCTCCTACCTCGAACTATTCAATTTCAGAAAGAAAAAGGAATCCTAATAGAAACATGCTATTAAATAAAGGTCAGAAAGGTCTAACATTTCATTTGCACATTTTAATTTGATGAATTCAAGAGATCCCAGCTACTTCAAAGAAGAGGAAGGAGAAGAGACTCTGATAAAAGTGCTGGATATTGAAATGGACATAATAATCATTGTGTAGGTGGCATTGTTAAGGTAGCTGATGCTACGTTAACACGGGTGGGGATAACGGTGCTTTTAAAGGGAAAATGTATGGGACAGTCTGTCATGGAGAAATTAACAAAAACTACACTCCTTCAAAATCTGATTCTCTCTCTCTTCTTTTTGGATGCAGCTATGGCATCATCCAGGCAAAAATCCTTAAATTGTTGAGGACCACTGAGTTGGATCTGAGTCCTGTCTGACCACATGGACAGTCCCTGGGATCCTGAAAATAAAATGTACAATGAAATGTTAGATCTTTCTGATGTTTATTTAATTACAGATTTTCTTGGCAAAAATAAAGAACTGGTTTGTTGTGACCTACTTCTTGGGGGAAGCTGAGGATTGAACTTGTGATCCTCTGCTTTCCCGGACATTTCCTCAACCCCTGAGCTGACCACTTCCAAATACTTCCATCAGACTCTATTGGATCAAAAATTGTACTGCCCTTTGCTTTTGTTTTTCTATTGAGAAACACAGTTAATGACAGGAAGCTACATAAGATAATGAGTTGTACCAAAAGCACATTAGGATGATTTAGGTTTTTGTTCTTACTTTTTTACTTTCTCTAAAATGATTTTGTTGTTGCTGCTGGTATGATGTCATCTGCCCCTGCTGATAATCACAGGGATGAGCTGACAACATTATTTTAAAGAATCCAGGAAGGAATTGGCTTGTTGTAGTCTTATAACCCTCTGTTCCCAATCCCTGCATTTTCACAGTAGTCCATTGTGCAACTATCCCAGGATGTTCTTTCTAGCTATTTAAGTGAATGAAGAACAGGATAGGAACAGCAACTGGGATAAAGAATTTATTAAAACAAAGAAAACCTACCGCAGGAAAATCCACTGGCCAAGAGATAAGAACATACACACACAAAGAAAACATGCTTGTACAGGACTTGGAGCAAGTGGGTAAGCATCTGTCGTGACTGGGGTCTGTTTCTCTCTGCCAGGCACCACAGAGCTCTCCTTTCACTCCTGAGGCTCTAATCTTATTAAAAACATTCCTTTATTGTGCCAGAAAACTCTCCCTGGCCCTAACATATACCCTTCTCCACTTCCCCTCCCCTCTGGGAAAGCAGAAAAGTTTCTCTTCAAGCTGTGGCTGTGGCACTCTGGTGTTTACTTTTACTTTTTAAAGAGACAGTACGTGTTTCTGTCATTACTTTGCTGTGCTGTTACTGCTGACAAAGCGAGTCAGACTGTCTTAAAACAAACAAGAATACTTTTTATTGTTTATACTTCTTCATTTCATAGACTCAAAACTTAGTATATTACAGATCAATGTATTTCTAAACATAAACACTTCAGCCAGTATTCAGGATCCCTACCTATTTCTACTAATAGTCTTCACTTGGACCTGGTCCCTATTTGTGATGACTCGGTCCAACCTCCCCCCCCCCTTGTGACTCGTACTCCGCAGAGCTATGCAGCAAGGAAACGGTTACCGAGCATCATGCCCAACTGCCTGTAATGGTCCTAGGTTCAGTATATGAAATGAACTATACTCCCCACAGGCATCCTGCTCCACTGGCTTGAGATTAAGCCCTATCCCTGAAGCAGCACAATAAACACCATTGTAATCCAAACACTAACTGTTTATTAAATGCAAGTAAATAAATAAGTAGAAGCAAAGATTATGATAGCTCAACAGTCCTTAAGATGCTAGAAGGAACGAGTTACTGTAAGCAGAATAAAGTTCAGCTCTCACAAGAAGATCCTCTGAAAACAAAATAAACCCAGCCTCAGCCTCTTTCACTCCTGCTGCCACCTGAATCTCTGATACCATTCAGTGTGAAGACTCTTCCTTTAGTACAGAAATAACCCTTCAGTAAATACTAACTGCCTTCCAGGTCCCTGCCTTGCTCTATCCAGAGCTCAACAGTGCCTGCAGCATGCCTGCTAAATCCCAGGTACACCCCTGAGATTTTCGCCTGCTTGAGAGGCAAGTCCTCTCCTTCTATCATCTGCCTCTCCGCTTGAGAGCACGAGGACTAGAAGCCTGGAGAGTCCGGGTAAACTCTCCTCGATCCCTCTCTTGTGATACCTTCAGGATGAGAGACTCCGAGAGTCCTGGACTGATTGGCACATTTTGTCGCTTTTCGTAGCACTCCACCCCTCCTGTCAGACAAGCTGCCGAAAAGCACAGGAAACAAGCTGCAGTTTGCTTCCTAGAACCATCACACTATTCTACCCTCAATCTTCTTCTCCTACCCCCAAGATGAACAGTCTGAGAATAAAGAACTAAGGACCCCTTTCTCTCTTGGGCAAAGCTATCTATAGCCTCACTCTCACTCTGACTTCAACTTTCTGTTGGTTAGAATTCCTGGCTGGCTCTACCCCCCTCACTGGGTACAGTAAGCCACACCCCCTCAGTTCTTACATTACTGCTAGCTAAAGCTAAAACTTTCTACCTCTACTTACCTTTTCCCCAGGGATTGTTACAGCATCCTTCTCCCAAAAGTGGATTTTCAAAGTAGCAACCCCACTTTGTATTATCCCTTCTCTAGTGACTGCACTGTCACAGATAAAGTGGCTATATAGCTCAGAACCTGTTCAGATGTTCCCACACACTTGCAATTTTCCTCAGCCCAAATATCCCACTGAGGCCATACCTCTGTTATGCAGGAAAGAGCACTTCCCAGGTTCCCAGGGAAACCAGTCTACAATGTTCCAAAATATAGGGGGGAGGGGTTGTTAGTAGCCAAGAAAGGATAAAAAATTCAAAATTCTTCTACTACTACTAAAGTAAAGTTGAATTTCCATTCGGTCCTTCAGCTGCACTGCTAGCCCCTCTTTCAATACTTTCTGATAAAGCCACTGCATATTTTCCAAATGACTGTACAATTGTAAGGCAGGATTGTTTCCTTTAAATGGAGTAAATATTCTTGTTCCTTTTAAATATTTTGGTGGGTTTGTTTGTTTTTAGATTAATCATGCATGGGCAGAAACTTACTACAGTCTAGAATTTGAATTTCCAGCTGAAATCATTGTGGGCTGTAGCCAACCTGATAGCAGAATCCAGAACAATTCCAAAAAAAAGACCTCTTCAAGTTAAGTCACTTTTAACACACAACTAGAAATTTCTTACTCTCATTTTTTCCTATCACAAATCATTTGATTATGGAGCTAGTGGAAAATTGCTTAATTATTCATAATTAATAATACCATGTCTAGAAGTCATGCATCTACTACCCATACAGTATTTTTTACAGTTCATATTTTAGGGGGAACCATGTACTTGCAATAACAGAAAAGCAGATGGTAATATTACTTATCTCAACTCTGCACAAGCCTCTGGCTGGCAAATGCTAGCAGTACAAGTCATAATAAGAATAAATATTTCATCTGACACAATCATATCAATTGGAGTGCACAAGCCAGAGCAAAGCTTAACAAAAATCTATCACCAAGGCTGAGGGCAGCAACAACAGATTTAGAAACTGCACAGTCTTAGTATGTGGTTATAGGATTTTCCACTTTTCCCCCATCTTCCAAAGAAATATGTGTGTTTTACTGAGGGACAGGGAAAGACTTGAGAACTGGTGAAGTGACAGCCAGATTTTCATCTGAATGTATGAAAAAATGTCCCAATATGAGTTCATAAGGACTTCCATGTGTGTATATTCAATTTGTATCAAATTCAAGAAAATTCATATTCATTTGAATAGATCCTCTTCAGATGTGGTAGGATTCGTATTGCATACAAATGTTCAATCCCATATGAATCCCATTCAAATCCCATAAGAAGCTTCATATGAAGCTTTGTATGCATTCTGAATGTTATGAATATTCATGCACATCCCTACTTCCGTGTAGCGGGAATCCAAATTTCTTGGAAGTCCTCACAGATCAATGCAGAAAGGGGGGGGGGCTTCCTGATAATTAGTAGTCCATAAACTGGAATAATATGGTGGAGTTTGTTTGGGTCTCTATTTAGCTTTGGGGGCAGCTCTGTTTTGGGTGAACAGGGCACGTATCCCAATCTGACACAGAAAAAGGTACTCCACATGGAGACTGGAGGTGCCATTTCCACTATAACCTTTGTGCAAACAAAGCACCACTGATGCCAATTGTGCAAGCAAAGTGGATGGAAAGGTCATGGAAAGGTACTAGCTGCTGACATGGGGATGTGGCAGTCATGGACATCTTCTTTAGAGGGTGCAGGTGCCTGATGTAAGTCTGCTCCATTCTGCCTGCTATGACGTGCATATTAGTTTCCCTTTCTTCCAAACAACCATTCCCTTCATATGGAAGATAGATCAGTTTTTGGAAGTTAAACTGGAACGCTGTCAGCTAAGGAATATCGGCATCATTATAGTTCCATGCCTAGTAGCCTCAACTTTTAAAGCTATTAAATAGCTATGTAGGTTGTTACAGTAAGGGATAAATAGAAAAACAAAAAACAAAACAAAACCACCTGTCAGTTGATAACTGCAGTTCATTGACAGACAGTTTTCCCTGAAAACTAATATGAGTGAGTTGTTAGCTGTGAGAAAGAGAGAAGGAAACACAGTCGGATGTACGGAAAGATTTTTCAAAACACACTGATAGTGAGTCTGCCTCTCCTGGGAACGGACTATAGCAGATATGCTGCAAGGTCGACAAGTGTTTTCGAGCACGTAGGCCAAAATTGGGAGGGGGAGACAGAGCTCACAAGCCCCGGACGTTGTTTTATGACAACTTCCGGGGCTTGTGAGCTCTGTCTCCCCCTCCCAATTTTGGCCTACGTGCTCGAAAACACTTGTCGACCTTGCAGCATATCTGCTATAGTCCGTTCCCAGGAGAGGCAGACTCACTATCAGTGTGTTTTGAAAAATCTTTCCGTACATCCGACTGTGTTTCCTTCTCTCTTTCTCACAGCTAACATGCCCCTCCAAAACACAGTTTTGGATGTACGCAAATGTTTACAATTTTTGGTTTACGGTGTCATGCCTAACAGGCTTGCCAATTGCTCATGTTTACCCATTGGCAGTGGTTTTGTGAGAATGTCAGCAATGTTGTCTTCAGACCCAATGTATTCTAGTCTTATGACTTTGTCTTGCACCATCTCACGTACATTTTGATACCTGACCCCTATGTACTTGGTTCGACACTTAAGATTCTCAGCCTCAGCCATTGCTATGCAGGTTTGTGAATCTTCCCGAACCGTAATAGGCTGGTCCACTGTTTCTCCCAAATCAATGAGCAATTGCTTAATCCACTGAATCTCAGCGGATTAGACAGGAGACGAAATAGCAATCAGGTAACCACTCTGCATACACATCTTATCTACAGATCTTATCAAGATCTCAACAAGGGTTATGGGCCCAGATCGTTATCTGCTCTTATCTGATTGCTATCTGATGAAACTTTTTTGCTGAGACTGGGAGAAAGGCTTTTACCCTGAAGCTGAGAAAGGCTGTCTGGGCTGATTGGTAAGACTGTTTAAGACGGAGCGTCTGTGTCTTATCATAGCTGACAGCAAAAGCTGGGAAAACTGCCAAGATCCTGTCTGTGAGTTGTTTAATGATGGAGCAAGCAAGGTTTCCGAAATTAGATAATTCCAACTATGCCAGCTGGCAGAGCTATTGTGAAGCACTCCTGGTAAGAGAGAATCTCTGGGATGTCGTCCAGAATGGGGCCACCCAGGCGACGGCGGAGCAGGATCGGAAGGCAAGAGCCACTATCTTGCTTACAATCTCTCCCTCGCAACTTTCGCATGTGAAAGACAAGCTGACAGCTAAAGATGCATGGGACTCTCTCAAAGCAGTGCACCAATCGCAAACTGCCTTATCAAAAATGATTTGGTGCCGTAGGCTGTATTCCTGCAAGATGAAAAAGGGAACAGATCCAGCAGCCCACTTGGAGCGGATGACTGATTTGTTTAATCAAGTCCAAGGTCGCGGTGTTGAAATTTCAAATCTACAACGAGCTTTCATCCTTCTTGGAAGTTTAGCAGATGAGTATGAAAACATTCTGTGGAGTCTACAAAGTTTTGATGAAACGCAGATTACCCCAGAACTGGTTGCAGCGCGTGTCTTGGAGGAGAGCCAGCGTCGGAAGGACGAGGCAGGGCTCCAGAGGCAGCATGCAGCACAGAGACACTCTACTAATCTGCCCGAAGACTTCAAAGGCCTTCAGCAAGAAAAGGCAGCTGTTTCTAGGGAAAAACGCTGCTGGGCTTGCGGCCAAAAAGGACATGTACAAAAGGACTGTAAACAACCAACTGCTGGTAAACCACAGGGCAAAGGGGCTGGGAGCCGGGGCCAGCAGAAAGGTGTGGTGGCTATTGTACAAGAAGTAAGCTCTAAAGCAGATACCTGGGTTTTAGATTCAGGTGCCTCTACTCATATGGTTAACAGCGAAAAGCTTCTGAAAGAGCTGGTAAAACCTGATATACATTCCGTTGCCTTAGCTGATGGGAGGGCAAGAGTGGTGAAGAAAATGGGTAAAGTTTTCGTTCCAAGTTTTGGGAAAGATTTTTCCAGAGTTTTGTGTGTTCCTGAGTTACAAAACTGTCTCATAAGTGTGTCTGCACTGACATCTAGTGGCTACACTCTGGTTTTCACAGGGAATGAATGTAACATTAGCTTGAATGGCCAGGTGTGTGCAAAAGCTATCAAGAAAGACAAAATGTATTTTTTGGTTGACAAAGAAGGGGAAGCACACCGCTCACAAATCGGAAATGTGCCTTTACACTCAGAATGTGCCCATTACTACCATAGGGTCTTGGGTCACACTAGCTTCACAAATTTGCAGAAACTGACACAGGTGTGTCCAGACCTTAAAATTCATGTATGTGATTCTTTCTTAGACTGTACAGTCTGCAGCCAGGCCAAGCTGAAAGCTTTTCCAGTTGCGAAACGTAGTAAACGAACCACGCAACGGCCATTTGAAGTAATCCATGCAGATTTGGCAGGTCCTATGGGCAAGACTTTTGGTGGCAACCAGTACTTCATGGTAATTGTGGATCGCCACACAAGATATTCCTATGTAATGCTCATGAAAGAGAAGAGTGAGGCTGCTCAACTTCTCAAAAACTGGGTCAACATGGTTGAAAGACAGTTTGAGTACAAGGTTGGCTTCTTGGTTACAGACAGAGGGGGTGAGTTTCTGTCTAATGATCTGAAAAACTGGTTAAAGGTAAAAGGGATTCAGCATGAAACAACCAACCCAGCAGTTCCACAGGAGGACGGCCTAGCCGAGCGAAGAATTGGGGTCCTAAAGCAGATAAAGGACTGCCTAATTCTCGATTCACAGGCTCCGGAACAGCTCTGGGGGGAGGCTATACTGACTGCCAATCATATAGCTAACCGCACTTGGAATTCCTTTGTAAAGACCACTCCATACCACATGCTGTTTGGGAGACCACCAAATCTGAAATACCTAAGAGTTTTTGGGCAGTACGCTAATGTGTATGTTCCAGCAAACTTTAGGAAGAAAGGTGATCCCAAATGGAGGAGGCTGATGTTTGTGGGTTATTCTGGGAACAGCTACAAGTTCTACTTGGGCCATGGGGAAGTGTTGTTGTCCAGAAGTGCCAACTTTGAGAAACATTCCGGGTGGGATAGGCTTCATGCCAACCAAGAGGTTTTTCTCAAGCTGGGGCAAAGTGTTGCAAGTGCTGGAAATGGAGGGGTAATGAAGCAGGATGCTTCTGCAGGGTCTCAACCCAGTACTTCTACACAACACCATACACAGACACACCCTGCCACTGAGGCTCAGACCTCAGAAAGCTCGGACACGGAGGATGACAAAGGTAGAGTTAAGGTGATCATACCTAGGCGGACTCACAGAGTCAGGAAACCTCCAGATAGATTTGTTGTGCAAAGTGCAAAAGCTTTTTCAGTGGTGGCTGAACCAGAAAACTTTCAAGAGCTACTCTCTTTTCCTGAAGAAGAGCAGCAGAAGTGGTTTGAAGCCATGGAGCAAAAGTACTCGTCTTTGGTAGACAAGCAGGTGTTTGAAGTCGTAGATAGGCCAGAAAACCAGAAGGTTATAGGCTGTAAGTGGGTTTTCAAGCACAAGGAGTTGCCTGATGGAACCCAGAAGTACAAAGCTAGATTGGTTGCTAAAGGTTACTCACAGCAGAGGTTTGAGAGTTTTGACAAAACCTTTGCACCTACTGCAAAGGCAGAAAGCCTGAGGCTGATTTTAGCTCTTGCAGCTAGAAAGCAGTATGCAGTAAGACACTTTGATTTTGAGACTGCCTACCTGAATGCTCCCCTTGATGAACTAGTGTTCATGGAGCAACCTGAAGGTTTCGATCAGTGTAAGCAGCAGAAGGTTTTTCAATTGAAGAAAGCACTGTATGGCCTGAGGCAGAGTGCACGTTGCTGGAATCTTTGCATTCACGAGGAATTGGTCAAGTTGGGGTACAAACGCAGCATTGCTGATGCTTGCGTGTACACTAAGGGTGAGATAATCCTTGCTATCTACGTAGACGATCTCTGCGTGATGGCTAAGACTGATAAAGAGATTGCTTTAGTGCAGAAGGAGTTGTCTCAGAAATTCAAGCTCAAAGACCTGGGAAATCTGAAGTTTTACCTTGGGATCGAGGTACAGTGGACTCAGGATGGCAAGTGCCTGTTGAGCCAGCAGAAAAAAATTGAGAAACTGATTGAAAAGTGTGGTTTGCAGAACGCAAAGGTAGTGAAGAGTCCAACGCTCACTGGAACTTCTAATGAAGACTCAGTGAAACAGTTTGAGAATCCAAAGTTGTTTCAAAGTGTTTTGGGTAGCTTACTGTACATAAGCTCGCACACTAGGCCTGACATCAGTTATGTAGTGGCTTTGCTTAGCAGAAAGGCAAATGGGCCTACTGTTCAGGATTGGATCAGGATGAAACATGTGTTAAGGTATCTCAAAGGTACACAACACAGAAAGTTGGAGATCCAAGGCAATCAACAAGGTTTAGATTGTTATGCTGATAGCTCTTTTGCATCTGAGGAGAATGACCGAAAGTCAGTGTCTGGATTGCTTATCAAATTTGCTGGAAGTCCAATTATTTGGCACAGCAGAAAGCAGAGTTGTGTTGCTTTAAGCAGTTCAGAAGCAGAGTTTGCAGCTTTATCTGAACTTTTGGCTGAGATTCAGTGGATTAAGCAATTGCTCATTGATTTGGGAGAAACAGTGGACCAGCCTATTACGGTTCGGGAAGATTCACAAACCTGCATAGCAATGGCTGAGGCTGAGAATCTTAAGTGTCGAACCAAGTACATAGGGGTCAGGTATCAAAATGTACGTGAGATGGTGCAAGACAAAGTCATAAGACTAGAATACATTGGGTCTGAAGACAACATTGCTGACATTCTCACAAAACCACTGCCAACGGGTAAACATGAGCCATTGGCAAGCCTGTTAGGCATGACACCGTAAACCAAAAATTGTAAACATTTGCGTACATCCAAAACTGTGTTTTGGAGGGGCATGTTAGCTGTGAGAAAGAGAGAAGGAAACACAGTCGGATGTACGGAAAGATTTTTCAAAACACACTGATAGTGAGTCTGCCTCTCCTGGGAACGGACTATAGCAGATATGCTGCAAGGTCGACAAGTGTTTTCGAGCACGTAGGCCAAAATTGGGAGGGGGAGACAGAGCTCACAAGCCCCGGAAGTTGTCATAAAACAACGTCCGGGTGCTAGTATGTAAAAGGCTTCTGTAGCCTTTGCTTGTCACACCTGTTTTTAGTTTTTTAGTCGTATTGCTGATTGCTTGCTTGCTGCTTGCCAAGTATGTAAGCTGATAACCATGGAATGGATTGGAGATCCGCCAGGCTAATGCCTGAACTTGTTTTCTATATGCTTTTGTAATCTTACTTGCAATAAAACGTAGAGTTAGTCATAACTCTTGGACTGCCGTGATTTTTAATGAGCTGGAATGCTGTAAGCTGGGAGCTGTGCCAAGGAATTCTGCCGGCATAACGAGAAAAGCCAGGAGACGAAATAGCAATCAGGTAACCACTCTGCATACACATCTTATCTACAGATCTTATCAAGATCTCAACATGAGTTTGGATTGCATTTGGCCATGATCCAGAAAACTTTTTGATCAATTGGGTTCAATTATGGTCTGTTTTCAAAGCCCACAAGCAGAAGCTGTTCCATTGTCAACGGCAGGATATGTCCCAGCTGTACTCATGGAAATCTCATGCGTTATGATCATCAAATTATTCACACAGTGTGAAATTGCTATTTATCCATTCTCTCACTTATTGTCTAGAATGTGATAAACCTGCCATTTTGTTCAGCACTTAACTGATGGGTCACACTTCCTGATATTTAACAAATGTGCAAAAGAGTACTGAATAGGCATGTCTTCATAAATATTTGGGATGTATTGGCATGCACTGCATTCTTTCCATGGTCCTTCCCCAAAGGAAATTTATCTACAAGTTAATGTCAAGATTCATGAGATTGACTGGGCTGAGGCATGAGGAAATAATCAAGGTTACCAAATGAACATCACAGTTATGTGGAATTTTGAACTTGTGTGTCCTTGATCTAAAAATCGTTTGAAAATTCCTACATTGCTTGAAACCGTAATGTGATTTGCGGTTTTAAGATATTGTTAACAATCCACCATGCTGCTGAAGCTGGCTGGAAGTTGCTAAAGATGGTCAGACTACTCCATGTTTCTAAGATGAACTTTCCCACTGCTCTGATATCCAACCAAATATGTGACTGAAGCAGAAGTGGTTTGAGGACTTTTTTTCTCAAGGATTTTTAAAAACCTGAAAATTGCTATGTGTTACTAGGTAGTAGAAGTCTGATGCTCTTGAAACAAAAGACACTTTGACTTGATATATTTTTGCTTAGCTTGTACTGTTATATTACAATTATGCAGATACTGTTTAAGCAGAATTTAATGCTGATCAATGCATACATTTTTCTAATCAATAAATTAATCTGATTTATTATTGGTAGAATACAATACAGAATGAAAGGAAATCAAATTTATGTATCTTTTCTTTGTTGTTTCTATTTTCTTTTTTTCATTCACTATTTCTTTTTAAAGGAAATACTTGGTTATTGCAGTTGCACTCTGCAACCTGAAATCTTGGCTCTGGGAAACCTGGTTGGAGGCAGCCTATGGCTACCTCGATCTTGGCTGCAGTTCTGAAAACCACAGCGATGCTTGGTTACAACCCAAGGGCTGTAATAATGCTTGATACCAATAGTTACTGGTACGATCCACCGAGTGTTGCAAAAGTAAATCCCTTATTAGCCACCGGCATGCTATAAGAGATCACCATGTGCTCCTATGGTGAGTTAAAGACAGAGAGCAGAGGGGAAAAAGTTATATTAGTAAAAGTTAGGTGGGAGACAGGATGAGCTGGAAAGAGGCACTTTATTTCTCTGCAGAGCTTTAAATAGGGTGCTACAAGAGGGGCGGAGAAGGAAGTGATGTCAGGACATCATCCAGGGAGGCGATAGGTGGAGCCATGTCAGGTGAGCAGGTCAGAAGTCCTTCTGATGTCACATCCTGTGGCGGGAGGCAGGGAGGATTCTCAAACAGGAAGAGAAGCATTGTTGTCTACGGGCACCATGTGGCCGGACTCCATGATGGGCAGATTTCTGTCTTTCGAGATCACTTCCACTCACACCCTTTGACAGCCCATTCAGCACAGATCCACAGATGGCCCCAGGACATGCTGAGCCAGGAGGAATTTTCCTGGTGCTCTTTATTCTGAGGTTTGTCTTTTTGGTCAGCAAGGGGCTTGCAGGCTGGAAGGGAAACTTAGGGAAATTTGAGCAGCTTTTGCGGTTACAACACTTGGTTCTCTATTAATTCCCATATTTTCCACTGCAGGAAAAAGTATTTTTGAGATTGTATTAAACAAAACAAAACAAAAACACTCACACTGAACATAGACATGAGATATGTGTGATTTTTAGATGGTCTCATTGACACTAGTGCATAAAGTGGAAGTAAAGGAGAGTGGTCCTACCCATATTCCATTCCAGCAGTGCAGCGTATTCTCTTGGTAGCAATGTGCTACTTTAAATGTAAAATTTTAACACCACCTTTTAAATTTTCAAAGCAGTGCATGGGTTTTTCAGATTATGATTTTCATTGACTTTTACAAGTATAAAGAGAGTTCAGGCTTTTACTGTTTGCCAAAAAAGTTAATGAAATGGGCAGGAGTATCCTTCCAAATAGCAGAGGGTGAAAATGTGCTTGATTAACAATATTTGCTTTAATTGATTTTTCTAAACAGACAGCATCAAGGTGTCTGAACATTATCAATATTCTGTCCCTTTTTGTATTTTCGATATTATTCTTAGCATCCCTGAAGCTTCATGTTTTACTTCTTAATGATTTTATTTTTGATTCTTAAGTAAAATATATTTCTAATATTTAATTAGTATTGAAACATTACAGGTTTTAAAAAAAATGTTACACTACATTCACTTCAGTTTATTTTCATAGCATTTTTATTTCTCAAGGGCAAAAGCATACATTGTTTATTGTCAATTAACATTGAATTACCTTCTCGTATTTGGTTTGGTGCCTAGATCTTAATTTTAATGTCTGGTGAATCAATTGGAAAGCAATAACCATTTTATCCATGAAGTAAATTAATTGCTCTTTGGATGTCATTTAGAATTTCATAATTTTAGCAGGCAATAGTCTAATAGTTTAGATCCATGGGTTGTATTTTGGCTTTGGGATTAATGTCCAAAGGCAATGTTGTAAGTGTGTGTTTGCAAGAACAGACTACAATGTAATTAGTTATTTTAATATCATGAATTGTTTTCATGAGTTCTTCTTGATAAATTATCACCAAGGTAGCTTAACTAACTCTCTAAGTATAGGATGGGCTTCTTCTCTGCAAATCCATACAGATATTTTCTTTCTACTACGTTAGGACATCTAGGTGTCCAGGGCTTGATTCTACTTTTCTATGTTTCAGTTAAGGGTTGTCTAATTTAATTTAATTTAGGCAGGCTTTAGGAGACAGTGGAGGACAAAGAGGACTGATATGCTGTGCCCAATGGGGTTACAAAGAGTTGGGCACAGTTTGACAACTGAACAATAACACCAAATGTGTATGCATTCCATTATATTCAGTGAAGTCTATTTTCATGTTCGCTTGAACAAAATTTTCAGTGCCTATTCTGATCCTGTATATTATATCCACCCCAACTATTCAATGGGCATCAGTGCTGCTGACTATTATGTAGCACCTGGACAGGTGAAGCATCCAATCCAGTGACACAACTGACAAGTTCAGAGGAGGTCCATCACTTTCATCTGATATTCAGAATATATAGTAAACTGCTAAGGAAATAATAAAATATTTGCTTTAATGTGCCATTACACAAAATGAAAAATTGAATTCATAGACCTTGTTTGCACTTACTTATTGAAGCAGTTCCATTTGCTTCCTGGTGAGGCCTGTCTGTATTTCACCACTACTATAGTTGTCCTGGGATGGGACAACCCCTTGTTGGAGCAACCCAGCTGTGGACTGCTAAATCATTCTTATTATTAGTTGTGGACTTAGGAAGCCAGCTTCAATTAAGTTTCAGTTTTGTGATGATTATGTAAACCATATCCAGAAACATCTATAGAATGTCAAACCTTGGCATTTTTGTTTCTCTAAATTAGCAACACATTTGTTTTTAATATTTATCATGTATTCATATTAGTGTGTTTAGCTGAAAAAACTCTTTGGCCTGGGAAAATTATCCCAGTGATGTCAGATATTGTTCTATATTAGTCCCTTCTATTCAAAGTAAGGCCAAGTGCAATGAAAATAACCAGTGCTTGTAATCTTAGTCACTTTTTCCTTTTCCTTTTTTATTGTTCCTTCCTTCCTTTTTTTTTAATGTGTGCACCACAGATTGATGATTATAGCACATTTGGAACTCTTTTCTGCTTATTTTCTCCTCACTGTCAGAGCCAGCATGTCATTATGCTGACCTATCTGCTCCCTTAGCTAATAATGGCTATGTCAGCTTAGTTTTCTTTCAGATGGTGCTATCAGTTTGGATTAGCACATACCTCAGAGAGCCTGGTCATTTTCTACAGTGCCTTAGAAATAGTTTAGGCTGCTATTTGTCAGCGAATTCTTATCTTACTTCAATAACAGGGAAATTGACTTGCAACCAAGAAATTTGGCGAAGAGCTTCAAAATGTTCATGTAGATTATTTTACTGATCATGTTTCTGCTTTCTGATTAAGCCCAGCAAAAGAAACCCCAAACAAAACACTGATGGGATATTAAATATGCACCTTTGGTATATGAAAGCCCCTCTGTGTAGGGAGATAATGTTTGCTTTATTTTTAGAAAAAAGTGGCCTAGTGAATAAACTGAAAAGAAGAAGAAGTGATGAAAGCAATACTATGCCCTGTTTATGATCAAAATGTTAATTACTAGTTCTAGTATTTACCAAGACCACACTGGCAAGTAAATAAGCTTCAGATTTTCTTTTATTTTCTTTGATGAGAAGCCTTGGAAAAATTTGTTTCAGAAGTGGGTTGCAGTGCATCAGGAGAACCTCTCTGGACACATCTCAGATGTTCTCACTAGCAATATCTTTAAGGTTTGGTTTGACAGACTTACCACTGGCTTCTTACCCTCAACAGTGGCTGAAATGATCAGGCTGATTGTGACAATAGTTGTTTATTTAGATCAAAGAAGCCCAGAAACTATACATTTACAGTACTAAAAAAACAATAAATGGCATAAGTAGCTTGAGCAGCAAGACACAAATTTACCAACTGAGATTCATAATACACTAACAGAGGGAGAGGTAATTTATGTAGTTGGAAGAACTGGGAGCAGTAAGAGTTGATCAGAAGGTGCCAATGAGAAAAACAAAGAAGACTAAGCTCCCAGGCCTTAAAAAAAGTCGGAGGGGAGTGCTCCTGTAGGTTAGGATGCACTCATCAGGTGTTTTTCCACTTAGCACTAGAGTATCCATTAAGAGACCCATTAAGGGAACCCATCCACCAAGCAATTTCTCTTCTTAATTTCTGGACCAATTCTACCTATCACCAACTCATGAATTTGCCTCATAACAGTTAGAGGGTCTTGCACCACTACCATTACCTTTTTTTTCAGTAAAGGAAGTGTATTTGTCTAAAAAAAGAACTAAAGAAAAATAAGAAAGGAGAGTAAGAAGGCAAGAAAATATCTCTTCACAGCTTCTCCTCCTAGAACAGCCTCTGACCCTGAGGATGGTTGAGGGTTCTAGGCACAAATAATAAGGCTGTGTAGCTCAGGCTTGGTCAAGGAAAAGGCTCAGATCAGAAGAAGTTCCAACAGTTTGACAACTTCTTACCAGAGGAACAGAAATCAGTTGATCTGGCTAAGAATACCTCCCAGTGAAACCAAGCAGGGTGTTTTAATTAGCCAATCAAAGCACACGGAGTTCACTTAACCTTAACACTTGCAGATGCCATGATGGACAAGCTTAAAGGTCCCAGAAGCTGATAGAAAGCAAAGATCTCTCCTCACCTCTAGCTGTGATTTTATTAATGTAGTTCACTGCAATGCCAGTAGTATAAGCCATTGGGACCTGTGGGGAAAATGCAGAGGTATGGTTCACCTATTCCTCTGTCTTCAATACTAGTGGCTCCTGAAATTTTCAAGAATGAAAGATCTGGGAACAATTCTAGTATATAAATAAGCATATTATGACCACATAATTGATCTGTTACAACTCCCCCCTTTTTTAAAATTTATAATTGATTTTTCTTTAGTTTTTTTTTCTTCTAGAAGTGCACAATAATTTAAGAAGCTTAGTACAGGTGTATCAATGACTACTAGAACTGATACCTAGGTATTCCAGGTTATTATTATATTTATTATATTTATATTTATATCTTGCCCCATACCCAAGGGTCTCTGGGTGGCTTACAACATTTAAAAACAAACATATTTAAACTGTATCACACTATACTAAAACCAGGTTGGAAAGAAAGACAGGATACCCCTATCTGTGGGGATTTGAGTGCAAGTGAAAGTTTTGCCTTTGTTTTCAGCTTGAAAATGCCCAGAAGCAATTGGTGGGCCATTGTGTGAGCCAGGATATTGGACTAGATGGGCTGTGGCCTGATCCAGCAGGAATCCTCTTATTCCATCAACGTGCATAATTGATATGGATGGATCTCTCTGCTGCCACAAGCCTGAAGCAGCAGCAGCACTGGCTTTTCTACCCCACTTTTCTCACTCATTAAGGGGACTGAAAGAGGCTGACAAAGCTTTCTTTTTTTTTTCAGATCATTTTTATTAACTTTTTGGTTCTACAATATATTAAAACTTCAGGGTTCATCATCACCCCTTTTTCCCAATTAACATATAAATGTCCATTCTTTGCAACTTGTGACTTCCTCCGTTTTTTCAGGATCTTATCCTGTTGTTCTAGTTTCGTCTAAT
Source organism: Aspidoscelis tigris stejnegeri (assembly GCA_023333525.1). Lineage (NCBI taxonomy): Eukaryota > Metazoa > Chordata > Lepidosauria > Squamata > Teiidae > Aspidoscelis > Aspidoscelis tigris. The sequence continues at coordinate 64,215,121 of JALMGA010000004.1, forward strand.
TCGGCCGTTCCTTGAAAAAAGAAGAGTTAATCAAAACCCGCTGCTGTTATTCCTTCTTCTTGTAAAAATTCGATGTAGGGTCTCCAGTCTTTTAAATATTTTTCTGTTGTTCTTTCTTTTAAGAGATTTGACAATTTATCCATTTCAGCATATTCAGCCAGCTTAACTAACCAATTGTCTACTGAGGGTATTTCTGGTGTTTTCCATTTTTTTGCATATATCATTCTCGCAGCAGTGACCATATACATAATCAAAGTATTCAAGGGGTCTAAGTTACTGTCTATTATTCCCAATAGAAAAAATTCCGGTTTAAATGGAATCGTAATTTTTAATATATTTCCCATTGCTCTATGAATTTTTTCCAGTATTTACTTGCTATTCCACATGTCCACCACATGTGGTAAAATGTTCCCACATTGGTCCCACATTTCCAACACCTATTGGACATGGCATAATAGATCTTAGACAGTTTATAAGGAGTTAGGTACCATCTGTACATCATCTTAAAACTGTTTTCTTTCAACACAGTACATACAGTAAACTTCATATCCTTTCTCCATAATTTCTCCCACTGATCCATATTAATGTTATACCCAAAATTTTTTGCCCACGTAATCATACATTCTTTGACCTGTTCTTGCTCTAGATCCATCTGTAACAATACTTTATAGATCACTCCAATTATTCCTTTTTCAGTTGATTTTAATTGTAGTTCCCACTTTTGTTTGTCCCATTCAAAATTCATTCTGTTTTTGTCTTCTCCATAAATATTTTTAAGTTGTGTATATGTAAACCATTGTATATTTTTTCCCTCCTGGTTTAACTGCTCTCTTGTTTTTATAGTAAATTCCCTTGTATGTTCGTTTTTATCTAGCAGATCTTCATATTTGACCCAGTTATCTCTTCCCCCAAATTCCCTTAATATTCCTTCATGTGGGGAGACCCACAACGGAATTTTTCTATACAAGTTACTTTTGTACTTTTGCCAGATCCTGTACAGAGCATTTCTTACAAAGTGGTTTTTGAAATCAGAATTGACTTTAACTTTTTCATACCACAAATACCCGTGCCATCCGAACCTCAAATCATGCCCCTCCAATTTTAATAATCTGTTATCATCCAACCAGAACCATTTTGCTATCCAATTTAGACTACAGGCTGCGTGGTAGATTTTCAAATTTGGTAAACCCAGTCCCCCTCTTTCTTTCAGATCCTGCATTAATTTAAATTTTATTCTTGGTTTTTTCCCTTGCCAGATAAACTTAGACATATCCTTTTGCCATTTTTTAAAGTCTTTATCACTAATTACAATTGGTAAGGTTTGAAATAAAAACATCATTCTTGGAAGGACATTCATTTTAATTACTGAAATTCTGCCCATTAATGACAAGCTCAACTTTGACCACCTATCTAAGTCCTCTTTTATTCCAGACCACGTTTTCATATAATTATTCTTATACAGTGCTATGTTTTGTTTGGTCAATATTACGCCTAGATATTTAATTTTCTTTTCTATGGCAAATCCTGACTTTTCTAAAAACAGTTCCTGTTCCTTGTCTGTCATATTTCTTATCAGCACTTTTGTCTTTGATTCATTTACTTTTAGACCTGCCACCTTTCCATACCACTGAATTGTTTGTTTAAGAGCTTCTATTGAATTATTTGGTTCTGTTAAAATAATAGCTAAATCATCTGCAAAAGCTCTTATTTTATATTCTTCTCCTTTGATCCTAATTCCTTTAACTTCTGTACTGTGTCTTTCTATTCTTCTCCCCACAACAGATACCCTGTGAGGTAGGTGGGGCTGTGAGAGCTCAGAAGAAAGATGTGACTAGCCCAAGGTCACCCAGCTGGCTTCATGGAGGAGTGTGGAATAAAACCTGGTGATTTCCAGATAAGTGTCCAGCACCCTAACCACTAGACCAAACTGGCTCACAGTTGATATATTGATAATTTCTAACACCCTGCATGCTGGTGTCAGCATATCTGAAACTCTTTCAATCATCCTTCTGTGTATCCACTATACACCGAAACTCAACTGAATAGTCAGGATGCTCTTCCCCTGACCCAGGGATATTTGTGCCTCTCCCCAGGTTCTTGAGAAAATTTGTCACAAGGAGTAGGGGAAGGGTGCCACTGCAACATGACAGAGATGTGCTCTATATTTCCCAAGCAGCTTTACACTGAAGAGGAGCTACCCCCACAGGTTAGTGGGATCTCTGGGACAAGCAATCTTTAGGAACTCTGACGTTTTTAAAATACTTTTCCACAAGAAAGAAAGCAGTGCAATTATCCTATGACTTGCTTCCCTGGGAAAGAGTCAGTTAATGGTATTATGTCTCTCCCCCACCCCCACCCCCACCCCCACCCCCACTTTTTCTTCTGAAGCCCAGTTTAGTAACATTCCCTATCACATTGCACTTTTTTTATATGGTGAGGACTCAGCTGTGGTCTAGAAATTCTACAGCAGGTGAAATCTCTTCAATTTGCATTTTCTTTCTTTTTAAAAAATCACAAATATTCATTTAATTACATCACTGTGTTAGGTTGAATATGAACAGATGTCACATTCTAATGCCTATCAATGTCACCATGACCTTCCTCGTCTTATGTTATAGCTCTCCCACGAGGAAGACAAATCCTTTATTATTAATGCTCAGTTAAAAAATAAAAAAGCAAAGAAATCAGCTTTCATGACTATCTTCCTATCAAAAAATGTAATATGTACTGCACTGAGCCATATCTGTCATTTTCAATCACAACTGGATGTATTCTGTAATAATTCTCCATTTACTGAACAATTTGCACAAATTCTAGTAAAGCAGGAGAAATCAACTTTAGGAATGCAACTATAATAAAAATTAGTTTTCTCCTGAGTTTAAAAGCAGTGTTAAACTTATTAAAGTGATCATTTCTGATCACTTTAATAAGACATGATATAATACTTTAAAGTAAAATAATGAAGTATTTTGAGTAGATAAACTGTCAGATATGTGTGACTATACAGATTTATTTTTGAATGAAAGAAGAGAGGAAATTGGCAACCTGTGAGATTAATGGACTTTAACTGCTTGACTTTCATAATCTGCTTTCCTTAATTGACAAAATGACTTTGGAAAGGAAGACTTTTATCCAGCAAACATTACTAATGAACAATTGGACATTATAATTATCTTGTTGGTTACTTTGTTATTTGTTCTCTTTTCTCTAAAATGTGTACAATCACAAAATAGTTTTTTTTTTTACTTTCTAGGAGGCTTGATAATAATTTCCCCAGTGTCATTCAATGAGTATCAGGAGTACATTTCTAGTCAAGAATTTTCATATTTGGTACCACCAAATATGATTGGCATAAAAAGATAAATAAAGTACTATGAATGAATAGGGGAATAAGTGAGTTAAGTGAAGAAATGAGGAACAGTGTAGGATCTTCCACTTTGTTATTCCACTTTGCAGCAGTAACCTGAGGGACTGATCAAGCACTCTTATTATATTTATCCCAGTGAGACTAGGGAATTAGACTGAAATAGGGTTCTTGCAATAAATAGAATAAATTCTCTAGTAGTAGCATTTTATTCTCTGTACACTTTAATTTTATAATTTTTTTATGTAATAGAAAAAACAAACAGCAGGTATTCTATTACAATGTAAGGACATAGGAAGCTGAAGGGGGAAAGAATGTAATACATTTCTAAAGAAAATCAATGGATGGATAAACTCACTATAATGTATAGCTGTAAGTTGTGCATCACCTATCAAGCAAGTAATCTTGCAAGGTAGCTTGTGTGAAGAACAATTATAGCATGAAACTGTTAATCATAATAGCAACTCATGAAATAGCATGCACATGGGCTGTGTTCACACCTAAATTTTAATCCAACTTCAGACTACTTCCAGAATGAAGTAGCAACACATCAGCAAAGTGACAAACTGATTTCTTTCAGTAATACTTAAGTTTTTTTAAAAAAATTATGATGCTTAAGAGGTGAATCTTTATGAGCATGTTTTTATTTGCCAATTGTACCTTTTATCAATGAATTAAAGTGCTGGAATGAAGGACTTCCAAATAGAAGAAACTGGTAGTGAAATGGATAATGAGATGGCATCCAGGCAGAGCAAAAGACAGCACAATCAATTCTAACAGTTTAGATAAACCACAAATGAAGTGTGAGGAAAGAGAAGTACAAAAATATGTTTGCTTTTTGGAATCAGGAAAAGATAAGAGGTCTCCAAAGAGGAGCAGAAATGCTAAAATATCCCTTTGCAGTTGCACTATTCCTGCCTTGGTAAGAGAATTTTTGAGATAAAAGAGTTACAAAACATCTTATGCTACAATATGCAATGCCCAAGAACTATAATTATACAATCCGAGCAGCATATTTGTAAAGCAATGAGAGAAGAAAGAAGGATATTAGCTAAAAGGAATGTGAGTCTGACCAGGAATGCCAATGTTTAAGTAGTGCTGGTTCAATATGGATTGTTTGATTGATTGATATAAAGCATTCACATGCCATTTACTCATTTATACATTATGTTTGTTCCTTTTACTGCTTGTTTGGCTGAATGCAACGCTTTTGACAAGAAATAATAAACATACCAATTTGATTGTTTTAAAAGATGGTTTATAATGTAAAATGGAAATCAAAATTAAAAACAGATTAAAATTACCAAGTAACAGATATAGAATAAAAACTGAATGTCAAATGCAAAGAAACACTGAGGATGCTTGAGCAGGTAAGTATTCAGGTAAGTATTCAGTTGGTGTTAAAAAGTTCTTTTAGTGTGCATCTCATGAATCTCTCAGAGGACTGCATTCCAAAATGTGAGCACCAACACAGAAACAGATAAGGCCCTGCTGTAAGACGACACAAGATGTCATGCAGTAATTTGTGGTAACTACAGCAAAAACTCCCCAGACAACGTTGCAATCTAAATGGCCTATAATTGCAATGATAAACCAGTTGATATCATGGTCCCAATTTGTTAGGACCATTTATTGTTGTTGTTGTTGTTATATAAAACAACAGCAACACACAGCAAACAAAATATTTATGCTGGTTTTGGTAATAGTTATCACTAGTTGGGCCTTTCCCAAGTGCCTAGGAATGAGTGATGTATTGGTGAATGATACGAGCAGATCCCAGCAAAGTGGCTTTCTGTAGCTGGCAGATAAATATTTTGTTGATGCCAATGCTTTTCAAGTGCCCACTAAGATCTTTTGGCACTGCCCCGAGTGTGCTGAGAACCACTGGGACCACCTTTGCTGGTTAATGCCAGAGTCGCTGTACTAGGGATGTGCACAGATTATTTCAAGGGCCCTATCCATCCACGAATCAGATAATCCAGTATCCATAGAAACTTCGATAGAAGCTTCTAAGGATACTGGATGCCTCATGGCATCCCTACCCTGCCCACCTCCCAGCCACTCTCCCCTCAAACCTCTCCCCTGAGGCCTCTCCAGTGGTGGCACAGGCCTTTTCTAGGGTCCTCTGGAAACACAAAAGGGTTCCAAGGGCTAAATACAGGCCTTTTGGTTTTACCAGAACACCCTAGAAAAGGCCCGCACTGCCATCGTAGCATGTACACGCCCTCCCCAGGATCCCCTTACCTGGGGGGGGGGTGCTCTGGTGGCAGTGTGGGCCTCTTTCAGGGCCCTCTGGAACAGTGAACAGGCCTGGGATGGCAGCAGCAGCAGCATGTAGAAGTTGCCACAGATGGTGACGGCGAGGAGGTAAGGTAAGTGTAGAGGGGCTGGGAAAGGAAGGGTGGGGCAGGGGTGGAAAGGAGGGGTGGGGGATTCTTTCCAGGCATACCCCAACATCTGGGGGGTGGGTATTTGGCAGAGCCAAATTTTTCCACATTCTGTTCAACTCCAATAGAATGTGGGAAAATGGCTCCTACGCTGTAGTTCTATTTTCAGGTCTTCATATCTGGTAAGTTTTTCTAACTATTTTCCATCAATTCTGCTGTCACCTGGAATAGCAATGTCAACAATAAACACTTTGTCTTTCTCCACCATTGTGATGTCTGGCGTGTTATGTTCCATTGTTTGATCAGTCTGAAGTTGGAAGTCCTACAGTAGTTTGCCTTGTTCATTTTTGACCACTTTTTCTGATTTATGGTCCCACCAGTTCTTTGCCACTGGCAGATGGTAGTTCTTATTATTAATAATTATTAATTAGTATTATTAATTGTTGTCATTGTCATCATCATTGTTGCCATCAATAATAATTACATTATAATAAATAAAAAATAAGGGGAAAATTTCTTTAAATGTATTTCAAATTTATTTATTTATTGTCTATTATGGGATTAAAATTGTCCCCCTTCCTTGATGGACCACGGTTGAAACAGCACAGAATGAAACAGTATAGATCAATAGAAGAAAAGGCTAAATTTGATCTTCAAGAAAATTAAGAAGACAATTATTTAGAAATTTTGCCTGTATTTCTTCATTCCACATATCAAGCCCGTAAACAGCAGTTTCCATATATCAAAAAGAAAGAAGGTTTTTTTTCCCCATGGGAGTTTCAGACAATGTCTAGTTGTTTTGGTAGATTTATTCCACTGTAATAAGTTAAGTGGCCCAGTTTTGAATAGTAATTTGTGGGGAGTTCTTCCAATTTAATGCTAACGTCCCTTCCAGACTAGCAGTTAGAAAAAACTCAGCTTACCTGGCTGTGGAGTCATGACGTCTTGTCCCCACATAAATTGGAGGTCCTCACCTTCCACCTTAGCAGCTGTGAGACCTCTGTGGCATGTGCAGTAAGGTGGGTGACACATGGGATGGGGCAGCCAAGCGAAGCTGAGCTGCAGGCTCAGCTTTTGTTGGCTGTTTCTTGTTGTCCTGATAGTAGGCAGGACACTTCAAATTTATGTCATACTGTAGAGCGAGTGCTGATCATTCCACAGCAGGTAAACCTGTAGTAGTGGTGGCATAATGCACTGCTGCTACAAATTATAGGGTGTCAGGTATGATGCCCATCCACTGACTGTATATCAGAATGTGCAGTATCCCCCAATCTGGACACAACCTCAGTCTTTCTGCACAAACAAGGACATACATTTTATCAGCTCTTGATAATGTATTTTCTCCTTTGAACAAAGCTAATAAACACAATTCTGGAAGTTTCATCGCTTAGATTTTCTTGGATGCTCTGCTGAGGTCTGGAGTTCAACTTGGAACCCCAGTTTTTGGGTATAACTGCAATAGCAGTCATTAGAGAACTTGACTGTTATAGTCAAAAGCTCATCTTCCAAACTGAACTCAGATAATCCAAGAAATGAAATGACAGCTGTCTGCGAAAGCCTCCATTTCTGCAATTCTGGCAGTTATAAGGGCCTTTTATGTCAAACATAAAAACTGACTCAGTAGCTAACTGGTAGGGATGTGCACAACTATTCAAAACATTCAAAATTTGATTGAATTTGTTTGAATTTGGACATTCAGATTCAAATTGAATGTCTCTATATTTGAATTTAAACATTCAAATGAATTTCAAATATTTTGAATCATTTGTATGAATTATTCAGACATTCTTATGTGTATGGATATGTATGTATTACATACGTATCTGTACGCATCTTATTCGTATCCGTACGCATTTGTACGCATCCCGTTTTTATCCCATATGCATCCAATTTTCATCCTGTACATATCTGTACAAATGGATAGAGACACATATGAATGCTGCCGACATTCATATCTTCAAATACAAATAAAATATTTGTATGAATAGATATGAATGTATTCTGTTTGAATCAAATGTGAATACATTCAAAATTTAAACATTCAAATGAATTCAAATTTGTAGATATTTGATTCAGATTGAGTTGAATGTCAAAAATTGCATTTTTGCACACTCCTACTAACAAAAGATCCTTCAACAAAAAATAGGAAATTTGAAGCCTTTCTTAGGGCCATCTGTCTGTAACTCATCATGGAAGCTTGTTCGCAGATGGCTTGAATTTTATGGAGAGAATGCAAAAAAAGGGATGGGAATTTAGATACTAAAATTAATAAAACTGAGAGACATGTTCAGTCTTTCTATGCCAACAGAGGATTTTTCTGTGGGACAAAGGGAGATTGGGGCAATTTAGTTTATTAAGAAATACATCAGCCACTAGTACACACTGACTATCTTGTTGGGTTCTGCATTTGCAGAAGCTAGAGCTATCAAGGGTCAGCAGTGCTGACCCAGTGGTTAGATTGCAATACTCAAAGTGACAAGGTATTATAATATGTGCCTGTTAATCAGAATGAAACAACCTTGGTGCCTGAGACATACATCTATTTTGTGTCTGGGTTGTATGAATTATTGGACCTATATGAAATGTTGGAAGCACAGGGCTTGACCATAGTGCATGGAAACCCTGGGCCAGGCAATCTAAACACCATGTTAGAACAAAAAAAAAAAATCAGTTTTAAAATACAGCAGACATGTGATTAATCTGTGGTCATCTTCACAGATTAAAAAAAGTTTGCATTAAAAAAAACATCAGTGTTCCTGGTTCAAAAAAGAATTGGAAATATTTAAAAATTAGCTAGACTTGGCATATTCTAGTCAAAATGCCTAAAAGCTATCAAAATGCATTGCTTAACTAGAAATTTTAACTGCAAATGTCAGGAAGGTCAATTGACAGTGATTTTACTTGGAAAGGGGGCAATCAATGCCCCAACATTTTAACAGTATTTCTTCTGTTTGTGACGCTTTATCATTGCCTCTTGATTAAATTATCAAAAATCATTATCACAGCGATTCAAGAATCCACATGTGTTAGCTGCTATCTGCACATCTGTCCCTATGCGCACATTAAGAAAACTTTGCACTCTGAACGCAACCAATGCACCTGTCACTAAAGAGACATTGGTGTAATGCATATATTGTATGTGTGTATTAAAAACACAATAGTTTCTGTTTTGAATTTGACATTGCAGTTTATGGGAATCATGAGCGTGTTTTCCTCCTTCAGAGTAACTGCCCTATATTAAAAGTAGGGTTGAACAGGGCCAGTATTCAAGATACAAAGTCTTCCATTTTCCACCTTCCTCTCATGCAATCTGTCATCATTCAGTCTTTTACTGGCCATTGTTCAGCACTTTTACAGGTTCTATTATGGTTGGCAACCATCTTACAGAGACCCAGCGATTTGCCAGCAACAGGCTAGATGGTGAGAGACACCATTAGGGTACCTCTAGCTCCTGCTTGGCCAACAATTTTGAAATTTTTAACTCTGGATTCTTGAAATATAGCTAGGCTTAGATAACCCTATCAATCCCACTTTCTTTTACTTCCTGAATTTTGATAATAGCTGGATTAAAATACACTGTAGTGATCAATCTTGGGAGAACTATTTTCCCCAACCCAGCCTAGCCCAGTTCACATTTCTTTGCAAATTATTCCTTGTCTTGCTAGACCATCCTCCACGGCCATCTGGAATGCAACTTAAGCTTTCACATGGAGAGAAAGAGGAAAAAAGCCTCAAAACCACCTTAGCAAGAGACATTCATGTTTTAATTCCACTTCCAATCCCTTTTTTTCTATTCTAGAATGCTCACAGGATTTGAATGATGTCACCAACAAACCTTCTCTAAACTGCCTCAGAAATGTATTTTGTTCACTTGAATGCAGCCAAAGTTCAGCTGGATGAAATCTGAGCCAGCTTTCAACTTTAATGTAGTGCAGTTATGTACATTCTTGCTTTGCAAAAGCAAGAAAAGGTAATAAATAGAGTAAGGGTTACAGTATGTCAAGTGTCCAATCCATGTCAAGCCATTACTTATTTTATTGCTTCTAGGTGCGACTGCTATGCTATTTCCTGCAAGCTTATGTAGCAATGAATTTCATCCATTTGTACACAAGGAACTGGGAGGGTGAAAATCACACATTAAGCGTGTGGTTTGCATCAAACATGTAGTTCTTGATTTTAATCTACACTCTGGGAATGGAACATTGAGTGAGTTGAGTCTTCAGGCTGATGCTCAAAGTGAATGGGGACATGTGATCCTGGCACCCTTTGGAGATTCCTACATTCTTTGGACATCCCTGCTGAGGAAGGCAGGCATGGAGATGCACAGTTGCATAGCATCATAAAGGTCTCCATTGGGATGTTGCCTCAAAGTTCTTCTTAGATATCACCAAATTATCTGAAACAAAAATAAATCAAGGTCAATTAGTATTTCGTTCCTGTATTCTTACATGAAGAGCCTTAAGTGTCCATCAGTTGTAATTTTAACTGTATTAATTCAGATTAGACTAGATCTGGAAACTGGGGAAGAGAACCTTTGCATATTAACCAATAAAACAGGATTTTAGAAAGAAACGTTTAAGTGCATAGCTATTTCTCCTACATTTCTACTGCAGCAGTCCATTATAATAGAGTATCCAATCTGTGAAACCCATCTATGAACTCTGGTATCGGGCATCACAGGCCAGAATAGTGTGTTCTAAAGGGTATTTTTCAGACATATATTTTTACGGCCCATAACAGTTCAATGCAAGCTAAAAGGTACCTAACTGGTCAAGTTTATTGTGAGAGTAACAAGCAGGTGGGACTTTATTGCCTCAAAGAATGAGAATGTCTCAAAATATGTGAAAAAGGCCGGCAGTGCATTTGCTAATAACCATGGCAGAATCAATGTCTCTGAAAAACAATATAGAGTTATGGGAAATTATCCAAAATGTGTTTCGCCATGAAAAGTTAGCAATAAGAATGGAAAGGCTTCTTATGCTTGCTTGACTTTTTTCCTCCATACATTGAGCTTTGCAGCTCTTTTTGCTATTCCAAGAAGTGAAATTACTCCTTTCCCAAAGGACACTTCCTGTTGGATCTCAGATGGGAGCACGACAAAGAAAAAGGATACCCAATCATGGCAAGGTTAGGTTAGAGGGAAACAGGATTAGACTAAAAGAATTAAGGCCATTTTTGCATTGATTTGCAATTCAGGAGCCCTGTAGTCAGCTTCTGGGCCTCATTGGTCCACGCACATCAGTGCAGATCCGTGATGTGCCACTTGCCAGTGATGCTCCTCCATGTTTGAGACTACTGGGGGACTCGAGATTCCCTAGAGGCACCAAGGCTAGGAATGTTTACCTGCCTGGCTGCAATGCTTGCACAGGGGCTGGGCCTTGGGGTGGAGCCGGATCTAAGCCAGTGCGACTGTGCAAACATCACTTTTCCAGGCCATGCCCTTCTGTGATCTGAACCAACAGGTCTTACTTATCCAGCCCCATGGAAGTCACATGTATCAGTGACTACTAGATGGATGCCTAGTTACTATCTCTAGGTTGGAGAGACAGGCAGAATGCCTACAAAGGCCACTTATAGGGAGTCAAAAGAAGGTGAGCATTTCATCTATGTAATCTGCTCGAAAAATGTCCAGAAGCAAGTGGGCCTACATGTAAAATGGGATGCTGAACTGGATGGGCTATAACTTGATCTAACATTTTTATGTTCTTGCCTAGAGCCAGCCTAAAACAGTCTCTCTCATGAGGTTTAACCAATTAAATATTAAACATTTATAGACGGCCAAAATTTGCTTGCATACTGTAAGTTAGATGGATTTATCCTCTAATACTGAATGTTAGGGCTATTTCCTGGAGCTAGTATTTGTATTTGTACTGAAAGTATTTGGATATATTTCTGTAATGATTCAGGGTTGATGTGTATGTGTGCGTGTGTGTTGTAATTTTTCAAGGGGTTAGTGGGTGGATAATTGCTAAAGCAATCTGCTTTGCCTGCTGGGCTGGAATAGCAAGGCACTGTGACAATGCGCCGAGACAAATTAGTGGGTGAATAGTCTTTTAAGAACTTGGTTATACTTGCCAGAGATAGAGTCAAGAGTCTATTGTGTTTAAAAGATTGCAACGAACAGTCACATTAGCACATGTCCACACAACCTAGCTATCCTGTTGCCAATTCTGCTGTCTCAGCAAGACATTCAGGCACTTTTTAAGCAGCACAGAAGGATAGAGTTGGGGTGTGTGTGATTCAGTGAGCATTTGTTTAGCACTCTGAAGCAGACAGAGGAAAATGTTTCCACAATTATCCACCCACCTATCCAGCAGCCTTTGAAATAATCAAAAATATTACCTAAGATATAGAAGAGGTTTTTATTTTGCTTTGCTCTTTCAATTTGCTTCTTTCATTTATTTCTTTCTAAATGAATTGTAGTTGTGGTACCCAAGCTACATGCAAAGCCCTGGGAAATGCCCAAGCTATTCAGCAAGAGAAATAATGTCTTGCAGAATGTGAAATTACCAAGGAAAGTAAACATTAAGCCTAGCAGCAACTCAGCTGAAGGAACATATACTTCTAAATTAGGGATGTGCATAGAAGATAATTCAAGTTGTTCTGACTTGGAACAAAACTCGGGTTTCATCAATATGACTTTTGAAAGGGCTGAGGTCCAGGGTGGGAGGTGCTCATTCACTCAGTCCACCCCAGGTTCCAGAATATAGTCGTGTGGGGAGCATCTAACTTAAAATATGCAAAACATAGTATTTGTGCCATCTAATCATGTATTTGCTGTTACTCCTTTTGTCCCTACATGTTGGGGGAGACAATATTTACTGTATGAACCCTGCTCCTTTGAAATATATTAGTTCCATGGCAACATAGTCCTTTCAAAGGGTTTTCTTTCTCATTAGCGTCTTTAGATACATCTATTCCAATTCTTATTCCCCACCCCCCATTCTTTAGTCAGTGGAATTTCAGGATCAAACCTTGGCCTTGGACAACAACAAAGGCAATTTTTCTTTTACTTTGTATTACTGTTGTAATAGAAGCCTAACATCATTGGGAGTTGTAGGCTGTACTCTTACATACACAGTACTTAACAGCCTATTACGTTTTGTGCAAACATATTCAGGTAGTCAGAAAAATCTTCCTTGATTTGCAGCATCAAAAAGATAGGTTCGGTGTGCCCGAGTAAGCATTAAGTGAAAGTGATCAAGATTTGTTTATTTCCATTTAATATATGGAGATCCATATTTTGCTGTTTACCCTGAGAACAGGAGACATCAAGGTACCTCAACTTTTGAAAGCAAAATCTTAGGAGTTTTAGGGAAGACACTTTTCTCTCTGTCTCTTTAAAACAGAAAATGCTAAACACAATTGCTAAAATTTGAGCCTCATGATTTTGAATTCCATATCAGTTTTCAAAATCTACAGTTTTTAAAGAAATCTATTGCTTTGAAATGGCTTACCAGCTTTATTAGAAAACCCCAAACAACTTATTGTCTTGCTTATTGTTTTAAAATGTATTTTAAACTACCACATGTTTCTTACATCAATGCAGTATATAAATTTACTTCTGACATTCTGGTTTTTACAGCCTATATATTTAACCCTAATTAGTATATTAGCATAGTTTAGAGGTTAATTATTTTAACAATTAAATAACTATGCACTGTGACCTTTTCAAACAGAGTTTACTTAATATTATACTATGTCTGCAAGCAGGAATAGACCTGGAATGTGAATCCTAGAAATAGCAGACACAGAGAAACACAGGTCACATGTTTATGGATGAAGCTTCATGGGGAGAAGGTATAACAAAGAAGCAAAGTCCTCATACATGTATTTAGACTACATATTAGTCACATTTTGTTTAAAGCAAATCTATTGTCATGCTATCATGCACTGTCTTGTAGAACTGTCATGTAAGTATCTTATAGCAAGAATGTGGAAATCATACATTGGTATAAAAATTGTATTGGATGCCCACACATGCATTCACTTTTCATCAACAGTAAGGAAATTCAAACCCAAACACTGTGGAATTAGGAAGGTTCAAAACCTGTCTGTCTACAGTGGCACTCCATGTTATCTCAGCACTGTATCTAAAACCGCCCAAGCACAGTCTTCAGAACAAGAGCACCATTGTCTTCCAGAGCTGTTACTTGGATTGGCTTTACTGTTTTGCATTTGTTTGTGGAATTTAGCTCCTGGTTCACAATGCGAGATCTTTAACATAGTTGTAGACCAATTATAGTTGGTCTGCCATGGGTTCATATGACAAGGAAGTGGAATGCAGAGTCCAAGATACTGAGACTTCTAAAATTTAACAATCTTTGTAAAACAATATTCAAAATAGCACGCAAAACAGCAGCATATAGCATTATACATATAATGCAGGAGAGAAGAGTCAGCAACCCTCAATTTCTGTCAGTCACTAAGTTCTGCTACTTAATTGTGGTGCTAATAGAATTAGATGTGCCTCAGTTAATTTTACAAGGCTATTGTGTTTTATGAAGATTTGAGGCTGTTTCACTTCTAGTCCAGCAAAAACTCAGCTTCCCAACCAGGAACTGTTGGAACCACGAAAGGTAACTGAGCTTGCACGAGGCAAATGCACAGCGGGTAGCATATGAGCTTGGAGTTCACATGCAGAAATAGAGACTTGGTTGCATTCCAAAAGGAAGGTTTTATTGCTTTATGGTCACAGATTATATGCACGGATATGCTGGATAAATGCATGAGTATATGAAAAGAATACAGGTAAACAACTTAACCACTAATATATGAATACTGATACACTACATCGTCTTCTATATCACCTCTTCTGCTTCAAGGAACAAAGGAATCAGTTATACATATGGAATAACACGATGTCATAGAACTGCAGATATTCCATGTGAGCACATTAGACCTCTCTTTAATGGGACTGTTCCTCTGTGCTGTATGGAGTCCTGGTTCTCATAACACAGTTTTCTCACAGGAACTTGGCTTATTATGTCTACGTTACTAGATTACAAGGCACCTGGAGTTTTGCAGGGTGAGTGGCCTTTCTGGCCTGGTGATGTAAGCTCTAACACTGTTGCTAGTTTTCACTGGGAAAAAAAATGGTTTGACAGGAACTAAATCCATTCAGTGCTTACTTAACTGACTTTTGATGTCTTTCACAAAATCAGATGTCTCCTTGCACACAAGTTGACATTCACCTCCACCAACACCACTAAAAAAAATCCTGAATCTATGCAAAAACCATAAGGAGGGGGAAATTAGGAGAGGGAGAGCAAGAGAGAGAGAGAGATCATCTCAGGTCTCTGTTTCATAGCAGACTCCACAAAGAGAATGAAGGAAAAAAAGAAGGACTCTCTTGTTCAGTTGCCGCTGTTTCTTGTAAAAAGGATGTACAGGAATGTAACTGAGGGAAGAGAATCAGAGGCTCCTTCCTACCAAGGCACGGGAGTTCTGAAATGGGTTTACCAATCCTGGTCAATAATTTCAGTGGTTGGGGGAAGTCTTGCATATTGCTTTTCTGTTTCCACACAATATACAGAAACAAGATGGGGAGTGGAAGGGTTGCAAGTGGCTTGCATTTAAGAATTATTATTATTTTTCTCTCTCTCTCCATTGCTGAGCTACTGGAGCCCATTATTTTTATTCAAAATGGTCTCCCGTGTACTTTCAGTTTTCTACCCAGCACAGCAATTTCAAGTACCACATTTATCAATTAAAATTATGCTATATAATAACAGAGCAATCCAGATATCTCCAACAAAGTATCCAAACTGTGCCAAGTCTGTATCCCATTCCTGTGCTCTGCTAACAGCTAACCCCATCTCTTTCCATCATCCTCAATCATAAATTCTAGACAATCTCTGATCAAAGCTTCCACTGATGTCAGACAGTCTTCTTTTAGGCAAGAGTCACGGTTTAGCCTCAGGTTGTGGCTTGCAGAGTGGGAAGGGGAGTCCAGAAACATAATAAACTTATTATTTCCCTGTGGTCTTGTGCCTTCCCAGTATTTTTTAAATAAGAACCCAGCTAATACATTTCTCATTCATTTAATAACTTTTTTTTCAGGGTTTTCTTTTAAAAAATCCAGTTTCCTTGATTTTTATTATAGTTTTTAATAAAGAGTGACATATATATTTTGTAATTTCATTGTTCAGTCTTGTAAGACATAATCGTTTTCCTGTTGCTAAACCTTTGGTAACTTTTGGGCAGATAGCTGACTTCACCCACTACAAGAACATGAGCTCACAGTCGGATTTTCTAAGGCCAGGTCTCAACCTACTGACTAAGGGGGCTCCATAACAGGTGAATGGGGATACACCACAATCTGCTACTGAAAAAGAGGCTCACAGCTCTCCATTTGTGAATATGGAAGTATCATTTCCAAGAGTGGACACAAGCACCTTGGTCCAGGGCAGCAAATTATGCCATATAAAATTGGCTTTGCCAGTGACTGCACTCAGAAGTGAAATAGTGTGATAGCTGTGATGCATTTTTTACCATCTCAAGTAGAGATGTGGCCACAGAAGTCACTTTTATGGGCGCCTCCACAGGGCTACTGAACTTCCTGGATATGTCCTGCTATAAACCCCAGTGTTACAGTGTCAGCAGCCTTCCAATCAACCTGCTCATAAAACAAAGCAATAGAGTACAAAGTGATAACATTAAATATATTCTATAAGCAGATATTACTCTGCCTTCATGGTCATTTAGTTCTCATAACTCATATGGCATTGTGTTTATAAATTGTGTTGCCATCACAAATACCTTTCCATGTACTTTATTTGTCCTTGTAGACTTAAAAAAACACATTAGTTATCAGTCAATGCTGCATAAAAAGAAACATACCAGAAGGTCACCCATCTCAAAACAGATGCTCCTGTAATTTATGACAATAAACATGTTCTTGTGCTTTATTCAATTAAATATTAGCCAATATATTAGGAGAAATGTTTTCCTGAGGAAATTCAGCAGAGTAGTTTGACTGTATAGTAATTCATTATATTCAATAAGCACAAGGTTTTCAAATATGATCCTGAATGGTTTACAAATTAGCTGTTCTGTTAAATACAGAAATGAGTATAATGGTTAAAGAAAGAAATAAGACATGTTTTTGCTGATTACACAGTAAGAAACACTGTAGTGGGAACTATTTCCTTTGATCTGTGTCTCTATTATTATTTTTTCTAGGTTGTTTTGCTTTGCTCAGACTTTCTTGTCCTCCTGGTGTTCCTACATAACCTAGTAAAGTTTTGTACAACAAGGGAAGCAATGCTGCAATAGTAACACTCTCTGCATTAAAGAACAACACTACATTCATAGTGCTGTCCTTAATGCAGGAGTGTGGTGCTGACCTATCACCTAGGGATGTGCATTATTTTTTTCCTGTTCACTTTTTATTAAAATAAATGTGAAGGAAATTCACACTTGTGCAAATGGAGTCACTTCAAATGTGCTAGAATTTGAATTCACTTCAAATGCTCTTCAAATCTGTGCCACCAGTTGTGCCTTCAAATCCCCTCCAAGTCCATTCAGAATATGCTCTGAATCCACTCTGAATCCAGTCTGAAACAATTCTGAATCTACTCCAGAGGTTACCGGACAGACACTTTATTTATTATTATTTATTATTTACATTTATATCCCGCCCCATACCCGAAGGTCTCTGGGCAGGTTACAACCTTCAACTTTGCCACCGCCTCACCTTTGTGAATTTAAAAAAGCTTTGAAGGAACACACAAAAGCTTTTACTTCAAATATGAATGTCAGTCTTTGAATGTAACCAATATTGAATTCAAATGTGAACATCTGAGGCTTTGAAATTCATATGAATTGTGAAGGCAATGAATATTTTTCACCTATCCTTAATACCATCTCCTCTGATTGCCAAGAATGAGGATCATCTTTAATTTTGATGAGGGGGTCTTTGAACTTATACACCATTTTTGCACTCAAATGCCAGAAAACATGTTGAGATCAGTAAGTAAGTCCCCTCAAGCAACCATGACAGCAGCAGCAGGATTACCATCATGAGGTAATTACCACTGCTGAGAACTCTTCAAACCTCTCCTCCAGTAAAGCACTATAGCAATACTTGTGTCAGCATGGTGAGAGAAGAATGACACCTATACAGACACCACACTGAGCTGAACCCTAGGGTTCTTCTAGACTTAATAAATGCAACAATGTCAAATATGCCCCTTCCATCCCTTTTCTTTCAAAATCTAGGTCACAGTATAAATTGTGTAACTTTTTTATGTAATCACACACAAAAAGTGTTTCTTTGATATTTCTACTCAGATTCCAGAAAGGTTCTGGAAATATTCAGAACAATTATGGGACATAGGCTTCGTCTAAATGGTATCCAGCCTCAGGATAGCAAGCTAGCATCAGCAGGGTGACTTAATCTTGGCCCTACAACTCAGGTCCCACAACAGCATGTTGTAGGTGGACCTGCCTCCTGCAGTAGTGAAAATCCCCACCAGAATCAAGTGTGGGGGCAAACTGTGGCTAAAAGTGCATTGCAGTTCCAGGTCCCCAGCAGTGATTCAGGCAGTGATTTTTACCCTCTGGCTGCCTCCTCCCCACATGGATAGAGGATATGACTCAACCAATGAGAGTGAGCCAGGCGGAGTTTCTCTGGTTTATTGATGAGTTGCCTTCATGGTGGGCTGGGGAAGGCTGAGGGACTAAATGGTATGGAGGCATTTGTCCACCTTGCCACCAAGTCCCCAAATGATGGCCCAAAGTCAATGAGTAGATGCAGCCACAGATTGCATAATTTGGATTATTAAGGAGGGAAAGAAAAATGAAGAGAATTTCAGATTTTCTTAATATCACTGTCTTCCCAACCATAGTGCCTTGTGAGACCATGAATTGTCTGCTGTCCAGGAAATCTTGAGGGTGCCTTGTTGAGTAGGGATGTGCATGAATTTTTTATTTTATTTTATTTTAATTTGATTCATATTGAATCAAATGCAAGAAAATGTGTATTCATTCAAATAGATCCCCTTCAAATGTGGTAGGACTCAATTCGATATGAATGTTCCATACGAATTCAATACAAATGTTAGATATGAATCTCATATGAGTCCCATACAAATCTCGTATGTATCTGTTATGTAACCACTATGTATCCCATATGTATCTACTTGGAATGCATTAAATCTGCCCTAAATCCACTTCAGATCTACTCTGGGTCCATTGCAGATATGACTAGGGCAGACACTTCCCCCATCTCCCAGGTTCATGAATGAATTGAAGCTTTGTATGAATGTTCTGAAGCATTTGATTTGAATTTGAATGTACCAATATTCGATTCAAATCTGAATGTCTGAATTTGGACAAATTTGGACAAATAATGAATAATATGAATATTTGTGCTCATCCCTATTGTTGAGTGTTGGCTGAAGAAAGAAACAGCAGAATGCTGATTTCTACTGCCAGGCTTCCAATGAATAGGATTTTACAGATAATACCAATACATTTTTGTTCCTTTCTGTTTAACCTTTATCTCTCCTCACATGCCAATGTTAATAGATCATAAGCCTCAAAAAAGAGACAGGACCTTACATTATTATTCTGTAAGATGATTATGCTGTATAAGAGACAAGGACTGTATCCAGGCAAGGACTGTATCCAGACAGACTCACACATACACAAAGTGGCTCAAAAGTAGTGTAAAAATGATAGCATCCACATACTTGGGCCTTAGGGCACCTTCAGACTGGAATGAAAGCAGTGAAGCAAGTTTGCTGCTTCTATCCCACACAGTAGGAGTGTGGCATTCTCCACCCCCACCCCATGAAGTAAAAGAATGCTGGATAACCAGCATGTAAGACGTTTTCGCATTACTCCCGTTCCATTTGGAACGGGAGTAGGACGGGAAGCTTAAGACAGCTCCCGGCGCTTTCCCCTTTCACACACAGATGCGCCAGAACGCGTGTAAACGCGTTCCGGAGCGTCTGTGTGCGAATGCTCAAAGCGCCGGGAGCTGTCTTAGCCGGCAAAGGCCGGCCAGGGGCGCGGAGACAGCCGCGGAGGCAGATCGACAATCAGCTGATTGTCAAACAGCTGATTGTCGAAGCCGTGCCGGCGTCGGAGGCGAGCCCGCAGCTGTTCGGGAGACAGAAGCAGGCGCGAATGCTTCTCCTCCCGAACACCTGCGGGCGGCTCGTCCGCGTTCGAACGCTTGTAGAGCACTTTAAAGTGCTCTACATTTCGAACGCGAGAAAGACAGCTGCGGACACGTCGGAGCGCAAGCCGCGCTCGGGCAATGCGGATGCCGTGTCCGCAGCTGTCTCCCACGCGTCCCGTTCACCCCCGTGCGAAAACGTCTCTTTTTACTGCATGCTTACCTGCACTTCCTGCACTTCTACTGCCAGAAACACAGCTTCCTGTCTGCCTGATGGGAAGCATCTGTGCTGGAAATTCAAAGTTTCTGGTCATCCAGGAGGAGGAGGAGGAGGAGGGAGATTGAAAATAATCAGCATCCCAGCTTTGGGCATCTCTTTTATTTCTTCCTTTGAAGTACTCAGACAGTCATTCAGAATGAGGGATTAAGCAGTAGGGATAGACAACATGACTGCTGTGTTTCCCTCTGTCTGATACCATATTGTCCAGATGATAACCTGGCTACTGTGATTTTTATTTTTATTTTTTTTGAACTTATGCTTTGGATTATAGCTTTGAAATGAAGTTGAAAATGCAGAAAAGAAAATGGGAAATAAAGGACACATACTACAAAAGGATTTTTAAATAAAATAAATGAATAATTCCCAACGTCCTCTGTCACTGACTTACATAATCCCAGTAGATGAGGAAAATGACTCATTCAACAAAAATATCGATAAGGCTGCAAGAACGATATTCATAGACCTGCTGTCACTTTCATTTTCAGTTCATACTTCTCATTTCTGCTGACAATTTCAAGCAATTTGAGTCTATGTACAGGAAAAATGGCTTGGTATCATTTTCGAGCTCTCCTCTGAAAACAGGACTCATCTTAAGGTGATCATAACTTTCCTTGTTTTAAGGACTTTTCCATTCTCTTAACACCACAAACATTTTTTTCTCTCTCTCCACAAAATTTGTCAGGCATATCCACCCCCGCTCTCCCCCAACCACAGTTGGCTTTGATTTTTCTATCTATATGAGGAGCAAAAGAGAGTAAAACTATTTTTTAAAAAATAACAACACAAAAGGAATAGCTTTCAAGATACTTTTAAGAATTATCTTCCTCGTTCCAACAGGATATTTGCCATTTCCAAAGATGATAAATATACATTGTCACTTACAAAAGGTCAAAGTTACAGGAGCAGTAATTTAACTAATATCCTGTTTTATAATAATTCAAGAACAATTCCATTTCTTTATCATCATCATCTGCTATTCAATATAATGTATCGGAAGATATAGGTTTATAAGCAAAATATATGTAATGTTCTGACAACAGAGACCTGTAATATATTGATATTCTATCTTAAACACAGTCCAGTGTCACTCCATTTAAACATATGTTTTATTTCAGATCAGTACAAGTGAAAGCCTCGTCTGTGGCAAGTTCCATATGGTGCCGTATAGCATTTTGAATGTGCAACGGTAGGGCTGTGTCTTCATGACTGCCCAGCTGCTGCTCAGTCAGTGAGGAAGAGTGTGCTGTCTGCACTTTTCCCCACCATGTTACCAGAAATGCTTTAGTGGCAGAGTGATCTGATCTTGACTCACAATGGCAGCCTTACTGCTTGCTGATGCTGCAGCTGCCACAGTTTGAGGAGACTTAGGCTGTACCCAGATTAGCAGAATAAAATCCGCTGATAGCAAATACGATTTATGGATTTATTAATAAATAGTAAATCTGTGATCTTATGAATTTTACGAAAAGGACTCAGTCTCATTCTGGAGAAGGACTGGGAGTAAAATGCTGTGGCTCTGGAATGTTGAAGGGAATAAACAGGACGCAGGCATTGGAAGCTAATGACTTCTAGCCATGGCACAACAGGAAACTTTTAAGTTTTGCATCTGTATTTAGATCTCTTGCTTTTTAGATGACAACATGACAGGAACAAAAGGAATGTTACACCTCAGCTCTGATCACAAGGCGTGGATTTCTGAGTAAAAGTTTAAATATATATATATGTTTTCCCCATTATTAAATCTCAAACTGTGGTGATTTTTGGACAATTAAAAGGTGAAAAGGAGTTTATAGTCAAGATGCTAAGATTTCCAAGAATTGGCTGAGAATCAGTTTGCATCAGTTATATTAAAGGAGTTAGCTCTTCAGCTGGTAGAGCTTCATTAACATAGTTATCTACCTAGCAGAATTCTTTTCCTATCCTGTTTGTGGGTGAAAAGGGAAAAGCCATGTGCATTGGTAAACTCCATTGCTTAGCTTTTCTTCATCCCAAAAATCTTTGCATTTCTTGAGTCATTTCCTATTGGGTTTTTGTCCAATCTGATTGAACTTCCTGAAAGAAAAGCTCAACCTCCAGAGGGTATATTTTAAAAGGGCTGGGAAGTTTAGACACTTTCTCTTTCTTTGCTGATGTGTGTAAGAAATGTGATATGTCTGTCCTCTTTCTACCCCTCCCCCCCTTGTTTCTTTTTTCTGGAAAACTCCCCCTTAGCCTGCTACTTTTATTGAACAGGGAGAAACAGAGGGTGAGAAGCTGATTCTTTTTCCATAGATTAGGGGTTATTCTTTATTTCTTTTTATTTCTTTTTGCTGTTTTCTTAATTTTAAGCTAAATGAGTTTTATTTTAAACCTGTTTTCTTTTTTAGTCATTTTAAAGAGTTTTGCTGAATGATATGAAATGCTAGCAAGATAATTGTTACTTTTTGCATGTTTGTGTTCTTTTTCTCTGTTATGTACAATCATGTGGGCTACGTGCAATGAGATGGCTCTACCCCCATTTCCATGTTTCTTTTCTGCACCCTAACAAATATTTTTCATTTTATCTCAAAATAAATCATTTCCAATGTTTCAGGTGTGTTTAATATGCCCAATTTCTAGCTATTTTTCATTTTTAAAGCCTTGTCAAAATATCTTACAACCTCCCCTCCTTGGATTCAGAGTTTAGGGTACCTTTGGGTTTTAATTAATCCAGATTAATCCAAATTCACTTCCCTGGGTAACACCGCTGTTAGAGAAGAAAGCACAGCTTACCTGCTGAGGAGCCACAACATGCCGTCTGGATTCCAGCAGCCTCCCTGCAGCTTTCTCAGAGAAAGCTGTGATACTTCTATGGTGCATGCAGAGAAGCACGTGGGCAGCCAATGGGAGCTGACTGCTCTCATTTGCTGTTCTCGCTGCCCTGTCTGGACTGGCAGGAACATTCAAATTTGCCTGAAACTATGGAGTTCTCATTGTTCCTCAACAGGTAAATTTGAAGTAGCAGCAACATAATGTGCCACCACTATGCAGAATTGGGCATCAGGTGTGATGCCCATGCCCTGACTGCGCATCGGAATGTGCAGTATCTGTAAGTCAGGACATACCGTTATTCTCTCAGAAGCATTCCCATCTTTTGTATGTAGGAAATAGCTCCTGGAGGGGGGCATTTTCTGTGTTCACCGTTGTCACTTCTAAGATGAACTTAGATCCTGGCAATGGGAAGGTGTTAGTGAGTGAAAGGTAGGAGGTTCTACAGTTGGAGTGATTCCTGTCCTTCCTGTCTAGATCCTGGTTGTAGCTTTGTTGCAGGATTTCAGTCATCAGAATGCTGGTATTCACATGTCATCCAGCAGCAACCTGATGATTTTGAACCACAGGGTGATGGAGGGAGGTAAAGCTGGGTACACACACAATGAAAAAGAGGCTCAAAAACACATCTGAGGTGGTAGCACATGGCACTCGTGTTCTCACCCCACTGCTAATTTACCTTTTTGAGCCTAGAATGTTTATGGGAAGAGGTGAGGCAGATTGGCATGTGAACAATCCCACCTGCAAACCATATTTAAGCTTCCTCAGACTTTTGTGTGTGAGTGCAGCCTTAGGCTCTGGCTGGAAGCTTGTGTTTTGAACCTTGAAAAGTCATGTGATTTCTAACTTTAAAAAACAGAACAAAACAAAAACAAATGTATAGCCTTAGTGGTTAAAAACCTTTCAGTGTTTTTTTCCCCTTAGTTTTAAAGAATAAAGAATCCCTGTTAACTGTGTTTGATTTAAAACTGCAATACAGGTTCAGAATCTATATAAACAAATTTGAAGGCAGATTGACTGTTTAACCTTCTAGCCTTGGTACTAGAAAACTGAAAGAAAACACTCTAACCATGCTTTACATGTAATCCAATTATAACTCTGTACATAAAAACAGCAACAAGCAGTAGTCTTTGGATCATGTTCTTGTGGAGTAATGTGCTCTTAAGACTGCTTAGGTATTTTTCTAGGCTGCTTTTTAAACGATTGTGTGCCAACAAATTTCCCTGGATAACAAGCTGTAAATGGATACTACAAGTGTGGACATGTTATGCCCACTTACTACATGATCCATTGAACCCAGAAGCTTTGCAGTAAGGGTAATTGTACAATTAAGATTTTTTAAAAATGCATATACTAAACCTTTCCCATCTTTCCCCTGTGTCTGACAAGATGTTAGTGTCCAGTAGTGTTTGTGTAAACACTGAAGATTGCAATGAAATGCCACTTGCGATTTGCACAATTTTACACTACAAACATAAAGTGTAAATGGGCTTTGCTTTCAAATGATGGCCACACACCCACATATGCACATATACACACAACCACACATATTCAGGTTCTACGTCTTACAGTTTCAGCAAAATCCTAAACTTCTGGCGGCACTTGTAAATTCTAGGGATGGTGTCTCTCCAGGGAAATGGAGGCCATTTCTGCACTTACCATGGTTATTCCAGATTAAGGAGGTCCAGATCTCCAAGATCTGATCCTCGCTCAATCTGATCCATTGAGTTTCATATCTATATGGTTCCTAATCAAGGCTGCCATGCAGATGCCATAGCACTTATCCTGAGGCCCCAGTTAGGTCCACAGCGGAAGTTCCACCAGAGGTGTGGCATGATTGGCCCATGACACTGTCAATCCAGAGTCACTTCCAGTTGCAGGGGGTGTGACAGAGAGAAATGGCTATGTAGTTTCCTATGTAGCTGCTACACAGGTTGTGGGCAGCTTCATAGACTTCTATGGAGGACATGTGAGCCTACGTAGGGTATGTGTAGAGGGGTGGAGCCTCTGCAAATGGCAGCCTCCAAGCCCAACCCTGGGCCACTTTGGCCCAGCATGCATGTGGAAACACACTCTGAAATCCAGTCTTCATGGAGTAAGACCAGATTGAAGACACAATTAAAGTAGCATGCATCAAATGCACTGGAGGGGGAAAAGAAAGTTATAATTGCTGTGCTTTCATTTGTTCTTCATGAGAAGAAATGTGTTTGTTTATAAACTGCACTACAGAGTATGGATTTGAAACAATTGTTACTTGGAAATTTGACTTCATTTTTAAAAACTTTTAATTCCACTGTTCTGAAGTATCTAGTTTTTGCCTACTGGGAATAACAGATGCATTTGCTATGCATAGTCATTAACTACATACAATGGGAAAATTATTTCTACCTCTGTCTACTTATACAGTAAGCATTATTATTATAAGTATTAACTTAATTGTACTTTTAGCTTCTCCTCCTCCTCCCTACTTTCCCCCCTCCAACAGTATTTTCATTATTGCATTAATCTCTTCTGACAACTTGAATTGTAGTCCTCAACTAGTTGAATCACCTCTGCTTCTGTTGATGAACTTGACTGGCAGGCTATGAAATGTGTGCACCTGAAAACTAAAATGTATAAAATAAAATTTTAGCTGTGGTTCAGCATTAAAAGAAGGTAAGGGGAAGGCTATCCTGAAATCCAAAATACATTTTCCCATGTACACTCTGTGGGTGTGGGGTGGGGTGGTCAGTTGTGTGGGATGGGATGTGCTGGCTACAGGGAATATACACGGTGGTTTTAAACCATGGGAAATGTGTTTTTTAGAGGGGAAATCACTAGATGAAGATTGGTGTGTTCTTAATTTTTTTTTTTATGAAGATTGTTGACACTCTCATTGTAGGAAGTTCACTTTACTAATACAAAGCCAGATCATGAGCCTTTCCCCACTGGACTCCCTAGTCAAGGTGAAGGAAACTCACAGACAGTGCATCTGCACTTCATGCAGTCATTTCTTAACCAGAAATGGTTCCATGCATCTCAGGGCCATCTCCAAGGCAGTGTCAGTGTGGTGCAGTTAAAACTGCATCACTCTTATACTAGCCACAAGGCTGGGATAACCCAGCAAGCTTCCTTCCGGGTGGAAAGGGTGTGGGGGGAGCATGTGACCAGTGTCATATGTGCATTTATTTCCTGCATCACTTGGTTGCCTCAGCAATGGCATCATAGAGGCTTGTTGGCACCATTGTTTTGGCTCTGTGATGGCTGCCTTCTGGGTGGCCATTCACACTACAGGCAAGTTTGAAATGCCCTGGCCTTCTGCAAGTGTGGATGGTTGGAACATTCTAGCGCTATACGTCCTAGCGAACAGAAGCATAGTGCAAATTTCCCCTGTGTTAAAACTGAGTTTTGCTTTTTCATAGTTGGTAAAATGAGGCTTACTTCATTTTATTCATGAGACCCCAGAAACCTTCAGTTGCACATGTTAACCTCCATGTTGCCACTAACCCACATTAGTAGGTCAGGTCCTGCTCTCTAACACTGTTGACTTCAATCAGTGAACTGAACCTCTACAGTTCCCCTAACCACACATTTTAGAGAAGTGTTAATTACTTACAAAAATGCAGAAGACATGTCACAGTATTATAGAAGAGACAACTGTATTTATTATTTATTTATTTATTTATTTATTATTTATTTGTATTTCTATCCCGCCCTATACCCGAAGGTCTCAGGGCGGGTTACAATATTATATTAATCTTAGACAGGTCCCTGCCCTCAGGCTTACAATCTAAAGAGACAAGAAACAAAAGGAAAATGGTGTGGGAGGGAACAGCAAAAAGCCAGCACTTGAGCTCTTCAGTTCCAATTTTTCTCTCCGTTTCTTATTGCTGGAATTTTCCTATTAACTTTACTTTGAATTTTCTCTTCATTATGACAAACTGGATGATGGTAAAGATGGTCAGCCTGTATCAGCCTGACCCTGCTCAGCTTCAGGACCAGATGTTTCCTCAACTGGTGGATAAGCTGCCATAGTCTCTTTGCCCTCTTGTGATGGGAGCAGTTGGAGGAGGGAGGGGCACTGCTGGGAGCAAGATGGCAGAGCCCAGCCTGCTGCCTCTATTTCTAATCAATGCAGAGTTTCCATGAAATGAATAAAGCAAAATGGAGGAGTAGTGAATCCACTGCATCAAATCTATCTATAAATCTGTAAATCTGTCACTTCTATGGTGGGCCAAACGGTGTTAGTGACTGTGAAAGAAAAATCCTAACTGCTCGGAAAACAATTTGTTTGAATTCAAAGGAAGATACAATGTATTGATAAAATAAGTTTCTTCATTTCTATATTTTGATACCTGATTTATATATGTTTTCCACTTAGCTTGTCAGGTGGTACTTGTTTACTTTTAAGGAAATGAAATCATATTATTATTATTGCAAAAGAACATACTGGAATTTGTCTATTTCTAGTTTACATTTTGCTTAGCCCTACACTTCCCATTTTCTCTTCTGTGCACTTCTGCTTTCTTAGTGCACCTACCAGAAGCCTTGGGGATTTACACACTTCCCTTCCTGTCCTGTGGACAGGAAAGGTGTGCAATAAACTAACATTGACTAGCATTTGCACTTGCGATCACTAGTCAATGTTAGCCTAACCCCTGCTGTAATGGTAGCCAGTCGAGCCCTTATCAGAGATTTTATCTCCAGCTCACCTTACTGGCCTTACTCCAAAGAACCAGAAAGTAACATAGGAATATTTGGTTTATTAAAATAAAAGAAAAACTGAGCAAAATTACATAAAAATGATATGCAGGCAAAACAAAGGAATGTAAAATATATGAGGTACAAAGCCTTAAATTTCAAAGCAAAAGTTCCAGTCTTGACCTAAGGCCCTGTCCCCAAAAGACTTATTAGCCCCTCTCGACTTCCTCTGCTGTCACTCTGTTATAGCTGACTTTAAAAGTCCCCTCCACTTCCGGAATAAGCGTCCCCATGGTAGCCGCGATCTAAACGGACTTTCCGTCCCCAAGGAAGCCTGTTTCCTTTCCCCGCATCTTCCCCCCCACCGCCCCCTCTCTTGTTAAAAGGAAAAAATAGCCAGATCTCCGCCTCCTGAAACGGCTTCCCGCCCCTAGCAAAGGCAGATGATCGCTCATTCATTCACTTTCAGCACTTACTTTCACTCAGTTCTCTGTTAGAAAAGGCCTTCCATCCCTGCAAAGTCAGCGGCTGCAGGCATCGGCAGCGCGATCCTTTGCTCATTCTCTTTTAAGGCTTTCACAGATCAATGATAACAATGTTGCAATTCTGAGCAATTCTGGCTCTTTTTACAAAGGAAAGGAAGCGAACCTGCTGCATTTCCCAGATGTGTGAATGCTTTTTGGCTGTGTGTGCAGGCAAGCAATCCCCGCCCCTTTTGCCACGGAGCGTCCTCAAGGCAGATATAGCGAGCAAAACCCGCGAATCGCCGAAAGAGCGCTGGAACTCTTCTTTAAAGTGCACGTATTTTATCGCGGGTGTCTCACTTTCCTAAGCTTCCTAAGCGCCTTGTAAAGCCTGGAATGGGGCCGCTCAGAGGCAAAAGAAGAGTTCCAGCAGACTTTCAATTGCATGGGGACAGGGCCTAAGTCAAAGTTTTACCGTTCAGAGCATCAAAATGGCATTTCAGGAACAAGCTTCAGGAAAGCAGGTTTCAGCATTAATCATAGCAAAATGTCTGCAGGTAAAGGTGGATAGGTTTTCAAGGCAAGATAGAACAAAACAAGATGGATTCTAAAGGCTAATACACAATTACTGTATCCTTACTCTAGACATCACATGGTACAATATTAACTAATGAAATACAAACAAACTGTGGTCATTGTGGAAAGCTTTGAATGTCAAAATCCCATAATTGTTTTCTGGTGTTGCCAATTCCTAATTAGCCCTATCTCTGTTTCAGAGCTCATGGACAGGTGCACTGTCTTCAAGGCCTGGGTGCTTCAAACACATACTGATTGGATTTTCACCTGGGAAAATGTTCTCACATTCAGATGTTTACCAACTATAGGCCAAAGTTTTTCCACTGAGCTCCTTTAGATCTGGATCTAAGGAATGGGCACTTCCCTTAATCTGGATCTAGTAGATCCAGATTAAGGGAAGTACCCAAAGTGTTTCCACGGGTGGTCAAGCACCCAATAGCAGTGGGTGCTAGCCTGCCTGCTGTGGAAATGCCGGAGCACCCGTGTACAAATCCGTATCTACCTAGGAGAGTCTGCCTGTCACCCCAGGTGTTCTGGGGGACAGGGGGTGCAATCTCCGTAGAATCTCCAGAGTGATCTACCGCTAACTTTGAAGATCCTCCAGAGGCTTTGATAGCAGCATTGCTCTTGCAAGGGGTTCTCTTCAGAGCCTGTGCTAATCTCCGAAGGCAACTTTGGAGGGACTTCGAAGTTTTGAGTTTGGGGCACCCCCCTATGGGTGCTTCCCACCCCTGAGCCTCCTCTAGACCCCATTGCCCAATTGTAGTGGAAACAGGCTCCCTATAATCCAGATTTGATGGCTGAAGACCCCCTTGTAGACCCCTTTAATGGGGTCTACATGGAATCCAGATTATAGGTCCAGAAGGACCCACATGATCTGGATTTTCCAGCTATGGTGGAAACAAATGTGGCTCTAATTGGGTCTGTAGTGGAAATGGGGTCATCCTGCTCTGAGCCTAATGGGTCCTTAATGGGTCCTTAATGGGTCCTTCAGTGGGTACTTAGTGCTAGTGGAAAAAACACCCAAAGTGGAAGGACTTAAGTTTTCATATTAAAGGTGAAATAGGTCATCCCATCACACCAACACAATCAATCACTTATCTGTGATTGATCCTTGGGCTGATCCCCTTTTGGGCACCTCCATGGCGATGTATCAGCAGCGTCACTATGATGACACTGATGCTCTGCACAGTCCCAGTCATGTCAGGGGATCATTGGAGTGCCAGCACACTCGTGTGGCAGCTCTGATGACCTTTCCAGCCACTAGAGGTGTGAATGCTCACCAGCTGGATGCTTCAGGTAAGTGTCTGGGGAAGGTTAGCATGTGTGGGAGCATGATTCCATGCTTCACAGCTAGCATGCAATTAGTCAGGGCAGGCAGGAGGAGTTTCTAAGCTGTAAATGCATCCTGACAGTGCAGATGTACCTGCCCAGAGGTTGCCTAATTGCATACTACAGGGTGAAGTATGAATTTAGCCCTTGTTTTGCAATTACCTAGTACAAATACTTCTAACTTAAGCATTTTAGTCTGCACTATATGAGGATTCCCAGAACCCTTTGGGGACTAATTGGCACCCATCTTGTTCCATGTTTAATTTTGTTTCCACGAGACTCATGTGATCAACTTAAGGAATACCAACCATGGACTAACTAAAAAACTACTCAGTTATTAAAGTTTTTACCTATCAATGCCCATTAGCCAAAGATTCTCTGATTCTCTATCTCTTTCAGGGTTTTGTATGAATGAATGCCCAATTTATTAAAAAAAGGTAAATAGATTTCATTCCCAACTCCCAGCTTCTTTTCTCCCCAGAAAGCATTTCTACAGAAACAGTTCCCTATATTCTTTTCTGCCCTTCTGCCTATGCAGGGCCAAAGATTTGCACCAACAAATTGAAAGCATCACAGTGAAAATTAGTAACATGATTACCTAGTGCAATAGAGTGTCAGCGTGACATTCTGGATTTTCCCCAAGAGTACAAGTTCATCTTCAGCAGCTGACAGAAGGAGCAGCCGTTCAGTCCAGTTCTCGCCTTTGCTTCTGATGGCACGTAGCTAGTGATTTATTCTGTAATGGGGTTTTCAAGATTTCCGACATTCTGGAAACCAACTATTATTTCCAGCTGGCGACACTGTGCCTCAATGGCACCACTAACTGTCCTTCATAAAAGACAAAAATTGCTTGCATCATTTCACTGATGGCATTAAATCTGATTTGTTTGTCAAATACATGGAAGACCTTCAACATTTGGCATCTAACAGTAGGTGATTAACATTTGAGAATGGCTGAGAAAACAAAGCGACTCAAGTAATTAGACATCTAAGTGAAAAAAAAGCTTACTTGGCATAAATCCAGTGCCCATATATTAATGTAAATGGCTATTAAAGCAACTTTCTTTATTACTTGTCTCAGGAGATCCAACAAAACAAATAACAAAGATGCACCAACTGTTCTCAACTGAGTATGATCCATTAGAGCCAGGGAACTAATTCACAAAATCTGTTATTCCAGCATGAGCTCTAATATGTTTTTTTTAAAACTCTAAACCCTAACTACCTTTTTATTCCCCTGTAATTTTTGTCAGCTAATGATAGATAAAAAAAAAGATTAATAGGTTATATCTCTGAAGCACTCCAAATGCAAAGAGTATTACTATATCATCACAGATAATGTTTTCCTAGAAACTAGGTTAGCTTCAATGATGCATAGATATGATTGTTTTGTACTTTAAAGTTCAAAGATCTCCCAGATTTATTTGCTTTGTCACATACTGCATTACATATCATTGCACTTCAGAGCTGGGTGAATCAAAACTTTGGAATCAAAACTTTTATATTCTCCATTTTTAAATAACACTCTTGAGGGCAGCCTCAAGATGCAGAATATATGTTGCTGTGCTCTCAGCACTATATTGGGAATGCCAGACATAATCAAGGCGTTCCCAATATAGTCCCAACTTAGCCTATCAAAAATATTGGTATTATGAGAAATCTAGCAATGATGTGGATTTGCTGTAACAGCAGTGCTAATGTCAATGTCTATCAGCAACTTCCATGAAGTGGGCAGATGTCTTGCTAGCTTCTAGTAGCCCTAATCATCAAAATTGCTAGAAGATATTGAGGTAGACCAGGATTATTCCTCATGCCTGCCAAGAGGTTACAAGAGACGGTTGTGGGATCTTGCTTAAATCCTGAATTATCTTGCTGTCTGGAGGTACTCTAACTTGGCTTTCTAATAGAAATACTTTTTTTAAAGCACCATGAAGTATGGTGGAACTGTCAAGTAGTTAAATGGTTAATGTAGTCAGAAACAGAAAAATTAGAAGTGAGACATTCAAGTTCTCTGATGTTTATAGCTTAGCTGCTTCCCAGGCTAGAAATCAAGATATCTAACTTCCCATGCTCTGTTCTTGTGAGAATGTAATGCAGCTGTCTGGAATGATGCACGTCTAAATGGGGGCATATACGAATGCTGAAACCCTGTTCATAAACACAACTTTGTTTTCCATAGTGTTCATGTTATTCATGCTATTAAAGCTCCTGCTTTTGCATCTTAAGGAGTGAAATTGCTGTTTGGATTTTCTTGGCTGCAATGCAGACACTAAGGCCATGTCCCCATGCAACTTTGGCATGGTTCCGAGCACAGTATCGGTGTGGTCTGTCCCCACGGGCTTTGGATTTGGCATGTGAATATGTACCAAATCACCCCATACCGTGCCACAAGCATGCCAGATTTGATACCTATTAAAACAAGTCCCAGCACGGTTTGGGGAGCCGGCATGCATTGCTCAGTGCGTTTGGGGAGCCGGCATGCATTGTGGGCTAACGGGGAGGAGATTTGCACTCACGTCATTGGGAGGTGGTGTGTGCTTGCTGTCCCTGTCCTGTCTATTGAAGATCACAGCCACTGACTTTTTAAAACGCTGATCGCAAAGGCATGCTGGAAAACGGCTTGTTTTTTTTTGTCTGCCATGTCCACGGGAGTAATCCCAACCCTGTTTCAGAATGCCAAGGCAGGCTGCATAATGGCTTGATTTTTGTTGCATGTGCACCCCTTCATTTCCCCAATCATCAAGGCAATCATAAATAAGAGCCTTGATTTTAAAGCTGACAGGCATTCCCGCGGTCCCCAGTGGAGCGGATGTGTGCAAAACCGCTCAAGCGCCTGCTCAGTCTGGCTTCCAATGAGGAGAAAGGGGGCAGAGAGGAGGTGCTATGGCTCCCCTGTACCAGGGTTTGGCATGCTTTGTATGGCCACTCTCAACCTGTGCCTGTCCCACACTGCCGGGAATGTCATGGGGACACCCGAAATGCATACTCATTCCCGCACCTGCCCCCTGAGTGCCCAAACAGCGACCAAAGCATGCCAGACAGCCAGCATGGGGATGCAGCCTAACAGAATGGATCTTAGGTGCTATCTCAGGCCCTCTTTCTGCTTACACACATGACAGGAACACATGAAACATGAAAGTCAGTGAATAACTAGGGGTGTAATTAGACATGGTTAATGCCCTCTGGGTGAATTTGGACCACAGAGGGAAATGTAGCTAGTGTAGCCAAAGTAGCCAAATGTAGCATGAATACTGGTGAGCAACAAATCAGGGCCACAGAAAGCCAGGCAGGCAAAAATGGCCAATCAGTGGTAAGCACTCATTGTCAGGAAGGCATTACTAGACTTTGAAGCAAAGAACACTGAAGAGAGGGAAATGAGGCAGGTTGTGTTTTCAGCTGTTTGAATGATTGCTTATTCAGAAAAAAAAACTTTTCTCAAAGGGATGACTGCAAAAAGCTCTGTGTGGTCTCACATTAAGTTGCAGTCCCATATTGGTTTGGGAAGTGCAAAACAAGGCATTAAAAACCGGATTATTCAAGCATCCCTATCATGATTTAAAAGATAGAGAAAAAATAACACTTGTCATGGTCCTTAACAGAGATGAAAACACACTGAATTTTCTAGTGAGCCAGTTTGGTCTAGTGGTTAGGGAGCTGGACTCTTAACTGGGAATACTGGGAACCAATGAAAATATTCTTGTCCTTCCAAGTACCTTGGCTATAAAAAAGATGTTTGTGTTTGTTCTAATTGCATTTAGATATTCATACTGTTACAGTATGTCAGTCACCTAATGCTATTAAATACAACCCCTTTCTGCACTTACAAGATAATCCGGATAAAGGAGCTACTAAGAATGTATCACCTGTATAATGATCCAGATCAAGGGCCTGTTTAGTACACATCTTTTGCATGGGAGTAGAGTAGATCTAGATTGGACATGTGCTAAGGGCTCACTGATCTCGATCAGTGGTAGACCTGATAAATGCGGTCAACAATCTGTGCTAACACACCCTGATTCAGATCAAGGAAGTGCCATCTGCATGTAGAACAGATGTGGGAAGTTTGTGAGTGTAGTGACAGGTAATGTGCAAGGCAGAGTCAGGACTGCAAAGATGCCTCCAAGACACCTCTGCAATAGTGGGCACTTTGATGGAAATATGGATAGCATCTGTGATAATGGTGTCTTCACAGTACATCCTCCCCAAGATGTACGATTTAATTTGCAGGGACATGATGAATTTAATCATGTGTTGGAGGTGTTGTGGGCCTTTAGCAGCACAGTATGGGCTGTTCATACGGAGATGATACAGATCCATGGATGGAGAACAGGGCATAGGCATCTGCAATTCATTGCTTTTTAGCACACATTTGCTGTTCTAAAGCCCAATACAATGCCAATGTAGATCCAGATCCAACTGATCCCGATCTCATTAGCATGGGTCTTGCCAAATTGATCTAGCTGAACTAGTCAATGGCAGTAAGTGCAAAATGGCAACAGAATCCGATGCGATAAATTATAGCAATAGTAGAGCACCAGTCATAAGTAGAATGAAATTGTTACTAACATTTTTAGCATTGTTACAGGTATGCATTTGCTATTGTAGAAATGTCAAGCCCTGTGAAATGGCTGAGAATGATACCCATGTTTTGTGAATGAAAAACACTTTGTTGTGATAAGAGGACACTGTCATACATACAGTATTGTATGACTAAGAAACAACTTTAATGAATAAGAAACTGTTGTGCCAGGAAGAAAAGTGTCAAGTATTAAACTTTATTACTCAAGCCTCCACTCACCATTCATCCACATAATTTTTTTGACATTTAGCTGTCTTTAAATCCTCCTATGGTCTAGCTTTCCTCCAAGCTCCATATTGTTCTGCCTTGAAATTGATGAAATCATGAAATTGATGGAATGTCTTCAGTATTACCTACTGAGGTCTATGGGATTATATAACATTATTACTAGAAATAAGATGATATGTACTTTTATAAGAAGATCAAAGAGGTTTAGAAAAATAGATCTATGCTTAGACTTAAATTTAGACTTTGTCAGTGTGAAATTTATCTTTTAAGACAAAAACTGTGACCAGTGTGCTGAGCAGGTTTCAATATGTGCTGAATAGCTTCATCGTCTTTGCATTTCAGGCAAATTAGGGCTTTCTGTGCCTTTGCAAGCAAAGGTGAATGTGTCTAAGCTTGTGATTGGCCTTCCTGAGCAAAGTGAAAAAACAGCACATTTGTTAAAGCTTCGCTACTTTCACAGGGCCTGTGTTCTTCATTTTGCAGCCACTGTGACTGCAGTTTTGATCAAATTCTAATTTCCTACTGCTTCTTGTGTTGCCCTCTCAGATTGGTGCCTGGAGGATGAAGGTGCCTCTGGATGTGATGGAAGCTTCCAATCACCCACACTGTCCAAGGGTCATTCCCCCCCCCCCCCGGGGAAGTACTTCAGATTTTACTTTGGATTTACAGGGATACTCTTCAGATACAGTGGGTAATCAAAGCTTCCTATCGGGCTGACAGAAGGTGGCTGTGGAGTCCCCCTCACTTTCTAGTCGGTGCATCTGTCAGACCGGAAGCGGATGCACAGAGACTCCATAGGGACCCTGCAGCTTCCGATCACCATGTCTTGTGGCTCAGCACTGGCTGTGGAGCACACCAAAGCTCCCATCCCATCTGGAGGTATCCTGAGTGATGGCTTGTATAGTTTATTGGATGACAAAGCTCTATTCTTCTGCACTCAACACAACACCCTGTGAGGTAGGTGGGACTGTAAGAGCTCAGAAGAAGAGCTGCAACTAACCTAAGGTCACACAGCTGGCTTCAGGAAGGAGTATGGGATCAAACCCGGTATTCCCAGATAAGAGTCTGGCTCCATAACCACTAGATCAAACTGGCTCACTACACCCAGTTAGGAGTTCAAAAAACATTTTTTTTATGTCTACGGAAAAGGGAAACAAACCTGGCTTGCAATAGTTTTAGTTAGCTTGGTGGATTAAAGTTTAAAAAAACCCTATAAACTAATATATTATTCAATTATAGTAAGAAAAATCCCCAACAAACAAATCAACTATTAGTGATATATATGTATCTATACATTTGTGATAGTTTTAACATTTTAAAAGTATGAAAGAAAAGCCCTTTCTGCATGGAGGGGTACAGGGGCCTTCCTTTTGCACGCTGATGCGGATCAGTACATGCCACAAACCCCTTTAGCATTCTTCATCCACACTGGACAAAGCTATAGACTGGGATAGGGTGCCAAAATGGTCTCTGGTAAAGTTCGTTGAAGCAGCTCGAAAGCGGACTATTTTAATTATCAAGGATTTTCATGTTAGAAAAATTTCACTCAGATTCAGTCAGACTGAAGATGTAAATAAATACAGTTTTATTAAGAAAAGCAAGAAATTACAACATTTGCAAATGTAGGAATATATTTCCCTTTAATACTCCTTTGTCATTGCAACGAGGATGGAGGGAGCTGGCTCTCTACGAGCCAGTTCAGCTCTACACAGAAATTCAGGATCTTTTATAGTTTAATCTGCCAGAAGTTCCCTCCCAGGGTTACTTTTATTGGTTTAAAATAAATTTCGGATTCTATGCCAAGTAACACACCCCAAAGTTCATTTGCATCTGATATATTCATCGTGGGGAGGAGATTTTACTAAGTAAGTACCTTTTTAAGGCCTATAGTTCATACTCCAGTCACCTACTTGGCTACATATCAATTTCATCTTTTGAAGCTCCTACAGCTGTAAAACTTGGCCCTCTAAGCATAATTTTCTTATCTGTTTTAGCAGACAGAGTGACACCAACATCTTTATCTCTACTTGGTACATCTTGATCTTTGCCAAGATTTCCTCTATATCGTGTGCCAATATTTCTGCACACATTTAGGTGTCAGCTTTATTAATTACTTAACTATTTTTATAGATGGTCTTCAAAAAGTCTCCCCCTCCTTTCTCCTCTGCCATATCTGCTGCTAGAAAAGAGGATAGCCACTTCTCCTCCATTTTAGCTCTATCACTTTTCTCTATATGCAAGCATAGGATACAGAAGCAAAGTGGCTGTTAGTCACTTAATTTATTATTAAAAAGAAAAGCTCTATCTTATTTCTCACACTCATACCCTGCAACAGAGTGGAGGAAGGACATTTTGGTGTCAGCACAAATACCACAGGAGGTTGCACCAGGTGGCGGCACACCACCTAAAAGGGCTTGGTTAGAAAAATCAAAGGCTGGGAACTTTCATTTTTAGTCTTCAGATGCTAGGCCCAGCCTTCAAAATTAGGCCTGACCTTTGTAGCCAATGACTGGGGCCAGACCAGGATGTGGTATCCAGATTGAAGATGACTCTTAACCCACACTGGGCTAAAGAATGCTAAAGGGGTTGGGGGCGTGCACTGATTCCCACCAGCATGCAAAAGGTAGGCCTTTGTACACGCTTAACCCAATCTGAGTCAGGCTTCCTAACACAGGTCAGCATGAAAAACTGTATTTAAGAGGCCAAAAATAAATGTCTTACCTTAACCCTCTACGGTTTATTATAGAATTCTATATTTTATGCTGTTTCTGTTGTTTTACAGGTGAACGTGCTTAGGGTGGAAGTTAAGAAAATAATACAAAATGTATGGTTCTTATATTCGAGTAGTTATTGTACAATGTTCAGTGGACATACTCACTGTGGGGCTGGTAATCTGGCCAATACAGAAACCCAGGCAGGGCAGATGGGAGAAGTATCATTACTGAAGTTTTTGGCATAAAGAGTACATTTCAAAACTATATTTTCCTTGAATGGTTAGAAGTGACCAGCTGGGAAGAGACAGATGGAGGTGGAAGCGAGTACATCTGCCAAATACTCTGGCAACACTAAAACTGACTGACTCTTGTACAGGCACACCGTACAAGTTTTTAAAAAGAACAATTTGTAGAACTGTTTACATTTTACACAGATCTGATAGTTAAAAGAATATTACTTTTAGCGTTACGGACAAGAAACAAAAGCAGCAGCGGAAATGCATCACAGACACCACATCTAATTGTTTCTTCGTTTGGTATTTCTATCATGCCCTATGCAGAAGATCGCAAGGCGAGTTACAATAACATTCATGTAAAAACAGATATAAAGTTTCTGGCCTCAGAGCACTTGTGTCAGGCTCCAAAGATAACTCAATCTTTGAAGTGGCAAGGTCCCTATCCTGGAACAATATGGAAGACTTTTTCTGGGTCAGCAAGATTTTTCTAGCCTGGAACTGCTTAACCCTCTGCAAGTGTGGAAACCACCTTGGTGGCCTCAAGACTGGGATGGTGAAACAGGAGATCAGGGCCGCCTTAAAGGTGAGACTTTGCCTCAGTAATTTCTTCACCTCAGTAGAAAGTTTTATTCTTATACTTTAATATTTGTATATTTATTGCGCCCACCAGAGTCATTGAAGCAGACCAGAAAGACAAACAGGCCCTTCTCCCCTCAAAATGAAAGTGCAATCGGACTCCTCCCTTGTGGCGACTCGAACCAACCCTCCCTTGACTCGCTTTCGGCCGAGCTGCGCAGTAAGGAAGCAGCCGTCGGGTACCACAGACCCACTGCCTGCCAATGGGCTGGGGTCAGTGTATGAACTGGATTATACCCCGCTCCCACAGGTGTCCTGCTCCACAGGCTTGAGATTAAGCCCTCCTCCTGAAGCTGCACTATAAACACCAGTGTAATCCAACACTATCTGTTTATTATATATAAGCAAATAAATAATAAGTAGAAGCAAAGGTAAAGTTAACTAAGAATCTGCTAGAAGGAACAAGTCCTGTAAGCAGAATAAAGTTCAATTCTCAAATAAAAATTCACTGTAGGCAAAATAAAAAACAACCCCTGCCTCCAGCTCCCTTTTGCCTGAATGGAAATTCCTGATATCGTTCAGTGTGAAGATTCCTCCCACAATAAAAGATAAACTCGAGCAGTTAAATCCTAACTACCAACCAGGAAGAAAGACCCTGGAAGCCCTGGACCGCTGGGTTTTATACAGTGATATCTGGGTGCTCTGATTTGCATAATTTTGGCACTTTTTCGGGAATTCCTCCCCTCCTGTCAATCAAGCCTGAAAAATGCCTGGGAAATGCTAGCTCTGTTAATCCGTCACCCACCCCCCAGAACAGTCCAGTCTCCTCCTCCTCCTCCTCCTCCTCCTCCTCCTCCTCCTCCTCCTCCTCCTCCTCACTACCACCACCAGTTTATTTGCATACTACCTTTTCTGGGTATTCTCATGGAAGTTTACAAGAAATTAACAAAATACAGAGAAATTATTGTATTTTGCTTTTTCTTAATAATCATAAATCAATACATAAAGTAGAATAAAATACACTTAATTATAAAATCCAAATAAATAGAACAAGAAAAACCTCTCAAACACACATCTATCTAGCCCCCTGGCTGGTAAGAAGTGGGGAGAGTAGCCAGGAAGAGACACAGGCAGGGCCAAGAAAGAGTTCCCATCTGGATCCACTGAGCACCGCCCAGTCCACCAAAGAACTCTTCAGTCAATTCATTTGCAGTGATGATGTGCTTGAGCTTTCCTGAGAACCTGTCTGTGCTTTTGCCAAAACAATCACCTCCACCACATCCACAATGCACAGGCCAAAATGGTTCTTCTTTTTTGTAGTAGCTCATGCTGTCCAGAAATTTATCTGGGTCTCCCTCATATCCTCTACATCAAATAATTGTAGCTATGCTACACTTTGTGCAGATCATATGGGAGTCAAGAGTACCTTTGAGCAGTACGTTCAAGGTCTTCTCCATTCTTGCCATGAGTTGATCTCTGGCTTTAAACACTTTATGTTGGGTGCCAATCATCACACTTGCTTATATACTGTCTTCATTTTATTTTTGTGTCATATTTTAATGGTCAAGATGGTAGACTTGTTGACTCTGAAAAGTCTTCCAACTGCAGCAGAGCCTTTGCTTTCTTTAGTGCATTAAGAATTTTGGTTTTGTACTCAAGAGACATAGCCATCCTCTTCGGTTTCATAAATACAGGAACTCTTAACTTGCTAGCAGCATGCATTGGAGCCTTTTCTTTATAGAATAATGTCTTTAAAGAATGTTTCTATTCTCACCTTTCCTTAATTCATTGTATTTGTATACTGCCTTTCCAGAATAAGATGCTCAAGGCAGTTTACAACAAAACTCAGAAAACAATGCAATAATTAGTATGTTCTTAAGTGAAACAGAAAATACCAATTAATTATAGATTTATTTTTATTTTTTTTTAAGATGGTACAGTCTCCCTGCTATAGCAGCTGGAAAGTCTCAGCACAGGAACTTGCTGTTACAGGGTGCATACTGACACCATCTAAGCAAGTACAATGTTGTAAAATGAACAGATCATTTCATAATAACGCATCCCTGACCAGTTTCTTCTGAAGATCATCCTATCCTGAATTTTCATTTCTTCTGAGTCTGACTTTTTCTTTTTCTTTCTTTAAAAATTAAAAAAATGCAGATATTAAAAAACTTTAAGAATATACATGGAAATGTCCTGCTAGCTGCTAGTGATCCAAGCATCGGGAGGCACTCCAGGCATGACACTTCTTCCTTTGGCTTCCTGCCTGATAACACGATCCAGACCATATGATAATTGACTCAAAGCACATTTCCTGTTGTGCCTCTCTGCTTAATTAGGATTAGTTTCCCATGAAGATTGGAGGTAGAACTCTATGGCTCTTAAATTAGAGACAGATGGGGGGGAAGTTTGAGTACCTGCGAGCATATGAGACTAGCAAAGTGTTATAAATGCATGCACCACTAGTAATATAACTCATAAGCATAGAGATTCATAAGGAGCTCACATGACATCGCCCAGCTGCTAGGGATAATTGTGCTTCTTAAAGACCCTGTGTTCAGCATTGTGTGGCAATACCAGAATGTCACAAATGAAAGGCAAGCAAATTGTCAGATTTTATGGCAGCCACCTAGGAAGTCCTCTAAGAAACTCAAAACAAGTTAATTTCATTTTAATAGCAGTGATTTTTAACAGGCTCCCCAAACAACCAACTTTTCCCAGTGAAAGACTCACATTCATCTGACATGTTTATTACTTCCTGACATTTTGCATACTAACAGATGCAGAAGTATATAGAAGATTCATTTGTTGTGTATCCATAA
Source organism: Aspidoscelis tigris stejnegeri (assembly GCA_023333525.1). Classification (NCBI taxonomy): domain Eukaryota; kingdom Metazoa; phylum Chordata; class Lepidosauria; order Squamata; family Teiidae; genus Aspidoscelis; species Aspidoscelis tigris. Next base: position 64,256,274 of record JALMGA010000004.1, read on the forward strand.
GGATATAGCTCTCCTCTTTCTCTCCAATTATGTGAGGTGTGTTCAAGAAACACACTTCACAAAGAGGGGTGAAAAATTGGTCATGCCTTTAAAAACTGAGAAGTCCTTTATAAAACTTAAAAACAAACAAACAACACTCATGCACTTTTGAAGCAGAATCCCTTCATTGTTTGTTTGTTTGATTGATTGATTGCATTTTTATCCTGACCTATACCCGAAGGTCTCAGGGCAGGTAACATTCAAAATCAAATGTATGTTAACAATATATATTAAAACAGTAACAGTGTCTGAAAGTGGGAAGAGAAAGTGTATCCCCATTTAAAGGCCAGCATTCCTAAGGGATTTCTAATCAGGAACAGAGCACAAGAATGAGGTAAGAAATATAGCAAACACACATATGCATGCTCAAACACACATTTTGCTTCTAACTTTTTTCAGTGAATTAGCAAACCTACACACAAAAATTCCAGCAAAATTCACCATCTCTGCTCTCAAGCTTTGAGAAGAAGAAAGAAACGTATTTTATACCCCTCCTGCAAAGATAATGGTTGGAAAAAGAAAACATTTTTACACTAATCTCTAACTTCATCTGTCCTTGCTCATGTCTGCTCTCCAAGTATTCCATGGGACTGAGAGGAGCAGCTTATTGCTATATGTGATATCTTTGTGTGGCCTGATGCAATTTTGTGGGTCCATATGTACCATGATCCATATAGCCAGCTGCAGGGGTACAGACTCATGCAGCGTATGATAAACCACTCCAGGGCTTGAGTCTGTCCCTCATTTGTTTCCATTGCCACCACACAGAGTGATGACAAAAACAAAGATATTTACTAGGCAATGATTTTCACCTGGATTTAGTGTTGCATCAGAAATGTCTGGCTTCTGGTGTCAGTCCTTGGGTCTTTCTGCACTTGGCCTTAGTCTATAATATATCCTGGAATAGAGGCCTGCTGTCTGCATGCTAGTGCAGACTATGGCAGGGTCTGGCTGACTCTTGCCATAGTCTTCATTAATGTGTGAGCAAGAGACCCCTGTCCTCATTTTTTTCCCAGAATAAATCCAAGTACAGAAAGGGTCCCTGTCTTAAACTAAATTGCCCCAAGTGGAAACTTCAAAGCTATGGAATTTTTATTATGAAGCTTTGGAACCTCAGAGACCAGTAGGCACTGGTCACATAAATGACGTACTTCTTCCCCTTGCAGTGGGATTGGAGCTTCTTGCTGCAGAAACAGATTTTTAAACAGATTTTTTTATATATATACAACCTTATGGACAATCTGAGACAGATAAATTGATGCCCTGGTGTGGCATAAGGAAGCCTATTATGCATTTTTTCCTAAAGAATGAGATTCTCTCCATGACATTGAGGCATTTATGGATTTATTTCTCTTGTGTGCAAAAGATACACAGAGAAGTTTGCATCAGCAATTCATGTCCACTGTTAAATCAACCTATTATTCTCCTTATCCTGCAGCATTCTAGAAAGTTTGAAAAGTGTAGTTTGATTTCTCCAAAACAACAATTCATTTTGCTTTTTAAGAATAATGGGAGAACATCTTGCTTCTGTTGTAATATGCACAAAGCCTAAAAAAAAGTTATGTTAACATTATGCCAGCACCTTTTTTCTGATAGCCTACTGAAGCAACATCTGACCCTGCCTGATCTCTTATATATCAGAAGTGATGATATATTGCTGTAATTTGGAACCATGCTGTGTGGTGGGGAAGTATATTTGGAACAGCAGGAAAGGATGGGGGGGGGGGAATGGCTGTGAATGAAGGTCAAAGAAAGCATGTACTCCCTTTCTTTCCAGTACACTTCTTCTGAAGACTGAACAGTGCAAAATAGAAGAAAGGAGATCCCACTTCCCATTTCATTAATCACATAACTGTGATGTTAAACTAGCTAGAGCTACTCAAATGTCTTTTTTTTTTCTTTGCATTTTATCAATCATATGAGTAGAACATAAAATTAGGAAAGGTTGTGACTGGTCATTATCCATCAAAATAAAATCTGTTTGACCTGAAAAAGATAAGTTCATTTTTCAAGAACTCATTCTTCAATTGTTGCTGTTCAGCCTCCATCTTCTATTTTTACTGGGAAACAATAAAGATTAAACAGAATAACCTTTAAGGGAAATCATAGATACATTTGTGACTTGGGAAAAAATATTTTTAGAGGTAGTATGAAGAGACTTATTACACTGACAGAAATAATTCTGCCCAGGAAATCCAGCTGCCATCTACAAACAAGAAATTTAGATAGGAAATAAAGAAAAGAAAAAGCTTTTGAAGGATCAAGGCTGAGCTTCTTCCTCTTGGCATTAATATTGATAAGTATGAACTAAAGTGCAAATGTTATTTCAAACATTGTTTATGACACCCTTTTATGAAATAAATAAATAAGCTCTCATAAATGTATGTTTAATACAATTTTAACTAATACTCTCCATTCAGGGATTTCTCTCTAATGTACTTGTGTGTATTAATTTCTCTAAATGCATGCATATTTGTGTCTCATATCTTCTTTAAAAATGCAAGTATACTTTTGTGAAAACTCTGGAAAAAGGACAGTTTCTAGATATGTACATTTTGTTTTTGAATTTCTACAGAGTGCTTTCTGCCTTGTTCCTCACTTAGTTAAGGTCATATTTATCCATCACAATGGGGGGCACTTTGGGTTGCTGCTGGAAAAGCATAGCTATTGTCTTTCTCAAATGTTACTTAGCTTTTATTTATTTATGCAAATGATTCCATCTGTCCTTCCTCAACTTCCCTTCAACTATACAGAAATTAATATTTCCTATACTGCAATTGGCTGTAGTTCAGTGGCAAACCAAACTGTCTGAAAAACAGAGGGTTGCAAGTTTGATACCCAGCCTCTCCCCAGATGTAGACAGTGGTAAACTACTTCTGTATCTCTGCCAATAAAAATGCATAGAGGTGTCCAAGCCATGAACCATGAGTCAGCCATGATTCAACTGGTACCCAACAACAATATTTTATACACTCCCCCAACCCCCATATAAGAGGTTGTACCTAATATTGTATCATTTGGCATGCAGTGTCCTTTTATTCTGAATAACTGTAATGATTACAATTAACCTCAAGCCAATTAAATCAGGAGAAAAATATCTGATATAATTGATTTTAAAATGTGATTCTATCAGATCATGCCTCTAGAGTGTGAGAGAGTATATGTATGTGTGTGACTATGTAGATGAACATGGTTCAGAGAAGACATCAACAATCCATTGGAAGGTAGTAGGAAAGCTATACTTTTATAAAGTTAATGGCAAAATAAGTTCATCACTGCCTACATAATGTTACATTTTGGATAGCTAACAACCAAAATAATGATCAAAATCATAACAAAAGCAAACAAAAAAATTAAGAGCAACAACCCCATTATAAAACTAGTTTCATAAGACATATAGAGATACAATAAAATTTTAACTCCAAATGTGGCTCAATTCAATGAAAAAGTTCAATCCTGATTCCCGGTATGATCATAACATTTTAGAATCTAGAGCAACATCTGCACTGGGCTACTGGGCTGTTAGTCCACATCAGCAGCCCACATAGAATTATGCCTTCTGAGGAATGGCCTATCCATGTGAGACTAAACAGTGGAGTGTCTCCAGTGGAAATTGCTGGAAAACTGTCTCCCAAGCAACCTTAGAATAGACTGACCCAGCCAACCACAGTGAACATAGTTGAGCCCATCTACCAGCACATGGAGTCCCAACCTATTGTACTGTGTTCTTTGAAAGAGATTCAGAAATATGTTTCTTAGTGCCCAGTGAAAACAGTTATGATGACAACTTTGGGGGTTCCTGACCTTCAAAATTGGGCTAGGTTGCTGCAGTGCCAATGGACAAGGTTCCTGGACTAAGCTGAGCTGCCACTGCCTCTGTGGTCTTGGCCAGGACTGCTCAATCCTGGCCAAGATTGCCCTGCATGACTTTCACCATCACACAACAGATGGAAATTGCATGTAAAGCATGCATCCCACACCACAAGTTCATTGATCCCTGAAGTTATTGATCTTCCTTCCTTCCTTCCTTCCTTCCTTCCTTCCTTCCTTCCTTCCTTCCTTCCTTCCTTCCTTCCTTCCTTCCTTCCTTCCTTCCTTCCTTCCTTCCTTCCTTCCTTCCAGTATTAAGATTTTTGTGTGCTGTTACCATTGACACTTTTGAAAGACATCTGCAGGGAGGCTCTGGACTTATTAAAACATCAGAAACATGGCACCATTGCAGTGACACCAGCCAATAGCCCCTGTGTCTTCCAGATTCACAGGGAAATGGGTGGAAGGGTGGAAGGGAGGGAGGGAGGAGTTGCAAAGGGAAAGGAAAGGAAAACAGAGTGGCCATGGCAAGCTTCCTGAAGATCAATCAACCACTGTGTTAAAGGAGTCCTTGCCAAGTCTGAGTCAGTCTACACTTTGGGGAAATGCCAGGTTTCTATAAGGAGCCAGCATTTTCCTGTGCTGTCTGGAAACAGTCTAATGCATGATTGACCATGGCTAGCTTCTGATAATGCACATCTTATTTCCAATTCTATTTGTTCTTTTTAACCAAGCATTCCTTTTTTGTAGCTCCTGATTGGCTCTCAAAGCTAATGTATTAACAACTACCTGGCCTTTTACATAGTTTAATATGTATTTGCATACTCTCCTGAAAATGTATTTGTAAACCTAAACTGCTGAATGAGTTGACAATGATGAGGATAGCTTTTAGGAGTAAGCTAAGTTATTAAAATGCACATTTGTCTATCTTTATTTGCCATCAAAAATAAATCCCTTTTAATGCCACAGCAAATAAACCAGATTAAAACTGCATTAGATTATGCAATTTGTGAGAAATTCCACATATTTACTGTAAGTATGAGTACTTCATATTGATATTCATTTATTTTGCCCAGCGATGCTAAAATGTTTCTATTAATCACGTTACAAAATTGTGCAACCAATGGGACTGGATGGTTGGGAATGTCCAGATACTATTGGACACATCTCTGCTTCAAACCTCAGCTTTCTCAATATGATGATTGTGGTGCCTATGCCAAACTCCAGCGCTGGTTGATGTAATTTAAACTGCAACGAAAGCGCATTCAATGCAGGATCTGTATGGAAGCTCAATAGGATAGCCAGAGCAGGTAAGGAGGGAGCAAAACCTCCCTTATTAGAATAAAGGGAGGGGTAAAAGAATGCCCAGAGAACCTCAACCAATCAGGCTAGGCTGGGGGTATAAAACCCGCCTGCCAGGAGAGGAGAAGGCTCTGCTCTGGGGTTCTGGGAGGAAGGTGGATTAAACTGTCGAGTTCTCGCAGTAGGATTGATCCCAACATAGTTTCAGACCTTCTAGGCTAAGGACATAGCTAGAAGGGGCAGGAGAGAAAGGATTGTTTAGTTAGGGTATTATCTTTGGGTGCTTGTGTACTGAAACATTTGTAGTTTTCCTCAGAACACTTACTTTGTTTCCACACCTGTTACAGTTGTACAAATAAAGCTTCCTCTTTTGTTTTACTAGAGAAACTTTTTCAGCTTCACTATATTTTAAGCCAAGAGGATGTTACAGTTGCAAAGCGCTCTCTCCTCAGAAACCAGGGAAGCAGAGGCAAGGGACATTAAACAGCAAGAGGGCTGGTTACAGGAGCTTTAATTTAATAGGCAAGGGAAGAGGAGAGCTTTGCTGGCATACGCTTGCTGGCACGAGGCTTGGACAGACAATAAAAGTAAACACGCTCCCAAGAATATAACATTTTGAAAGCCTCTACAGATAAGGGGGCAGGGGAAGGAGTGGAAGTTGGCTCACACTGGTAGGATGGGTGCCACAAGGACATTCACACAAGGTGATTTTTCAACACGGAAGTGAATTCCATGCAGAACGATAACACACATTATCTATAAGTGTATAATTGCTTATTATGTAACAGGCTTCTTCCAAATATTTCCTACATTTTCTCTACAAACACCATACTAGGGATGTACAGGAATATTTGAAACATTCAAAATTCAATCGAATTCTTTTGAATTTGGCATTTGAATTTTAATTGAATGTCTATAAATTTGAATTTAAACATCCAAATGAATTTCAAATTTTTGAAACATTATTCAGACATTTGTATGTGAATGGATAACTTACACAATGTATACTTGTCCATACTCATCTTTCCCTCATCTGTACGCGGGATACATATGGGATGTGTACGGATGCCTAGGGGCACATACGAATGTTGTTGACATTCATATGTGCAAATATGGATAAAAAGATTCAAATGTATTTTAATAAAATCAAATGTGAATACATTCAAATTTTAAAAATTCAAATTGATTTGAATTTTCAGAAATTCAATTTGAATCAAATCAAATCCCCAAAATTGCATTTGTGCATACACCTACACCATACTACTATTCAGAATTTCAGCACTCCAAGAAGTGGTGCTGGAAGTTCCCAGGCTTCAAACCCTCCAGCAGCAGCAGCAGCAGCAGCAGCAGCAGCAGCAGCAGCAGCAGCAGCTTCAAGTGCTGGCCCAGCATGGGCAGGACTGCCTATTCCATTTTCTGCCTATGCTTTGTGATGCTGCTATCTTCATGTTGATATTCAGCTGTACAGCAAATTCTGCTATATCCTATTTCACAGAGATACATCAGTGCAGCTTATAAGACTATAATTCATTTAAATTCTCAGGAGCTGTTTGGAATGTCTATTTTTGGCTGCTTTAATCATTCTTAACCCATATTACCATGTCAGTAAAATATTATCGCTTCAGAAACCACTGATAGTTAACTTATGGTAGAGAAGAACTTCACTTTATTTTTGTAGCCACACATGGTAGCAATAGAATATTTATCATTATTCACATAATGATACAGTATCATAGTATTGTGTTTGAAATCCTTAAAGGATAACAGAGATTGATACCTTCTTTTCATTTCCCGATTAATATTAAATACAGTAAATTTCTTTGGAAAGATTGCAGGATAGAAACCAGTGAGTTGGGATCACTCAAGATCTTCTGATCTGTATCATGAAAGTCAGTCTAGAACAGTGCTGTCTGCATGGTGACGCTGTTACAGCCCAGCCCATGCACCATAATCCCCAAAGCTTGCATGAGCTTTGGGTTTGGCTTCTGAGAGTCCTTATGGCTAGAAGCAAATGCTCCTAGCCTTGGAGCCTCAAGGGTAACATTTGGCACACAACCAAAATGGGTCCCCTGGTAGCCTTCTGCACACATGCATATTTAAAATCACCCTTGCTTGGTAACATAAGCTGGTGAACCTGCTTAATCAGATCCACTTGTAATCCAAATCCAGGGCTTCTTGTCTGGTGCAGACAGAGTAAAATAATAGTGGGAGGGACCCCTCTAGTCCACACTAGCATGCAGACAGAGAAGAAGAAAAAGAAGAGTTGGCTTTTCTACTCTGATTTTCTCAGTCATTTAAAGGGACTCAAAGTGGCTGACAAAGCTCTCTGTTCTCCCCACAACAGAGCACCCTATGAGTTCAGAAGACATCTATGACTAGACCAAAGTCACCCAGCTGGCTTTGTGGAGGATTGCAGAATCAAACCCAATATTCCCAGATAAGAGTAAAGAGACCTTTTCACACTACAACTAAATGGCTGTACTGCAGGAAGGCTAGACCACGTGAGGACGGATTCCACATTCACACCGAGGCAGGTAAGGGACGCATGGGAACTCATCCTTACTTGCCTAGGTGCGAATGGGGAATCCATCTCCATGTGGCCTAGCCTGAAAAGGTGGACATGTGGGGTGGCATTCCCACCCTCAGCTGCCGCCCCAGCTGAGGACACTACCGGCCTGGTGTTGACCCACCCTCGAAAGTGGCAGGGGGAGACCAAACCACAGGTGTCTCGGTGTCCCGCTGACTGCTGCAGTCCCGATCAGACTGCAGCAGCCAGCAGTGAACCCCTAGGTGTCCATCACACCCAGGGGTTTGTACCCTCCACGTGTGATGCCTCCTTACCTCGCCGGGTCTGGGGTCCTCCTCATGCAGGCTGCACAGGTGCAAGCACTTCAGTAGGCAAGTCTCATGCTGACCTGATGTATTGGCATGGGGCCGAGCTACCAGAGTGCGTGCCGGCACACAGAGTGGCAAATAACTCTCAAAGCCGCGTGAGGAGGACCCCAGGCCCAGCAAGGTAGGTTGATTGTGTGGGCCTGCCAGCTGTTGGGCAGCTGGGGGTGGGTCCCACAGCTGTTTGGGAGGGAGAGTGTGAATGCTCTTCCCCCCGTACAGCTGTGGGACAGCCTAGGACGGCTGGGAATGGGTGTAGAGCACAATTTCATGCTCTAGACACAGAACGCGATTAGGACAGCTCTGGGATAGGCTGGAACAGTTCTGAACAGAAACGGCCACCAGCCAATATGTATGCTTTGTCTCAGAGTTGCCCTAATAGTGCAATAGAGGGCCTAGTGTGAATAGCCCTCTGCTGCCTAACCACTGGACCACAAAGGGGAATTTATGGAATAGTATTCTGGATCCAAGGTGCCAAAGTCTTAAGGCTTTTTCTACCTTCAGAAATATAAGTAGAATAGAGGAAAGCTAGCATGTTTTTTTAAATAGATTACAAGGGCCCCAAATGTAAATTAGAAGAAGATTAAAGTCTCTGAGGCTATATTACCCCAGATTGAAGATGCATTGCTTGTATTCTTGATTATGAAGAAATTACAGCTAAAGAAAAGACAATCTGTTTTCTAGGCTAGCTGAATTCCCTATGGCCTTTAGAAAAGGTTGGTAAAAATGAAAATAGACTCTTTGCATTATTGTTTTCTTTCACAAGCATTATCTCTACATCTATCTCACTGCCTCTGTATCTATTATAGTTTCATGATAGCCATATGAACTCAATAATATTTTTAAGCAACACTGCTAATATCCAAAATAAAAAGTTCTTTCTGATGTAACTTCAATATTGTGTCATTTTGAACAACTAACTTACCATAGTTCAAAGTATGTGTTTGGGTACCATACAATATTTTGGTAAGAAAAAAGTAATATTTAAAATTAAAAATAAGGAGGGGAGCATATCCTTTATTTGGCATCATTCTGTAGATTATCTATTTTTCAGAAAACTGCTATACAGAAAACTATGGCAATTTATTTTCATAAGAATGTCAGAAAACAGAAAAATGTTCCATACAATGCCAGTCCATACCCCCTCCATCACTTTTAGACTGCCTCCAGATGTTAACTGCTTAATCTGGGCCTTTTCTGCACTTGGCCTTATTCTGGGATATATCTTGGGATAGCAGTCTGCTGGCCACAAGTGAATGCAGACTGTGGCAGGCCTCACTTAGGGCCTTCCATAGTCTACACTAGCATGTGGATAGCAGGCCCCTGTTCTGAGATATATTCCAGAATACGTCCAAGTGCAGAAAGGCCTCTGGTTTTCAGCAATATTTCAGATTAACAATCCTGCAATTATTACATATTGCCCAGGTGGCAGACCTATAGCTTGGGGCAAGTGGAGGCATTTACCTGTGTGAACACTCACCCCCATCATGGCATGGATGCTTGCTCCCACAGTGGCATATTCTGATGGTGTGAAATACCCAGAAGTTCACTATTGCCACTCCATGCACATGCACGGCTGCCATTTTTTTTTAACCTGAAGCAATTCTGTACTTGCTTTCCCATCCATTGGACAGAAAAGATGCATTGAAGACTAATGTGTACTAGTGTTCACACTTAGGAACACTAAGGGTGTTTTTCCACTGTGCTCCTTTAATCCAAATCCAGGGCTTCTTGTCTGGTGCAGACAGAGTAAAGTAATAGTGGGAGGGACCCCTCTAGTCCACACTAGCATGCAGACAGAGAAGAAGAAAAAGAAGAGTTGGCTTTTCTACTCTGATTTTCTCACTCATTTAAAGGGACTCAAAGCGGCCTGGGTCACGCGTGCCCGTCCGCAGCCTTACCTGCAGGCTGCCAGGTCGATTCTGCCTGCAGGAGGCCTGGCATGCTGTGTGCATGTGCGCGGTGCAGCCCCTGATTGGCCAGCCACCCGTGAATGTGCAGATGGCCTGGTGAGGCCTGGAGGGTGTCTGGCCAATGAGGGGCCGTGCCACACACATGCACACAGCATGCTGGGCCTCCTCCAGGCAGAATCAACCTGGCAGCCTGCAGGGAAGGCCGCGAACGCGTGCACATGACGTGGGGGGTGTTGGGGGGTGTAGGGTGCAGGTTCCCTGGCACTAGGAACTGCGATCTCAGCTTCTGGGGTGAGTGGGACTCCAGGGAAGCCACCCAACAGCTTCCCCACCCTTGGCTCCAAGGGAGCCAACTGGGGAGGCCGGAGGGGAGGGTCTTCGGCTTGAATGGGCTGAGAAGTTCCACCTGCCGGAGGATGGATTGGAATGGGTGCTGATGCATCTGCACAGCACCCACTCCATCTCCACAATCTGTCCTTCCCGTGCATGTGTGGACATACAGGGTTCCCTCAGATCCATCACAAATAGTGATGGATCTACCGAAGGACAGATTCGCCAAAGAGTGGATCTATTAAATCCGCTTTCGGTGGCAAGTGCAGAAACACTCTTTGTCTTCTCTAACTCTGTCACTCTGTCTGGCAGCTCAGGAGGATCTATTTCATGTTGCCCACCATTGATTCTCATTATTGATATGTCTTCAAAAAGTTACAGAATTGCATTCAGAGTGTTCAAAAAATAAATAATTCATATGCATATTCTTATTCTTAATTTAATTTTCATAGTTACAGCTGCGGTCATAGACAAAGGTCTGGTGTTTGTTGCTGAATGCAAAACATAACAAAAACAGAATAGCACAGCTTGCTGAATATAATGACTATAAATAAAACTAAAACTTTCAAAATTCAATGCAGTAATACAGAATTAGATGACAGAAACCTATACTAGCAGTCTGTGCAGAGCCCATTCCTTTCACTGTGGACATATTTGCATAGAAATGTGAACACCACGTTCATTTAAAGGTGAAGCAAAGTGAAGAGGCAGTCAAACAAGCTGTGTTTCCAAGTAAGAGTAAATGTAATTGACAGAGTTGCTGCTATTGTTGTCATGTAATAAAATAAACCAGAGCAAACTTCAGAGAAAGGTTCATCTTGTTTTAAGCACCCTCCTTTTAAACAGAACAAAACAAAAAAACAGAGTAATAACATTAGCCCAGTTTGTTTGTGCTCCTTCCCACTCAACAATTTTGATAATGGAAAAATACCTTGTGTGGAGAAGCACAAGGGGGGGGGGACGGACCATATCTCCATGCTCTTTATGTATATACTTGCAGTAAGTGAATTATTTGTTTTGTTAATCCAAAAGCCAGGGAGAAATTTCCCACCCTCTAGATATAAGACCAAATTGAACCAGTTCAGTTAGAACTGAGGGTGCATTCCCACTCAGCTTTTAAAGAGCTTTGAATTTGTTTTCAAAGCTGGCCATACTCAAAAGGATTGGAGGAATCCACATCTTCTGAGGATTAAAGGTCCCAGACTGTGGATTATCTGTATTGAATCAAAAGAATTCTGGCTGTGGGATTTACAAATAATCCTCTTCTTTTTGCAAATGGAAACGCACATGGTTTTTTAGGGGTATTCTCCTCAGTTTCCCCTGAGCCAATGAGAACGTGTAAAGGGAATCTTCCACTGGCTGAAAGGGAAGGTGATGGAGGGGAAGAATGAACAGCCTGCAGAGTTGTAAGAAATGTATCAGGCTGTGATTTTACATATTTCCCTTTCAGTTTCTCCATTAGCCCCAACCTCCTTCCTCTGCTCCCTAAATGAAGTGCTTCTCTTGATTTGTGCAGTATTGGCACTCAGGAAGCTTTAGGCAGTGAGCAATGATGGTGAGGCACACTGGCTGAGCTGGCAGCAGCAAGCAATGATGGCAGGGTGTGTTGGCTGAGCTAGCAGCCTCTCCTTCTGCCTCCCAGTCCCCCCTTTTTCTATTAACTGCTCCAGGTGGGCAGGCTGCGAGCGTAATGCTCAGCTGCTGCTGCCGCTGCCAGGTCTCCATCACAATCAGCGACAGGTGCTTATATAGGGGTTGGGCTTGAATTTTCCACCCCAATGACATCAGGCTATGACAGGGAGGAGGGGCGGAGGGAGGGGAGGGGGTTCCCCACTGTGAGTTACATTAAAAGCTTGGAGTGGGAATGGGAAAAACCAAGACCTTGCTGCTGATTCAAAAGACCAAGATTTAAACCCAGATTTTTTTGGGAGGGAGTGGGAACTTGACCTTAGTGACTAAATTGGGTTGACCTCAAATTGAAGTATCCAGTTTGGAAGTGGGAGGTAGTGGTGGTGATTCAGACCCAAATAGAATCAAATAGGTTTCTATGAACCAATCAAACTAACTGGATCAAACAAATCTGGTTGACATTTGTCAATATTCTGCCCTTCTAAATATATATATTTAGCAGGGTAGAATATATATTTGTGGTGTGGGAGTAACAAACTGACTCAGATCTGCTTGAGGTTCACACCAAATTGGCTTGACCCTGTTCTAACCTGTTTGAGTCTGAGGCACATCCCCATGCACGTTTGGTATGGTTCTGAATGCAGGGGATCCCCATGCATTTTGGATTTGGTCTGCGGAAAGCGCCGAAGGGTTTGGCGCTGTTTGCATGGGGATGCCTCCATCCGTGCCCAACTTGCACCTAGCCCACGTTGCTGGTAATGGCATGGTGACACCCAAGATTCAATCTCGGTTCCACACCCAGTCCATGCGAGGCCAATTGGTGCCCAAACAGCGCCCCAAACAGCTTGTATGGGGATGCAGCCTGAATCAGTTTGAACCAAAGCACCTTTGTTAGGTATGTACTGTGTACATCTCTAGCAACCTCCTTTGCCTTCCCTTGAGTCCTCATGGATGTCGTGATTAAGCAATCAACTAATTAGGCAGCAGATCAACCAGCAGCCTTCTTTCTGAAACAGTTTCCCTTAAATAGAAAAAAGACCTTGAAGAGCAGAGAAGCAATCTGGATAATATAGAGTGTTATTTTCCTTTTTCCTTTGGGTTTGGAGCCTTCAGTATTTTTTCTGCTGAGAGACTGCTGGCATTACTTTTCAAACCCTTAGGTGACAGAGGTAGTTGAAACTGGAGGTGGAACTAGATGGACAACACATTAATCACAATTGCTAAGGTAGAAGAGAAACATAAAAATGGGTTGGATTCTATGATGAAAACACTTCGGCGTCAAACATCTGGCCACAGAAATATCGGTACAGCTTCACTCTTTCCTTTCAAAGACCAGAATGCTTTTTTTGGGGGGGGGAATAGGTATTTTTGTGTTTTTCATCCAAAATTACATCCCTTTCATTTCACAGCAGTGACTTTTGAAAGTAAGCATGGATAAAATTTTAGAATGGATCCAGAAATTTTCCATTCACTAAAAATTCACTCCTACAAATACTGTTTAATTCAACCACCGGTGTGTTCTACTCTATTTCCTTCCCCCAGAAAATAAGAAATCATATTCCTTTTGATGATACTGCTTCCTTAATGATGTTCAGAAAGCATACCTTCCTTGTTAGAACTTCACTCCTTTTCATCTACCATCAAAACAAAACAAGAAAAGACTCTGGAATACATTCTGAAGCCTGAAGTAAGCTATATGGATACATTTATTTTCTTTTATTTTTTATCTTGCATAGACGACATGCAGTAGATACCTTCAGAGTATTTGTTGGTGATGTACATATAGCCAAAGCAGCCATCTGGCTGGCACAGGGAAAGTGTCATGTAAAATTTAAATTATGACTGGCCGTGTGAAATATTGATAGCAAAATCTTTAAAAACGACTGCTGTGAAATATCTTCCTCAACCATACATATTTAATAAAGCATAATTGCTTTTAGAATACTCCTCAGGTCTATGGTTTTCAGTATATAAAAACAGAAACATTCCTGCTTATCTCCCATTATCAATTCAGTTTTGGTGTAAATTATCAGGCCATTTAGATCAGACCTATCAGACCTCTAGCATCATTAAGCTATTAGATTTTACTTAAAAAACAAACAAAGAAACAAAAATATATTCTTTCTGAAATATATTCATTATTTCTTCTACTTTATATTTGGCTGTGTTAAGTACAAAATAAAGATGTTTTAAAGAATTTAACCTTAGAATATGCTTGTGACAACTTGATCCCACTCCCCCATAAACTCTTATTGACAGAGTAACACAGGTGAGGCAGTGGCGGTCCAGCCGTACAGTCCTACTGCCTGCCAATGGGCTGGTGTCTGTATTTGAACTAGACCCCCCCCCCTCACCCAGGTGTCCCACTTCAAAGGCTTATAGCCAAGCCTTCTCCCTAAAGCAGCAAAATAAACACTAGTATAATATAACACCAACTGTTTATTTACAAGCAGATAAATAAATAAATAATAAGTGGTAGCAAAATATAAAGATTGCTCAATATTGCTTAAGTAGTTCAAAAGAACAAGTAATTGTAAATAGGATTCAGCTTAGCTCTCCCCAAGCTAGTCCCATGAAAGTAAAATGAATAGCAAAAGCCTCCAGCCCCTGAAGGAACTTTTCAGGTGTTCAGCTTGAAAGTCCTTCCTAAAATAAAGATCAAACCCTAGCAGAATAGCTAACTGCTAACCAGGAGTGCATTGGCTCAAACCAGAGCCAAGAAGCCCCTTTCAGCATCCCTGCATTTACCCACTTGCGCCCTGAAGTCGACCCTTAAGATAAGCCCAACCTTCCTTCTCTTTCCCCTTGCCCCACAAGCAGTAAGCACACAGGCTTAGAAGGTTGAAGAGTTCAGCAAATTCCCCCAATGATCAATCCCCTGCAAAACCTGCTCAGACAAAGATTCACAGAGCTCTGGAACTTGGCTTTATATACAGCAAGATCCCATCACTCTGATTGGCTGGATTTGGTGCTGACTGAGAGAACTCCTCCCTCCTGTCACTCAGTCTTGCAAAGTCCCTGGGACGCTTTCCTGCCCTTTTCAGCTAGCAGCCAATGCTTGCAAAGAGCCCGGGAAGATATTTCCCACCCTTTTTGCAGCTTGTAGAAGATGTTTGCAAAGGGCCTGGGAAATCTTCCCACCCTTTGCAGCCTGCAAAAATGAATCTGTCACAATGTTTGTTTTAAAACAGTTCATTTTTTATCTCCAAAACCATATCACTATTACCAAAATAAATAAAATGAACACATATTACACTAATTTCTGCCTGAGTTATTTTTTTATAATAAACATTTCAAAAAGGTCTTTAGAAATCTTTGAAAACTTTTTCATTTTTAATTGAATACCACCTGTCTGTTTCTAAGTATTATCTGAAGTTATTTTTACCTCCATAAAAGAAAGTACTTTTTAGCTTTTTAGCTTTTTAGCAGCCTAGCAGCCTTTTGTTTTTCTTGCACACAAAAGCAAAATACACAGCACTTACTCACCATGAGGAATTAACCTGACATCAGCATTAGGATAAGGCTCAGGGACTCTGTACGATGAACAACAGAGACCATGTGCAATACAAAAAACCATGCCTCGTATCAAAGTAAAAAAAAAAAATATATCAAAGGTATCATAAAAGGTAATTCACATATATACAAGGAATTAAACTATTATAGACAAGATATATTGTGGAAGCAAAAAATATTTTTGCATGTAGACTTGCATTTTCCAGGAGTGAATTCCATATGTGTGATTTTTGACCTTGCATGGATATCATTTGGTATGTGATGCATCTCATTCTTACTAATCTCATCCCTGCCTAAGTCAGTTTGATAGTGTCAACAAATCCTTGTGCTTCCAGGACTGAAAAATAACTTTCTTTGCAGCTAGCAATAATTTAACAACAACAATATGATTAACACTCTATGCATTGTACTGGAAAACATGTCTTTGTAAACATGCAATGTACAAATTTGGGGCGTCGTATCAATGTGTCACATGTAATTAAGGAAATTTCTTGCTCTACTATAAACCAAAAAGATAGAATTATAGGGTATGATCACCACATACAATTGAATTAGTTTTCCACTGTGGAGAAACCACACCTAATGGGAAAATTTGTAGCAAATGTACAGTAACACCAATCTTCAAAAAAGGATCCAAGGGTGATCCAGGCAATTACAGACCAGTTAGCTTAACGTCAGTTCCATGTAAGGTGATGGAAACCATCATTAAAGACAAAATTAGTGTGCACATGGAGGAGCAAGCATTGCTGAACAAAAGCCAGCATAGCTTCTGCAAAAGTAAATCATGCCTCACAAACTTGTTGGAATTCTCTGAGAGTGTAAAAAAACATGTGGATAAAGGTGAACCAATAGACATTGTCTATCTGGACTTTCAGAAGGCTTTTGACAAAGTCCCACATCAAAGGCTACTGAGTAAACTCATCAGCCATGGAATAAAAGGACAAGTTCTGTCCTGGATTTGTGACTGGCTTAAGGGCAGGAAGCAGAGAGTAGTAATAAATGGCAAATTCTCAGGGTGGAAAGAAATAAAAAGTGGGGTCCCTCAAGGCTCAGTGTTGGGACCAATGCTTTTTAATTTATTCATCAATGATCTAGAAGAAGGGGTAGATAGTAAAATAACAAAGTTCGCTGATGATACTAAATTATTTAGGGTATTAAAATCCAAAAGAGATTGCCAAGAGCTCCAGAGGCATCTCTTGGCATTGGGTGAGTGGGCAACCAAGTGGCAAATGTGCTTTAATCTTAACAAGTGCAAAGTAATGCACATCAGGGCCAAGAATCCAAATTATGTCTATAAACTGATGGGGTCTGAGCTTTCTGCAACACACCAGGAAAAGTATCTCGGGCTTTTGATGGACAGTTCAATGAACTGTTATTCCATGGCTGATGAAGTGTCATTTTGCCTCTTTATAAATCTATGGTAAGGCAACATTTGGAATATTGTGTACAATTCTGGTCACCGCACCTCAAAAAAGATATTGTGGAACTGGAGAAGGTGCAGAGAAGGGCAACCAGAATGATTAAGGGGCTGGAACACCTCCGTTATGAAACCAGGCTACAATGTCTAGGTCTCTTCAGTCTGGAGAGACGGCATTTAAGAGGGGACCTGATTGAAGTATATAAAATCATGCATGGTGTAGAAAAGGTGGATAGAGAAAATTTATTTTCTCTATCACATAATACTAGAACCAGGGGGCACTCTATGAAGCTGATGGGTAGAAGAGTTGGATCTGACAAAGGGAAATATTTCTTTACCCAGAGGGTCATCAGCTTATGGAACGTGCTACCTTTGGGGGTCGAATTACCCTTTCAGAGGGGTCGCGATGAGCCTCCCGCCACCCTTCCCTCCCACTTCCCAGCTGCTTCGCCCCCGTGGTTGGGGGTCCCCACAACATGAGGAACTCCATTAAGGGGTCATGGCATTAGGAATGTTGAGAACTGCTGCCCTAAACTATTACAATTCAAGATTTTTGAATGAGTCACTCGGATGGACAGGCAGGTTTAGCAAACAAGTTCTATGCTAGTGTATGAAATGATGGCCTAAACAGAGAGGAGCCAGTTTTATGGTGGGAAGTGGCTGGAGGAGTGAGAGCCAATGGGAAGTACTGTATCATACCTGGGAGATAGACAGATTGTGTATTCACAGGGGAAGGATGGGGGCAGAGCAACACATTTTGCTCTTGATTCAGATTTCAGGACTTGTTTAATTGTGTTGTGAGAACAAGTGTACTAGAAGTCCATTAAGTCTTTTGGGTGCACTCTTCCTGATGTGCAATTCATCTACCTTAAGCACAAGGTAAGGGTTTGGTGTAGTGAACTTCTCTCATTGGATGCTAAAAGTTGATCTCTCTGCACTATGTTTCAGGTTGTGTTTTTGTGTACATCTAGCCATTTCTTTGAAAGAGACAACCCAGGAGCATGATGCCCATCCCAGGTGACTATTCTAAACAATGAGACTTGGGGCCTTTCTGCACAGGCTCTAAAAACAGATTTAGAGCCAGATGCGGGAAGGATTTGGACATGGCATCATCACAGGGAACTGAATTAGGGTCCCTTTGAGGACGCCACATCCGCACATCAGTGCGCAAAACCGGTTGCTTAAACTGGTTTTGCCACCAAATCCTACCCAGATGTAAGACCTGAAAAAAATCAGGTCTTACATCTGGCTTTCCCCCTTAAACTTTTTTGAAAGCGAGCGCTTTCTGCACTGCCAAGGAAAAAGCCGGATTGCCAGTGCATGCCCAGCTGTCAGAGAGGCAGAGCACATGCCCTGCATCTCTGACAGGTGGGCAAGTCCAGTGGCCGGCTTCTCTGCCTTTGCCCTGGCAAGACAAACGGCAATCAGCCATTCTGTGGCCAGGGGAAGGTGAGTCCTACTCCCACCTCCACCCCGCCAAGGGTCCCATGAGCACGCCATCCGCCTTACCTTGTCGTCGTCGGCCCAATTCTGGGGCTGGCAGGGCCGGCGCCGATCGCGCATTTGCGCACCACAAACTACAGTTCTCAGCAGCACCCACCCCAATCTGTTTCCCCATCTGGCCCTGCCGCCGCCACCCCGCACGTGTGCATACACGTGGGGCCTCCGAGAATCTGACCCTATCTGGGTCAGATTCTTTTTTATAACGTTCCGCCTGAAAACGGATCTTTGAGATCTGTTATCCAGTGGCACGTGCGGAAAGGCCCTTGGGTTGCCTTCCTGTTGCTGTTCCGCAATCTTTTGTGACCACTTAATGCACTATGCAAGTGCAATACCAGCAGGTTGATTTATCACCCCAGGGTGATTCAACATAATAAGCACTCTTAGTGATGAAATCTCACTCTCTTTTCAGTGTGTCCTGACAGCATTCTTGGGGAAGCTTTGAACCAGTTTGAGGCAGGGGGATGTTGAAACATCCCATGGTGGGACAATCCTCAGCCATCTTAGGAATGACCACCATGGTACTATAAATGCAGCCTTATTCCTGTAACCTATCCAATCAAAGCCGCAGTGTCTCTCTGCTCCATTTCATTAATGCACAGAAATATATCACTAATGCAGAGAAATGCCCCATCCCCAATGTGGATTCATAACTTGCATATATATTTGCATGGCTCATCTATACCCAGAGTTTCTCTGTGTGTAAAAAGGGGGGAAGGGTTGAGATCATATAAAAACATAGAAGTACGTTTTAAGGCAAAATATTTTCTTTAAAACTCTATAGTAACATGCCCTTTTATAGCAGAGCTTTGAAGTAAAAAAAAAAAAATCTATTGAAACTTTTAAGCTGGAAAAATATTGCTTAAAACAGACTGTTTCAATTACTTGGCAGTGGCTATAATTTTAACCTCCCTTTAACTCCGCTGAACTCAGTAGCACTTATTGTGAGTAGACACAGAACAAATTTAGACATCCATGAAAGACTCCATCAGGACGAAGTGCACAAGCCCTGAGACACCCAATACCACCCTGAGAAGGGAGGCAGGGTGAATTGATTTCAGATGAGATTTCCTGCTCTGAAGTAGCCATGTCCCATTTATTCGGATTTCTGTGATCGTCACAGAGGACTGAACATTGGGCCAGCTGCACCAGTTTCAGGAGCTTTCAAAGGATTGTGTAAATGATCTCCACTACAACCAATGGCATTGAGAAGGGAGTTGTCAGAATGTACCGCATTATGCCAAATGTAGGTCAGTCAAGACAATCATGTAAATTTAAAAGGAAAGCTACTTTGCCACAGAATAAATACATAATAAAATTACTCAAATCTGTGTAGAGCTAGTGAATTGGTCAGAGATATAAAGTGTTTCTGAAGAAAAATTGCATTTGGCCTGAAACCAGTTCAGTGATCTTTGCTATTTCTTGGTTCCTTGCAGTGAAAACCCACAATTTCTAAGCAATTATAATGGTTTTTATGTGACTTTAAAGCTAATATCCATGCAACAGGTGACAGTGTTTGCAGCACTCTTTGTACAACACTTGCTACTAGACCAAATCAGAATCAGAGATTCCCTAGCAGTGATTTTTAACAGCATCCACACTCATGAAGATTGCAGCCACTTGGAATCTGCCATTTTGATCTTTATGAGTGGAGGAGACTGCTTCCTGCCATCAGGAGCAAAGCCAAGGATTATCTGACTGTGATCTTGAAAATGGAAAGGAGGAATGCTTGCTCCCACCCTAAAAATTGTCTGAAATCTTCATGCCTGGGGACTGGGGCTGCCTCCCTCCCATACCATTAATATGATCTGTAATCTTGACACCAGAGAAACACTCTGGGATATCTTTTTTGTGCTCTGCCATTCAAGAGCATAGGGGGAAGGGAGGGGAAAGACTATGGCATGATAATAGTATAAGGACATAAGAAATTACCTACTGGAGCAGACCCATCTAGTCTAACAGCCTGCTCTTGTAGTGGTCAACCAGCCACCCAAGAAATCCCACAAGTAGGAAATGAATGCACAACTTGCTCTGCTTGCAGTCTTCTAGAAACAGACTCCTCCTAGCAGCCTGAAATTTCCTAGAAGCTCTGCTTGCAGTCTGCTCCACTTGCTTTGCCTACAGTTTTCCAGCAGCTGACCTTTGTAAGCACACCACCTCCTACGCTTCCTGCACACAGATTATGCCATGAAGTGGATGGGTCCTGTAGGTGCTGCCCCCTTATGACAGATCCAGGGATCCATAAAGGTGTGCTAAATTGTATCTACCAATTAAGGTCCTACTAGAGGATGATCATGAATGTCACAACAACATGAAAAGCCATAGCTCAAAAGATAAGTAATTCAGAGATTAAATTCTACTTTCCCACCAAAGAAAATTTAATATAAAATGTGAAGGACTAAACAGAAGAAACCCACAAGACCTGGGCCCAATGCTTCCCCCCCCCCCACACACATCTGCTTTAGATATATAGTTCTGTTCATAAAATCTGTGACAATTGCCTATCAATTTGCATTCTATAAACAAATCTCTTTGGATGCTATGCATTACAAACTATTCATTTCTGCCACATACTACTTAAATATTCAGAAATAATGACATCCCTCAGAGATGGATTAATACCATCCTGTCAGGAAGAACGGCTCCTTCAGTCTTAACAACTGAAATGGGCAGTCATGAAAATGTGTTACAAGTAGTAGTTGCCCCCAAACACTAAAATATGTGAGACAGCCAATTATTGACCCAAATAAATATTCATACTTATTTTTAATATCATGCTACATGTCAGTGTACCCTATTAGCTGTATGCAAAACTAAAGATGTGTAAATCCCATTTGTTTTAGAACAGTCCAAATTGGGTAGTTCAGTTCAATCCTGATTGATTTGAACTAAACTGCCCCATGTTTGAAAGGAGCTGCTTCAGTTCAAACCAAACCAGGGCATATTCTGTTGAGCACAACTGAACTGAATGGTTTGATTAAAACTGTCCTAAAATGACCCTATTTGGGCCTTTTGTTACAATCAAGAATTGAACAATTCTGCCCAGACCTGTGAAATCACACAATTGCATGATTCTCAACTATTAAAACAAATAATAATAAAAAAACAAACAGCTCTTGAACTATTTGAGTTTGATCTTGAAGGAGGTCAACATGTTCTATCTGGTTCTAGAGCAAACCAAACTCAAAAGGTTTGGTTCAATTCAAACTGAACCTTCAGTTTTGAGTTTGTATGTATATCTTCATAAACTTTCCTATTTTAGCCAAATGAGTGACTGGTAGGTGTTCCTTTACCTGAGGCCTATTTGCACGAGGGCTTCTGTAGCATGATTAGGCCAGCCCTCGGACAGAGCATTCACTCTGCCGGGAGGACGGTTCCATCTGGAACCATCCTGGCGCATCCCAGGGCAGCTTAATCCTGGCCAGAGTGTAGAGCACAAAATTGTGCGATACACCCGGCCAAAGCTGTCCTTGGCTGTCCCAGAGTATCCAGCAGGGATAGCATTTGTACTCTCCCTGCCATACAGCTGTGGGCCTGGCCAAAGCCCCTTTTGAGGGAGGGGTGAGACTAGCCTGTCTCTCCTCAGTTCCTGTGGGCTTTAGTTGACTCAAATAGGTCAGCAGGAGCCTGCAAGGACACCCTGGGCCCTCTCCCCACCTCCCCCCATACCGGCATGCACGTCTTACCTTTTTGGGGTCCTGTTCTGAACTGGCAACCCTTGGGTGGGCAGGGCTTGCCAGGTTTGGAGCACAGCCACCTTGATTGAGGCACCTGCAACCCATGGAGGCTGAACACTGGCCAGACCCTGGCTGCTGGCAAGTGGGTAGATAGCGACCCAATGGCAGCAGCAGAGGGTGGGGCCTCCAGCCTGAGCATCCACCTTTTCAGGAATCTGCCTTTTCAGGTATGGTGTGATGTGTGGTGTGATGTGGGTCTGATGTGTGGCGGGACAAATCACACCACACATCACACCACACATCAGACCCACATCACACCGCACATCACACCTCACCGTAGATCATACCACTTTGCCCCCCCCCCACATCATACCACTGGCATGGTACCACCGGCATGCCACAAGGCTGGGCTTGCTCTGATTGGCTTGCTCTACAGCCAATCAGAGAGCACCCGGCTGCACAGGCGTACTTGGCTCACCATTTCGGGAGCCAGGAAGAAGGAGGTAGGTCTGTGCACACATGTGCACATTCCCCTTTAGGACCATCCTTGTGGGGGGGGGGGTGCCAAGGGGGTCCTTGTGGGCCCTAGGGGACCCAATACTGTCCCCTAGAACTCGCAGGGACCAGGGAAGGCCGGCCTTTTCATCCAGAATGCGTGGAGGACAGTTTTCCATTCACACCTTGACAGGTAAAGGATGGTTTGGGAACACTTCGCTTACTGCCCAATGTGAATGGGAAACTGTCCTCCACACATTCCGGCCAAAGCGCCCTACAGCTGTCCTAGCTGTAGTGTGAAAAGGTCTCTGCTGCTCTACAGCTATCTTAGCTGTAGTGCAAAAAGGCTTCTGCTTCTTCCATCTACAAAGAAAGCTATACAGTGCCTGACAAAAGTTCTGTCGCTTATCCATGTTGTTGAAACCAAAGCCTATAACCTGACTTAAAATTCATCCATTGGTTTTAGAAATGACTCATATGAAAGCTGAAACCCTCCCAAATGAGGTTTTTAAAAAGAAAATAAATTTGCTTCACTGCTGAAATATTGATCATTTAATGAACACAGAAAGGTCAGATTTTGGCTAGACAAAAGTTTTGTCACCTTGTCATATAATGCACCTAATCCTAGTTTACAGCCTCACCTGTGCTCACTAATTGATCAGATAATTAGTGGGTGTGTATAAAAAGAACTCCAGCACTCCAGACCTTCACTTGAACTGCAACTTGACCTCTGACAACATGCCAAAAATCCACGCTGCGACCAAAGCCCTGATTATCAGGAGACTGAAGACCAGATCCTCTGCAGAGGTTGCTGGCACCTTTAATGTGTCTCAGCGTCAAGTACAAAGACTTACAAAAAGATTTGAAGAGACTGGAGATGTTTTTGACAAGCTCAGGTCTGGCAGACCCCGCAAGACGACTGCTCAGGAGGAACGTTTGTTGGTTCAAAAATCAAAAGCCAGCCCTTCTTCCACTGCAGCAGAGCTCCAACAGGCCTGGTCACCTCAAGTCCCTGTGTCAACTAGAACAGTTTGTAGGATTCTGTCTCGAAATGGCCTCCATGGTCGAATCAGTGCCCAGAAGCCAGCACTAAACAAAAGGCAATTAAAAAACCGTGTGGTATTTGCCAAGGCCCACAGCCTACTAAATGGATGGACGCTGGAAAAGTGGCAGAAGGTGGATTTCTCAGATGAATCTTCAGTTGAATTACACCACAGCTGCCGCAAATACTGCAGGAGACCTACTGGAGCCCGTATGGATCCAAGATATACCCAGAAAACAGTTAAGTTTGGTGGTGGAAAGATCATGGTCTGGGGTTACATTCAGTATAGGGGTGTGCGAAACATTTGCAAGGTGAAAGGCAATATCAATAGCCTAAAATATCAAGACGTATTAGCTACCTCTTACATTCCCAATCATAAAAGGGGTCAAATTTTGCAGCAGGATGGTGCTCCATCTCATACATCCATCTCTACATCAAAGCTTCTCAAGGCAAAGAAGATCAAAATATTAAATATGGCTCTAATAGCACCACAACTTCATTCACCAATGTTATGAAACATATCTTTGTATTTGAAGTGAATTATCTGTTTGATTTTCACATTACTTTTTGTGGGCGACAAAACTTTTGTCTCGCCAAAATCTGACCTTTCTGTGTTCATTAAATGATCAATATTTCAGCAGTGAAGCAAATTTATTTTCTTTTTAAAAACCTCATTTGGGAGGGTTTCAGCTTTCATATGAGTCATTTTTAAAACCAATGGATGAATTTTAAGTCAGGTTATAGGCTTTGGTTTCAACAACATGGATAAGCGACAGAACTTTTGTCAGGCACTGTAATGAAGAAGCCCACTGGGAATAGGAGGAAAACTTTATATTCTGGAAGGATTAAAGAACAGTTAAAGTGTGATTGAGTAAAAAACAAGATTGGCATCTTTTACTCACAGCTTGTTGTTAGATGACATCATATAGTCTCCTATAGTTTTACTCATCGATTGTATTTCTTGGTTAAATCATATAATAGGTTTAATTCAAAGAATAAACAGGTGCTCTGTTTTTTAAACTTAGGCTGCATTCCCACTCATGCTAAAAAGCAATTTCAAAATGATCTGAACTTTCTTTGTTCCCATTACCAATTTGGTTCCCGTGTTTTATAAGGAGTAAATTGCTAAAAACCGCAATAAAAAACACCTGTATTGTCAGGTGTTTTTTTTTTCCGTTTTTGCTTCTAAATGCTTTTTCTTTATTCCTTTGGGAATGGTACAGCAGTATTGGGGCAGATCCGTCATCAAACGGGTGGGCCTAAAGCCTTTTTCCCTTGCAGAGCACTTCACATAACAGTTTCATTTTCAGCCACTTCACACTCCCTGATAACAAGTAATAATTCACCCACTCCACACTGATAACAATGTTTCATTTGCCACCCACAGTTCCCCTCACTTTCTCCTTTTTCTGCTGAAAGAATTTTGCTTTTTTGCATCCCCGCAAGATGAGCCCCGGAGTGGGCAGGGAAGGCTTTGGCAGCACCTGCTTGTCCCCTCTGGCACTTGTTCAGAAATATTTTTAAAATTCTTGGCTGCCTGCTCTCATTTGGGAGGAGTATTTTTATAAGGGCATCAGAGTTCACTAGGGTAGGTAGCCAGGGGCAAGGCCTCAAGAGTCCTGCGGGGGAGTGCTCAAGTGTGTGTGTGTGTGTGTGTGTGTGTGTGTGTGCAGGAGCATTTGGCTCCCTTTTATCTTCCCTTCTTTATGAGAAAGCAAGCCTGTGATCAGGAGGAAGGACACAAGGGTTGAAATCGAGAAGGCTGGTTTTGTTGTTTGGTTTTGTTGTTTGTTTGTTTTACAAATCATGATTAAAATAAGAAGGGCATCCATGGGGGTCTGTGGGAATCAAACAGGCAGCAAAAGCAGAAGGGAGTGGGAGCTGGGATTCCCCACCCTTGGCCACATCATCGGATCAAACCCAATGGGGAGGGAGGGGTGGGCAAAGGGTGGGGAGGAAAAAGAATCTCTTTCCCCATTGTGTTTTTTGTAAGTGTTTTCTGTAGGGACATGATTCAGGGTTGAATGCAATTGCCAGATGCACAATTGCAATGGGTTTTGTTGTTTTGTTTTTACAACCATTTTGAACAGCTCAGGTGGGAACACAGCCTTAAAAGCATAATGTACTTTCTCTTGTCATATCACAAATAAAAATAAGTTAAACTGCCTGAATTATTAAATGATTGCTTTATTGCAGTTGCCACCCTTATGTGGAAACTGAAGGCTGGTAAATATAAATACATTTCAAAAAACAAATAGAGAATTGGAAGCAATGTTTGCAAACTTCTTTAGCTATAGTCTGGAACAGACTTAACTAAACAGATGGTAAGTATCAAAAGTCAGAGAGAGAGAGAGAGCAGTGTGTGTTTGTGTGTGTGTAGCAGGCGGTGTTCAGCACTCATTTCTTTCTTTGAGTTTTTGACTAATTTCATCCTATATCATCTATCTGTCTATCTATCTCTATCTTTATCTCTGTCTCTATCTCTATATCTATCATCACCCCTTCATAGGTCAATAACTTGTTATAATGGGGCTTCCACATCTCAATAAACTATAAGCTATGTCTTACAAGGCCAATCAAGATTGATAGGTCATAGTGAAGAGTTCTGGTAAGGTGAGATCCCTTGGAGAAGGAAATGACAAATCTCTCTAGTATCCTTGCTAAGAAAACACCATGGAAAAGCAAAACAGACAAAACATAATATGACTTTAGAAGACGAGCCCCTCAGGTTGAAAGGTTACTGAGGAAGATTGGTGGTCAACTACATGTAACTATAGAAAGAATGAAGCAGATAGATGGGTCTGGTGGTGAAAGGAAAGTTTGATCTATAAAGAACAATATTGGGCTGTAGTGGTAAAATGGACTGCTTTCAATTAAAGCCAGTTCCCACCTTAAGGACTCCAAAAGGGCACATTAAATACTTGGTGTGCAGTATTTAAAGTAAGTGTGTAGTGCACAGCATTGACATGAGTAAAACCTAGAAGGATGACATTTCTTGGTGTGTCAATTGCAAAATTAATGGTAAACAGCCTAAATACTGATAGTGTTTATCAGTGTTCAATTTTTGGCAGTTATTTACCATATAATGTTAAGACAGTCCATGTACAGAAGATGACTTATTTTACCACTTTGATATTTCATAAACACAGTTTCTCTTCTTCAGTATTATTGTCAGTGGTGTTATAGTAATGATGAATAGCAGAGACAAAAGGGAATCACCTTGAAATATTTCATTTTTGATACTGACTGTAAACAGTTCTTTGCCATTAACTATTAATAGGGTGTCCCAAAATAGCTTTGCTGTTGACAGGAATTGTGTGTTACTGTTGCTAGTTTTGGGGATTTCTAAACATTTCAGTTGTGTGACAAATAAAAGGCTTTTTAAAATCCCTCCCTCCATTCCTTTTTTCTTTTTCTTTCTTTCAAAAAATATTTTACCTGTTAGGAATAATTTTGTTCGTCAGTTTGCCAATTTCTTTTGGACTGAATTAGTCTTTTGGACTGAATTAGCAGTTACTTTAGTCAGTCATATGGGGAAGAGTCAATTTGAACTAAAATCTATATTGGGAATGATCCTAGTCCTACCCGAAGTAAACCGAATGTGTGGGGGCAAGCCCTCAGTGAAGCGTGGATGGTCCTGTCTGGATCTCTGTAGTAATGGCCATGTACACCAGGTCATTGGTATGATGATCAGCAATACGTTGCGTGACAAAACAGCTGGAGCTACGTCTGCCCTGCCCCCCATGCAATGTTTGCATAGGAAGTAAATTCTGAACATTGTGTTGGGGGGGTTAACTGATAGACCCCCAAGCATTTTCCGGGTCCACAGCTATGGATAATCAGGGCGTCTCTGAGACAGAGTTGGCATTGCAGTGGGGAAAAGTTCCTTTTCAGAATGTGCCAGATCTTCCTGACAGCCAACGTGTGAACAGGTCCTTTGGTCAGACATTCTGAGAAACTCATTTTTAAAATAAAAGTCTTCTCATATGTGATACTAACTAAAGGTTTTCTTTTTGACACCAATAATCTTGCTTGTATGCTGTGCATTGTGTATTACAATTATGGCTTCAGAGATAAACAGTAGCTGTCTGGGTTCTTGGAAAGTAGCTATTAATATTGCTGCAACTGCTAAAAAATGAATAATTGTAATAAAATTATTACTATTACTATTATTACTTATTATTATTAATATCAGGGGGAACACTGTGTTGATTTATATCTAATCAAATTGTGGCTCTTAAAAGCTCAAGTTCAAATAACTCTGATCTAATCAGTAACTTGTGACAACTGCCTTCCCATGAATGGTACAAATTTCAGTTGTGATTTATTATAGAATAATTCAGTGGTGATGGTGGTGAAAGAATTACCAGGTGATTTAAAAAGAAAATAGTAATAATAATTAAATCCATTTGTCTTGAATTTACACTCTTGTCAGATGGAGTTTGGAAGATAATATATTTTTTAAAGTTTCAAATCACATTTGCAGTCAGATGAAATTGAAAAAAAGGAAAAAAAGGGCAGCCTATTACTGGAAGGTAATGAGTCAGAGTGATTCATGCAGCCTCTTGGTGGTTCCTGTGTGAGCCAATCAAATGAAAGGGCACAAAAGCCATTCACAGGGAAGATGATCCTCAGCACTGACTAATACAAAATCTAAAGTCATTAAAATGCCTTAGAGGAAGAAGTAAGGGAAGCTAAAAAGCAAAGAAAACACTATTGATGGGGGGAGGAATCTGTGTTCTACACTGAAATGTTAAGTAACAAAACTCTTTAATCAGTCATTAAAACACAATGTGTTCAAGTGTTTCAGATTTTCATGCTCCTTAGCTGAAATGTGGAAGCAACTGTCAAAAGATTTTATTTTAAATTATGTAGAAGGAACGGGAAACAGGACTATTATATTATTATGTTAAAAAGCAGTGATAGACTCCAATGAATTCAGCTTAATGACTGGTGATTGGATAGACACATCCATGCAGTTTTCTTGACAACATATGGAAATGGTTTACCATTGCCTCCTTGTGATGGGTCAATTGAGATTGAATGTCAGATGTTCTACATACATAAAATACTCTGTTACTGAACCATATGAGTAGTAGTGCTGGACAGGTCATGTATTCTAGTAGAAGAAGTGCTAGACATTTTAGCCTTTGGTGTTGCAAAGGCATAGCAAAATTGGGTTTTTCCCCCCCCATAATGTATTAAAGATTGGTTTGCATAGTTTTCCAGTATCAACGGATATTGGTGAATCATCCGCTAGCTCCTCTGTATGAACCCCACACCTACAGTTCCATTGTGTGTGTGCTGGGGAAATGTCTACTCCTTCAGAATGGATGTGGAAGCACCTATCATTTCTACACTAAGCCTTATTCCAGATTATATCTCAGAATAGGGGATCCTACCATCCTTATGCTAGTGCAGACTACAGGAGGTCCTACCTGGAGGAGCCTGCCATAATCTGCCCTAGCATGAGGCTGGCAGACCTTTATTCCAGAACAAGGCCCAGTGCAGAATGGGCCATGCTGTGGTACCCTTTTAGCAAACTAATAAAAGTGTCAGCAAGTAATTTAATGGAAGGATATTTACAAGGCTGCCAGCTGTGTTTCCTAAAATATTTTCAGGTGAAAGGCTGCTGAGAAAATAGGCTCTATTCTTATATTAATCTATCTTAGAAAGATTCAAAGGAAACCTGAGAATGGACTGTAACTCCAGAAAACTCAATTATAAATGAAAGGGGAGGAACTGAAAAGGCAATTAAGGCATAGTGACATGCCCAAAAGAAATTCACCATGCCACCAGTCAAGAGAAGTTTTCGAAACCTGAACAGCCCTATTGGTTGCCTTAACAACAGATTGTTGTAAAAATTTCATAATGCAGTTTTTCATATTATGTTTTAGGGTGTGTGTGTTTTAGCAAAAAAAAAAAAGTCTGCATTTGTAAAGCAAACAGCATAAATCATATTTATCTTGGGATATAACCTAATATAGAAAATCATAAATATTTATTAATGTGTTAATGCAAAGGCTAGGAAGTTCCTGGCATGAAGCCACATACAGCTTTACATCTGCATACACTGAGGACAAAACATTAGTATGTGTTTGCTAAGCCTTCTCTTTTACTCCCTATGAAAACCAATTGCACTTTGAATTACTCAGCTGCTCTTACACTTGGGTGGTTGAGTAATAAATGTTCACTTAGTCTAAGTATAATATACATGTGTATGATACTATGGGGGGAGTGAAGGAGAAGTGTCAATTAGGGTATTTTAAAACTGCCCTAGAGATTCCTGGCTTAACACTAATTGATGACCTAGTAATAAGTAATATTCCATATAAAAATAATTTATCATCTTTTCTGACTCCCCATAGCTTTGCATAATGTAGCATGATTACCAGAGTGATGAATGTTGCCAAATTGACTAGATGGAATTCCCACAGCTTAAGACAAGAAGGAGGGGAAAATAGAAAACACATGCATATGTGCACACAAGTAATCTGTATCAATTTCTAGTTTAAGAAGAAGAGTTGGCTTTTATACACTGCTTTTGTACCCATTTCAGGGGATTCAAAACAGCTGACTAAGCTTTCTGTTCTTTTCCCCAGAACAGATACCCTGTGAAGGGTAGCAAATGTATCACCAATCTTCAGAAAAGGATCCAGGGGTGATCCAGGCAATTACAGACCAGTTAACTTAATGTCTGTTCCATGTAAGGTGATGGAAACCATCATTAAAGACAAAATTAGCATGCACATAGAGGAGCAAGTATTGCTGAACAAAAGCCAGCATGGTGCAAGGGGTGGGGGGAGAAGAGGGAGAGAGACCATACAAACATTGTGATCTGCAGATGCTCCAAAGCACTACATTCTTCACTTTAAAGCCATATTGAATGTGCACTATCCAAGGACTCCCAGGATACCTAGGCAAACATTCAAGGCTCTCTACTGCCAAACATCCTAAAATACTTCTGGAGGGAGATGAAGAATAAAACTGTGGCCAATTCAGCTGCAGCTGGAAATAATACAAGATACAGAAAAGTTTCAGGGAATATAGTGTGTTAGATATTAGTATCAAGGTAACAAAACTATTTTAATGAGACATATAAAATCTTTAAATCACTTAATCCATATTACTTGGTTTATTGTCTTGCATATATAGTCCACCAACTATAGAAATCACAATCTGGATGCCTTGCATCAGTTCATTCTAAGTGCTCCAGGATGTGTTCTTCAAGTTTTTGTAGCTGACTTGCCCTTACATTTGCTAGATGTGTTTCAACTTGAGCATCTTTTTCAATGGCTTTTGCACTGAGCATGTGAGTGCCGAAAAGCTAATTTCTCTGCCTGCCTGTTTGTCCATTTCTAAAAAAAAAAAAAAAGCAAACACACACACACACACCATATAGATAACTACAAATGATGACTTTAATACAAAACTGATATATCAATGACATCCATCCAGAAAGGAGTTATTTTGAATACTAACACATATATTTAAAATAATAATTATATTGAACTATACCAGCAATGATTTTATCAAGGTTATAATTTATTTTCTTTCTTTCTTTCTTTCTTTCTTTCTTTCTTTTTAAAAAGGGTCCAATAAATGTGAAACATATTTACTTTGCTAGCTAAGCCTGGACACTATTTATATAGATAACCGTGAGAATTCACATTGATTAGGAACGGAGCAATCCAGATCTTTATCTTACTCAATCCTGAGATTACTTTGTATGCCATGCTTATTGGTAACATGTTTATAAACAATAATTTTGGTTTCATGCAAGATTAATAATAACTTCTGATAATTACAGAGTTTCTGAGGCTCCAGACACAGCTCTACTGGATTAGAATGTCAATAAAAGTATAGCACTCCATATTGTCATTGTGCCACCACTGGTAAATGTTAATACAAGCCTTCAGTACAGGAATCATTGTGTTCCTAGATAGGGATTATATTTCTTCCCTTTCTTTTGTACTAGTACACAATGGTAGCCAATTACACCCCTCTCACACACTCCCAGTGCTGAAGGAGGATTTGAGGGCTGGGATCTGAAGGAAAGCAGTAATCTTTTTCCTCTTTACTTGTTCATGTAGAACGGATATGAAATTATATGGGGCAAAGGTAAACATTAAAAAGAAATGTATCTGAAAACCAGAAAATGTATGACTGGCATCTTTTGTTTGTTTGATTAATATATATAATGCTATTCCACAAGGTGTTAAAAAGAGGTATGATTGATACCAAAAAGCATCAAACAAATGAATAGCATATATAGTAAGGAAGTTGGTATGTTTGTGTGTCTCTTTGTGTGTGCCATTTTTGATCTTGTATGAGAAGAAAACAAATAAAAAGAAAAACTGTAAAGCGTAACCATTTATAAAAGGTTTTTGTGTTTTTTTTAAGTATGGCCTGTGTCTAAACATTCCTACATGGGTGCTACAAGAACTGCTTTGTGCATCCCATTTCCATTTTCCAAGGGCTCTGTAGTGAGGATTAACTGCACTTTAAAATGGCGTGGGTGGTACTGAATAGCCTAGCGAGCCTTGATTTCACTTACACAAACTGATGTTTAGATACAGATGGGACAAGTCATCTGTTGGGCACATTTAATAATGAGACTTATAGGTGCCTTTCAGTGTCTCAGTATGCTTGATAATATTGGCCATGTTGTATTATTGGAGCACCTTCAGGAACTAGAAACGTAAGGCACTGTTTTGACAGTGTTTCTATTTCTCTCTCTAGGGGTGTTTTTCCACTGTCACCAGAAGTACCCATTACGTACCCATTAATGGGTACAAAAATGCCATTACGTACCCATTAATGGGTACTTACTGGGTACTTCTAGTGACAGTGGAAAAACACCCTAGGAGAGCCTCCAAAAAGTATGGGGGAGGGGATTTTGTTCAGAACTGTGGGAGGGGTTTATTAAAAAGAATGGAGGGGGGAACATAACCTACACATGGACTCCCAGGGAAGCAGAAACCAGTAAGAGCAAATAAATCTTTAGAAGTTGAAGGAACAAAAACATTTATTTACTTCAATACTGATAACTGGCTCTTGCATCATGTTGATGCATTCTTCATAACTACATCCTGATTCATAGTTTGGAGGCATTGTATTCTTCCTCTTTTTAGTTTATCAGGCCACTCCCACCACACATGGGCTGTTCCAGCCCATGTAGTGTGTGCTTCTGAGTTCAGGCCAAAGTAAGGTGAGCCAGTGGTAGAATTCGGACAGTCCATTTCAACCCAGAGTGGCTTCAAAGGCTGAGCCCAGTCCTCAAAGCCAGTGTTCAGTCTCCAAAGACCCAGAGTGAAAATTCCTGGTCCTTCCAGTCTCAGACTTGTGTGTCACATCCAGTGCTGCTTCATTTTGCAGAACCAACAGAGTGTCCAGTCTACTCCTAATCTTGGGGGTGGGGTTGTCTGAATGTTCTTTGTAATCTGGAATTGACAGTGATCTGCTGTAAAAAGGTCCACAGTCTGGTCCAACAGGCAAGCAGGGGTATAATGGGCTGAAGCATCTAGTGTATGTATAGTAGCACCCTGGACCTCTCCATGGACCACACTACAGGTAAGTGCAGAAAGGGCCTCTGGATCCAGCATTCAGAAATGTACACTGCCATACAAAATGAGTCTGGTGCTCTTGTCTAAGCTTGCTGTGCATTCTCACCTATTATTCTCTTCCTATTTTTTCAGTGTACCACCATCCACAGTAAGCTGTAAATTCACCAGTCATGCAGGCTATCATTATCCTTGTTTTGTCAGAACTTAGTGTTAAACCTGGTTTGTATTTCCTTGTTTCACTTGTATAATGAGTACTTCTCTTTCCCCCACCCCGATTATTTTTAGCTAACTGATTGGATATGCAGAGAACAGCAATTGTTAATATTTCAACCATCAGTTTGAACTCCAGCTGTCATTTATTCTATCCCCATGTTATCATGATACATTTGCTGTATCAGTTAAACAGAAACAACTTGCACCCTTAACTCACTCCTTCATTCTGAACCAAGCTGTCTCTATACATTCAGTTTTTGTCCTGGTTTCTTGGGCTTGGTCCGCACCTGAATGATGTAGAATGAACAGAAGAAATGAATAATTCCCCCCTGCACCTTTGATTCAGAAGCTTTCTCACTCTGTTGATTCCAATCATCTTGGTTGGTAGCTACACTTGATAGCAGCCGCTACTCCTGACACCACTGTATTTTTTTTGCCAAAATCCTCTTATATTGGCGGGCTTTCAAATATGATTTTCAGCATTTTCAGCTTGGAAAGGAATGCTTCTGCCAACAGTGAGCACTGCTGGCATCAATGCTACAGTTTTAGGCTAGTGTAGTTGTATCTCTGTTCATTTTAAGCATTGCTTAGAGATGAAAAGGGTATTCTGGCATAACCTTTACTTTTAATATGTTGCAGATTTTGGTGCAATCTACACAATCAAAATCTTTGAGAACTGCAAAGGGAGAACTATTACTTACTTACTTACTTACTTACTTACTTACTTACTTACTTACTTACTTTCCCTCTATTCAAGCAGACTTTAAAAGTGTCATGCAAATCAGGAATAAGCGTCTGCATGAGGCTCAGCAAAATGCGTGTTTTTAATGCACCTTCTGTCCCCATGGGAGCTGTGTTTTCTTTCCGCGCATCTTTTTCTCCCCACCTCTGCTCTTGTTGATAGGGTGCTCAGCGCAGCCACAACCAGGAAGAAACCCCCGACAAGTCCAAAGAAAAATAGCCATCGGTTCTCTGTTCATCTCCCAGATCTTCCACCCCCCCCTCTCCTCCCCATCCTCGGGCTCTTGCTGCAGAAGCTGTACGACGATGGCTGCAGGACGTTTTACCTGTACAGCGCATGATCACTCATTCACTCTCACCACTTTCTGTCAAAATCCACCCCATACAGTAGCAATAATCTACCCTCTTCACACCTGATAGTGATTGCAACAATGTTGCAATTCTGCGTGATCCTGGCTCTTTAGTTCTGAGCTTTAGAAAGGGAAGCTGCTTGTGTTATTGCTGTGTGTGTAGGCGGCAATCCCCGCCCCTTTTGCCACGGAGTGTCCTCAAGGTAAATGTTGCGAGGAAAACCCTCAACTTCCAAAAAGAGTGCTGAAAGTCTTATTTAAAGGGCACTTTTTTTTGTTGCAGGTTTTCCTCATTTTGTAACGTTGGAAGCTCGTAAAAAAACCTGGCATGGGGGCGCTCAGAGGCAAAAGAGGATTTTTAGCAGACTTTAAATTGCTTGGGGACAGGGCCTTACTTACTTACTTAGGGCCATAGTTAATAATTAGGCAATATCTGGGGAAGAGCATCAGCATCGAAAGGATAGCCTCCAGACACCCCCTGCCTTCCCAGAAGTTCCCTAATTATCAGTACAAAATCGTGCTCCACAACCTTACCAATCTTACCCAATCATTTACCTTTTGCATCCAGCTGGAGAGCATTTGCACCTCTGGTGGATGAAGAGGTCAACAGAGCAGCTACACAAGTACACTAGCAGCTCTGCTGCCTTCCTGATGCAACTGGTTAGTATATCAGCACTGTCATAGCAACGGTGCCGATGAACGCGCAGTCACAGAGGGTGCTGCACTCAGGATGGTGGTGCCTTGAAGAGGACTGGCCCCTGGATCAGTCACAGGTGAGTGACCGATCATGCTGGGCTTTGCTGTAAGTGGCCCACAAGTGTGAGTGCTAGATAAGGTTAGATCTTCCCAAATTCTGGCCTTCCCTTAACAGTAGAAAAAGAAAATCAGAAGACAACAATATTTATATTTAGAGATGTATCAAATCCACTTGCAAACAAATTCAAATTAAATCTGGTGATTCAACAGCCAGCCTCATTTGAAAACCAAACCCAGGAAAGGTGACCCCCCTCCCCAAATAGAACAAACCACTCAGTTCAGTCTAAAGCAGTTTGCATTACTAAGCATTTTGCCATGGGCTTTTTAAGTCCTTTCTCCCTCCTCCTTTCCTTCCTTCCTTTCTTTTTTTTGAGCAACAAAAAGATCCCGTACATGGATGGAAAAGGTGTCCAAAGAGCCAACATTGACTAGCTCTTGCACTTGCAAGTGCTAGTCACTGACAGCCCACCCCACCCCCACCCGATCAATCACTCACCTGTGTTTGATCATTGGGCTGCTCCTCCGCAGAGCACCACCATCTTGAGTGTAGGGCCCTGTGTGACTGTGCATGTGTCAGCATCATAGCTCTGTGTGGTCAGGTCATGGGGTCATGTGATGCCAGCACACTTGCGCTGCAGCTCCAATGACCTGCCAAGCTGGCAGAGGTGTGAATGGCTGCCGGCTGGATGCTTCCAGGCAGATTCCAGTCATGTAGAGTAATAGTTGAACATCTGGGAAGGTAGGGGGTGCTTGTAGGCTGTAATCACCTCCTGCAGGTACAGATGCACTTGCCTTGATGTTCACTAGCATGAACTATGGGATGAAGTGTGAATTGGCTCCAAGTCAGAGCTTGAGTTCAAGCCAAACTACTATTTTTCTGCCTGTGTACACCTCATTCATTCATTCATTCCCAGACGATGTTATGACCATGTAATAAAACACAGTCTCTCAAGAGATCCATTGCCTTTTTTGAAAAGTGGTCACTTCTATTTACCAATTCTTGTTTTCCTCCCTATTTGTTTTTTACTTTTGTTATTGCTTTCTATTTCCCCCAGGTGTAGGACAATTGTTTGTTTGTTTGTCTGTTTTAAGTGTCCCTTTTTATTCAAGAGTTATGGTATATGTTGCACTTAGATGGAGCCAAACTCTCCAAATAAAAAAGTATGGCTGCATTTGAATTTGGAAGGAAGTTATAATACTGATTTTAATAAAAGGGCCTATCTGGGCAAGGTAGAACTGCAGAATATGGAGACTGAGATGTAGGGAGGCTGGCTACTTAATTCACCCAATTAATGTATGCCTTATATAAAGTTTTAACACAAGGTTAATTTTGGAAAATGAATTTGCTGCTGCACTTTCAAAGCAGCTTTTGCCCATGTGCTAGTTCTTTTTTGAAACTGCCACCAGAGTGGTGGAACAGCTGGAAAGTTTCTCCTGTCAGCAGCTTGTGATGGCCTGCAGTGTGTGATAATTGGTTTTTTACCTTATTTATGTGTTTTCTGGTCTACTGTTCTGTTTCTTCCTCACAGCCTGCGTGTGATCAGTAAAATCACTTGTCTCTTGTGTTCCCCTTCCCTAAGGAGTTTCACAGCCAGAGCTCATTTGTTATAGTTTATCCCTTCTCCTATTCAATTCCCTCCCTCAGCTACAAAGTTCTTTTCCAATTGCTGAGAATGCTGCCCAAGTTGTTTTACAAGCACCAGCATCTTTGTATCCATACAGGCCTATATGTTACTATGTTTGATCATCTTTGTGAATGTGTGATGGTGTCCCACCCCACACACCAGGTTGGTGTAAAAAGGTTTAGCCAAGGTAAATATGTGCACCCTTTTCTTCCTGTATTCATTTCCCTGAGTTCGATATGGAAAAATGAAGTGATTTCAAACAAACAAACAAACTTCAATCTAAAAAGTCATGTTTAGAATCTGGGGTTTATTGGTAGATATAGCTTGAACCAGAGTGCTGCCACAACCAGATCTGGGAAGTTCCACCACCAACTGAAACGACTCCATCTGCTTTAGACAGAGCCTGATCCAGATTAAGGAGACCATGATCTGGCTCACTGGTAACTCATTTAATCAGCTCTGCTAGTGGACCAGCATGGTCCTGATCCAGAAAGTGGGAGGTATGCTGCCCCATTTGTGCAGATGCCTTCCTGTGCTCAGGATCAGTGGACCTGGCTATTTAGATCCACTAATGCAGATTAAAGACAGTATAAGTGCAGAAAAAAGGTCATAATATCAGTAATGTGCTAAAACAAATTTCTGATTCATCACTAAGCCAAAATGTCACAGCAGTCCTGTTGATCTTTCTTGAAAAACGTACCCTTGAAACTTATTGGATTTTTCTTATATCTGTGCAATTCCAACTTGTTGGTGTTAGTTAAAGCCTCTTCCTATTCTGCTTGTGTTTCTCTTTCCTTCTGTCTCTTTCCTTTTTGGGGTGCCCAGTCTGATCATGAGAACTGTGAATATAATGTATCACATTAGAGATGGCAATTATCAGTTGTCAAGAGTCATAGGCTTATATTCAGTGCCAAGGGTCTATAATCTTTGGTAGCATTAGCATTTCTAAGCCTTGTCTTGAAAATACTTCTAATCTATGCCTCCTCAGATTAGAAATCTTGCTCTAAGCCTACAAGTTCCTTTCAGTTTGGTGTCTGCTATTTGTTCCACTGCACAGTCCAAGGGAAATTAATGCCCTTATCCTTGTAAATCTGATATGATAGCTGTCCAGATGTCACTGGAAGGCAAAACACATCAGCCACAGGTGGGTAGTCAAATGTAAGAAATGATGAGAGGGCCACAGGTTCTTTCTGTGGGCAGTACATGATGAGACACTGGTCACAAGCTTTATTATATACTATAACCTACCCACCCCTCACGAGCAATATCTTATTCCCATCATATAAATAGTCCTAGCAGATGCTATTTTATAATACTACTGTTATATGACCATTCACCTTATATAGCCCTCTACATGAGGTCTAAGTGTTTTGATTAAAAGATCACTTCTGGGAACCTTTTCTATTTAGAAGTAATTGGTTATTGCAAAATGTGGCAATTTATCACTGAAGCCTGCCAAAAGATGCTAAAGGAATAATAGATGAGCAAACACCAATATTTGGAAGTCATAGTTCCTTTAATAATGCCTGCTAAGTAACAGTATTTTACTTTGTTGAAAGAAAGGAAAGATAGCAAGAGAGGACTTTATTTTCTCCACACATTACTTTGGTAGTGATAGAACATATACTAAAAGACAGGGCTGTAATCCAGCTTCCACATGGATCATAGGGTTGTGCTAGCTGAGAATTAGGAAATGCTGACCCCCCCACAAACCAACATGAACCCCAGGAGGCATTGCTTTACAGCAGTGGTTCTCAACCTGGGGGTCGGGACCCCTTTGGGGGTCGAATTACCCTTCCAGAGGGGTCGCAACGAGTCTCCCGTTGCCCTTCCCTCCCACTTCCCAGCTGCTCTGCCCCTGTGGTTGGGGTTCTCCACAACATGAGGAACTCCATTAAGGGGTCGCAGCATTAGGAAGGTTGAGAACCGCTGCTTTACAGGGAACATGGTGGGCACATG
Organism: Aspidoscelis tigris stejnegeri; assembly: GCA_023333525.1. Classification (NCBI taxonomy): domain Eukaryota; kingdom Metazoa; phylum Chordata; class Lepidosauria; order Squamata; family Teiidae; genus Aspidoscelis; species Aspidoscelis tigris. The sequence goes on from JALMGA010000004.1 coordinate 64,295,043, forward strand.
GACCTCTCATAGGGAGAATGTTTCATATGATACTCTGAGCCTGGCAGCATTTTTGTAGACTCTTGAAAATGGTCCACTTCCACAAAACTTCTATCAGCATGCAACTTTGAGGCTGGGGAGTTCTGTTCCTCAGTTCTGAGGATAGGGATGGGATGGGGCCATGGTAAAGTAGGTGGCCATTGGTGTGTTCTCGCTTTCTTCCATACATTCATGACCAGGATGCTAAAGTATCACATGCTAAAGTATGTGGGGAAGAAGTTGCTGAGACTTCTAAAACCTATCTTTTGTCTGCCTGAATTTTACCCCAGTCTATCATATAGTGCTATACAAGCAGAGGGTGTTCAGTTGTTGCTCTAGCCAATCAAATGTGAATAGTTTGTATCTCTTTCCCTAGAGGTGAGTCAGGCAAGGGTTGAAATGTGGCAGTGGGTAGGACAAAGCATGCTTATAGCTTGACAGCCATCAATTTCTTTAGCACCTTGCCCAAAAAGAGGATATTAGCAACTAGTTAATAAGTTACTTAATATCTCTGGATTAATGGAAGTTCTCTTCAGAAAGAAACATATCTCAGCTCCCTTAAATGCAGTTCAAACTTCCCTTATCACAAAGAAGCATTTATTGTTACTTTCTTCTACCCAGGCTACCCCCTAATTAGCTTTTAGCAGCCATGGTGGGCATCAAGAAGACACATGTCTAGCTGAATTCCTACAAGCAGCCTGGCCATTTCCTCTGACCACAGTGATTGAAACTGATTCAGTATAAGAAGCTCATACTGGTATTCCAGACATCTCCACTGAACTATTTCCAACTAAGGAGTCTAATTCCATGCAAGTCTGAGTGGCTTTGTCTTGGAAGTGCCTCACAAATTTAACATAGCAAGCCTCTAAATGAAACATAAGTGGATCTTGTGTGGCAATGACCACTTAACCATCTGAAACAGCTCTGCTGGATGGCCACTTGATGACATAATGGGGACATACTGTAGAAGTACACTTTCTTTACGCTACCACTACCACATGATAGGCACAATAAAGTTCAGATGGATTCACATTGAAATTTATGCCTCTTCTGCTCTTAGCATTGGCTTGCTATTTCAAGGTCCCTTCTGAAATCTGTAGGATCTATTGGAAGTGAAGTCCCTAAGAAACTCACATAACTCACAAACAGCAAGTCATTGATTTTTGATAATAGTTCTGTTGTTGCTACATGGCATGGATCTTGAAATCCAGAAATACTAAAAGAACCAATAATCAGTAAGTTCTGATTCTCATTTAAAAGCAATCAAAATACTGCTGTTAAGTAGAATCTCAAATATTCCCTTAAGAATACAGAATATTAATTAGGAACAATCATGGTTGAAAAACATTCTTCTCTGCAGAAAGCCCAGGGTATAACCCAATTGTCATGTTTCCATTACCAGTCTGCACTAAGGATGTGCACGAATGTGGTTTTGGGCATTTGGCTTATAACAAATCGAAAGTGAGAAAAATTGTATTTGTACAAATAGACCCTTTAGAATGTGGTAAAGTTCTATTAAGTAAGAATGCATTTGTACGAATTCTTATGAATATTGGATATGAATGCATACGTATCAGATGTGAACAAATACTTATCGAATAGGAATGAATACATATCCGATATGTATCTGAGATGCATATTCAATACATATCCCATAATAAATCTGCTCTGAAAGTGTTAAATCCTACCTGAATCTACTTTTAATATGCTCTTAGTCCGTGTTGATTGCACTCTAGATCTGTTGCAGTGTACCTCGTTCAGCCGCTTTCCCACCTCCCCAGTATAACTAATGTCCAAACTATTCAAATGAATGTCCGGTAACATTTGTATTCCCTACCCACCAAACACAGGGAATAGGAAGCAGAGCAAATGGTCATGCCATTGGACACTTCAGGTAAGTTTTCAGGCATAGCAGATAAAAGTTAGGTAGCTTGTGGAGCATGATTTCATGCTCTACACCTAATGCACAGTCAACTTCTAGGAAGGCAGAGGCCACTTGGAGGCTGTAATAGCTTTCCACTAGGTTTTTGTCTACCAGCCAAAGTGCAAATAAGCCTCAGGTCCCCATATCCCCAGTACTATTTTGGTGCAGTTTGATTTTCCAGCCAGAATTGTCCTATTGATGGTTTTGGATACAGAATCTTATCTAAAACTTATTCAGTTGTTTTATTTTATTGTGTTATTGTCATGGTCAGCAAGGTAGAGGACTCAGAGGATGAGGAGGACTCACTTCCTCAGGTACAGGAGGAACCTGAGGTGATGCCAGGACCCAGCTCTGACCCCCCAGCCCCATTGGAGCCTGGGGTTCAGCAGCCCAGCCTGGCCACAGCAGAAGTACAGGATGGGGGAGACATGGAACAACAGAGCCTAGAGATCCCCAGCTTTAAGCAAAGAAGAGCAGAGAAGCAAGGGTTAAGAAGATCCAAAAGGCTCACCCAGAGGCAGGCTGATCACCTGCACCTGTGAACTGAATCTGCAGAGTTAAAACACAGGGCAGACACCCAAGCCCTTTGTCAGAAGCTATCGGTTCACCTTTTGGGAAAGCTGCTCTATCTGACCTAGAATACCTGGCTATCGTGACTCCGGACTGGACCGTGGTGTTGCTCTCTAGAACCCTGGACTCGGACTGTTTATTGACCTTTGCTCTCTGGACTACATTGCTCTGCTGCTGAATAAACTGCCTTGACAAGTGAGTCGTACTTATCAGCTCTGTGTTTGTGTGAGGGGGCTGGCAGCTTTCTCGGACAGAATAGCTTCTGACCATAAATCTTGCTGATAAGAAATGGCTGAAGCTGCTTTAATTAAAGAACTCCTGGAGCAGAATCAACACCTGGCAGCGCAAGTAGCTGTGCTAACTCAGACTGTGGCAGGATTGCAGAACCAAGTCTCAGCTTCTCAGCCTCCCCAGCCCACACCCAGGACCAAATGCCTCACAGCTCTGCCTGAAAAGTTTGTTGGTGACCGGTCCCTGCTGGACAGTTTCTTGGCAAGCTGCAATTTGCATTTTCGGATCCGGGCAGCAGATTTCCCTGATGACTCCCACAAGGTGGCTTTCGTGATTAGCCTGCTGGCTGGACCTGCAAGCAAATGGGCAGCTCCTTACCTCACTGCGGAAAGCCCTGTGCTCAATGACTGGCAAGCCTTTGTAAAGGAGTTCAAGGATACCTGGGGGAACCCAGTCAGAGAGGAGACTGCAGAGAACCGGCTTTTGACTTTGCAGCAAGGTGAGGACTCTGTGGCTGACTACTCTGTGGCGTTCCACCTCCTGGCACAGGATGTCATCTGGAATGAGTCTGCTTTGCAGGCTCGATTTCGCTTTGGACTGGCTCCTGGGATTCTGGATGAGCTGGCCCGGTCTGAGCCTCCGGAGACTTTGTCAGCTTTGATAAAACAGGCTATTTGAATTGACTGCTGCCTTGCTGCTCGCAGGCAGGCCCGGCAGTCTGGCCTCCCACTTCCTACGTTGCCTGTGCCACCACCTCCTGTAACATCCGGCGAGGCTGCTTCTTCCCGGTCTGCTGAGGAGCCAATGCAGCTGGGAGGAGCACGGCCACGGCTCACCAGCTCTGAGAAGGAACGGCGGAGGAAGGAGGGCCTCTGTTTGTACTGCGGATTCTCAGGGCATTTTGCCAGGGTGTGCCCTGCCAAGGGACGATGGCCTGCACCACCGGGAAACGGCTCCTCCAAGGTGTAGAGCAGGTCCAGCACCTGGGAGCATCTTTGGAACCTGCCTCTGCTACTTCGGCTGCTCGGAGGGACCCTTTGCTCGTGGCAGCCAACTTACGGCTCCCCTCCACGGAGCTCCTGCCTGTGGGAGCTATGATTGATTCAGGGGCTTCCAGCTGCTTTATGGACTTAACCTTCGCGCAATGACATGGCATCCCGCTGGAGGCTCTGCCCGAGCCCAGGGCAGTGGAGACTATTGATGGTCGGCTCCTTCGCTCAGGCCCAGTGACACACCAGACTTCAGTGCTGCACCTTGAGATACAGGGCCATGTGGAGGAGATGCAGTTTTTGCTGGCAGCCGTCCCTCATTTCCCATTAGTGTTGGGCATGTCCTGGCTCTCTCAGCATGACCCGCATATTTCCTGGTCCCGGCGAGAACTCCTGTTTGGGTCAGAGTATTTCCAGGAACACTGCTGGCCAGAGAGGGTCTCGGCTGCGGTGGCTGCGGGGGCCCAGGACTGCTCTGTGAAGCTGCCTGAGAAGTACCAGGACTTTCCTGATGTGTTTGATAAGAAGGAGGCAGATCGGCTTCCCCCACACCGGCCCTATGACTGTGCCATCGACCTAGTACCAGGGGCCCCCATTCCGGCGGGGCATCTGTACTCACTATCGGAGCCGGAGCTGGCGGCTCTGAGAGATTTTCTTGAGAAAAATCTCCAACGAGGGTTCATCCGTCCCTCTAAGTCTCCGGCGGGTGCCCCAGTACTGTTCGTCCATAAGAAGTGTGGGGAGTTACGCCTCTGCAATGACTATCGGGCCCTGAATAAGATCACCATCCGGAACCGGTACCCCCTGCCTCTGATTCCAGAATTGTTGGAGCGGCTTCGCCATGCCAAGGTCTTCACCAAGTTGGACCTGAGGGGGGCCTACAACTTGGTGAGGATCCAGGCTGGGGACGAGTGGAAGACAGCCTTCCAGACCCGGTATGGGCATTATGAGTACACGGTCATGCCCTTTGGTCTGTGCAACGCCCCCGCCGTTTTCCAGCACTTTGTCAACGATGTGTTTCGGGATTATTTGGATCAATTCATGATCATTTACCTGGATGATTTTTTGATCTACTCTCCCAGCCAAGCAGCCCATGATGCCCATGTCCGTGCCGTCCTCCAGCGCCTTCGGGAGCACCGCCTGTATGCCAAACTTGAGAAGTGTGCCTTTGATCTTCGGGAGGTGGACTTCTTGGGCTACTGGGTCTCAGCTCAAGGTGTGGCTATGGACCCGTCCAAGGTGGAGTCGGTGCTGTCCTGGCAGCCCCCTCAAAACAGGAAGGAGGTCCAGAGGTTCCTGGGGTTTGCAAACTTCTATAGGAAGTTTATCAAGGACTACGCGACCCTAGCAAACCCCATCTCCCAACTGTTGCGGGGAAAGGGCCGGTATCAGTGGACGACGGCGGCCCAGGTGGCCTTCGAGGCCCTGAAGGTGCGGTTCACGTCGGCCCCGATACTCCAGCACCCGGACCCCCGCACAACCTTTGTCGTAGAGGCCGACGCCTCAGATGTAGCCATAGGGGCTGTGCTGCTCCAGCCTACAGGCCCTCAGGCGCATCTGCTGCCCTGCGCTTTCTACTCGCGGCAACTCTCCCCACCGGAGATGAACTATACCATCTGGGAGAAGGAGCTGTTGGCCATAAAGGTGGCTTTCGAGACCTGGAGGCATCTTTTGGAGGGTGCGGCTCACCCAGTCAGGGTCCACACGGACCACAGGAACCTGGAGCACCTTCAGACAGCCAGGAAGCTGTCCCAGAGGCAACATCATTGGGCTTCCTTCTTTGCTCGCTTCCATTTCCAGCTCCATTACATTCCTAAGGCCTGGAATCGACAGGCTGATGCTCTCTCCCGGAAGCCGGAGTATGCCACGGACCCAGTAGAAGATTGTCGGTCCACCATTCTGCGTCCAGAGAATTTTGCTGCTGCTCTGCAGGAAGCCACGCTGGTGGACCAGATTCGGGACCTCCAGGGACGGGACCCATTGGTAGCGCAGCGTTCGGCAGAGGGAGACGCCTCACCTTTCACACTTCGGGATGGCCTGCTCTACCACCGGGGCCGCTTGTACGTGCCGGCAGGTCCATGTTGGGAGGCGGTTTTGCGGCTGTGTCATGACTCCAAGCCAGCAGGTCATTTCGGCTTCTGTAAGACTTTGCACCTCCTCACCCGGGAGTTTTGGTGGCCTCGCGTCCGGGCGGATGTGGCCAAGTATGTGGACACATGCCCAGTGTGTCACAGGGCTAAGGACCATCCGGGTCGGCCTGCGGGTTTACTGCTGCCACTGCCCACGCCATCGGGGCCTTGGAAGGTCATGTCCATGGACTTCATCACGGACCTGCCCTTCTCGTCTGGCTGCACTACCATTTGGGTGGTGGTGGACCTGTTGTCTAAAATGGCCCATTTTGTACCCTGCGCTGGCCTTCCCACGGCAAAGGAGACGGCCCGGATGTTTGTGCAGCACATATTCCGGCTCCATGGCCTTCCCGAGGGGGTGATCTCAGATCATGGCACGCAGTTCACTGCCCGGTTCTGGACCAGCGTGCTCCAGTTCCTGGAGGTGGAGCCTTGCCTGTCTTCAGCTCATCACCCCGAGTCCGACGGCCAGATGGAAAGGACCAACGGGACCCTGGAGCAGTACCTCCTCTGCTACGCCAGCTACCGCCAGGACAACTGGGTGGATCTGCTCCCATTGGCCGAGTTTGCTTATAATAACTTAGTCCACGCCTCGACCCAGCAGACGCCCTTCTTCGCCACAGGGGTTTCCATTCACAAGGGTTCCCGGCTGTGGCTCCGGCCTCCTCAGTTCCTGTGGCAGATCAGTGGCTACAGGAGCTCCAGGCTGCTCAGTCTTTGTTAAAAGAGCAGCTTGAGGTGGTCAAGGAGGCATACAAGCGGGGGGCAGATCGGCGTCGTCAGGAAGGACCTCCTTTGCAGGTGGGGGACTCTGTCTGGCTCTCCACACGCCATCTGCCTCTGCAGCGGCCCTGTTGGAAGTTGGATGCACGATTTGTGGGACCCTACAAGACCGTGGCCCAGGTGAATCCCGTGGCATTTCGGCTCCAACTTCCACGGACCTGGCGGGTCCATCCGGTCTTCCACCGCTCCCTGCTGCTTCCTGCCACTGGAGTTCGACCTGACTCTGGTTCCGCACCCCCACCCAGTCCTGTCCAGGTGGAGGGGGACCAGGAGTTTGAGGTGGCCCAGATCTTGGACTCCCATCGCCATCGTGGTCGCCTCCAGTACCTCATCGACTGGGTCGGCTATGGGCCAGAGGAGCGCTCCTGGGAGGATGCTTCTGATGTCCATGCTCCACAGTTGGTGCAGGCCTTCCATCGCCACTTCCCTGACCGTCCTCGCTCTCCAGAAATGGAGGGGGGACATTATGGGAGGGGGAATGATGTCATGGTCAGCCAGGTAGAGGACTCAGAGGATGAGGAGGACTCACTTCCTCAGGTACAGGAGGAACCTGAGGTGATGCCAGGACCCAGCTCTGACCCCCCAGCCCCATTGGAGCCTGGGGTTCAGCAGCCCAGCCTGGCCACAGCAGAAGTACAGGATGGGGGAGACATGGAACAACAGAGCCTAGAGATCCCCAGCTTTAAGCAAAGAAGAGCAGAGAAGCAAGGGTTAAGAAGATCCAAAAGGCTCGCCCAGAGGCAGGCTGATCACCTGCACCTGTGAACTGAATCTGCAGAGTTAAAACACAGGGCAGACACCCAAGCCCTTTGTCAGAAGCTATCGGTTCACCTTTTGGGAAAGCTGCTCTATCTGACCTAGAATACCTGGCTATTGTGACTCTGGACCGGACCGTGGTGTTGCTCTCTGGAACCCTGGACTCGGACTGTTTATTGACCTTTGCTCTCTGGACTACGTTGCTCTGCTGCTGAATAAACTGCCTTGACAAGTGAGTCGTTCTTATCAGCTCTGTGTTTGTGTGAGGGGGCTGGCAGCTTTCTCGGACAGTTATTATATACTACTTCAGCATCCTTGGACTGCTTTTATTTTATTTAGCACATCCAGGTATTTTTTTACAGTAATCTATAGCAGTAATTGTGTTTTTGTATAGAGCCTGGGTTATTCTTCTCCTAGGTTCAAGGCAAGGATGTTCAGTTCTGAGCAGGCAGATTACTCTTCACTTTGATGGATAAAAACATCATCAATAGTGGAACCATTATGTTTAATCTAATAGCTATAACTGACCACACTGGAACTGTTACCATGTCGAAAGAACAAACTAGGTTTTATTCAATCCGATTAAGTGAATGATTTTGATCAATTGGATTCAGAAATCATTTGGACACTTAAGAGGCAAAGTCTACTTGATTCCTGAGGAATGGATGGAGTTCCCCAGAGTCCCTCTAGTAACAGCATCCACAGATACTGTCCCAGCCAAGTAAACTATTTGACAATCCACAGAAGCGCTCCAGGTGACTAAAGGTTTACAAAAAGAATAATATTAAATCAATGTTACGTGCCATGAGGAAACTGAAACAAAGTTGTATCAGAGGCAAAACCTGTGGTAGATCAAGAGGGCTCTCTAACTAAAGTGATGTCTGGAATTACCAAAAAGAAGGGCTCTAAGAGTGTAGCTATCTTCAAAGTGATGCCATACTGTCTGTATATCTGCCACTTTCTCCATCTTTGAAAAAAAGAAACAAAAATTGCCATAGCCAGGTAAAATTTTGTTTCCCATCTGTGTTGTCACCATCTGAGGCTCATAAAATCCAGGAAATGGCCCCATGGATTGACAGCACAGGGTCACCTGTTACTGACTTTCCATTCAAAGACACATGAAACAGAATCTCATACACGCATCTAGAAGTCTCCAGGACTAGGAACTATAAGGTTGCATGGATGTCTGGACCGTAGAAAGTTACGGAAGAGTCTTCTTGCTCCGTTCTAAAAGGAGACTTGGCACTTGGTTACACTATAGCTAGTCTCCTGTTAATTTTCAGGTAATCAGAATAGGTGTGAAGTTCATCCAGCTACACAATCCAATTAGCATCTTCTGTTATTTTCCTACATTTTACCTTGCTATAATTCAAATTGACAGTTTAACTAGTTGTGCTATTCTCTTTGCCTGTACACATTGTTGCATTGAAAAAGCCCAGCACCAGTTTTTCAAGTCTTTCGCCTTGCTTTCTAATATGCTCTTTTTGTTTGGTTCAGTAAAGATTGTCAAAATCTTTCTGCCTCAGAGCTTCTCTTTTACCCCTGTCCCTAAGAACCCATACAAGCCAACTGCATTCTGCCTAAAACCATTTGTCATATCAACCTATTAGCCATAGAGCCTGCTGGAATAATAATAAAAAAATATTTCTTCTTTTACACACCACCAATGATGATAATGGGCTGGTTAAGTGAAAGTTCAATGGCAAAATGGCTATTTGAGGAACGCAGTAAGCCCTGGGAGAACTTACTCCCACTTACCCTTTAAAGTGCTTTAGAGAACACTTATGAGATGGTTGCTAGTGCATTTCAGCATTTGATTTCTAACAAATCGAATCTTAGAAAATTTGTATTCATTCGAATAGGTCCTCTTAGAAAGTGGTAGGATTATATATGTACAATTATCCAAAACGAATGCATACCCATCCTGGATATGGATCCTGGATACATATCCTATACAAATGCATATTTATCGATATGAATCCCCAGTTTATTGAATGTACAAACTATTTGTACATATGTTCTGAAATATTCATATTCATATGACTGTTAATATACAAATGACATACCATTTGATTTGTCTACAAATGTCTGAATTTGTACAAATTTTTGCGAATTATGTTACAAATATTTGTGCAAATCCCTATTCATGAGGGAACAGGGACAAGCAGAGCCTGCATCTTGTGACTGTCATAGAAAGAGGAGACAGATACATTGAACTGCACCTGTCCGATGCTACTAGCATCTATGGATACAGGGCAGCCTTGCATGCAGGGAAGGCCAGATGGGATTATATATGTTATGGGATTTTTGTTTGTTTGTTTTGTTTTGCCCACAATGAATCTATAAACATTATAGTTCCATTACATGAATGGTTCACCTACATGTTTTACTGTGCATTAAGCACTGCAGATATGTATAGACTCCCACCAGAACCTTAGAAGCTGAGCCAGATAGTCCCAGAGACTATTTTCAGCATAGGACTTGCATCTAGATCAGGCTCCCCATTCCAGGAAATAGAAATTTAATTCTTTAACTCTGCCCGTTTTTTCTGTTTTAAAAGGTTGTTTTTACACCACATCCTAATCCAGTCAGCCAAATGCAGAAAGGAGACATGTAAGCTGTAAAGAATTAGTGCCCTGGACAAGAGAGGCTACAGGATTGACACAATAATGTGAGTGCCCAAACTGAATGGTTGATTGGATTGAAGGCACACTGTTTATGTGACCTGAACAGTATGAATATTGACAAACTTTCTCGTTTACTTCATTTTGCTATAAAGCAGCCCAGTTTTCTGCCTGTGAAAAAGAGTAGAATTTTGAATATAAAAATTAGTTCACTCAGTGTCTTTAAGATAATCAAAGATAATCACTGTATCCCTCATTCAAGAGCTGGACATTGCCCTGCCCTGGCAAGAAGCTGAACTTCAGTTGTGGAGGGAGAAGATTAAGTGGGGTAATGAAAATGCAGAATGTGGTTCTATGACAGATTTTACTTTAATTGAGTGATCAGCACTTTCACAGAGAACATTTCCTTAGAGGATTATTCATCAACAGAGGACTGATCACTATAGCCTTACCTTGTTTAGTTGAGCTTATTTACAGGTTAAAAAAGTGTGTCCATGATGGGAACAAAAAGCCCAGAACTCCACCCTCGTAGCAAATGATCCTGCCGACAACAGAGGCCTATTTGCACTAGGGCCTCCAGAAGGCAAGTAGGGGACACATCCTGGGATGGAACATTTGCATTGGCTGGAAGCCGGCTCCGTTCAGAACTGTCCCAGCCCGTCCTAGGGTGGCCTACTTGTACCCAACTTGTTGCCAGGCATACCTGGTGCATTTGGGAGGGAGATCATATGCATTGTTATGGCTACTCAGGGCTCCCACCCTCCAGCTGCTGCTTTTGGCTGCTGCCGGCATGTCATCCTGTGACATACGGGCAAACAGTCCAAAGCCGGGTGGAGGGGGGTAGATGGTTTGATAGATCTGTTGATGATCTGGGTAGGCTGCCCATGCCCCATGCTCCCCTGTGCCAGCCAGAGGGGTTCTGCCTGCCACATGCCATGTCCCGGGGGAGGCGCTCCCAGCCATGCCCCATTGCACTCGGAGCCAAACACCACTCCCATCTCCGGGCATCAAATTGGGCAGGCGGGCTTGGGCAATAGCCCTTTGCTGGGGCCCTCCTGCCAGGCCAGGGTCCCGTAGGGGACACAGGGCAGCCCAAGGGTGGGTGCCAGCTTCCCCCTAGGATGTGGGGACCCATGTGGGGCCCCAGTTGCTGCCTGCGACACCTCTCCTGGCCTGCTGTTTGAACTGCAGGGAGGTGGGGTGCAATCAGAGTGCCCCTCCTGCCCCTTCCTATAGTCTTCCCATTTTAAATTATAAAAAATCATCTGAAGACTTTGGGAGTTTATTAAATAATGGTCATAATCTAGAATTTATTGTTGTTGTTGTTGTTACTACTACTATTGCTACTACTATTACTATTACTATTATTAGGTATTTGTCTCTTGATGGTGGTGCAGTGTTCAGTTTCTGAAGTTGGTGTGCAAGGGTAACATTTAAATAATTAGAATGTTCTAAATAATAAATGGCATGTTTCATACATTCAAAGGTGGCATCTTCATAAGATTTTTGTATTTCATAATAATGTTAGAACGGAGAAAAAAAGCAAAGACAAGCAAATTGACAGGCACATGCCTAACCTCAGATGAAAACTGGTTCATAGTGTAGACCATCAAAAGTAAACTGCACATAGTAACCAGGGAAATTTGCTGGAGGGTATCTTTCAAATGAAGGCATATTTATGATTTAATGTGTACACCAAGGTCGATGATGTTGTTTAAATTACTCAATATCTTGTATGATGAGCCATTTTATGCTTCACATTATTATCTGGGTGTTGCTGTATTCAGACTCAACTATAATTAGGTAAATGTTTCTCTAACCTAGGTTGTATGTAAAATACTCAAGGTCATTCTTTTTAGCAAAAATACTAAGTGGATAGCTATTGTGTATTCTGCTCAGTACACTTTTAGCAATCAGTTTAAATTGAAATATTTATTCTTACAAATCCCAGAAATAATATTAATTAATGTCCTATTTATATCTTTACTGGCGAAAAGAAGGCAATGCAAAAGAACCTGCTGCAAACTTCTCCCACTCAGAATCGACTTAAATTATTTGTGTACTGAGTTGTGACTTGACTCCCATTCTAACCTGTGGACATCAAATCTTCCCATGCTTAAGGAAATCAACCCTGACTATTCATTGGAAGGGCAAATATTGAAGCTCAAATGCTTCGGCCACATAATGAGAAGACAGACTTATTGGAAAAGACCATGATGCTGGGAAAGATTTAAGCAAAAGTAAAAGGTGACAACAGAGAATGAAACACATAGAATGTATGTTGGAAGTAAGAAATGCAAGCTTGAGCAAACTTTGGGAGAAAGTGGTGGATAAATGGGCCTGATGTGCTATAGTCTAAGGGGTCACAAAAAGTTGGATATAGCTGAATATCTGAACAATAATAACCCTGTATAGAAACTTGGTACACAGCAATGGGAAAGAAAAGACCAGTAATGACCTATAGCCATTAAGAACAAATAGTAAAACTCAGATTGCTATTTTGGATATTTCTGAAGAGCAAGACTGTTTGCACCAGTTGGACATGTTGGCAGTTGGACTCCTAATAAATCTGGATATTCTTTAGCATGGAAGCTCAAAACCCTTGCCAAGCCTGAAAGGAATGGATTCCTCGCCATTCACAACAACTTATTCAGGCTCAATAGGAGCTACAGGGGCAGCCACTTGAAGATCACAATGAACCTTCTGGGTGCAAATACGGCCAGCAGGGGAAACAGGAAAGGTGGGGAAGGTACAGAGGCAGGTGAATTTCACCCTTCATTTTATAAACCCACAGAGTGCTCATCTGGTAGGTTTCATCTTGGCTTTCATAAAACACAAAGAAAATAAAGCAAAAATAATATGCATCCTCATAGGAAATGTTAAAACAAGCAAGATGAAAAATTTCATGATTGTTAACAGAGCATCATAAATGTTTCATAACAGAACTAGTAACTTTCCTGGCTAAAGCAACAATATTTAACTATTCTGGGCAAATATCTTAAGTAAGTTCCCCAACCAGCCCAAGCTTCAAAGGGATACAAATATAGAATCATATATTGTGACTAAGCACTCTTAATTTAACTAAACAATTGCCTTTGAAATATCAGCCAGCAGGATGTGAATGTAATAAGACTCTCTTTGCCTCTGTACAAGCTTGTTTTTGTTTGACCAGTGTCCCAAGATTTCTATGGTCTTCTTTGACCTTGCCAAATTAATGCCAGTCATAACCATATCAAGCAGATATCCTTGCAAAGCAGTCCCACGCTGCTACAGACAGAGATACCAGATTAATTTTATATAAAAGGGGAGGGGCTAACATTCCTGCCTTTCTTCCTGTTTTCTTCCTGCACGGATGGACTCTTCTGCCCAGATGTTAAACCAAAGGCAGGATATGGTTGATGTTTTAAAAACAAATGCAGGATTAAATGTTTTGTGCTCTTCTGCCCTGATGTTAAAACAAAAGAAAGATTGCCACAGACATTTAAAACAAAGGCAGCACTCTTGCATTCCTCTGTTGGTAAGGGTGGAAAGAGAGAGAAAGAGAAAATGAGAAAATGAATGAAAGAAAGCTTTAGACTTTGAGGAGTTGGAGCAGGCTCTTGATTTACTCTGGTCTTCTTCCCTTGTGAACTGCTTGCTTCCTCCTACAACCTTTAAGTTAACTTTGTGTTAAGCCCTTTTAATTTGCCTTTTTATTAACCCCCATGTTTTCTGTTATCCTACCATTGTCACCACTGATGCTTCCAGAGGGTGGCTGTGAGTTTTTCTGCCCTTGTGGGGAAATTTTAATGTGCTGTGATGCATTGTCTTGACTATAGTGCTGCTGCATGAATTTCTCTGAACTTTGGGCTCTATACTGTAAAGGAATAAGCTGATTTTAGGAGGGATTACTAATTTCCAGTTATCCTAGCAGAACCATAATGCTACATAGGTTGGGGTAACAAACGCTTCTAGCCAGAATGCAATTGGCTGATGTGTGTTCTTAGGAATAGGAAAAAAGGAAGTTAATATAAATAGAACATTTTTAGAGCAATGTCTGCAACCGACTAGAACCACAATGAAGGTATGGAAATGTGGGCAATATAAATTTATGCCTAGGCTATCTAAATTTACGCATATAAGATCTCTAAATAATGAAGTTGAAATCTTTAGTAAAACAGATTTAGACAAATTAGCGGAAAACAGAATAATAACTATTCGCAACTGTTACTATCAAGGAGGCAATCCCATCCCTAGAGATAGATGGGTAGCAATATTAGGCAATAATAAATGGCTGCAGATAACTCAAGCTAGAAACTTGATGCTGCAGAGGAACTATAGCCAATGTATGCAAAACAACAATATGCAGTTGGAAGAGATATTTGAGGAGAAATTAAAAAATATAAAAGGAATAGCAGGGGAGGTATATATGGCTCTAAATCATTTTTTATATGATAATATAGATCTCCTCACACAGAAATGGGGAACAGATATAAATATTACAAACCAGAAAATGAAAAAAATCTGGGAAAATATTGCGAAGATATAAAATACAAGGGTGAAAGAACTTCAAATGAAAGTGATGATGCGTTGGTATAGAACACCAAAAATTATTGCAAAATTTATCCCCAATGTATCATCACTTTGCTGGCATGGATGTGGACAACAGGGTACATTATTGCATATGATGTGGGAATGCCCTGAAGTACAAAAATTTTGGACTGAAGCTTGGGGATGGATAGAAAGAATATTGGGATATAGAGTAAGCAAAACAAAAGAAATATGTACTACCCAAGATATAGAATCACAATTAAATATAAGTACAGACAAATATCTACTCCAACAGATGATTATGGCAGTTCAGGATGTTATAGTCTTGGGATGGAAAGATAAAAGTAAATGGCAGATTGAAAACTGGCAGCATTATTTATCAGATCAAATGATTACTGATTATTTAGATAGTAATGAGAGCATAGTTAAAGACAATAGGGACATCTGGATGGGCAAATGGTTTAAATTGATAATATATATTCAACAATATAGGTGGGGGGGCCATGAATTATTGAACGTTATGAAATTGGTCTTAAGACAATAAGAAAATAGATATAATGGTACCATCTATCCAAGGGGGGGAGGGAAGGGTGGGTGGATATAATAATGTGCAAATAAACACCAGGACATATTGATTATAAGAATGGTATATTAATGTAAATAGTATTGACTGGTTTGTATTCTTGGTTTGTATATATGTGTGTGGTGCCCACACTAAATTTTAGTGCTGGGAGAAGAAATTTTAAAAGTGTAATAAAAGTGTATTCAATGTGTTTTGAGGAAGAGTCTAAACTGACAGCTTAAACAGGTAAAGGAGGGGGCGAAGCCTCCCTAGTTAGCATAATGGGAGGGGGAGGAGCGCACTCCACCAATCAGGCGTCGAGTTTAGGCTAGTGAGGAGTACAAAATCCGCCTGCTAGAGGAAAAGATTTTGTCCTTGCTTTTGGGTTTTTTTTTGGGGGGGGAGAAGACAGGTTAGACTGTCTCTTTACCTCAGGGAAGGAACCAAGCATTGGTCCCGAACTTCTGAGCTGGAGAATAGGCCAGAAGGGGTTGAAAGTAAAAAGAACTGTGAAGTTAAGACTTATGTGTGAAATCTAGGAACTAAAGGGTGTGGCTTTGAATTGACAGACGTGTATTCTTCTGTTCTTTTATTGTGTTACCTGTTACTAAGAATAAAACCCTGTTTATTTTTCCCTTTGAAAAGTCTAAGCATTGTTGGTGTCCACTTGTGGGGTGCGAGGCTAAACCATTATAAAGACTCGCTACCAGAACATATATATATATACATAAACCCGAACACGCTACCAAGATTCTAAAATTATAAAAGCACCTTACTGTGTTTACAGACAGGGGTGAAGAGAGTTAGGCAGCTCACACTGGGAGATAGGCGGCGCCACAATGTGTTAATCTATGTGTTAATGTATGTGAAAATGTGAATAAAATATTTTTTAAAAAAGGAAGTTAGTCTGAGGCAGAAATGGTACAAATTTGACAAATTATATTAAAATTATAATTAATAATCAAAGAGTACTGTAAATTGCATGCATATAAGCTTAAATGGCAGGTAACAAGGCAATGGGCTTTTTTTAGGACAGCAAAACATACAAAGTAACAAAGGCTCAATAATTTGACAGCTGGGCTCAGTGCAATGCATCAACACAATTGGCTTATAATGGCTGAATTTACTTAAATAGTTTTAATGGCTTTTACTAGTAACCTTGTAGTTAGTTTACTCAGAGAGCACAATACAGAATATAGTGGGGTTTTTCATTAAGCAATTTGTTTAAGTGTCTAAAGAAAGTAACTAAAAGGTTCTAAAGTGAGGCCTTTTCACACTACAGCCAAATGGTTGTAGTGAATGAAGGCTAGGCCATGTGGGGACACATTCCCCATTCATACCTAGGGAGGTAAGGAACGCATGGGGATGCATTGCTTCCTGCCTAGGTGTGAAAGGGGAACCCATCGCCGCATGGCCTAGCCTGAAAAGGCCAGTGTGGGGGTGGGACGCACCTCCCAACCTGCTGCCATTGGGTTGAATTCAATCCAGGGTTGGGCAGACCAGTCCCGTTCCTTCCCTGGGTCCCTGTGGGCTCTAGGCGACCCAACTGGATCACCTTGAGCCCAAAGGGTCCCACCCTGGGCACCTCCCACCCCGGACCAGGGATGCACTTGTGTCCCCATGTAGGCCCCGGCTCGGGGTGGGTGGGAGACACGGGGCCTCAGCTGGGCCTCAGCCACCTATGCAGTATTCTGGGCTCACATGGGCCCGGTCTACTGCATGGAGCAGCATATCGTCCCGGCCGAAGACATCACCAGTCCAGTCTTGCCCTGCCCTCAAAAGGGGTGAGGGTGAGTGAGCTGAGGTTGCCCCAGTGTCCTATCAACTACTGCAGTTCAAGCCACCCCCCTCACATGTGATGACTTACCTCATTGGGCCCGGCAAAGTAAGTTAATTGCACGGGCCTGCCAGCTGTTGAACTATTTTTGGCCCAATAGCAGCAGTGCAGGGCGGGGCCCACCGATGTTTGGGAGAGAGAGTACGAATGCTCTCCCTCCTGTGGGAGGGAGCTGTGGGACAGCCCAGGACAGCTGGGAATGGGTGTAGAGTGCAATTTTGTACTCTACATCCAGAACATGTGTGGGGCACCTTGGGATGGGATGGAGTGGTTCCAAATGGAACTGCCGGCCCAGCAGAGTGAGTGCTCCATCCCAGGGCTTCCTTGGGAGGCCCTTGTGTGAATAAGCCTCTGGTTCTGTTTCCTGCCCTAATTGACCAAGACTTAAAATCCTCCCAGAGGCAGTGTGGTAGATGGCTTGTCTTGGAAAAGTTCTCTTTACTAAGTACATACTATGCAGGCACAGAGACAAAATAAGGTAAAAGCTTTATAGCAATGGTTGTTATGAATGAAGGGGGTCAAAAAAGAACAGGTTTGGCAGTCCTACTAGTTGCAATGGAGAATGGGGAGGAGGCAACTACCCTAAGGAAACCTAGCCTAGTTGATACCATCAAGTTCTTACACTCCAAGGTGATGAGGACTAAGGGGCTGCAATGAGGCTTCCAGAGCCTGGAAACAAAATCCAGGTGATGATCAGGTGATGAATTGAACTGAAACATTCTCTGCTGCCTGACACTAGATGTTTTATCCACATCTGGGTACTAGGGGCTGTCCCAGGGAATAGGAATATATGGGTTAATACACTTCTATGTTTGTTTTTTACATGAGTTGGAGATCATGTGTTAGTTGTGCTTGTGTACACTAGATGCCCAAATAAAGTGTTTCCTTCCACAAGGCAGACATGATCAACTGGAAGTTTGCCCTTCTGCATATGCTAATGAAGCTGTGCCTGCAGAGCTCTGGAAACACAAAAGTGTGATATGGGTGCACATGGGTGATATTCACGTAAACAAAGCTGATCATGTTTGGAACCATTTTCCAATCAAAATCCCTTTACCTTAGTTTGGCATTCCTGGTGGATGTCTTCCAAATATTTATCCAAATATGTCCTTTAACAAAAGATCAGTTTGAGATGCCAAATAGGCTTTACCGTATATACCCAGAGCATATATTGGTTATTACCAGGCCATTTGGATGGATTGTTTCCTCTTGAGTGGGAGCTTTCTCTGCTCCAGCATTGCTTATATAAATTCATTGTTTTAGGATCAAGACAGACAATATTTTACAACACGTTTTCTTGTTCCTTATGAAGCAAAGCTTGGCATTTTCAATATGGAAACAGGTAAACAAAGATAGATTCAAGTTTGGTACAGGGGCCTCAGGTACCCTGGCCTATCTCCCTGTATGTCTACTCACTGTGCCAATTATAAAGGTCCTTCTACTACAGATATATGTTCCTTGACAGTAGGAATGTGCATGAATATTCATAACATTTGACATCTGGCTGAATTTGATTGACATTTGAATTTGAATTGAATGTTTTGATACATTCATATGAAGCTCCATATGAGATACATATGGAATCCATATATGGGATTTGTATGCTATTTGTATGCATTTGTATGGGATCCATGTGTATTCGTATATGGGATTTGTATGCTATTCGTATGCATTTGTATGGGATCCATGTGCATTTGTATATAGGATCTGTATGCTATTCATATGCATTCATATGGGACTGAACATTCATCTTCAATACGAATCCTACCACATTCAAAGGGGATCTATTCGAATGATTACAAATTTTCTTGCACTTGATTTGATATGAATCAAATACAAAAAACAAAAAAAAAACACCATTTGTGCACACCCCTACTTGACAGGTCCTAATTCCCTGCCTTTGGTAGTACAACACTATTTCTGTGGGACATGTTTGACAATACCTTCACAGTAAAATCTTATGATCCAAATAACCATCCATCTTTATAATCTATAGTCCTTGGACTCTTGTAGAGGCAGGTAAACAGTCATGCTAAGCATGTATATTTCTGTAACATTGGTAACAATATGTGCTGGGTGATTAGTTGAAAAACAGTGCAACCCCCGCCCCCTGTAATATTGGACACACTTTCTCACCCATCCCTCTCACTCATACAAGACTTTAAAAATGCATATTTTCAGGCATAACACAAAAATGAAGTGGAACAAGGTAAGATTTTTTTTTTGATGCTGTTAAAAGCATTTTGTATATACATACAGATTACAAAGCCTGCAATTCACATTTGGCATGAAATCTCATTAATGTGTGGTTTATTGCTGCAGAGGCTCTTCAGTTCTGGTCTAAAACATTTGTGTAGCATGGCCCTTCGTCAACCTCATTGTCATCTCAGCGACTTCCCACTTCTCAGATTGTATTGACTCGTCCTCAAACCTTTCTGTCTTCCTACAGCTAATCTTGCATTGATAATGATATGACTGCATGTGCAGAGTCATGCCTGAACAAAAACACAACTCTTTTCAAAGTAAAGGTAGACCAACTTGGAAATGATATAGGTATTTTTGTGAGTAAAATTCAATTAACACAGCTGCTAGGAGGTTACATCAAATAGAGTTTTTTTTAAAAAAGAAGAAAATAAAAACCTTGAACAATGCAAAACCTTGAAAATTTAATACAGTAGCTATGAAAGATCTAAGGGCAAAAGGGTACATATTTTTAAATTAAAAGTTGTGGGAATTGATGTCAGATAAAGCATGTGGATTCTCCAACAGCCTCTTAAAAACTGAGGTTATGAGTCTGAACAGTTAAGCTGTTATGTGTCTTCTTTATTTGTCTTATCTATCAGCGTCCCTTCTCCATCAGAAAAAAAGAGGAAAAACATAAAGAGAAAAAATGTAAAATTAAAATACCACAGCATAAACTGTTTCATAGCAGCCCAGAAGAAAACACCAGAAGTACATCCTTGGCTGAAGGGAGCGGAGGAGAAAGAATACGCTGTGAAGATGTTCCATCATCTCTAAGTGATGGTCTGTTTTCATGCTGCATAAATGCCTTTTTACATGCCATATCTGCAATATGTTTTGTTTGTTGTTTGTAAACCACTCTGGGATGTCCGGATTAAGTGGCAAAGAAATATAAAATAATAAATAATAATAAATAAAATGTTATTATATTTCAACTCATTGAATTCCAAATAATGCCTGCAAGAGAATGTCAAAGGGAAATGGGGAAGAAAGACTCTAAAACAGGAGTGGGCAGTGGGCACCTGAAAATCCTATGTAATAGCAGTTGATGATATATCAATGTTGGAAGACAACAATGGGCAAAAGTCCTTCTTGTGTGCCTGAATAGTTGTCAGTGCAAACCTGTGCTATAAAACACTTCCATACAAAAGTGGAACTTATTCTATAAACAAAGATCACTCTGTGAGCAAACTACAACTTATTATTAAGCCAGGCCAGGGTCCATTCAGTAAGCACGGGCAGTGGCTATGGAAGTCATACATTTTCCAGTGCTTGCCAATGAAGAGTGCATTGGACCAGGTAGCTCGAGACGGTGCAGATCAATATACTGCTATCAGAACTCTCCATATTCTATGAAGCAATAAGGGCATATTAAGCATCTTTGGGTACCAGATTGTCTTACCCTGTACCCTAGGAGGAGATCCCATCATAAGGCTTTTCCACCCTTACTTTAAAATCATTCCAGAGCCTTCCTTGCTGCAAGCTGATATCATCTAAGGGAGGCCCTGCCCACTGCTAGTATGCTCTGTCTGCAATGGCCACCTGGATACCAGTAGTCAACCATATGCTAAACCAGACCACAGAACAGTGTAGAAAGCAAGCATCTCTGTGGCTGAGATTACACCTTTACTTTAATCTTTCTTCAGCCCAAATTTCAATCCATTTGGATACATCTTTAAACACTCAGCTGTTTTACACTTTCATACTTACCTTCCGCACTGGAGACCTCTTTCCGGACCCTTTGTGGTGGCCGCTTCCGCATTTTGGTGCTTGAGATCTGACTCTAAATTGGGTCTCACCACTGAAAACCAGATTAAAATGAAGACCTCAAAAATTAGGTCTTTAATCTGTCCCTTCACCTGGATCCATGTGGAAGCAGGACACTTCCGTGCATGGCAGGACACTTCTGCACATGATCCTGGCAGCTGCCATGTTGGGAGGGGCGGAAGCAGGATGCCCTGCCTCAGAAGCGCCTCACTCATGTGCCGTGCACTGCCAGAAACATGTGGTGACTGACAGCTGCCTGCTCCAGGCTTGCAGCTCTGGGGGTGGAGGGGGTGGCATGGGAATCCAGCGGACATTTGGAATGACCATCCATCTTGCCGGATCTGGCCTCCCTGCACATGTGCAGATTTGCAAGGGTCCTTTGGATCCATCCAAAATAGGGACAGATCCTTGGGAGGTTGGATCACTGAAAAACAGATCTTCTTAGATCCATTTTTTAGTGGCAAATGCGGAAACACCCCTAGTTGCTTCAAGAAAAGAACAGTTGTTAGCAACAAGATTAAGCTTATTCCTGCTTTTTTATTTAGTCCAAATCCAGCTGCTTTATTTGAATCGGCTTTTTCTGCTGAAGCTTTAATAGCCTATTCCCTTCAGAGCTGAGTCATTGCTGGTTACTGTCAATAAGGTCTGTTTGGTCCTGTGAAAGCCCAGCATGTATTACACCTGTGCTAATCTGGATAGTTCAGGCTGAAACTCCTGCTGAGCCTCCTCAGCCTGAGATTCATTGTATGAGGACTCAGACCGAATGCAGAGCATGACACTTCAGAATTGTGGGAATCCAGCTGTGAAGCTCACATGATCTTCAATATGACAGTGTGGGCTGTTCTAGCACCACCCCATTCAGAATACAGTTACAGAAATGGGTGAGTGAAGTGGACTAAGGATTTAAAATTTATACTCCATTATAATATTAAAGAAAACATTTATAAAATGATTATAGATCATATATGACTCACAAAAATAATCAAAGATGTATAATGAGGTATCCAATGCTTATATTGGTGGCTAATGCATACAGAGCCCAACAGTAGTGTTTGCAGTGGGGGGCAAACATAACCAACATTTAGCCAAAGGCCTGTGTGAAGAGGTGCACCTTCACCATCTTCCTGAACCTAATCAGAGAAGGAGCCTGATGCACCGCAAGGGGGAGACTATTCCATAGCCTGGGGGCCATTACTGAGAAGGCCCTCTCCCAGGTGCCCACCTGCCTCACTTCTGGTGGAACAATCAGGAGGTCCTCCCCTCCAGATCTTAAGGCATGGGCAAGTCTCCCCAGACACTGCTGGCTGGGAGGCAGAACAGAAGGGGTGATAGCTTCAAGGTATCTGACACCCCTTCTCATCTATCTCTTCCACCTCCCACTGCTATATCTTCCCCTGCCCATTTCCACAACAATAGAGGCCCCCTCCTGCACCCCTCTTCTCTTCATGCTCTGAATACTTGCAGAGAAGAAGGCAGCACCAGGTGGTATATATAAACAGTATAAAACAATACAGTCTGCAATGGGGGGAAACTGTGCCACATTTAGCCAAAGGCCAGAGCAAAGAGGTGCTTCTTCACCCCCTTCCTGAATGTATACAGTGAAGGGGCCTGACACAGCTTGAGGGGGACTATTCCACAGCCTGGGGCCCATTACTAAGAAGGCCCCCTCTTGGGTGCCCACCCTTCTTACTATTGAGAGTGGTGGGACAATGAGGAGGGCCTCTCCTCCAGCCCATTACTGCCTCCAGACACGTGTTAAGCACTTCAACTGCCTCTCCTGATTCAGATGGAATCCAACATTAAGTGCTGTCCAACATCTTGTCAATGTTGAATTGGTTTATATGCCATCCAACATTTCTTGGAATGGTACCCAGTGTGCTGATCATCACTGGACCACCACTGCAGGCTTGTGCCAGAGTCTTTGGACTTTGATATCCAATCGTCCTATTTTGTAATTTTCTCAGATTGCTTGTTGTAGATCCTGCTGTCTCCTGGAATCTCACCATTATCAAACCTCACCCTCATTTTTTTCCGATAATGGTGAAACCGTGGATGTTGTGTTTCAAAACTTTATCAATTTGCACCCTGAAGTCTCATAGTATTTTGGGCTTATGATCCCAGCATAATTGCAGCACAGATTCCAGTAGATCATTTTTGCAGCAGCTAAGTACGTGGTCGATTGTTTCTTCAGCCTCTTTGTATAGTCAGCATTTAATGACTACAAGTGGTTTTTCTGTTTTGGCTTTTATCATGCTGGTCCTGATTATTTATTTATTGATCATTTATATTTCTATCCCACCGTATACCTGAAGGTCTCAGTGGGGGTAAGAGTCTTTAAAACAACAAATTAAAACCAATATTAAAATGAATAATATACATAAAAACATTTTTTTAAAAATTCAGCATATTAAAATAATAAAATAATAGTATCTGCCATGGGGGATGGGAGTATGATTAGAGATATGTACAAATGTTTTTATTTGATTCATATCAAATCAAATGCAAGAAAATTAATATTTGTTCAAATAAATCCCTTCAAATGCAGTAGGATTTGATTTGATACTAATGTTCCATATGAATTTGATATGAGCGTTAGTTACAAAGCCCATACAAATCCATAACGAAGCTTCGTGCAAATGTATCGAAATATTCGAATAAAATTTGAATGTCAATCTTTGAATGCACCAACATTCAATTTGAATTTGAATGTCCAAATGTGTCTAAATTCTTATGTATTTAGAATGCTGGGAATATTTGCGCATATCCCTAGTCCCAATAGCCTGTTCTTGTGCAACTAAAATCACAGCTTCCGTTTCCTTCTTCAGTATTCCATTTGTAAGCCACAATCAGATCTTCTCTTTCCCTTCTATTTTCTTAAATAATTTTGCATGCAGTGCTGTTCTCCTCCTTCTCCTCCTCACCTTTCCAAGCTTTCCATGTAGCAATGTTGGCTCAAGAGACTAAAGCTGCATCCAGATGTCATTTATTTCACTATATTTGGATATTCTGCTAAAAAGCATGGATATTCTGGAACTGGGTTAAGTGACATGTTATGATAGTCTGGAAGCAGCATAAGATACCATTGGAAACTATCTTAAAATATGTCATCTGAATAGAGTTTATACTATCTGCCAACATGATTAGATGGTGTGGTGGGTTTCCAATTCGCACTTACATTCTGATGTGTTTCTAATCAAACAAACATTTTTTTCTTATTATATAACATGGATACCTCATCACATAGATGGCTTTTAAAAATATGTTCCATTTAATAGAGACATCAAGTACTAGTTCAGTTTAAGAAGTGGTGACAATGATATTTCTGAACTCTTCTTTGCTGGTTCGGCATAAATGGCAGAGACATTAAATGCCTTTTCAATCTCCCTCATCCAATTTCCTATAACAAAGGAAGAGATACGATTCTACTAAGCTGAAGGAAACATAAAGTACTCTACCGTATACTAAAGATTTTTACCAGCGGAGGAAACCACTGAATTCTGAGTCTAGCACATCATTTAGGTGATTGTCCAAGTACTGGAAAATAAAATACCAAGAAATATCTGTCATTAAGAAGAAGAAAAAATAGAAGCATATGACAAGACCACTTACATCTTTCTAAGATTTGATTATAGGAGCCAGTCTACACCCAAAACATATAATCACCATAAACTAAAAGCTCAATAGGAAATGCTTGTCCAATAGGGGGCCTAGGTGGGCTGCGTCTTGCGCGCTCCCACAATGCCACCCTCAGTTCGACGCTGGACGGCGACGAGGTAAGTCGTCCATCGCGCGCGCGTCCTCCCAGGGCCCTGGGGGAGGGGGGGAAACATCTTCGCTCTCTGGGTGCCCCGCTGTGGGCACCTAGAGAGCGTAGATGGGCCCGATCCGGGCCGGAGGGTGGTTGGGGGTGGGGGTTTTGGGGACTGGGGGGGGGTGGGACTCATCTGCGGGCTGCAGGCGCCTAGATCCAGGCGCCTGCAGCCCGTAGATGGGCCCGATGGGGGCCGGAGGGTGGGGGTTTGGGGGACTGGGGGGGGGTGGGACTCATCTGCGGGCTGCAGGCGCCTAGATCCAGGCGCCTGCAGCCCGTAGATGGCCGCGATGGGGGCGCGGGGCGAGCCCTTGGAGATCAGAGCCAGGGGCTCTGATCTTCAAAGGGGTCCGGCCCCATAGGGGCCTTGCCCCGGGCCCCATGATGGGTGCCCGGGTGCCCGGGCATCTTCGTGCCAGCCCGTAGAGCTGGCACGAAGCACGGGGCGGGTGGCTTGACAGCGCTGCCCGCCCCTTGGGTGCTCTCACCCAATGGGCGGGCAGCGCTGCGGCCGAATCCCCGCCCCTGGCCGGCCTTTGCCGGCCAAGACAGTTCCGGGCGCTTTTACCTTTCACACACAGACGCGCCGGAACGCATTCCGGCGCGTCTGTGTGTGAAAGGTAAAAGCGCCCGGAAGTGTCTTAAGCTGCCCGCCTGCACGCGTTCCGTTTGGAACGCGTTGCAGTGCGGAAATCCCTCAGGAAAGAGTCTTCAGAAGCCAAATGTAAAGAGAATGGAAAGTAAAATGTTCCACATTCCATTTGTGAAAACAGCTCTTTAACCAATGGTAGGGCTCAGAGGTTCAAAAAAAGGAAAGGGGAAAAGAAGCCATCTCCTTTTTCAAATGAATTCAGTTCAAAAGGAAGATTCAAAACTATCAATCCCAATTCAATGTGTTAGCTTTAACTCATAAAGCCCTAAATGACTTGGGCCCAAAATATCTTAAGCACGCCTTCTTCATTATGGACGTGCTTGTGTCTTAAAACCTGGAGGAGAGGTCTTCCTGGTTGTACCACCACCCTTAGTAGCAAAAGGAGTGGACACCTAGAATAGGGCCTTCTCAGTGAAGGCTCCCAGATAATGGAATAGTCTCCCCCCGACACCCCAAAGCTATATTAGGCACTTTCACTATTCATGTTTAGGAAGAGAGTGAAGACATACCTCTTTGCCCTGATCTTTGGCTAAATAAGGAAACAGTTTTCTTCCCCACTTTCAGGCATTGTGTTGTTTTAATATGTTAATTTTTGTACTTGATTTTTAATGCTGTAATCCACCCTTTGGTATAGAATGGAATAAAAATATAAATAAATTTGAAAAAATCATGTTTGATTGAATCCATTTTTAATTATATTTTATTGTAATCCTGATAACTCTGGGTGCAGAGTGGGATAGAAATTAATGATGGTGATGATGATGATGATATAAGTAATTTCAAAAATATAGGGCTTCACATTATATAACAAACTTTTTTTAGTGGAAACAGGTTACGTATTTAAAGAATATCCAAAATCAGAATTTACAAAAGATATTTTCTGTAGTTCAATGGATACCTAACGGCTGCCTGATGCAACTTTACATTCTATAGGTTCTCTATAAGATCAAGAACAAGTTTGATCATCTTGTAGTCCTGAACTGCAACTTCCAGTTATCTAGAACATAACCCTAATACACACAAGATCTCATAATATTCCCCAGAGAAAGGTTTAAAAAGAAACAAAAAATATGGATTGAGATTGGTGTTGGTGAGGTGAATCTCTTTCTGCAAATCACAGGTGTAACAAAACAGGTGCACCACCACAATATATTACCTTTTAGAAACAGCACAAATAAAAATGTAAAATAAATACCAACAGCCATGTCATAACTTCAAAAGGGGAAAATAGTTTGAAAACAGCTGGGCATGCCGAATGATTTGGTGCTCTTCTTTGGGCTAATAGAAGCTGATCATTTTATATATACTGTATTTAGTGACCTGGCTTTTGCTGCCAGTGCTGCTGTATGCTAACAGCAGGGATTCTAGTTTCACAGAAGTGATTAGGGTGGGTAGGGAGGACTTTTTCCATTTTATAAAGTTCCTTCTCTATTGTAGGAGAGGATAAGAAGGAAAGAAGCAAACTCACATCTCAGCAAGCATGCTCTGAGTATAATGAGAAAGAATGGGAAATCCTGCCAAAGCTAATATTTCTCTAGTGGAAGACCTTCAGATAAAAGTGGCTAGAATTCAGTATAACAGTTTGCCCTTCAAAGCAAGGTGTCTTGTACCATATTTTACCAAAAGCTTATTTTGCAAATGCACAAAGTGGGAGCAAGGACACATTTCTTCTAATACAATATTGTACATAATTAGTGTTGTTGATATTGCATTACTAATTTAGGCTGAAGACAGATAAAATATGTAATATAATATGATCTAAGAACATGTATTCATCACATTCAACATCCCTGTAAACTAAGCACTGGTTTATCATTCACTATTGTGCATCCTTTCTTGTAAATATCATTTGCATCTCTTTGTAGCTTTGATTTGTAGTGTGCCACATCTGTACAATCTTGACTAGTGAGACAGTTTCTTACAGACTCTGTGTGGTTGAGATGTATACTTTGTATACTTGATACGGCCAAGTGACTAATCAATAAAGTTTATTCATTCATTCATTCGAGGTAATATGAAATGCATGGTGGGGGTGGGGGAATCGCCAAAAGATAAGAGTGGAAATGGGTATTGTTCATTTAGCTTAGTAGCATTTAAATATATTTCTTAATTTTCTTATTTGTTTTATATAACTATTTGAATCTTATGTTTTGTGTGAGTAGATTTAGAAAGAAAAAAATTAAAAAAGAAACTGGTTGCCTAGAAGTGATAAAAATGTAGCCAGAAGGCAACAGAAGGATAGTGATTAGTAGGTAATTATCTCTTGATAGCAGAATCTTGGAATTAGCTTTTCCAAGTGCTTTAATCTTAAACTGGTGGGGGCTGAGCTTTCTGCAACACACCAGAAAAAGGATCTCGGGGTTCTGGTGGACAGCTGGGGTTGTCAGCCCAGTACTCAGCAATGGAAAAAAAAAAAAGCTAATTCAGTGCTGGGAATAATTAGGAAGGGAACAGAAAACAAGTCAGCAAGTGTCATTTCGCTTCTAATAACAGCTATGGTGAGGCCACATTTGGAATATTGTGCACAATTCTGGTCACTATACTTCAAAAAGAATATTGTGGAACTGGAAAAGATACAGAAAAGGGCAACCAGAATGATTAATGGTCTGGAACACCTTCCTTATGAAATCAGCCTGGAAAGACATCATTTAATAGGGGACCTGTTTGATCTATATAAAATCATGCATGGTATAGAAAAGGTGGATAGACAACACTAGAACCAGGGGCACTCTATGAAGCTGATGGATAGGCGAGTCAGATCAGACAAGGGGAAATATTTCTTCACCCAGGGGTTATTGGTCTATGGAATTTGCTGCCAGAAGAGGTGGTAACAGCAACCAGCCTAGGTGGCATTAAGAAAGGGTTAGACAAATTTATGGACAACAGATCTATCAGTGGCTACTAGAATGGATGCCTAAGTAATCTTTCAGGCTGGGAGAACAAGAAGGATGCCTCTAAGGCCATTTTCTGAGATTCAAGAGGAGGAAGTTTGCTCTTGTCTCTGCTTGAGATGTCCATGGGCAATTGGTGGACCACTGTGTGAGATAGGATGCTGGACTAGTTGGGCTGTGGCCTGATCCAGCAGGGGTCCTCTTATGTTCTTAAGTGGCAAAAAATTATGGCTTCAATATTTTTGTTTGTTTTTTCCATTCATGGGTTCTTAGTGGATTCTTCTCTGAAACTGCTTGTTAATTTCTAGCCATACTGAATCTGCAGTAGCACTGAAGTACTTTTTAAAACAACAGTATTAGTGTGAATTTGCTGAGACTCTACACATGCAGTGTAGGTGGTTTTGTGTAATATTATAATTAAGGGAAGCATAATATTTGAATATTGCAAACATGCTGTATGAAGAAACCAGTTCCATTCACCAAAGCTTTATAAGAGAATAGCTGAAGACTCTGCAGAGGATGGGGAAGGGAGGGATAGGCTGGGTCGCCACAACTATTTTGGCTGCTGCATTTTAGAAGAAGCAATAAGAGGATAATAATGCTAATTTTCTTACATTTGATTTGATATGAATTGAATGCAAAAAAATAACCCATTCATGCATATTCCTAATATACATAAATCCATGTTGAATAGGCATATTTCCTAGCACTATCTGAAGTCATAAGAGTAGGAAAGGAGATTGCACTTTACTATTTAAACAAGCTTCTTTGTTAATGCTGAGAAGAAGATAGTGATACCTTCAGGATATTTGAGATGCCAGCATGGTAACTTTATATAAAAACAAAGAAGACTGAAGTGCTTGTAACAACTGAAG
Source organism: Aspidoscelis tigris stejnegeri (assembly GCA_023333525.1). Lineage (NCBI taxonomy): Eukaryota > Metazoa > Chordata > Lepidosauria > Squamata > Teiidae > Aspidoscelis > Aspidoscelis tigris. Next base: position 64,324,233 of record JALMGA010000004.1, read on the forward strand.
GAGAGTTTCCTTCTTGAACATTGTAGGGAAAACATTTGCCTGAGTGATTCTCAACAGGTTACAGTCACTTGTCAATTAGGTATATCCAAAGGTGCATTTTTATTTATTTTTTAGAGCTGGAATATCAGCTGCAAACATTATCCTCTCATTTTGCCAGCTACAAGAGAAATCCCATGAGCAGGGAAAAAACGTTGCTTTCCTTGACCTGGAAAAGGCCTTTGATAATTAGTGTTCCACTGGTTTTCAAAACAAGAGGATACCAACAACAATTAAATACCCATAACAAATGACCTTAGAATACACTTGTGGCTTTAAAAAAAAGCAAAACAAAAACAACTTGAATTAGCTCCCATAAATATGTCCTTTAGGTGGAGTAAATAATAAATCTTTTAAAATGTCATTTCCTCCACCTTTACCATTTGAAGTACATAAGCCCTTTTTGCACTTACCTGATAATCTGGATCAAAGAGCCTCGTAGTTCATAAGGTCTTTTGGGTATTAGTGCTAATATGGATCAGATCCATACTAAGGTCACAGTAATATGGATTAGTGGTGAACAACATTAATTGGTACCATAACTGTTCTAGGAACAGCTGATCCAGAACAAGCAATGGGGCATCTGCATGTGGGATACAACATGGACAATTGTGGGCACAACATCAAAGAACATGTGCTGTGACAGTGGGACTTCAAAGATCCCTTCACAAATGGCAAAGGAGTCTGTGTATTGTCTGTGAAGTCATCTTGCCTGGCTACTGGAGGCAATGTTTGATAAATGGAGACATAAGCCAATTGCATCTGAGGGTTGGAGGTGCTGTCATTGGTAGTTCACATTCACTGATATGGAATAGTGCTGAGGCACGCTTATTGTCTCTCTCCTTAGATTGCATTTTCCACCATCCAGCCCACATAATGCAGATGCCTCCTACTTCAGGTGATCTGGACCAAGCCAATATGGATTTACTAATATGGATTAAGTGTGGTAAGGGCAGAAAAGGCCTTATATTGAAAGTCACAAATCCATAAATAAAAATTTTACAGCAACTTCTTTTATGTTTGTTATTAGTGATAGCCTGTGTGATATTACCACAAATGCACTGTTCACTCTTGTGTTACATGCAGAAACTCCATAACTGTTTCTAGCACAGAATACATGCACAGACATTTTGTATGATAGGCATCTTATTGCTATTGTGTGGCTGGTGATTTCTTTCAACACTTCTATTTCAATCCTAATTAACATGACACAATAGAAAATGTTTAGGGCTTCCTTATCTTTAAAAATTATACAGAAGAGAATGTTTCAAAAACATAAATTATAGTTAATAAAAAAACTTAGCTATTAAAGTTCTAAGAACCTTTCCAGGAAAAGGATAAAAAAGCCTCATGTCCTATGAAGCGTATGCAAATTCTTTGCAAATTTTAAGGAATGATAAAACCTCATAATTTGTATTTTGCAATGCTGCCTGAACAAATTTTGAACTTCTAATAGATATTGGGGGTTGTCTCTGTGGAACAGATCTGATACTAGGTTTGTTTTGATTTTGTGGTTGTGCTTTAGACAAAATTTGAGCTTGTAAAACCTGTAGACATTAAGCCTGCATCCACATGGCTTGGGCTGAGAATCACAGGAACCACTCTGGGACTGACTAATCCTTGGTCAACTAGCCAAGGCTATACAGTGACAAAGGAGATGCTGCTGTAGATTGCTATGCTGTCTACAGTTGTGAGAATCCTATTGGAAATGCATGAGGGTACCAGATGCGTGAACAGAAGGGCACCACAGTTCAGGACATGGCTTGATTTCAGCCACAATTTTGCCCCTCGAGTCACCTCTGTGCACTCACAAGAAGAGAAGGTGCCTTTCCGCAGTTACATGCCTTAGAGTGGTTGCATGTAGTTTATGGCAAAGATGTGTCGCCTGGGGTTTGGCTGTCTTGGAGAATGGAAGCATCTTGACCTAGGAAATTTGTAAAGTCCCTATGTAGATGTCACCTGACTTCCTTCTAAATGATATCCTTTCTGATACACATGAAAAAGAGCCTCTAAAGTATAACTGAATGATACATGTGCTGCTGAACAGTTTTCTATGACCAAACCAACAGCACCTCATCAATCCTAAATCCCTTCTGTCATCTGAATTGAGGCCTAGAGCACAAAGGACTGGATTCCAGTTTGTTCAGGTAAATGTGAATCACCAACTTCATCAACCACTATCTGAGATTCATGTCTAAGGGAGCTGCTGAACCTTTTACAGCTTATAATGTCCGAGCACGTGCAAACCATCTCTAGGCCATCTCCAAAGAACTGCATCTCTGTGGTCAAATAGCCATTTGTTGGTTAACTGAAATGTATAAATATCAAGGAATTCAAGTGATTTTTTTTTAAAGAAGGGTTAAAAATGGATTTTAAACATTTTCCAACTAATAATAATAATAATAATAATAATATTTATTTGTATACCGCCCTATGGCAAACCAATCCGGGCGGTTAACAACAGTAAAATATAAAATATAACAATTAAAAACACCTTATCCCTCCCCCCCTTAAGACAGTATTAAACAATATAACATATTAAAACACAATATCAATGCGTAAAACAATAATTTAAAAACTAAAAACCCTGATGTCCCTCTGTTGATCCTCAACCATCACTAAGATGGGGCCACGGGAGGAATCAGGGAATCTGGGCCGGGATGGTTAATCTGGAAAGGCCTGCCGGAAGAGATTCATGTTAACTTTATAAATGAAGTCTCCATTTAAAAAAAATCCTTGCTGTTACTGCTATGTAAATAGTCTTTACTTCTATCTATCTTTATTTTTCCTGAATGCAAAAACATTTTTTAAACAAAACTGATTATCATGAGCTAGTTTGAACCATGCAGCCACATTCTTGTCATTCTGTTAAGATCTAAGATTTTTGTAATATAACCATAGTATTAATGTGAAAGATGGTCTTAGACAATAAGTGAACTGAAAGAAGTCCTTCCTTTGTTCTCCCAAGATTTACATTTGTAATTTTTTTATACAAAGAATTGTCAGCATTGTCAATTTCTGAAGATGTAATCAAGATTCAATGTCTAAAGAAATCCATGAGGAATTCAGCACTGTTCCTTGCCTTTCTCCATCACAAATCATAAAAAAGCATCAATAGTTCTATTTCCATACCTTTTTTTCAAATTTTTTTTTGCTGATTTATATAAATTATAATGACTTTGTAAAGAACAATGACAAAAACAACAAGGATTATGGCTTCCTTTGAAAATAAGATATTTGTGTAACAGTAGTGATTTGGTTTCTTTAAGTACGGTACATTGTTAATACAAGAAGGAAGGAAGGAAGGAAGGAAGGAAGGAATGTAGAGATCTATTAAACTGATTCTTGACAAGCTGAGTCTGCAACAAGCAAAGAGTATCTGAAATGTTAATTATTGAACTAAACAATCCTGATATTTGAATAAAACATCCACATTTGAAGCAAACACATACTATGATTGTTGAGCTGTTTGATGCTTGTGCCTTTTAAGTACATAAAAATCTACTGTGGTTTAAATATTTTTTCTTTTTAAAAAAATCATCCGGTCACCTTGATATAAGCGGCCTAATTGTAGAAATGCAGCTACAAATACAATAACCGGCCAGTGAATCCCTGGATTGACATATCATTCCCACTGGCAAATTAGGGACAAAAATGCATATTTTCTGCAGAATGGAAAGAATCCCCCTCCCCCATCTTCAAAGTTCCAAACAGGTTGATTTCCTGGGAGGAAAAACAAGTTAGAGATGCCTTGATGATGATGACAACTAAACATGTTCTCTATAACCAAGAAAAAATAGAAAGCACTAAGTCCATCTTGATACAAGCAACCTTTATTGATTTTGTACTTTCCTTCCTGTCTGCTGGATGGGAAAGGAGCATGATAAACTAATGCTGACTAGCGTGCACATTTGGGAGCAGTAATCAATGTTAGCCTTCCCCCTCCCCCCACAATCAAATACTTACCTCTGTTTGATTGCAGGGCCAGTTCTTTTCAGGGTGATGCCATCCGACTGGACACAAAAGGTAAGCTTTTGGGGAAGGTCAGTAAGGTAGTGGAGCACAATTTCAGCAAAAATATATCTTTCCCTAACATCAGTCTCTGTATCTGAGGACTGGCGGGTAGCAAATGTAACATCAATCTTCAAGAAAGGATCCAGAGGATCCTAGAGATTACAAAATTGGGAAGTGGGTCCTGGGGGTGGCAAGAATGTACAATGTTATGAACTTTTAATGGTATTTTAGGTTTTTTTTTTGCTTTTAATGAGAGAATCTCTCACCTGCTCCATAGGGACAAATGGGACAATAACAATAACAATAATTCCATTAAACATTCAAGGCTGCTTCTGATTGCCCTGAGACTTGACAGGATTCTTTCTGGAGCCCCCTCTGTTCCAGACAACCATGCCAGTTTTGGGATCTCCAAATTATGTGGAACTTTAGCCCTGCTGACCCACCACCTGATCTCATTCATTATTGAACTTTTAAATTGAACTTTCATTTGCCTTTTTGAATTTCAACAACTTGTGCTGTTTATCTTAAACTGAATTGAACGAGAAAAAGAAACCAAATTTTTTTAAAAAACAAAAAAAACAAAAGTTGTGTGATGTTTCATTACAACAATATAGGTCTCCTTCCTCTCATACACACTGTACTAGTTGCAAGATTTTGAAGTCATTATAAATGAAATGTTTAACAGAAGCCAGGAGGGAAAAGACAAATTGGAAAGTGTCTGCAGATGGGAACTACTGATTAGAACACAGTGTAACATAATTTAGCTAGAAACAGAGATCCCACCTCCTACAGTGATATAAGCTGAGAATAGCTGAAATGTAAAGAATCTGAGAAAAAGGGTCAAAACCAGGCAGCTGGACAAGTCAAAAGAAAATAACAAAATTGCAGGGGAGATCCAGCAAAAGGAAAAAAAAGTGTGTGTGTGTGTGTGGGGGGGGTTATCTTGAAGATCTCCATGAACTGCCTCAATGTACAGAGATAATTCTTGAGACAACCCAGAAAAGTGGTCTTTCCATAGCCTAGAGGCAAACACAAAAGACACTCCTATGGATGTCCATTCATTTAGCTCTTGTGGATGTTGTTGTTTTTAGCTCTTCCTTCCTTCGTCTGTCTGTCTTTCACTGCTAATCAGAAAAAAAACCCTTTCAAATGAAATATTCTGAATGATGCAAGAATGATGCTTGACTTTGTGGCCAGTCAGGATAGCTGGGCAACTTTGGACCCAGCTCCTGCTCATCCCACTACAAACGTCTTACTTCTGTGTTGCTTATTCCTGGACACATCTTTTACCTAGGCCTGCTTGCATGCTGCAATAATGCACTGTTAGTCAGGTCTTCAGTTGATGTACGTTGAGTCATAAGTAGGATCCTGACAGGAAATAGGTAAATCATATCCTCAGAAAGTAGATGTGTGTATATAAATATGTATGTGTTTGATTTGTGATTCTGATGAGATGTTTGTTTCTCTTTGTGCTTTACTTTCTGTGATGTTACTTGGTTCTTCTTGCACTGGCTTTATCGTGCATTTTTATGAACTTGTTTAAGATAGAGCTCATCTGAGACATCTAAAGGGAAAACATTCCCAGAGTTAAGAACAATAACACACTATTTTTCTGTCAGTGCCATTGAGTTAATGCTGCCAAACTGTCTCTGGATCAATACTGAACAAGAGCAAGTCTGACTGTGGATATTAACAAAATATATGGCACAGAGGCATTGTGAAAGGGAGATGAGCTCTTTAAAAGAATAAAAGTGTGATGATCATGTGCAAAACTTCTGCAGTGGTAAATTAGGAAGAATAAGCATTTAGCACCACTTACAGGGAAATGGCTTTATTTTTTGGTATGTGAGTAACAGCTAGCCAGTGAACAAGAATTTATTGTAGTTCAGTCTTAGAGGAAATGCAAAGTTAGTACTTCTATTATCTGTAGTATGAAGTGTGGGACATTATACTGTCCAGTTTTTAATAAATTACTATCTTCTGCATTTACTTTATGTATCTAGCAAGTACTCTACTGAAAAGATACAAAACAAATATAGAAGATGTAGAATCCAGTTAGGGTTTGGGGATGCTCCAGCATGGAATATCCACATAGCGCAGAACCACTACCATTTGGAAGCAGCACCAAGCATGTGGGACCTCCCCCATTGTGGACAGTAGCGATGTGCATTTTTTTTTCATGTTTGCATCAAAGTGAATTAAAAGGAAATTTGCATTCATGTGAAAAGAACCACTTTGAATATGGTAGGATTGAAATCCATTGCAAATGCTCTTTGAATGCTATTCTAATCTGCTTTGAGTACCTGCCACCAGTTGCACCTTTGAATCCGTTCCAGGCCACTGCACATAGCTATTCCTGCAGCAAGATTCTGCCAGACAGCAGTGTTCAAACTCACTCTGTTGCAGGGTAGGTCCTGGATAACTTTGAGATACGGCCAGCATTCGCTATGTGAATCCCAGCTTCCATCCCTAATCTTAACTTCCCTTGGACAGTGCCCCAGAAAAATTCAGTGTGAAAAGCACCTTGCATAGTGTAGCACGAACAGAGACTCCCTATTTTTTGTTTGTTTGTTTTTTAAATCGAAGGACCACATCCAGCTACTGAAAGGAATAGTAGGAGCTTGATGTCTGTGTCTAATAGCATTGAATAGCTCTTAGAATACTGAGTACCCTTTTGGGCTGGAGTGCTTGTTCCAGTTTGGTCTAGTGATTAGGGAGCCAGACTCTTATCTAGGAATACCAGGTTTTCCTTGGGTGACCTTGGGCTAGTCACAACTCTCTTCTGAGCTCTCACAGCCCCATCTACATCACAGGGTATCTGCTGTGGGGAGAATAGAAAGCTTTGTCAGATGCTTTGATTCCCCTTAAATGGGTGAGAAAAGCAGGGAAGAAAAGCCTTCTTCTTCTTCTAGGCTGAAGTACTTGTGCTGCCCTGGGGATGGAGATGTGTCTCCTTGCCTTGCAAATTTTGAAGGTTTTGACATTTCTGGCCACACCTGTTATGGGATGCACAACAAATAGCCTCCAGAAGTGAGGCATTTTCTGTCCATTCTCTAATGGGGCCACTAAAGTGGGCCTGCAATGGAGTGTTTATTCTGCAATGGAGTGATTTACAGCTGATAAATCACTCCTGTCACCACCATCCCTTCAGAATGAACAATGGTGGTAAGCATCATTATAGTGGGTGGTGGTGGTGATTGTATGAAAAGGTCATGTCCAACACTACTTACCACCTTTTGGGATATGCTGCAGACCCAATACATGTGGCGACAAGTGGATACTACACTCCTCAGGTCCTTTTTGTGCAGTCTTTTTCAGCACAGGGACTCAGTCTAATTTATAAGCAGAAGAAATTTATGTCTACTGCAATTACAGAGGTAAGAGAGGCTGCAGGATGGAACCAGGACAGTAATACCCATCCATTTATAATATCTATTTTTATTTGCATCATATTCTGCACTGTACCATAAAATATCATGGTTTGTTAGAGGTATTTTAAAAAACAAAATAAAAAAGAAGGAAGGAAGGAAAGAGAGAGAGAGAGAGAGCTTCCCTCTCATATATTTGAAATAATGCAATTGAATCATTGTGTTTTCATTTAAAAAAAAAACTATGTTATTTGTCCTGAAATTCTGTGAGGAAAATGAAAAATACCGGAATTACAATGCACAGCTTAATGAAAAACAATATTTGAAATTAATACTTGACATAACTCTCCAAAAATAAATTCTGCCTGCCTTAACAGGGGTACTTTCTAAACTACAGCAGGCCCTAGTCTACAATAACATGTCCATGGTAGGCCCCTAATCCAGGATATAATTTTGGAATAAAGCCCATTGCAGAAAGGGCCCAAGTTTACATTAATATAAAGAGGAACTGTAATGAAGTCCGAGGGTAACATCCTTGGCACATCTGCTAAAACTAAGTCCAGTTACTCTTATAGACAATAAATAGGTGTGGGATTGATGTTAAGTGTTAGCCTTATAAGAACACATATGAATTTATTAGCATTTTACTTGTGCCTTATACTCTTCAGTTCTAGGGTGGGTTACAATAAACCCAGTGCAGTAAATTATATATAGTGAAAATTCAGCTCATGAAAACCACATATCTGAAAGCGCCTGAAAAGGGAGGGCAGCAACCCCTTTCACCAAGGCTAATAGAGAGATATGTGTTCACCACATATCTGAAAGTGTTCAGAGCTCGTGTATTTGATATGCCTCAGAGGAGGGATTGGTGGCAAGGAGATAAGCTTTCCATTTGCCATTAATCTGGTGACTTCCATGAACAGTACTCATACTACAGTGTGATGTAGCCTGAGAAGCTGTGATAGGTCCCAGTTTTTTCTAATGAGCTTTTATAGCTAGATGGGTTTCTGCCGTTGCTACAATACTCTGGCTTTCAGATGTAAAATGTCTAATTATACTCACACTAAATTCAGCTACCAGTTCACTAGATAGGGCAGGGACACAGCAGCAATTGGCACTCTGTCTTTCATTGTATTAAATAATACTATTAACCACTGTGGATCAAAGTATGATTCAATACCACCAAAGGTAAGGCCCCAAGCACTCAATGTGTACTCCCATTGCATAAACTACAGGTCACTGAACAAGCTGAATGTCATAATAAGTTTCAATTATATTCATAATATATAGTATATGTTCCTGAAGAGTTTCCTTTAATATTTCCAGAGAACTCTTTAAACCTATTTAGCACAATTGTTTTTAGACCTTTTGCTCTATTTGAAAAAATATGCCAGTAAGTTAGTTTGTCCTAGAGCTGAGGTGCACATTTACCTTGCCTTATTTTTTAATGGCACTGGTGGCCTTTATCCCACAGTCTGACTAGGCTTTGGTTTGGCAGCCTTTGTATACTATATAAGATCTGTGCCTACCTCCTGCCAGATTTAGGACTAAGCTCAAGGAGTCAAATTTGTATTAGCTTAACGTATTTGTGTTAACTGAGCATATCTTGTAGAACATAAGAGGATAGAACAGGAAACTCTACAAGGAGGGAGGGACAAATGCATTTTGCAAGGTCCTTAATGGACATTGTAACCTTTCCTGATTTTTCAATGCCATCTTTTGTGTAATAGTCGTTTCTACAAAATGAGGATTTGATGGGCCAGTTCGAAGAGCCAGTTTGGTCTAGTGGTTAGGGAGCTGAACTCTTATCTGGAAATACCGGGTTCGATTCCGCCCTCTCCCATGAAGCCAGCTTGGTGAAGCCAGCTTGGGCTAGTCACAGCTTTCTTCTGAGCTCTCACAGGGTGTTGTGTTCTGTGGAGAAGAATAGAAAAGCTTTGTCAGCCTCTTTGAGTCCCCTTAAATGGGTGAGAAAAGCGGGGTAGAAAAGCCAACTCTTCTTCTTCTTCTAGAAGGGCTAGGGGTGTGCACAAATTTTGTTTTGCATTTGAATTTGAGTCAAATCGAATGTCAAAACATTCAATTTGATTTGAATGTTTAAAATCTGAATGCTAAAAAACCCAATTCGAATCTGTTACATTCAAATCTACTTGTTCTAAAGTTAGATTTGTGTTTAAAGATACAAATGTCGACAACATTAATACATATGTTATACATATCTGTATGCATTTCATATGCATCTTGTTTTATCCCGTATGCATCCGGTTTTCATCCCATATTACAAGTGCAAATGCATACAGATGTGTATATTTTTACAGATACACATGTATATTCAAATGATTCGAATCATTCAAACAAATGTTTTGGAACATTCAAAATCCATTCGAATGTCTAAATTCAAATGTGAAGACATTTGGTTTGAGTTCGGATGTCTGCATTCAAACAATTTGATTGGATTTTAAATGTTTAGAATATTTGTGCACATCCCTAAGAAGGCCTCGGTTCAGAATACTTCCATTTTTGGATATAACTAGAGGATAAATAAGAAAATACATCTAACCCTTCTTTTAAAGAGTTTCAGATTACTTGGCTTTGCTCTTGTTTACAAAATAAGTGTGTTCTTTATGTGTGTCTCTGATTTCATTATATATTTATACCCTGAAAATCTTTACTTCTGGACATGTCTACCACATATGATAATATGTCGCATCCTTCTCCCACACTCCCAACATTTATCTGATGTATATTTATACATATTAGCAAACCTATTGACATATTAGTCACTATGGGTGCTTCCGCACTTACCTCCGAAATCCAGATCTATTCCACGTCTTACCCTCATCCTTCTCTTCCTTGGGATTCAGTTAAAGAGGAATAGATAAAAATCATTACAGCATTTCATGGTAAGTATATCTGTTTGATCAGTCTCTGACTAGGTTGAGAGAGCAGAGTTTTGGTTGCCTAGGTGACAGACAGAACTAAATACAGAGCTAGTGGCAGGTTTGCAGCCTGCCAAAATAGGTTATGATATTTTTAAAGGAGCGTAGTAACAAGTAGTCACTTCAGTCAATATAAAGGCCAAATTTAGTAGCATACTAACTAATTGTAATGCATTTTTAGAGAAGCTTCATGCATGTTTATGCTGATCCTGTCAGAATAAGGCACTTTTCCACTTTTTTTTGTTTATTTTAGTAGTAAACATCTTTGCATGAGAGATTCAGAAAACACTTACCAACTTAAATTTAACAGAAAAGACAAAAAAGTCTTGCTAGGACCAATCTGTTTCCAGAGCAAGTATTGGCCATGGTTCCACTACATGTATTCTGCTAGTGCCAAGGAGGATCTACATACAGAAAGACACTTGAACAATTTATTTGGAGCATTTAAAAATCTATTTTGCTTCAGGATTGCTAGGAATTAGATTCTTCAGAACTCCAGATCCTCAAATTCTCAAGAACTGAACCTGACAAGTCTCTCAAACGTTGGATCTACTCCAGCAGATTAGCTGCAGTATCATCAGTTTGCCAGGTCATAAGCAGTAAACGTTTCAACTTGGAAATATTTTCCTTTTCTCATATGTATGTAATCAATAAAAAGTGTTAAGTGTGAATCAAGTGTATTATATCACAATTGAAAAATCTCATTCTTCAAAAAAATATTTTTTGTTTGGAATAAAATCCTGAACTTCAAATACAGAAAGCTGTTGTATCTCCAGCCTCCATGTGGAGGTAGAAGAAGACATATTCTAGGCTCAAGGGCTTATTCTGCTCCCAGAAACAGAGACCCTGGTAAACAGCATCATCATGCCACCCCCCGCCCTCCAGCTCACTGCCTCATAAAATTTGAAGTCATGCAACAAAAGTTCCAGAGTTCAAAGTTTCTGATAAACCAAATCAAGCAACAAGCACGAAATGGACCCAGAAGTGGGCTGTTTTCTGCCTGTTGTTTTATAGGGCCAGTTAGATAACAATTCAGTCAATCATATTACCATCATCTCTCCACATTCATAAATACTTAGAGTGCTGTCCCCTGATGAAATTGGAGTCTGGGGCATGTGTCTTGCCCTGTCTCAAAACTTGGGGATGGGTTACCCTTCCTCGTATGAGAAATCATAACACTGAGAGCGATATATTTTGGGTGGATTGGACAGGAAGCTGTGAAGACACAAATGTAGCCTATCATAGTCTGGAAATGACTGGGTATATGAATGGCCAATCAGTGAGGAGCACCCATTTATCAGACTCAAGGGTGATGGAAGGGGAAAGTATGGGCAAATGAGGTAGGGTTTGGAGCTCTAAATCAGTTAACCGTTTGACACTTTTTTGTGCATCTACATATGGGTTGATCCTTGGTAAAGGTGCAAATGAAAAACCCCTATCTGAACACACCCTCAGGGTAGGTTTTCCTGTTCCATGAAAAAATCACTCCTGAAACTGGGTGTTTTTCCACTGTCACTAGAAGTACCCATTAAGTACCCATTAATGGTTACAAAAATGCCAATACATACCCATTAATGGGTACTTAATGGGTACTTTTAGTAACAGCGGAAAAACACCCCTTTTCTCATCCTCTGAATTGGGCTGTGGAGCCTGGTGGGTGCAATGATGTCTGTTGTGTGTCCTTTGTCAGCTCTACAAAAGCAGCCATATTTACCCTAAATCTATCTCAGACTGAAACTCCATTTACCAGGCAAAGCACCAGGTAAAATCTGCCATGGTAGTAGAAAGCACCTTATGGCAATTGTGCTATCCCATTTACAGGTGTGATAACTATTTGAGGCACCATTTTGTGAATGTGCAATTTTGTCATCTTCAATGGAGGCACCTTGGAGGTTTCATCCAGATAAAGACTCCACAACAACCTCTACTTTCATTTTATCAGAAATATTGGCAGGTATGCGTGGGTATTCTGTTTATGAAGGTGCTTTACAAGAGTGAAATGAATGAGGGCATTTTATCAATTAAAAAAACACCCTTACATATAAAAACAAAATGATAAATTACTTTCAAAACCGTTCTGCTTAGCTCCTAATCACTCTCAGAATTTAATGATTGGCAATTCAAATGAGCAAGTTATTGTTAATTCATTGGATTCATCTGTGCTTTTGTATTTTTAATTTGTATGGGAGGAGAAAGCAATTTTAGAGTAGGCTATTGCCATTTGCAGATAAAATTCTCACACTTTGGGGACTTCATTAGCTGCAGACGTTACTTGGCTGAGGCCACACTGAGACCTTTTTAAAAATAAAATAAAAGATTTTACCACTATTCTCCATTGCCAAAGTACAATAGAGACAGCACAGTACCATTGTTAACAGAACTAAAATGAGCTTCATCGAAAGGCATATAATATAGCTATATTTTTAGGTTGCTTGCTCAACTACCCTTCAGAATTCAAATACTTTAAAAAAGAGATCTGCACTGTATTTTTGTTCATATTTCAAATAAAATATGAAATATTATTAACAGATTGCATCATTGTATGAATGATTTCTTTATAATAAAAGGCTTCCTTGTCAGAGTATGCATGAAAAAAATTCACATTCATTTCACTATGGCATCAAAAATAATTAAAAAATCTATTTCACTGCTGAATTGTCTGGTAAATCAAAACCTACTGATCCAGATCTAAGTAACGTGAGTGCAGAAGAATCCAATGGGTCCTTTTTTCTCATTATGTGGCCAATGTATTTGAATTTCAGCTTCAGTATTTGTCCATCCAATGAAGAGTCAGGGTTGATTTCCTTCAGCAATCAAGGGATTTTCAAAAGTTTTCTCCACAATTCAAAACTGTTGAACTGACTAGATGGATTTTTGTTGGCAAAGAGATGTCTCTGCATTTTAATATACTGCTCAGGCTTGCCAGATCTTTCCTCCTAGATGCAAAGAGATCTGTGCAATTAAAAAAAAGAAAATCAATAGTGTAGAATCCATCTTTGGAAAAGTTTATACACACACACAATTTTCAGACTCAGACTTTGCAAGCAATCTGAATTACCTTCACCCAATTTAGATCATATTATATTGTCATTGGTTGTTTTAGCCTTCTTCAGTACAGGTAAAAAAAAATGTGCAGTTTGTGAACAATGGCATTATTTTTTGTTCCATTTTTTTGTAAAGATTCCTACAAACAAACCATATACAATATGGTCTGATTTCTTCATGAAAAGGTTCTCCCCTCTGTGTTTTTAAAATGTACTACTATATATAACCTTATTTTTAAAAGAACAAGCAAGAAATACACATACACTTTCACTTGGTTGGAGTACAAAGTTAATCCATATCATATGAATGGCTAAGCAGAGGGATTAGGGGTGACTCAGAAGCCTCATTTCAGTCTCTGGTCTCTTCTAAACTTGATCTTATTTTGGATTATATTCCAGAATATAATCCAAATGTAGTACACCAGCATGCAGATGTCAGGTCTCCATTCTATGATATAATCCAGAATAAGGCCAGTGTAGAAGGTCACTGTTTATTGCACTGGACACATCTGTCCTCTGGCCATATTTCCAGTGTAGCAAAAAGCAGCCTAGACAGAAATTTCACTCTTGTGAAGGGAGTTTTCTTGCAGCAGCATTTCACTGCTGGGCCTTTCCACACTTGGTCCAGAATGCACTAAACACCTACTCTTGCAGATGCTTAGTGCATTCCAGCCTTCCCCCAATCTGTCCACAACTTACTTTAGGTGTGGATGAATGTCTGGATCCCTGGTGCTGATTCCAGTGCATGTGTGCAGTGCCATCACCAGGGCAACCACACAACACAATGCAATACACCAGCATGCTGGCATGCATATGACATGTCCCTCCAGCATCAGATGAGGTGCAAATGAACCCACTTGATCCACTTGGTACGCCACCTATAGTCCACTCCACATGAGATGAGCTTCCACATGGAAGGAGTAATTGTTCCTTCAAGTGCAGATGCTCCATCTGGGAAGTCACTCGGAATCAACTACTGGGCCAAGTCCAAATTGGCCCAGTGCTGCAAATGCCATATGCCCCCATGGCTCTCACGACGCACCAACACCAGAGTAATTCATGCTACTCGCCCTGGATCCTGGCTGTGTGGATGTAGCGTAAAACAGTTATATGGAATGTAACATCTTGTTAATTCCAAACCAAAGTGCTATCTCCATCCTGATTTTTCTTACAGATTTAACTATATTGTTGTAAATTGTAAAAGTGGAATGTTTAAAATATCCATAGTTTGAAAAAGTATGGCTAGTCCTTACTCCTATTCCCCTGGAGATGATCTATTCATTAACCTACCCAGTTGCTGCTAGGTATTTCTTAAGATGAAAACACTAGCAAAAGGAAACAAACAAAAAGCCCTCTAAGCACATTCCCAGAAGAGCAATTTTAAGACGTAAGGGTTAAGTTGGCGATTGAGTACTATTTAAAGTGTGTTATATGCGTCTTTGTGTTTTTTCCTTCTCAATAACAAATAATATATTCTGGTACTTCTGACAACTATTCTAATATTCTTCAAAAGGGAGGGAAAGTTGTTCCTTGAGTGGATCACTTTCTTCCTCTCTAATTGTCCCCAAAGCAGATAGCATTTATCAAACTTTATATTACCCACACTAATCCATCACAGAAAGACATTCTCACACTATTATCAGAAAATAAGCAATGCTGTCAAGGAAGTTAGTGAGATTTGTTATGACAAAAGTGAGGAAGGGAAGAGCTAGCTGTTAAATGTTGCTCTGCTCATTGCTATGACTTTAATGAGCCCTGTTAAAGACATACTCCATTTAATTTTCCTTGCAAGTCTTTGGGAAGTATTAGTGGTTGTCAAATACGAAGCCTCCAGGCTTGTCTCCTTAAATCCCATTTGTATAACGCTCACAACAAGAACAACAAAACTTGCACATATATACCCAGTACAAGTATTTCTTCATAACATTTCCCCATCTGATTTTATGACCTGGGTGCCCTGAGTCTAGTAACCATGGTGACAGGGTGAAATTTGTTAGATATAAGCTGGCTTGATTAGGCCTGTGAGGTGAACTGAGTCGAGCTGTCTGGGCCATTAATTCTTGAGTCTCCTGACTCCATACACACATTTATTTCTCTTGCTATGTTATTACAGAATTTTTGACACTTATCAGATGTGAGAACAGAAGAAGTAGTATCAAGAAAATTTAAAATAAAACACTATTTCAGGCTTGAATTACCTCCTCTTCCCCTTTGCTTTGATTGGTAACTGATTCTGGAATATTTACCTTCTATTGTAGATATATTCTTCCTGCTTCCTTACTCTTCATTAAAAAAAAGATTATGTTGCTAAAGAGATTATAGGACATCTGTGTTCGCTTATAAAGAACTAACAAGGGATTGTATGGCCTGGGGTTTAGCTATGTTTAGCTTGTTCTAGTCTGAGTCAGGATTTTATATGATGCAACCTGCTGTGATAGTCTATTGGGATACTATTTATGTTAAGTGGATTTTTTTAAAAAATATATATCTGTTGCTATATCGTTTCTTGTATTCATGTACTATATTATTATTATTCAGTTTTATTAATGAATTATATTCTATTTCTGGGAAGGAAGGAAGGAAGGAGGGCCTTACAGGTTTTTTTTTGTCATCTGTCTCTTCTTCCTCCTAGAGCATCACAATAAGAAATAATTAACAACAGGAAGTATAAAGAAAATAACAAAAGACACGAAAAGATTAAATGTTGATTTTGCTGTTTGAATACTTCCTTAGTATTCCTTGTATTTTCTAAATCATATTTGTTTGTTTGTTTGCATTTCTACCATACTATATAAAAATAACTGAATTGAAAAACAAAACAGAGTGCCTGAAAAGTGATACTATTTCTTCAAGGAGAACTGAGACTGAGACCAGAGGCCTTTTCGCACACGCCGTTTTGGAACACGCGGAAGACAGCTCCGGCATGTCCGGAGCTGTCTTCCGCGCGTTCCAGATGCAGAGCACTTTAAAGTGCTCTGCATCCGTTCTGGCGCGTACGAGGTGTCCTGGCGCGTTCGGGGAGAGAAGCGTTCGCTCATGCTTCTCTCCCTGACAGCTGCAGCCACACCTCCGCTGTCAGCAGGGGCCGAAAATCGGCCCAGCAGCTGATGGCGGTCGGGCTGATCTCCTTCATTGCCGGGCTGTGGAAGTGATCGAGCAGCCGCGACGAGGCTGGTTGGCAGTGAGGGGGCCCATGATTCGAATCGTAGGACCCCTTGCCATCTCCAGCCTCGCCGCCGTTGCGCGATCACTCCCGCAGCCCGGCAACGAAGGAGATCGCCCTCCACGGGGGGGGGGGGCAGCTAGGCCCTTCCCTGCCCCGCCGGCCCCATTGTGGCTGCCGGAGTCGGGGACCTGGGAGCATCGGCTTCCTGTAGCCCCTTTCCGGGGTGGCAGGAGGCCGAACCCGGGCTGGCTGGCTGGGGGTGAGGAACCCCTTGGGCGACCAGAGCGCATCGCTCCGGTCACCCAAGGGTCCCCCCAGCCCCCACCGCGACCGTCTGTGGGGTGCGGGTGCCCCGCAGATCAGTCCCCCACCCCCCACTCCCTGGAGCCCCCACCCCCAGCCACGATCGCGCCCATCTTCTGTGTGTAGGCGCCTACCCCGAGGCGCCTACACCACGAAGATAATTCTCCCCCCCCCAGGGCCCCGGGAGGATGCGCGCACGTGTCGCAGGACCTACCTGCTTGCTCTCCGGCCTCTGAATGAGGGGAGCATGCCAGGAGCGCGCAGCACGCAACACGCCAAGGCCCCCTATTGGACAAGCAGTTCACGTGAACTGCTCGTCCACTAGGGAGCCACTGCGCGCATATGTGAACCATGCGCCCACCTTCCGTCTCCCATTGGAAGGCCGGGAAGGTAGGTCCCCTGCGCCCGCCCACGGTGGGGAAGCCCAGGGGGGGTCGGGGTGATCGGGTGCTGGGGTGGCGATGGTGCTGGACCCCTCCCTCTCCCCCCCGTGATCTGCCCTGGAGAAGGCTTTGCTGCAGTTCCAAAGTGGGTGCGAGAAGGAGTCCCTTTGCTCCCGGTTCCACATTGGAACCGGAGTAAAGCCTTCTCCCCGCCAGATCACGGGGGGGAGGGGCCTGGGGCTCCATCCCTCCTGCTCCTGGCAGGCACCGGCAGTGCCCAGCTGGGGCAGGAGGGAGGGTGCCCCCCTCCCCTGGAAGCCTGCGATCTCGCAGGCAGAAAAGTGGCTTTGCTCCCAGTTCCACTTTGGAACTGCAGCAAAGCCTTCTCCAGGGCATATCGCGGGGGGGGGGAGAGGGAGGGATCCAGCGCCAGCGCCACCCCCCCCCCACCTGATCACCCCGACCCCCCCGGGCTTCCCCACCGTGGGCGGGCGCAGGGGACCGACCTTCCCGGGCTTTCAATGGGAGATGGAAGGTGGGCGCGCGGTACATGTGCACGCGCAGCGGCTCCCTAGTGGACGAGCAGTTCACGTGAACTGCTCGTCCAATAAGGGGCCTCGGCGCCTCGCGTGCTGCGCGCTCCCGGCATGCTCGCCTCATTCCGAGGCCAGACAGTGAGCAGGTAGGTCCTGCGTCACGCGCACATCCCATCCCCGGGCCCTGAAACTGGGGGGGTCATCTGCGAGGTGGAGGCGCCTACATCTAGGCGCCTACATCCCGTAGATGGGCGAGATCGGGTTCGGGGGCTGGGTGGGGTGTGGGCTTTGGGGAGTGGGGGATGGGGGGCTGATCTGCGGTGCGCGGGCGGCTAGATCCAGGCGCTCACGCCCCGCAGATGGGCACGATCCGTGTGGCGGGAAAGCCTTTGGAGATCGGAGCCAGGGGCTCCGATGTCCGAAGGGCTCCTGCCCCATACGGACCTTGTCCCGGGCCCTCCGATGGGCACCCGGGTGCCCGGGCATCTTCCTGCCAGCTGCACGGGCCCGATCCGCCCCGCGCAGCCGGCTAGACGCGGAGGAGCCGGCTTGACAGCGCTGCCCGCCCCTTGGGTGCTCTCCCCCAATGGGAGGCAGCATTGCCGGCTGTATCCCCGCCCCTGGCTGGCCTTTGCCGGCTAAGTAACTTCGGAACGCTTTTACCATTCACACACAGGCGCGCTGGAACGCGTGTGTGAATGGTAAAAGCATCCGGAAGTGTTTTAGGCTTCCCATTCTACACGCGTTCCAAATGGAACGCGTGCAGTGCAAAAATGCCTCAGATCCACATGGTGTCTTTAAGGAAATTTAAATGATATGAGAGTGCGGCGTCTACACAGCACTGCCCGTTCATCGAATATTTGCTGTGGAGGAAGGGTTTAGTGTCTGCGTGCATGCCATACAATGGCACCATGTTATGATATTTTAGTGGCAGATTGATTTAAAGTGCTCTCAGACCTCTTCAATCCACTGTCCACATTATCACTTTTGAAGACCATTCTTCAAAACTGCCAGCAGGAAGCAGAGGCATGCAATCAGCAGCCACTGTATTAGAAATAGTGCTGCAACTATAACACTGTTCTCTTAGTGAACAACGGGAGAGGCACTACAGTGGTAATGCTTCCCCATTCCCTGTGAGGATCCTGCCAGAAAGTGGCCTGCAACTCCCTACTACACTTATTCCAATTCCCCAGCTCCTTAGACTCTTGAGCCTTAAGAAGCAGTCATCCTGCTTCCTCTGGGAAACTCCAATAAGCTTGGGATAGTTGTCTATAGTTGTCTGTCAACTTATAGCCAATTCAGGATTAGAGTCTTAGGCCGTGTCTTCACGGCAACCTTATCTCAGATTCAAAACATTTTCAATCCTCGGAGTCTGCATGGCAGTTTGGCTTAACACACTTTCTCCGTGTTAAACCACCCCAAAGCGTGGTGAATTTCAATCCTGATTTCAACACGTCTCACTCCGGATTGTGTGCTTGAAACGTTTTACATTTTTTACTGTGGGGACAGTACCGTGTTAAGGGATGAGAATACATATTTAGGGTTTCCCTCCCCCAAAAGCTTGCTTCCAAAGATAGTGATTTCATTGAAAAAAATCCACCCTCAAAACAGCCACTATAAAAATCCAGTCCTGAAAGCTACACTGTAGCGATCTAGCCACTTCACACCTTAATAACAATGTTGCAGTTTTGCGCAATTCTAGCTCTTTGAAAGTTCTGACCTTTAAAAAAGGGAAAGGAAAGCAAAGCCCTGGAGGTTCTGTTTTAAAGGCTGTGGCTGTGAAGGGGGTTTGAGTTGCTGCTGCTGCTGCTGTGTGCCCTGGGAAATGGGGAGAGGAGGGGAAAGAATCGCTGGCTGCCAGTGCCTGTTTTTCCTCCATCCAGGCAAGTGGCAGCCACCCAGCCATCCAGCTAGGCTCCGTGAAGGGGTCTGTTATGGGTGGCACGTCCATGCCAGGAGGAAGAGGGCATGGCAGCCCTGCAAAGCAGCTTTTAAAAAGTATCCACTTGAGTCCCCCCTTGAGTCACGTACACCATGTACGATCCTCAGAATCCGGATCAAACGCAATTAAGTTAAAAGTAATGGGAACAGGGAAATTCGCGTTTGCATCCGGTTCTATTATTTCGGTTTAGGGAAAGTGAAATAAGCTTGCTGTGGGGATTCACCCTTAATCAGATGCCTGATTGCAAAGGTTGCTTTCCTTTACCGAAGAGGCACAAGCAGTCCTTCTTAAAGATGTGCCAAACTGGTCCAGTCAGTTTGTGGTTCATAGGAAACTAGGTGGTTTCCAGGGTTCACATACAAAGCAAATGACTCTGTAGTTTAAAAACAAACAAGACAAAAAACAAAAACAGTTTGAACTGAAACCAAACCAAGGATAATAGGTTCAACTGAAACCTATTTCATGGCTATCCCCTACTACTGTCTGAGCACTGGGGGTGCTTCCACACAGGAGCTAATAAAACTGGATATACGGCACCTGGATTTATTAAAACTGGATCCTGGGGGAACCGGTTTTAATAACTCCAGATCACTGGTAGATCCTGTTTAATGGGGTAGATCCGGATCTAAGAGATCTGGATATACCCCATGGCCCTGCCTCCGCACACACAGCGTAGATCCGCATCAGAGGTGGGTGCTGTGTGGAGGCACGGCACCCGGCTCCGATCCGGGGTGGAGGGCCCTCCCCCCACCTGCCATGTTTGGCTTGCCGGAGCCAAGCATGGTGAGGTGGGGGGCCTCGCTGCCGTGGCTCGCCCTTGCCCCACAAGCGGCCGATTGCTGCTTCTGGGGCCAGGGCAAGCTTGCCTAAAGCCCACCCTAGCCCATCCTGGTGGGAGCGCGGCGAAACCCCTCCTTACCTCGTCAGCATCAGCGTTGTTCTGAGGGTCTTCGCCCAGGATGCAGCGCACCTGCGTCCTGCGTGGCTCCTGAGTGGCTGGGGCTGCTACTGGCAGCCCTTGCCCTCAGGAGGTGTTCTGAGCAGGCGCGCTGCCTACTAAGGGCAACGCGCCTGCTCAGAACGCTCCTGAGGGCAAGGGCTGCCAGTAGCAGCTCCAGCCACTCAGGAGCCGTGCAGGACGCAGGTGAGCTGCATCTTGGGCAAAGACCCTCAGAAAGTCTGATTCAAAAAGTCTAGCAAGGTAGTTAGTAGCACTTCGAGACTAAGAAGAGAAGGGTTGGTGGCATGAGCTTTCGTAGACACATCTACTTCTTCAGATGCTTTTTGTCTACCAAGTATTCTATTTTAAATTGTTTAAACTTTTATTTTATATTAATAATAATTACAGTAAACAAAAACCATAGTCAAACATTCTGAGGACATATGAATAGCAGGATTTTTTTTTTAAATAGAAGTAATTTTATACCTAACATAATGTGCATTGTTACAATAATTACTCTAAAGTTTGGTGTGCTGGGCCTTATTCCGGGTTGTATCCCAGAATAGAGAACTGCCATCCATACGTTAGTGCCAGCTACAAGAGGCCCTGAGCAAAGTCTGTTGTAGGGATGTGCACAAATGCAATTTTCAGAATTTGATTCAATTTGAATTGAATATCCAAACATTTGAATAAATTTGAATATTTAAAATACGAATGTATTCACATTCAATTTGAATACATTTGTATCTATTCATATGAATATTTGATTCATGTTTGAAGATACAAATCCATACGCATATGTATGCATTCGTACACATCCCGTTTTTATCCCATATGCATCTCGTTTTCGTCCTGTAAGTATTTGTACAGATGCATATGAATACAAATAAGATGCATATGGATACGAATGTCTGAATTATTCATAAGAATGATTCAAAACATTCAAAATTCATTCAAATGTTAAAAAACAAATGTATAATTTGATTGTAATTCGAATGTCTGAATTCAAATGAATTTGATGAAATTTCAAATGTTTTGAATATTCTTGAGCATCCCTAGTCTGCCATAGTCTGCATCAGCATGAGGATGGGAGGTCCTAATATAAGATACGAACCAGAATAAGTCTTAGTGCAGAAAAGGCTTAAGATTATTTGAGACGGTTAAAATCAAATTATATGAAAGTTCAGAATATTTTTCTTGGCATTTATATACCACTTTTCCTCCAAGGATGTATGACAGTCTCGTCTACAGTACTTATCTCCACAACAACACTCTGAGATAGGTTAGCACAAGAAGCAATGATTGGTTGAAAATAATCTAAGGACCTTCCATGGTCAAATGGGGACCAAGAACCAGAGACTCTCATGTTTTACGATTACCATTGAGCTACACTGTGTCCCATGTTCAGTGAAAAACTCAAAATCTGTTTTTGTCATTCTGTATTTGCAGAAGCATGACAAAAATTATTATTATTATTATTATTATTATTATTATTATTATTATTATTATTATTATTATTATTATTATTAGTAGTAGTAGTAGTAGTAGTAGTAGTAGTAGTAGTAGTAGTAGTAGTAGTAGTAGTAGTAGTAGTACGTAAAACAACAGTTACACACAGCAAACGAAATGACTATGCTGGAATTCGTATTATATCACTAGTCGGGCACTTCCCAAGCACCTAGGACTGCGTGATGTATCGGCGAATTATGCGAGCAGACCCCAGTAAAGTGGCTTTTTGTAGTTGGCAGATGGATATTTTGTCAATGCCAATGGTTTTTAGGTGACCGCTGAGATCTTTTGGCACCGCGCCCAGTGCGCCGAGGATGACTGGGACCACTTTGACTGGTTTTCGCGAGAGTCGCTGAAGTTCAATTCTCAGGTCTTCGTATCTGGTGAGCCTCTCCAACTGTTTCTCCTCAATTCTGCTGTCACCTGGTATAGCAACGTCGACGATCCACACCTTCTCTTTCTCAACAATTGTAATGTCAGGGGTGTTATGCTCCAGTTTTCTGTCAGTCTGAAGCCTGAAGTCCCAAAGTAGTTTTGCCTGTTCATTTTCAACAACTTTTTCTGGCTTGTGATCCCACCAGTTCTTTGACACTGGCAGATGATACTTTTGGCACAAGTTCCAGTGGATCATTTGTGCTACAGCATTGTGTCTCTGCTTGTAATCAGTTTGTGCGATCTTCTTGCAGCAGCTGAGTATATGGTCAATTGTTTCATCCACTTCTTTGCAGAGTCGGCACTTTGGATCTTCTACTGATTTTTCAATTCTGGCTTTGATGGCATTTGTTCTTATTGCTTGTTCTTGTGCAGCAAGAATCAGTCCTTCTGTTTCCTTTTTCAATGTTCCATTCATAAGCCAAGACCAGGTCTTTTCCACGTCCACTTTGCCTTCGATCTTCTCCAGGAACTGCCCATGCAGTGCTTTATTGTGCCAGCTGTCCGTTCGGCGTTGAATTGCAGTTTTCCGGTACTGGTTCTTGGTTTGCTGCACCTTGAGAAGCTTCTGGTTGTTGACTTCAATCAAAGCTGATTCTTTGCTTTCTGCCACGTAATCTGCTAATGCATGCTTCTCTTCTTCCACTGTTTGCTTCACTTGCAAAAGTCCTCTACCACCTGCTTTCCTGGGCAAGTACAACCTGTCGACATCACTCCGAGGATGTAGTGCATGGTGGATCATCATCAGTTTTCTGGTTTTTCTGTCTAAGTTGTCCAATTCCAACTGAGTCCAGTTCACAATTCCCGCAGTGTATCTAATGACTGGTATGGCCCAGGTGTTTATGGCCTTAATGGAGTTACCGCCATTCAATTTACTTTTCAAGATTTTTCTAGTCCTTTGGATGTACTCTTTACTGACCACAGATTTCACATGGCCATGCTTAATGTTATCCAGTTGCAAGACGCCAAGGTATTTGTAGGCTTCTGGCTGGTGGGACCTGATGGCTTGACCATTTGGCATTTCAATGCCTTCACTTTCAGTAATCTTCCCCTTCTTCAGTGCCACATTATTATTATTATTATTATTATTATTATTATTATTATTATTATTATTATTATTATTATTATTATTATTATTATTATTATTATTATTATTATTATTACTCAGCAATCACATTCATTCTTCAGTAATTGTCACAGGCCTGCTGTAAGGAAAGTTTGCACTTTAATGAAAGTGAGATCTGGGTCTCTTCACAGTCATACCAGGGTTATTTGTTAATGCTACCTGCCTGGCGTATGCCATAGTATATTGACTGCAGTCTCAAAATTCATGAGGCCACCAATTAAATAATTCTACCTGGATTAAGATTGCAAAATTAAACAGCTTGAACAAGGCTAGCAATTAGAATGGGCTAAAGAAAGTGAAACTCCTTTGGTGGTGAGGTTGTATGCTATGAGTCAAACCTGCAGAGAGCAAAAATAGAGTGACCTCAAAAAAAGACACAAAGAGCAATTGGCATTTCAGCCTGATAGCATTTTGGAAGTCAATAGCAACCATCCACAGGCTCTCCGCAGAGGGGCCTCAGAGAATCCTAAGAGTGCAATCTATAATATATTGGAAGACAGACAGAGCTGTTTTGAGACCTGATTACAATGTCTGCATGCAGGTTTTGTGCGAGCTACCAAGTCAAACCTGCCTGGATAGAAACTTAAATGCTGCAGAGGAAAGCAGGACAGATCTCTAGCACCAGCTCTTGGCCTCTATGAATGTAGCTGGGTAGATCTGCTTAAACAAAGTTGTATCTTCATCTTTTGCTGTGATAACGTGCCTTGGAATGACAACACATTTCTGAAATTACTGTTTTATATATTAGAAAGAAAATAAAATTTCATTTTTTCTCCTAGATCAGAATTGTGTTTTTTGGTTTTTTTATAGCTCACTCTCCCCTTCCATGCTCCCTTAACAAATGTGGCCACATCCTCTGCATCCTTTGCTGCCATTTGTGCACTGCTCTGAAGCCCAAGTAGGCCTTTCAGAGGTGTGTATGCATAGAATCGAATGGGGGAATTTGGTTTCATGCACATCTCTAGTGTGAGTGCTTGAGGGTGTCCAACACCCTCAAAATTGTAATTCTCATTTTTCAGGAAGAATGTCTCTAAGAGCACATGCCAGGCCTTGATACTTCCACCGCTCCCATGTACTTATACAGAGACTATATGAACAACATACTTGTGTTCTGCTCTGTACAGTGGTGCTTTTTTGATCTGCCAAAATGGCTGACACCTGAGGACCATTTCTGATGCAAAAAGAGAGAGAGTATTCTGTCATATCAAACTTCCATTCCCTAGCTTTGAAACTAGCAAAGTGGTAAGGAGTGTAGTATAAAGACCCTGCCACACCTCTCTCTGGGGCTGAAGTAAATACCTGTTGTGGAGAGGCATCCTTGCCCACCAAGAAACAAACACACAAAACTTTATTAAGTCTCAGCTAGGCAGTGTGTATTGTGCTTGAACCTAGCTGCAATGGCTGTAGAGGTCATTGTTTCAGTTTTATATTTTGTTGACTGGTCCAGTTCTCAGAATGACATGTTCTAGAACAACATCTGTACAATGGCACAGGTCCAGACCTGCGCAGGCCCCAAAGCTTGAATGAGCTCCAGGGATGGACTCTGGGGGCTCTGAATGTGCAGGTTCCTAGCCTTGGAACCCTCAAGGAACCCATTTCAATGGTGTGCTTTAGTATGCTGCTGAAATGGGTGCCCTGGTAATCCAGAAAATGGGAACATGCCTTCTACATGCCTCTGTTCTCTGGACTGGACCAAACTGGTAAAACAGTAGTCATTGATGTCAAGAACTGTCAGTAGTCCAGATGGGCACCCTTAGTCTGGATTACTCTCAATCCTCTGCAGACAGAGCCTACCAGCAGGGAGTCAGGCCTCTGTGGTCTACACTACCATGTGGCCAGAAAAAGCCCTAAAACTGACTATGAGAGATTTAAATAAATTAGGTCCAGGTTTTCTTTCAAGGTGCACTTGGGCAAGGAAAAGGTGAGCCTATGCTGACATTTAGCTGACAGTTTTGTGCCACCTATAGTTAAGTGTTCTTTTAGTAGACTATGCCTTGTCCCGTGTTTTTTTTTTTTTTGCAAAACCTAAAGAAACAAAAGGAAAGCGAAAGCGAAAGGGGAATAGAAATGCTGGGGTGTCCTAATTGAGAAAAAGCAGGGCCCTGGTCCCTATCAGAGTTTATTTCTTTCTAAGTTGTTGGAATGTACAGGGTTTTTAAAAAGTCTCTATGGCTGCTTCCGCACAGGGGCAAAGAAATCCAGATCTCCTGCACCCGGATTTAGAGGAACCGGTTTTACCAAATCCAGATCCCCGGGAGATCCGGATATACGGGGAAGATCCGCATCTAAGAGATGCAGATCTACCCCTCGCCCCATGCCTCCGCACACGCGGCATGGATCTGGATTGGAGGCGGGTGCTGTGCAGACGCACAGCACCCGCCTCCCATCCGTGGCCCAGGGCCCTCCCCTGGCCCGCCAGGATTGGCTCCTCAGAGCCAAGACTGGCGAGCCGGGGGACCTTGCTGCTGCGGCTCGCCCTCGCCCCAGAAGTGGCAGATCACCACTTCTGGAGCCAGGGTGAGCTTGCCTAAAGCCCACCCTAGCCCACCCCAGGGGGAGCGCGGCAGATCCCCTCCTTACCTTGTCAGCGTCACCCCGATTCTGAGGGTCAGCACCCAGGATGCAGTGCGCCTGCATCTTGCGCATCTCCTGAGTAGCCAGGGTTGCTACTGGCAGCCCTTGCCCTCAGGGGGCATTTTGCGCAGGCAAAACACCCTTTTTTAATTAATTAATTAACACCCATTTTAAGTAATTAACATCCATTAGGCACACTTTAGTCACGGATAGGACCTGCAAATGCGGATGCGCTGCTGAAAACCGGTTTGAAAACGGTGTTGCTGTGCGGACACACCTCACCAGAAGTGTGCCAAACAGCAACGCGTGTGCAGTCGCATGCTTCAAAAAGTGTGCCTAATGGGTGTTAAAGGGCCTGTTCCGAAGCACCCTAATTGTTTATAAGTTCACTCTTATAGTAACTCAGAGTTCTGACACCTTTTAAAATATGGAATCTAATTACAAGGCTGCATTGGGAGATGGTTTCCCACCTTTGTCATAAAGTTGTTATTGCCCCCAAGTCAACATAGGGCACATTAATGTAACCAGTCTCAAGAATGCTAAGGTCCCCCATAGGTGCATTTTACCACAAAGCAGTTTCCTCCTGCCGTGCACAGTCTATATTAGGCATGAATGATAAACAGTGGCAAACAACTATCAATAATCACATTTTGTCAGCACTGTTTAAATTGTGCAAAAAAAAATCTGCTATAACCTTCTTCTAAAAGAAGGGGAAAGGAACTGCTGAAATAGCAACTAACTCCTAATTAATTAAATTATCTTAAAGAACTGCAAAAGCTGGGGGGATGCAAATTTACACATTATGAGGACTGGTTTAATAAACGATTTTGATTCCTTACACACAGAGATTGAAAAACTATTGGCAGTATCAGAAAATTTCCTAGCAACAATTAAAATGTGGAAAGCCTTGCTAACCGTTAATGATGAAGAAATGGGAAGAGTCAACATTTCAGGCTGATTAACAATGACAGAAAGTACAGACAGTGTAAGTAAGAACATAAAATAGTACATTACCTCATTAGCATGTGTAGTAAAATTACACCAACTGGATTTAAGAAACAACATGATGACTTTGCAGCAATGTAACATTGGAATGTACAGAAAAATTACAAAACCACTATTATCAAACTGATAAGAACATGAGCTTGAAAAAAATTTGCAAGCAATAGCAATGGTAAAATATAAGATTTAAAATTCAGACGAACAGCTAAAGCCTAATATGCCTGGCATTACTATGTTTCTGAAAAAGGAATTATGGTAATAAACGTGGCTGTCCCAGGAGACCACAGAAATCAGCAGAAATGAGAAGAAAAAAGGGCAGGTACTAAAAAAAGTATTGAAATTTACAAAGGGGAAACTGAATGCCTCTAAGGAGAATAAGACAATAGTAGCACCAGTATTTAAGGACGTGTTAGGTACAGTATCAAATAACCCAAAGAAACATTTTGGAAATGTCCCAAGGAGATCAAACAACAAATTCATAACTGGGGAAAGAAGAAGAAGAAGAAGAAGAAGAAGAAGAAGAAGAAGAAGAAGAAGAAGAAGAAGAAGAGTTGGCTTTTCTACGCCGCTTTTCTTGCCTATTTAAGGGGACTCAAAGCTGCTGACAAAACTGTTCTTCTCCTCACAACAGTCATCCTGTGAGGTAGGTGGGGCTGTGAGAGCTCCGAAAGAGAGCTGTGACTAGCCCAGGGTCACACAGCTGGCTTCATGGGGGAGTGTGGAATTAAACCTGGTATTCCCAGATAAGAGTCCAGTTCCCTAACCATGAGGCCAAACTGGCTCACTTCTTGAAACCAACACTTCTTAACACTAGCTACTTTCTTTGAAGATACCTCATTGATTCCCAAATCCTTTAGGCTGAGTGAACTGTATTGAAACAGCAATGAGGTTATTTGCAACAGTGATACTGAAATATAATTTAACAATAGCCATGCGGTTTTATGCATAATTCTTAAATTTGAACTGTACACTCACTGTGGCCTGATTAATGAACCATGGCTGCCTTCAGATGATGGGATTGTGTTTAGATCTTGCATTTGTCTTTTGCTGTTCCTGCTAGATAGCAGGATAAAATCACAGGGCAAGCACGGGCATTTATCCGTCTGGGTGCCTGCTCCATAACAGTGCGGCATTTACTTCCAGATAGCTTGATGCTGCAAAATACCTTTAAGTGTGCAGTTACCACTAGGGATGTGCATGAATACTGTATTTTTAACATTAGATATTTGTACAAATTAATATGAATTTGGACATTTGTATACAAATTGAATGTTACAACATTCGTCCATTGACATTCATATCCATATGAATGTTTCAGAATATTCATGAACCTAAGGAGATGGGAAAGCGGCTGCACTTATCAAATCTGCAACAGATCCAGAGTGCATTTGACATGATTTGGGAGGGGATTCAAAGTGGATCCAGGGCAGATTTGATGCTTTTGTGCAGATATGTTACGGGATACGTACTAAATACTTATGGATACATATCAGATATGTATGGGATATGTATGTGTTCATATTGAATATTCGTACAAGTTCATACAAATACATTCATATTAAATAGAATCCTACTACATTCAAAGGGGATCTATTTAAATGAATACTAATTTTCTTACATTCAATTCAAATGCAAAACAAAACCAAAACCAAAACCACCACCATTTGTGAATATCCAAAGTTACCACCCCTACCCACGCATGTTGACATTTTTAGCCCAGATTTAGCTCTGCACATGCACAGTAACCATCTCCAAGATGGTGGCTCCTAAAAGCAAGTGTCCAGACTAAGTAAGCGTTACTGATATATTGGGAAAACCTTGGTTTGGAGTTGTCGTTTTTTCCTTATATAGCAATATGCTTGGATTTCACTTCTATATTCTGGGCTATGCTGAGATTGTCATGGATAGTGGCAGGATAATCTCAGATTTTACATCCTGTTTTGACACAGCTTATATTTTCTATTAATGATGGGTCAAAACTCAAGTCATTTGATCTGGTGGATTGTGCATTTGAATAACAACTACCAGTGGTTTTGAGAAAACAGACCAAGGATATCTCACTTCCAAGACACTTCCAGAACTCTCCAATTTTTATATGGATGGTTTATGGAAAGTAGAAATTGTATGAAGTAGAGTTAGTGAATATGGGTGTTTTTCCACTAGCACTAAGTACCCATTAAGGACACACTAAGGACCCATTTGGCTCAGATCAGGAAGACCCCATTTCCACTACAGACCCTATTAGAGCCACATTTGTTTCCACCAGTTCTATGGAAATCCAGATCATATGGGTCCTGCAGGACCTATAATCCAGATTTTGTGTAGACCCCATTAAAGGGGTCTACTATGGGGTCTTCAGGCATCAAATCCAGATTATACAGAGCCTGTTTCCACTACTATTGGGCAATGGGGTCTAAGGGAGGCTTGGGAGGGCACCCATGGGTGTGTGTGTGTGCACATTCTCTGAAATTCCCCCGAAGTAGGCTCTGAAGTCCCTCCAAATTTGCCTTCAAAGATTAGCACAGGCTCTGAAGAGGACCCCATGCGAGAGCAATGCCTTTGTCAAAGGCTTCAGAGAATCTTTGAAGTTTGTGGCAGATCACTCCAGAGATTCGCCAGAGCTGCTCCAAAGGATCTTTGAAGAATCTCCAGAGTGTCTATGGAGATTGTACCCCCTGTCCCCCAAAACACCTGAGATGACTGGCGGACCTCATGTGGGAGGATCCAGATTCGCCACATGGGTGCTCCGGTGATTCCACTGCGAGCAAGCTAGCATCCATTGCTATTGGGTGCTAGACCACCCATGGGAATGCATTGGGTACTTTCCTTAATCCAGATCTACTAGATCCGGATTAAGGGAAGTACCCATTCCTTAAAGGAGGTCAGTGGAAAAACACCCTACATTGCTGTAGGGTTTGGATTACATAACTGTGCAACAGTGGCCGAATGGTGAACATAGAAGGCATTAAGCTGCCAAAGGGAAACATATAAACAGCCTCCTGCCAGGAGAAGGTTTAAAATACCCCAAGCATGTAGCATCAAACTCTTGAAAGTTAACATTAGGGTCAGCAATGAATATTTCTGAAAAACTGTAAAGGTCCTTAAGATTCTTAAATGCAAATGGAGTGGTGGCAACATTATCAAGGTCATTAATATCTGGTCTATTTCAGTCCCAGATGCCTTGCAGGGATTGTAGACTGGAACACAAGCAGAACTGCACACTTTGGATCAAAAGATATAGGGAAATAATGACAATAAATCATGCCCTACAAAACACAGAGTGATGTTGACACGGTGCATCTTCCATGAAGCAAATGCAATGAATAACATTGCAGGCCAAACAGATTGCCGAGGAAGAAAATAAGAGGTGAGTGGAATATATCAAGGATCGTCAAAAATAATACTTAAGGCCTTTTTGCTTGGACCTTTGACACTTTAAATGTTTGGACCTATGACGCCACACAACCCCTTAGTTCTGTCTGCAGAAGATGGAGCTAGATTTAGATTAAAGAGGCCCTTCATACAGATCTCTTGTGGACCCATTTAATTGGATCCAGAATATAACTGAGGGCCTTGTTCTGGATCATGGGAGACCATAATCCAGAACTAGGGATCCTGTTTTTTTCATTCCTAGGCATCAGAGGATGTGACGGCTGTGGAGCTCATGTGAGCTTGGCAGCTGCAGGGAAGCATAGGCTGGATTAGTGCTGTCCAGTCCACTTTTGTAGAAAATCTGGATCAGTGGGCCCAGTTAATCCAGACCCACTGATCTGGATCAAAAGGGAGGTAAATGCAGAAAAGGCCATAGACCTGAGAAAGAAAGGTGTGCAGAAAGCCCAAAGCAATAAGTACAAAAATAAATTGCAGCGGCAAATATTTCAATACTAACAGAATCTTGATATCAACAACACACACACACACACATCACAATGGCTTAAGAAGGGAACACTGAAACCCCCCCAGAAGGTCTGACATTTTCAGCATAGGAACCAGCACTTTGCACAAACACTATTAAGATCAAGGTGTGTGTGTGGGGGGGGGGGTGTCACAGAATGGCAGCAATTGCTATTTGTGCAAAGAGGCTGAAAAAGATTGGAACACCTCATCTACAGCTGCAAGAAAATAGCACAAACTAATAAAGGCACAAAAAAGCTGCAGCTATGATCCAATGGAACGTCAGTAAAAAGTATAATTTACTAGCAAAGAAAAATTGATGCAATCAGAAGATCTGAAAAAAGTAATAGAAAACAAACAGATCAAAGTATTGTTGTGAGATTTCCAACTGCAAACTGATAAGCATCTTGCAGATAATCCTCCTAACATCACTGTGGTTGAGAAAAGCCATATGTGGATTATTTATATGGCAGTACCTGACAATTGAGAGAAAAGAGCTGGAAAAAGTCACCAGAAACAAAGATTTTGTGTCTAAAAGAAGTTTCATGCTGCAAACAAGGTTTGTAGCACAAAAGAAGCTTATTTCTCTCACAGAATTTCAAAGGGATTTGTGAATATGAAATTATACCAGACATTGAATAGTCAGAGGCTGCTTCTGCCAAATGGATTTTGCTTGCAGTGTTGTGACCATTTATTTTCTTCAAATCATGTTGTGTGTGAATTTCTGCCACAAAGACCAGTAGAAAAGTTACTGTCTGGTCATTAAGGCAACATTGCTTTTCTTCTCCATCATTTTCTTCAGGTGCTATATGAAAAAACATCCAAACATTAGTTTTGCATCTCTAGCTGGAGTGGTCCAACTATCTCTGAACAGGGCTATATGCCAGTGATGGCCAACCTATGACACGCGTGTCACAGGCAGTGGTGGTGCCCTATAAAGTACGCAGTGTATGGTGAGCACCCAGTTGCTGGAATCAAAGAAAGAAAGAGAAAAGTAGGAAAAAAGAATAGAGAGAGATACAGCATAGTCCAACCAACTGAAAAAAAATTGGTGAGCTATCCTGTCTCTGAGTGGGGAAGCGTGAAATTAAAGACTGCCTTTTGACCGGCGTTCTAGACAATTGGGCAGTCTAAAATTTTCCTCTCACGCCCCCCCTCCCTCCCTCCACAACAAGTAGAGGCGCTGCTTGGGCGCCTTTACTTGTTGTGGTTGCTGTGAGGACAAGAGAAGGTAAGCTTATCCCCTCACCCACGCAGGCATTTCCCCCCACCCAGTTGCCGGCCGGGAGCCTTTCCTCTCCTCGCTGCCCACACGCCAGGGTGAGAACCCAGTTCTTGCCTTGGCGGGTGGTCAGCCACCACCCGGGCTTCTTCCCACCCCCGGTGGGCAGCTGGGAGCCTTTCTTCCCCCATCCAGCTGGGTGATCATAGATGGGCTAATGGCCTGGTTTGTGATTCTTTCACTAGCAATTTTTCTGCTGCAAGTTCCATGGTACTTAGATAAGCCAATATGTGACTGTGGACATGCATGTAGAAAAAGCAGGTTTATATTATTATTCATTCATTGAGTTCAGCTCCATGCATGAATTATTTTCTTTATTTTGTTCTTTATCTTTCTGCACCCTGGACCCCACCCTTGCGACCTCAGTGGCCTCACCCCATGACCCCAGTGGCTTTGTCCCAGTAACCCCAGTGGCTCCGCCCCATGACACTGTAGGCTCCACCTCCATGACCCCAGAGGCTCTGCCCCATGACCTTGTTGGCTCCACCCTGTGACCTCAGTGGCCCCATCCCTGTGGCCCCCACCTTTCTTGTGAACACCCAGCTTTGAAGTCCACCTGCCGCCACTAGTCACAGGTGACATGACAAGCCTTTTTGGGTGACACACATGGTCACCCTGGCACCTGGGCGCGTAGTGCTTGCTTGTTCCTGAAGTGTACGAAATACCAAATTTCAATTGAAGATTTAGCAAATGAAATTCAGCAACAAAAGTCACTAATGTAAAGAATTATTTGTTTTTGCTTTTAATCAAATACACATATCAAAAATATAACTTTTTTACTAGAGCTACCAATATCACAAAATTATGGATATTTCTAGATGTGACACAGCACCCGAGTTAAGCTAGGTTTTCTTGTGAATTTTGACACACCGAGCTCAAAAGGTTCGCCATCACTGCTATATGCAATCCAGATGACTGTTCTGGGAGAAGACCCAGTGTGAGGCAGGAACTAAAGTGTGCTAACAAAATGGGTCTCCTTGCTAAACTGGACCAAGGAGGCATGTGTTCTTCCAGATGTCTCACTGTTCCATTCCAGCAGCTTCCTTGATTGGGCTGCACTCCAGTGCACATGGTCACATCTTCACTTTAAACCTTCTTCAGTCCATCTTTACATCTGACAGATCACATAGACTTCTTTCTCAAGTCTATGGCCTTCATTTCTATCCATTTTATTTGAGAATTTTCCACCTGCCATTTTGACTTTCCTGAATGGAAAGTCCACAAATAAAATGAATAAGGATGAAAAGGTGTGAACAGTGATACTTGCACGTGGTCTGAAGAAGATTTAAAGCAAAACGTGTGACCACTGCCTTAGCTGCTGATAAATCTATGTACCTCTGTTTAAAGCAGTGACTCCTTTTGTGAAATAATAATTGAATACTTTAACTGCAACAGGTTTTTTGTGCAATCTTAGGCTGTAGTCACACCTTCACTTTAATCCTTCTTCGGTCTGTTTTCAAATCCCACTGCTCACACCTTTTTAGCCCTATCAGTTTTATTTTTGGACTTTCCTCCCTTCAATCATATTTCCTGAGCCCTGATTTTTACAGGTCTCAAGCCATTATAGAGTGTTAATCTTTTTTTCATTATTTGGGTGGGACTGGAGAAGAGGATTAATGGGACTGAACCACACTATAGTGGGTGGATACTGAATGGATTTGCCTTCCCTTTTGTCCAATGTGTGATTATATGCTGTTGAATTACAGAACTTTTATTCTGTCAGAGCACAGGGGGTGATGTGATGGTGGAGAGTGGTAGAGATCTAAAGAAGTCTCATAAAAGAGTCTCAGGATGTGAACAGAAAGGTGTGAACATAGCAGCCTAAACTGATGAAATGAGGAAGGATTATCAGGTTTTGGTGTGATTTGAGTTAGTGTGCTTCTTAACGAGATGGACTATTTCAGCAAAGTGTGACCATGGCCTTAGAAATGGAAGGAGATGAAGGAGTTACTTTAAGCTGGAAAAGAGCTGATGCTCCTGGCAGAACAGAGCAAAAATGACTGAAAATGAAACAGATTGCTCATGCCAGTAAATTTTTTTAATAAACAAATGGCTTTCTTTTTGACAGTTATATTCCTTGGTCAATAGGTGGCAATATCTACAATATAACATTGCTTAAGTTTATGCTGTTACTTAGAAATGTTTATTCTAGGATAGAAATATTTTTCATTTTATTAGTTTAGCTCATTATTTAATGAAGATTAAATTATTCCTTTGTAAAACAAAGTTGTATGGGTCTCATTTTTCAGTTTGATTGAAATGCTATTCCAGTTTTCTTCAATAAACTAATCAAAGTTTGTGGATTATTGTGAATGCATTGCCCAGTCAAAGCATTCTCCATTTGCTTCTACCCCTTTAAAAGTGACTGTTAGATTATGGAAATTATATAATTGTTGCCTCTAATTGAATATGTGAAAGAGGTGCAAGTATGGACTTTACCCTATCACTCTTTGCTACAGAAAGCATTCAGAGTATTCAGGAGATGTAGTTATAGTTTCTATAGCAACTGATTAAACACACTTGGACACTCATATTTAAATCATAACTCCTCACTAAAGTGGCTTCTTCAACCATCAACAGAGAAAATGGCTGGTTTCTCTTATACTGGAAGAAAGCTGTTATACAACACAGAGAAACCATGACTATGGCTGCCCACTTTAGTATAAACAGAATAATCAGATTTGCAAGACATTTCCAATGAATAAAGTGTCTGCACAATTCAGACCAAGACAATGATTTTAATCCTCAAACACATAAGATTTCTGCTTCAAGCAGTCTGTAAAGCTGATTAATTTATGGTTTTTAATTCTACAGTCATGTAAGTTTAGGACATTGTCAATGACCTCTCTGTAAAACCCCCCTGCAAAATTCCAATATATATGGTCTGGCCTGCAAGGTGTGTGTGTGGGTGTTTATTATGAAAATCCTATTGTTTGCTTCTATGGATCCATTCATTTAGCACTGTTTGGGATCAAAATCTACCACCAATGTGCCCTAACCTATTTATAGCACATCATCATCACTATTGTTATTATTGACAGAAACTTAACAATATAATGCAACACCAAACACGTTGGCTTTGATATTTCATAACACACTGAGATCTTCCCAAATTGCTAAGTTAACCTTATGTGCCAGCGGATAATGTGCTCAGGGCTTTCCACAACTGACAGATGGTAATGTTGTCAGTGTTGAGTTGTAGTGCCATTCAAGGACTTTTGGAATGGCGCCCAGTGTACTGATCACCACTAGGACCACTACTGCGGGTTTGTGCCAGAGACTTTGAATTTCATTTATGATTATTATTGTTGTTGTATTTTTATTATTTTTACTGACATAAAACAACAGTAATACACAGCAAACAAAATATTGAGGCTGGTTTTGGTCATTATCACTAGTCAAGCCCTTCCCAAGCGCCTAGGACTGAGTGATGTACCAGCCAATGATATGAGCAGATTCCAGCAAAGTGTAGATGGATATTTTGTTGATGCCAATTCTTTTAAAGTTCCCACTAAGATCTTTTGGTACTGTCCCCAGTGTGCCAAGAACTACTGGGACCACCTTTGCTGGTTTATGCCAGAGTCACTGCTAAGTCACTGGTAAGTTTTTCTGTTTTTCATCCATTCTGCTGTCTCCTGGAATAGCAATATTGACGGTAAAGACTTTGTCTTTCTTCACAATTGTGATGTCTGGCATGTTATATTCCAGTGTTCAATCAGTCGGAAATCAGAAGTCCCACAGTAGTTTGGTTTGTTTGTTTTCAACCACTTTTTCTGGTTTATGGTCCCACCAGTTCTTTGCCACTGGCAAATGCTAGTTCTGGCATAAGTTCCAGTGTATCATTTGTGCCACTACGTTGTGCCTCTGTTTATAGTCTGTACAATCTTTTTGCATCAGCTTCTTTACAGAGTCTGCACTTTGGGTCTTCCACTGATTTATCAATTCTAGCTTTGATAGCATTCGTTCTGATGACTTGTTCTTGCGCAGCAAAAATTAGTCCCTCTGTTTCCTTCTTGAGTGTTCCGTTGGTCAGCCACAACCAGCTCTTCCTTATCCACTTTGTCTTCGGTCTTCTCCAAGAAGTGTCCATGCACTACCTTGTTTCATCAACTTTCTGTCTGGCATTGAAGTACAGTTTTTCAGTAATGGTTCTTGGTTTGCTGCATTTTAAGAAGCTGTTGTTTACTTCAATCAGGGCTGATGCTTGGCTTTCTTTCACATAGTCTGTGTTGCTGCCATTAAGTTTGCTCTTTAAAATTTTTCTGGTTTTCTAGATGTATTCTTTACTGACCATTGTTTTCACATACCCGTGCTTGTTGTTGTCCAGTTGTAAGATTCCCAGGCATTTGTAAGCTTCCAGCTGGTGGCACTTAATGGCTTGTCCATTAGGCATTTCAATGCCTTCACTTTCAGTTATCTTTCCCTTCTTTAGTGCCACTGTGGCACATTTTTCCGTGCCAAATTCCATGCTGATGTCAGTGCTGAAGGTTCGGACTGTGTTGGTCAGTGACTGGATTTTGGTTTCTGATTTTCAATAGAGCTTCAGTTCATCCATGTACAGAAGATGAGAAATTTTCTGTGAGTTTCTGGCTGTTTGATAGGCCAGATTTGTTTTTTGTAGAATGATTGACATTGGGATCATGGCTATGATGAAAAGCAGTTGGGACAGTGAGTACCCCGGAAGATGCTTCTCTTGATGTTAACTAGTCCGCAGCTTTCATTTCCGACAAACAGTTCTGTCTTCCAGTTTTCCATTGCCTTCTCCATAAAATTCCTGATGTTTTTACTGATGCCAATTATTTCCAGGCACTTTATGATCCAACTGTGTGGAAGTGAATCAAAGGCTTTTTATAATCAACCCATGTTATGTGCAGGTTAGTTTGCTGGCTTTTGCAGTTCTCCAAAATCATTTTATCGATCAGCAGCTGGTCTTTCATCCCCCTATTTCTTTGTTTGTTGCCTTTTTGCTCTTCTGGCATGATGCTATTTTCTTCCAAGTAGTCCTGAATTCTGTCTGCTATGATGCCTGTCAGTAACTTAAACATAGTGGGCAGACATGTTATTGGCCTGTAGTTTCCTGGTGTTGCCCCTTTTGCTGCATCCTTCTGTATGTACATTTTTCCAGTTGTTAGTCATGCAGCATTTCGTTGAACAATTTGGCCATTTTTGCTTGCAGACTGGTCAGGTATTTAAGCCAGAAGCCATGTAGTTGATCATTCCCAGGGGATATCCAGTTCTATGTGAGTTTCACTCCCTCAGGTGAAGAACAGTCAATTCAGAACCTTCCCACCCTGAAAACGCAAAGCATAGAATAGTTGTACTTCTGGGTTTGTGCCTTTTATATGGCTGCAGCCTGGCATGGGCTGCCTCTGATTGGCTGTGCCTGTGGGCATTCTCTCCTCCCTCTCTTTGGGTGTTGTGCCCACTGCTTACCTGCTGTCCCTTATCTACAATAAATACATTACTTTAAATATCTTAATTGCTAAACAATGAAATATCTTAAATAATTAAATACATTGCCAACATTTACAATAATTATACAACATGACCCACAATAAATTCATCCAACAAGCGTAGGCATCACAGTTCCTTATGCTATGTGTATGCATTCTTATGGGATTCATATGGGATTGAACATTCATATCAAATACAAATCCTACCACATTCAAAGGAGATCTATTTGAACAAATACAATTTCCTTGCATTTGATTCAATATGAATCAAATTCAAAAAAAAAAAATTGTGCACATTCCTAGCAAATACTGCTGTCTGAGAGCCACTTAGCCTTTTCCAGTCAAGCTGCAGACCTCTAGTTAACTCCAGGCAGAGGTTGGTGCACTATGGGATGGCAGCATTGGTGGCAACCTGTGGAAACACTTGCCCAGTGAGTAGACCACCACTCACTAGAAGGTAAGTGCAAACAGGGCTTTAGTTTACTTCTGTTGGAGTACTTATAAGGCTAACTGACACATGCGCTTATAAGTAGCTCAATTCATTCTTCTCATCTGGCTGAAGCATGTGTTTCTCTTCCAAACCCTCAAGAACTACCTTCTATGGAACTGTAGAGTTCAGCCCAGAAATTCAGAAAACTTTCAATCCCTCCCCCGGCACACTCTCTCCAGAATTCCAGAATGCTTGACAGTTCAAAGTAGAAAACAGTGCAGAAGTAGGTCAATACATTCACTACAACTTCCAGCAATTCTGTTTTCTTTTTATCCCAAGGGATTAAAGGACAACTGTGCCCTAAATTGCCATATGCAATAAGTATTTACATATGTGACATATAAATCTAAGTTGAGGATTTCTTCTCTTTTTTTACCCATGACTGACAATTACTGTAGGCAAGTGCATTTTTTCTTTTTGTTTAAAGAACTGTAAGAATAGCTGCAATCCATCATAAATTATTCATCTTTTAAAATGTTTTAACAGGTAAATAAAGGGAAATGAGATTAGGCAATTGACTGGCTGGCAAATATTTCTTAGGATGAATAATTAGGGCTTCACTGACCATAGCAGGAAAATCACATACAATTCAATGTAAATTAAAATAAAAATGATATTTGGGAGGTTTCAGTGAAATAAGCTGTGGTCACTCCTACAATTTATTTCTTCTTCAGTCCATCTTTGGGCTCCACTACTCATACCTTTTTCGTCCTATCCATTTTATTTGTGGACTTTCCTCCCTTCAATCATACTTGATTTTTACAGGTCTCAAGCTGTTGTTTTCATTTTGTGTGTGTGTGCTCTGTAGAAGAGGACAAAGGGGGGGGCTGAACCATAATTTAGTGGGTGGATACTGCATGAATTTGCCTTCCCTTTCATCTAGTGTGTTGTTACATGCTGTTGAGACAGAATGCAGGGGGTGATGTGTTGGTGGAGATGGATGGACTCTCATAAAGGAGTCTCAGGATGGGACAGAAAGTTGTGAGCATAACGAC
Organism: Aspidoscelis tigris stejnegeri; assembly: GCA_023333525.1. NCBI lineage: Eukaryota > Metazoa > Chordata > Lepidosauria > Squamata > Teiidae > Aspidoscelis > Aspidoscelis tigris. Next base: position 64,363,661 of record JALMGA010000004.1, read on the forward strand.
ACAGACAGGGGATGAACTGTGGAAGGATTACCAGGGTTAGAGCATTTTGAGTCTGGTTTCTTAATAAGATGGACTATTTCAGCAAAGTGTGACCACAGCCACAGAAAATAAGTCACGTATCAGTTTATTTAAATATTATTCAGCATTTATGTAAGGATTTTTTGTTTGGGGAAAATATCAGATTTTTTTTCTTCACAGCAAAGGATTAGTATTGCTTGCCAGAAAAGATTGAGATGCACTTTTGGAATGTATGAGGTCTTGCTCTCTAAATAACTGCCCTGCTCACAACTGGATATCGATCCATGGGGCAAAGTTCAGCATAATACTAAAATCACAAAAGAGACTTGACATTTTGTAAAGAGCAGCTATTGTGAAAGAAGTAGACTAGATTACAGCATGTGAGAAGGATTCTCAAGTGTAAGAATCTAAGAACATAAGATGATCAATGGTTGTCATTTTCACCTGTCATGGTTAAAGTGATGAAGTTGTTTTGAAGAATATGATATAACATGTGCATTTCTGCAGCTTTTAATGCCATGATTTTACAAAATGTTTTCATTTTGCATATTTTGGGATAATGCAAAAAAAACTTTTAAAAAATAAATTGTACTTCATTGTGCTTATACATTTTTAATATAAATTATATTGCATTGTTCATATTTGATCCTAGAAGAGGTGATGGTGGTGTAATTAAAATTATCTACGGCCCTCCCAGTCAGCATAGGTAAACAGTAAAAAAATGCATATTTTTTATTTAAGAAAATCTCTTAAATGAACTGGAACCTATAGTACAGATTTTAATACTATACTTCTTTATGTCTGATTAATGGTTTCGCAGACCAAATTTGGAATTAGCTTCAAGAAAATGGGGACGAGTCAATATTGTTTTCAGCAAAAATAATAGTATTTTTTTAAAAGAAAATAAACATAGTTCATGCTGTTGATTAACTCATATTACAGCTGAATTTACATGCAGTTAAACAAAAATCCTCAAAACTTGCTCAGAGATGATTCAGAGATGGCATTGACACAATGTACTCATCAAACTCCTAATGTACTTGAAATGCCAGCAAATGCACTTTCAAAATGTATTAAAGTTGGCTTGAAAATGGAATGAGAATGGAATGGGACCACTACATGTTCTATAACCTCTAAGATGTTACCATGTGTGAACAAAGCTTAATTCAGGATGAAATAAGAATCTTAACATTTTTTTAAATTGTTCTAACTAGGGATGTGGACAATTTATATATATATTCAATTCATGCATGAATATGAAACCCCCCACATTTGTGTGGGTGGGATTCAGCCAAAGCTGAATTTTCCCACATTCAATTCATGCCGAATCAAATGTGGGAAATAGGCTTTGTGAACACCCCTAATTCTAACTGATGCTTGAGTGACAGGCTGAGAGGAGACAAATTAATTAAATCAAATCCTGACAAGACAGAGACCTTGTGGATAGAAAGTTGCCAGTTTCAGGAACTGAGGATTTTGCTTGTTCTAGATCAGCGGTCCTCAACCTTCCTAATGCCGCAACCCCTTAATGGAGTTCCTGATGTTGTGGAGACCCCCAACCATGGGGGTGGAGCAGTTGGGAGGTTGGAGGGAAGGGTGGCGGGAGACTCGTCGCGACCCCTCTGAAAGGGTAGTTCGACCCCCAAAGGGGTCCCGACCCCCAGGTTGAGAACCACTGTTCTAGATGGTGTTTCACTCCTTTAGAAGGACCAGAAATACTGCTGTACAAACTGTGCCCTACCTGGATAGCAAAAGTCTAGCTACTGTGTTACTGTATGTCCTGGTAACTTCATATTTGGATTACTGTAACATATCTACATCAGGCTACTCTTCTATCTGGCCTTGAAGCTGAAATCTGTGGAAAATGCAGTATTCTGGCTGTTGAATGCTTGCTCATGCACACATCATGTCTATCCTTAAACAGTTACCCTAGATGCCAATCAGCTCCTGGGCCAAATTCAAGGTCTTATGATTGGTATATAAAAAGGACATAAATGAATTGAAACCAGGGTAAATTACCTTTCCCAGTGCAGACCAATGGAAGTATTAAAACGATCTTGAGAGATTCTGTTGTAAGTACAACTGACCGACATCTTGTCTTAGTGATTGCACCAACACTCTGAAATACTGCCCTTTCGATATTTGTGGAACATTGTCGTAAACTCCGGAGACTCTTAACATGCTTGGGGCACCTTCTTGACCCCCACCCCACACACTCTCCTAAGAGTTCAGAGTTTACTTTAAACACCTGCTGCCAGTCTGCAGAAGGAGAAATGAGATGTTGGAAAGCTTTATGTTGATTTAATAAAAATACACAAACAAAAAACCACAAAATGTTCAACTATCACACCAGCCAAATAAGACCATGCTCACCAGGCAAATACCTGCAAACATAAAAAGAAACTTCAGCAAGTTCTTTCAGGTATGCTTGTAAATCATAGAATGCTGTACAGCAAAGTTAAAAAAAAATGAACAAACCAAGCAAGTAAAGATAAAATAAGATCCATTCCTTACTCTCCTTCTTTCTCTCTGTCAGAGTCCCAATCGCTCTATCTTAACATTCAGATAAAAGATCCTTTCCCTTTCCCCAAAAAATTTCCTTTATCCTAAACTCCTGGAATTCCCACCAATTAGGGACTAGAATTACCAGGTGTCTCAAATCAGGTGGTTTAGGACTCAAAGTGCATCAGGACTAGGTGAATTCCAGCTGGGCTCTTCCCTACATTGTATGAAGTGTTAAAGTTGTTGCTTGTGTTGCCTACATTTAATTTCCTACTCATAAGATTTCCCTTTTACCAAATGGAGTCAGTTTACTTCTACCTTTCCCTGGGCAATGGATCTCCAATTCACTACAAACATCTACAATTATCTTTTAAGACTCCATTGAAGACTTATTTGTTCACACAGACATTCCTCTCTGAATGAATGTTTACTTCTTAGTTCCAACCAGATTTAATAGTGTTTTAAGATTATATTTATAAGGTTTATAAGGTTTGGCCCATTTCATGGAAGTTAGGGCTATCAATGGCTCTTAGCACTGTTTGGAGGCTGGGAGACTGTGAAAGAGAAAGCTTTCATGATGGCAACAGGAATGGAGACCCAGCCTGGACCCTGTAGAAGACCACTTTAAAGTGGTGTCCTGTTGGAGTACTTCTGGGAAAGGTTTCTCACACAACAGCACACCAGGAGGCGGATATAGTACCTTCTGTACACTGAAATGCAGATCCCAACATCCAAGCCCACAATATGGAATGTGAAGATGCTTCATAAGAGTTTTTTGACTTTAGGCTTGTTTGTACTTAACTGTCTGGAATGAGTATTCCAGTGCTGTTAAATGGGGGGGATGATGACCCATGTTTGCACCAGGGCCATCCCCACCTTAACTATGGCACCTGCAGCATGGACAGTCTGTCCTGGACCATCCAAGTTACCATAGCAATGGTTGTGACAACTTTCATGAGCCTGACCATTGGCATAGTGATCACAATGTGGCACTCATTCACACAGCTGCAGCCGTCACATTCTGCTCCCATGCAGCATTCATGCTGAAAGTGTCTGGGAAGTTACCAGGGGTTCCCTAGCAGCTTCTGGTAAAGCTATGGAGCAGTAAACACCGCTCTAAAGTTTTTGAGGATGAAGGAGGCTCCTGCACACTCTGGGATGGTCTGGGATGGAGGTGATGCTGCAGCATGCAGATGAAGCATCCAAGAGCATGTTGGAGCATCTTTGAGATGTAAGTGTGAACAGTGCCTTTGACTCTTTACTTTGTCCTAAAAACTTGAATAACCTTGAGCAAATCTTTGCTTTTCAGATTTATGTAATTCACAGGATTAAGTGGTCTTAAGGATTAAAAATTGCAGTTCTTAATTGATAAAAAAATCATAACACAAGCTGTAGAATGCTTTCCTAATATAAAAAACAAAACCATGATCATAAAAAGTGGTATGTTAAAGTGAGTTCATTCAGTAATTGTTAATAATATTTTTTAAAATAAAATCATTATGTGATATCATATGGTCTTCCAGTAATTTCCTGTTCTAGCAAATGAATGAAGACATAGAGTAGTTTTACAATTGTTTTCTTTGATAAGTTTTTTGGTTTATACTCCCCAAACACACTGGTTTGATAATATAATAATGCTGATAATGATACAATTTAGTTTTGTTTAAAGTTATACCCATCTCTATTATTTTTATCTCTATCTCTCTGTCTATGCTGTTAGTGATATTATTTATTTATTTATTTATTTATTTATTTATTTATTTATTTATTTATTTATATTTCTATCCCACCCTATACCGAAAGGTCTCCAGGCGGGTAACAACATTTAAAATCCAATAGATTAAAACAATAAACAATCTATTTTAAAACAATAGAAGTATCATTGTTATAGTGCATTACCATTTCCAATAATATTGAACAAATTATGGCAAAAAAGTGTAAAAATAAGTTATCTTCCCTACACAGATAACTCAATAGTATATGGAGAATCACCAGCAAAAATTGAATCACTGCTAAACACTGTCAGAATGTTTAATCAAGACATGTGAATAATATTTGTAACTGGGAAAAATGGGCAAAGTTATCACTTTATTGGGGAGATACTGCTACATTAAATGAAATGAAACTTGAAGATAGAAACTTAACCCATGAAAAAAATATTAATGTCTGGGGATTTTACTCAACATAAATAAATGAAATCAATAATGCTTAAGATAAGCAATTGAAAAGAAGTATGGAAGATATCATAGAATCTTAGAATTGAAGTGTAATGGAGTAAATGCATTTAAGGCCATTACTAGACCCATGGAATTAGTATAGTGTGGAAATAGCTGACTGGACTTAAGTTGGATCAAAAATCTATAAGGTGACAGTAAAAAATGCATTTCATTCTATAAATATTTTGTTCAACTATGCCTACCATACAGCATCAATGGCTGAGAACTATTACAAGTGAAACAAAGATAAAAGTTATTTAGGTTACTACATCAAGCAGAGCAAAGAAAAATGTTAACTAGAGTATGCAAAGAGAATACTTAAAAAAAGATTTTTCTAGAAAAGAATAAAAATCTACTAGAAAAATACATGGTTGGTTCATGGATGTGTGTGTGCACACATGTGCATGTGTGTGTGTATTACAATGATAGGCAAAAACTCCATCTTTGGCAGACCCAAAGTCTTACCGAATAATAACAATAACAACAACAACGATGATGATGATGATAAATACCCCTGGTGCAAATTCAATTGACTTTTTTGAGTTAAAATTATAAACAGGTCTGCATCTAAGATCATTCTTTCATCTTCATTATTTAATTTTTTTTTCATTTAAAAAAATTCTGTTGCCTTGAGTATCCAGAATCTACCACCTTGTGAATCCACCAAACCACAAGTGACAAAATGTCCATCCATCCATCCATCCATCCATCCATTCAGCCAGCCATCATCTTTATATTTCATCTTTCACCTGAAGATCTCGAGACAGGTCACAACAATAATAAATCAGTAAAACTAACATACTAAAAACATAATTAAAATATAACCACCTATCCCAGCAGGACAATCTTATGTGGGCAACTTTATAACTTTATTCTCAAAAAATGCATGCACAGGCAAATACATGCATGTGCACACATAGAAATGCAAACATTTCTGTCATGTTCCATGTTTACAGACAAACATTCAGTGCCTTCCTAATGCCACTTTTTGCCAGTATGACATGAAATGAAAGCATGAACAGTAAGAAAAGTAATAACTTTTATAAACCAAGTGTTTGAATAGTGAAAATTTCTTGCCATCTTTCAATTCAATATTTGTTTTTAATTGTTCATTTTTCTATAAGTGTGATTGGCTAAGTTAGACATTTCATTAAAAACCTTTATTAATAAATAAATAAATAAATATTCCCAATAGAACTGCTCATTAATTTCAGGCTACAGTGGAAAAAAACGGGGTGGGGGAACAGGTGCTATTAATATTCTTCACTAAGGATAAAATGTTATGGAACTTGACATTTATCCTCAGAGCACCATAGGTGCTTAATCAGAATATCTACCACATGCCAGGCTATTGTGACATCTCTTTACCGTGAGGGATGTACCTTAAATAATTGATCACCCAGAGTCTTTTCACACAGTAACAAACACTTTGTCCTTTGGAGCTTCAAAGCTCTCTTTGTGCACCTCAATCAAATGATCTCTTGCAGGCATACAGGCTCCAGTATGCAACCAGCGCCTTCATATTTGTGAGACAGTCTCTTCCATGACTGATAGAAATGGATGTACATATGTGAAATTGGAAGTTTCTATTCCTACTATCTCTGCATGATTAAAGCATTAGAAATATACATTTGTACATAAAATAAATTGTGTTTTTCCTACTTGGTGCCCCCTCTCTTTCTACGCTTAGTTTTTCCTTTTCCCCTAGTGCTCGATTCCTTCCCTCTTCACTCAGTGGAAGTTTCCTGCACAGTGGGTTACTTTAACTGTTTGACAAATTTGTAGTATCAAAAGTTATTTCTTGTATGACTTCCAAGCTTTACATGTACAGTAATAGAGAAACTTTTTATTAAGATCAGTTAAATGACTCCCCTTCCTTTGAGATTGGCCCCAACCTGTACATTTGTTTAATCTAAACAGTAGTCCTTCAAAAACACTGCTTGCTTGTGCCAACAACACTGAAGCATATGTCTAGAGCAGTTCCTGTGACCGCTGTGTGTGATCACAAACTAAAGCTGGACTATGGAAGGGTTCAGCATCCACTTGGAAGTGTCTGGACCACTGTGAGAATGAAATAACTGGTGGAAAACTCAGAACGTATACTCATAGCAGGAGATCTCAGCCAGGAGGACTCAACTCATGAGGCAGACTGGAAATGGCACCAGAAGTCAACCATTTTGGTCCACAGAATAGACTCCCAGCAGGGTCTCTGTCCCCCAAGTGACCTCCTCAACTGTCTCTGTTCACCTACACAAAGGGAATGCAACTTCTGTCTCTCAAAGCAAACTCAGAGTACTTTAAACTGGGCCCTTTCTTCACTTGGCCTTATTCTGGAACATATCTCACAACAGGGGTCTGTTGTCCATATGCTAATACAGTTTATGGCAGGCCTCATCTGGGGTCTGCCATAGTCTGCACTAGCATGCGGATAGCAATCACCTGTTCTGACATATGTTCCAGAATAAGGCCAAGTGCAGAAAGGCCTCTGGTCTGGGGTTTGGACCAATAACATCTTAACACTAGACCATAGATGCTCAGGTGTATTTGTGCCAAGGCCTCTGGGGTACCTGAGGTACCTGTGTAAATGGTTTCAAAACCTTACATTTTACCAATATTGTGCCATGAAATGACTTGAATTCTGTGGCTAATACAACATTTCAGTGATTTTAAAGTGCTAGCTTATTAGAAACAGTTTTCTTTTTTTTAGGTTTTGGATTTTCTCTCTCTGTGTGTGTTTAGTGCTATAGTACCTGACCACTAGATCAACACCTCTATTGCTAATACCTGTTAACATTTACCATGACTTTAATTTCCCATAAAAACTAATTCCTATATGTGGCAGCTAAGCTCATTCCACAGCTTTATTTCTCCCCTATTATTTGCATTTATGGATCTATTCATTTAGCACTGCATTGTCTGTCAGATATTAAACTCAAATTTCCCATTAGACTCTGGAAATAACAGTCTTTAATGATCAGCAGCTTGTTAATGCTGTAGCAAAGAAATGTATTACATTATTTGTTGAGGAATGAACAATGCTTCAGTGGTTATCATACTAGACTTGAAAATAACAGAGAAAAATTCAAAACAATGATTTTCCAGTGAAAGGTTTTGAAAAGTTGTTTTATTACAGACTCAGTAATTGTTAAGTTGATCTGTGTCTGAGGATTACTGAACATTAAATCTTTAGCCTTTAAGATTATTGTACGTTAAGTCAGAATTTTCTGTCAGAATCCTTTTCTTTGTTTTTAGATTTATATTCCACTTTTCCTCCAAAGAGCTCAAGCTATTAAGCTAAGTCATCTAGTGAACTTTACGGGGATTTCAGTGCTGATCTTTTAGCTGTGTTGTTTGGAGTCACATTCCAAATTATTAACAAAATGCTGATGTAATGCAGTATTTTGGATGGGAAATGTTCAGAAAAGGGAAAAGGACATATCAGACCGAGTATGACATACTATTTAATTAGAACATTTCTATACTGTTGCTTAAATGACATCTCAAAATGATTCAGGAGGGAGATAGCAATGATGGGCCTGTTTGTACTTAACTTCCCACTGGAGTTAAGACCAAGGACAGTGGGTGGCATTCACACGGCAAGTGCCGACACCACCCCCAACTTACCTACAGGTGTTCATGATGTGGATGGTCCATCCCAGACTATCTGAATCATTATAGCACCAGCTGTGGAAACTTCCATCATGGGTCTGGCCATTAACATGGTGATTATGGTGTGTCTGCACAGCTACAGCTGTCCTGGACTACATCCACACAGTGTTTGTACCCAGATGTAGACATGAACACTGCATACAGGAGTGACCAGGAGTGTATGAGATGTGCCCAATCAATATATGGAAAAGTGTTTACTTCCCTCCAGCTAGGGAGGAACAGGGCACTCTGGGATGCTCTCCGATGCTCCAAGACAGAGGCAGTAGCCTGGCATGCAGACAGAGCATTCTGACTTGGAATGCCCTGGTCCATACTACACAGGTAAGTGTGAGCAAACCAAATGGGAGCCTGCTGGAGAGTGAGATGACTTAAACATGGTTCAGCCATGGTTCGGCAGGTTGCTTCCATGTTTTCTGGCTGGGTTAGTCTGAGGGCTGGCATCACCTATGCACAAAGACTCATTTTTCATTTTCCATCCCAGCTGTCCATTCCATACAAGAATAGACAGCCACCTCAATTTGGTTTGCAGTGGCTTCATGGCTGGATGGGAAAGCTATGTGATGAACTAATGTTGACTAGCACTCACACTTGGGAGCACTAGTCAGCATTAGGCCTCCCCCCCACCCTCCAGTGATCAAATATTTACCTCCATTTGATTGCCAGGCTGGTCCTCTTCAGGGCACCACCATCTTGAGTGTGATGCTCTCCAAAACTGCATATTTCAGCACAGTCGTAATGATGATACTGATGCTTTTGCACAGTCACACTGACAGTCGAAGCCATGTCAGCAGAGCTGCCAACATGCTTGCACAGCAGAGGTGTGAATGCTCCCCAGCTGGATGCTTTAGGTAAGTGATTGGGGAAGGTTAGGTAGCTTGTGGAGTACGATTTTGTGCTCCACATCCAGTTGTTAATTATGGAACTTCTGGGCAGGCAGGAGGCATTTCTAGCATGTAAATGCCACCTGAAAGTGCAGATGTATTTGGCCAGATGTTGCCTAATTATCAACTATGGGCTGAAGTGCTCTGAACATCCATCTCAAAGAAGCAACATGAGGCCCTAGCTTTCATTAACGGGATGGGATGTACAAACACATCACTATTGGTATGGATGAAATTCTCCTCCATTTTATTTCATTTCTATTATCAGATCAGGTCTTTTAATTGTTTTAATATTAGAACTTTTGTTTTCTGAGTTATTGTAAATAATATTATGATCTGTTCAAAGACTGAATAAATAAAAATAAAATAAAGTTAAAATTCCTGTATATCTCTACACATTGTGTGACAAAATAATTGTTGGTATCTAACAATTCTCGGAGTCTTCCAAAGGTTGGATGCTTCCACAGATACATTTTGGCTCATACAGTTTATAGTTTCTTTAGAGTGAATCAAACATCTCTGGAGCAGCCTTAGTTTGTGTTTGCCAGGAAGCATGACACTTTGCTTGTTTGATCATTGTTTTCTAAGAGGTTATGCAAACTGAATGAGGAAGCATAGACATGTTGTCAACAAAACATTTAATTTCTGTGAATTGACAGAACAGTACAGAGCAGTGTCAGTGGCTGCCACATTGTAAATAGAGACACAGCTGGAAAACACAGTGTATATTATAGGTAGCAGAATCCACAGTTTGTTACAGTGAGACAAACACAAAATGGCCAAAGGTAAACTAGAGTCTGGGGGAAGGTTTAACAGAACTGTTATTATTAGTTAGGCTAAAGAGACAGAAGACTGGGATAGTAAAAAGAACAAAGGTGGAAAAGTATAGGAAAGAACAGCCAGCAAATGCTTTGTTTCCAGCAACTGAAGATGGAGCCTGTTTGCACTTAACTTTGTGGAGTGGTCCCAACCATTTGTGGGAAAAGCCCATCCACACACCACCATCCTGAAACTCATTCAGGACCCCCCAGTCTTCACTCGCTGTGGACAAATAAAATCTTGTCTGCAGTTTGACCCGGAGCAGCTCATGAGCTCCCTGTCAGCAGCATTCACACCCTCTTGAAGTGCAAAGACCTCCTTCCATTCTGATGAGAGAAGTGTGAACAGACTTGAAGTGATGATATATGGCTAAGCCAAGTGATTCTGCCTCATTGTTCTCTGTGGGACCACCTTGTATTCAACATTCCTGAAGGGCCAAAGGGTGCCTCCAGACACGTGTGAAAGCTTTGCAGCCGCTGCATTTTAATTGATCGCATGAGCATCGATTGGCAGTGGCAGCAGTGCAGCATCAGCAAAGATGTGTTGTAAAAAGCTGTTGTTTAATTAGAAGCTTTTAATTTTGTACTTTCCCTGGCCTGAACAGAAAGTACTGTGAAGTCTAGTCCTTCCTGCACAACTTTCCCTCATCCTGTTGGGACAATGGGAAGTGGCTGCACAGGGAATTCAGAGCTTCAAGCATGCCTGAAGGCACACAAAGATGAAAATGCTGCTTTGAAATCAGGCTGGTTAGGACTTTAACTCCATGGGAGGGTCATCCTATGTATTCACTCCTCCTTGCACAAGCAGACCACTCAGACCAGGTGCTTAGGGTGTTGCCTCCTCTTCTCCACCTCCTCTTTGTCCTTACTTCACTTGCAATGAAGTATGGGAGGAAAGGGGGAGACAAAATGTTTCTGGCTTTTTATACACCACCTATCTTTTGTTCAACCCCTGACCATTCTCAGGCTTTGCTTTAGTTAGACATTCATAAGCAGGCCCTTTCAGGTAGCATCAATAGTTCAAAGACTAAGGCTGCACCTTCACTTCTTAAAAAGGTCACTCTGGTCCTGTCTGCACTCAGACTTATTCTGGGATATAACCCAGAACAGGAGCCTGTTGTCCAAATGCTAGTGAAGAATATGGAAGACCATGCCCAGGGCTTATCATAGTCTGCATTAGCATGCGGACAGCAGATTCCTATTCTGGAATATATCCTAGAAAAAGGCTTAGTGTGGAAAGGGCCTTTGTTTGGGGCAGAACATCTTCTGCTTCTGTATCTAAATTTGTGGTGGCAATTGGCACTATATGGATATTGTCCCATTTTTGGAGGACACAATTTTGCTTTCCTCAGTGGAGGTGCTATAATTTGAAGAAGAAAAAAGATTACTCCATGAGGAGGTATCATTTTCAGCAGCAATCATGTTGCTTTCCTCATGCAACAGAAAGGAAGCTGACTGTATTTTAAAGTTGAGACTGCCCTAAAGCTGTGCTTTTAAAAACCCATTTTGATATCTTGTGTTTTCAGTTTGGGGCTTTGATGAACTCAGTAATTATAAGTACATTTTCCTCTTGTATTTTAATCTGTGAAGTGAATAATTTCCAAACTAAAATAGGCATATTCTAGCCATTTAAAATTAATTTAAATGGCTTGCCACAGGCTATCAAAAGCAGCCTTTCCAACAATGAGGTTACAATAGTAGCCATGACATAAATCACTCTGATAACCTTCTAAGATAGTATTGATCCCCAATACTAAGTAGACTAAGTAGACACATTACTGGCTCCAAGTACAAAATAATCATCAGTCTGCCTGAAAACTTAAAAAGCTGACTATAAATGGGATGAAGTGGAATAGATAGATAAAGCTAGATAAATTTTACATAATTATAAAATAAATTTACACCTTAAAGCTGCAAACTATGAAATCAGGATTAAAATTAAAATTCAGTTCTGGGATGGAATGCCAAAAAAAATTTATTTAAAGAAATTGATTTATCATCCATACTTTCAAACTACATAACCTTAATCAACCCATATATTGTAGTCTAGGTTTAAATTAGCATCCTCATTGCTTTAGACTAAGCCTACATCTTTATATTTTCATGTACTGTTCTCCTTTTAGCAGCAATCTTCTCTTTTATAAAAGTGGAAGCTTTTCCCTCCCTTTCTGATAAAAACAGGCCTCTTCAGCATTATTTTGAATTATGTTCTGTAATAGGAACCTTATGCCCAAATGTCAGGGCAGACCCTATTCTAGAATAAGGCCCAGGGCAGAAAGAGCCAGAGTTTACTAGCAGAGAGAGTCTTTTTCTGCACTCCCCTGAAACATCTGAGTGTAGATAGCTGACTGAAAGAGGGTTTTCTCCCCTTGCATCTATTAAATGTTTGTCAAAAGAGGGGGAAGAACCTTCCTTCTTTTCCGCGAGGTAGTAAAAAAGGATCAATATAGGATTATACCAGTACTGTATAAACTTCTGTTGTTTCCTCCCCTCTGCACTACTATTTATCAAGCTTGTTTTCATTGCTGCTGAAAATGGAAAGAACCCCTGCTGATCAGTAGTTCTGTGCAAGGGAAAGAAAATTAATGAAGGGCTGTTTAGGCTGGCCAGAACTTCCCTTTCTGATCAGCAGTTAGGAGGAAACTGTATGATACCTTAATTAGGCAGTTGTCCACTAGGTCCTGCCATCACACTGACGAGCAGAGCTTTTTGTTTGCTTTCAGCAGTCACTTCTTGTAAACAAAAGACAAAAAGAAGAAGGCTAATAAAAGGAGTAAAGGAGGCTGCCAATTGGAACTTTTCAGAAGATGGAACAAATAAAAAAAAAGTTCATGCAAACCTCAAAATTAAATAGCTCCTCTAAATCATCTCTCTCTCTTTCTCTCTCAGTGATCCTTACAATTCGTTATCACCCCTTTTTGCACTTGCTTTAGATGTGGATCAAGGAGACCTCCCTCCGATTGGTCCAGGTCTATCTACACTGGATGGAGCTGAGTCTGGATTAAGAAGCCTTTAATCTGTGGTGGACCTATTTAACCCAGTCCAGCAGAGGGAATAGGTTCTTGTTCCAGAACATGGAGTTTCTTGCCTTGTTTTCTTGTCTTGTTCCAGAACATGGAATGCCTTGCCTTGATTTCTTTCAAAATGCTTTACAAGCTTCTGGCAGAATTTCTAATAACAGCTGCTGACAAGAAATCCAGAAATAAGTGGCATAATTCATTTACCTAATTAACTGTTTCATCTGGGTGTCCATGACAGTCAACTGTTCCCTCCCTAGATAGGATTTCATAAAAGATGTGGAAATCAAGGCAAATTGAAGGTGCTGTTACTACTTATTGATGTCAAATATCCATTGATGGAGTAGCAATGATCATTCTGTCCTTAATGTTTTCAAACTCACAGGAGACCAAAACACAGCTTGTGAAGATAAAAGATAAAGTGTCAGTTATTATTGCTCTTCCTCTTGTTTTCCTTTTAAATTTTCCATTTAAAAAATTAAGAACAGAATTTCAAAATATGGTGACAACCAAAAGAGCCACTAAATTCTCATTCCTTGGCTTTCTTCTTAGATATCACAGAAGTTGTTATAACAATTCATACTCTTTTGATGATCATGTTGTAAAAGTTCAAAGTAGTCTTAGAAGTTCTGAGAATAATATGACAATAACCAGTCCAGAACAAGGTCTTTGATTTGGTTGTTTCTTGGTCATTTGTTTTTTGTTTTATTTTTAATGTTGAAGACTGTTGAACAGGATTAATCTTGGTGTTTTTCATTTCAAATTCCGCAAGGCATGATGACAACAATAATGATTTTCATAATGAATATAAACACCCTAATTGAAAACTGCAAGTTGTCACACAATAGATCAAGTAGAAAATCTCTCATAGAAGAAGAAGAAGAAGGAGAAGAAGAAGAGGTGGCCTTTCTACCCTACTTTTCTCACCCATTTAACAGGACTCAAAGAGTCTGACAAAAATTTCTGTTCTCCCCAAAACAGAACACCCTGTGAGGTAGGTGGGGCTGTGAGAACTCAGAAGAGACCTGTGACTAGCCCAAGGTCACCTAGTTGGCTTTGTGGAGGAGGGTGTAATCAAACCTGGTATTCCCAGATATGAGTCCAACTCCCTAACCACTAGCCCAAACTGGTTGTATTGAATGCACTGAGTAAGAGTCTTCAACATTTCAGAGGAGACAAAAGTCTAAAAGCTGTTATAACAGGTAATCTCTCCTCTTCATTAGCTTTAGACTCACATAAGAAAATAATAATGTTAGTGACCCATGGCTCATCTAATCCGGTAATGTGCTCTCACAGTGGCCTGTCAGCTACACAGGAAAATCTACCAGCAAGAGATGAGTACACAGCTTGTGTTGCTTTCATTCTTCTGACGTCAGGCCTTTGGAGATATAGCACCGCCTACTGCCATCCAAGCTAATAGTCCTTGATAGACCTGACTGCCATGAATTGGTCAAAGCATTTTTGGAAACAGTTAAGGTGGTGGCCAGCATCAGATTTTGTGGCAGCAAATTCCAAAATGGTGAAAATAAAAATTGTGTGTGTCCTAAATTGTTCATGATCTAGCTTCTCTACTCTCTGTAAGTGACAGGTAGAAAAAGAACCTATTGCTAAATAATGGGGGAGGGGAAGAATTATTTATTTATTTATTTATTTATTTATTTATTTATTTATTTATTTATTTATTTATTTATTTATTTATTTATTATTTACATTTATATCCCGCCCCATACCCGAAGGTCTCTGGGCGGGTTACAACAGATTAAAATAGAATATACATTAAAAGACATTAAAAGTTCAACAAATATAAAACAGTATACAATATGTTTAAAATAACATAAACAGCTTAGCCAAAGGCCAGGGTAAAGAGGTGCATCTTCACTGCCCTCCTAAATGTATATAAGGAGGGAGCATGACGCACCTCGAGGGGGAGGCTGTTCCAAAGTCTGGGGGCCATCACAGAAAAGGCTCTCTCCCGGGTGCCCACCAACCTCACTGTTGAAGGTGGTGGGACAACCAGGAGGGCCTCACCACTTGATCTTAAGGCACGGGCAGGTCGATATGGGAGAAGGCGTTCCTTTAGATATTTGGGGGCCAAGTCGTTTAGGGCCTTGTATGTTAGAGTCAAAACCTTGAATTGGGCTCGGTAGCGAATTGGCAGCCAGTGCAATTCTTTTAACACCGGTGTGATGTGCATCCGGCTAGATGTTCCGGTCAGCACTCTAGCGGCTGCATTTTGCACTAGCTGCAACTTCCGAACCGTCTTCAAGGGCAGCCCCATGTAGAGTGCATTACAGTAGTCCAATCTAGAGGTTACCAGAGCGTGGGTAACTGAGGCCAAGACATCTCTGTCCAGAAGAGGCTTCAGTTGACGGACTAGCCGTAGTTGGGAGTAGGCACTCCTGGCCACAGCCTCCACCTGCGCTTCAAGTGTTAGCGTGGAATCCAGGAGAACCCCCAAGTTATGCACCTGTCCCTTCCAGGGCATTGCAATCCCATCAAGGACAGGGTATCTCCCAACTACACGGACCCGAGACCCTGTGACACACAGCACCTCTGTCTTGTCTGGATTCAGTTTCAATTTATTCACCCTCATCCAGCCCATTATCGCCTCCAGACACCTGTCAAGGACTTCAACCGCCTCTCCTGATTCAGATGGTACAGAGAGATAGAGCTGGGTATCATCTGCATACTGATGACACCCAACTCCAAATCTCCTGATGACCTCTCCCAACGGCTTCATATAGATGTTAAATAGCATGGGAGATAAGATCGATCCCTGAGGGACACCACAGGTGAGTTCCCAGGGAGTCGAAACAGTATCTCCCACAACCACTATCTGGGATCTATATTGGAGATAGGAGCAGAACCAGTGCCAAGCATTGCCTCTCACTCCTAAACTCCATAGTCTCTCCAGAAGGATACCATGTTCAATGGTATCAAAAGCTGCTGAGAGGTCCAGGAGAACCAACAGGGTAGCGTTCCCCCTGTCTCTCTCCCGGAGAAGGTCATCAACCAGGGTGACCAAGGCAGTTTCCGTGCCATGACCGGGCCTGAAGCCAGATTGAAATGGATCTAGATAATCAGCTTCTTTCAAGCATGCCTGAAGTTGAACGGCAACAGCCCTCTCCAGAACCTTGCCGTGAAAAGGTATATTGGCCACTGGGCGATAGTTGTTTAAGTCTTCCGGATCCAGAGAGGCCCTCTTCAGGAGGGGATGCACCACAGCCTGTTTCAAGGCCAATGGGACCACCCCCTCCCTCAGAGATGCATTCACTACCTCCTGGATCCACCCGGTCATACCTTGTCGGCTAGTCTTTATCAGCCATGAAGGGCAAGGATCCAGAGAGCACGTCGTCGGCCGCACCCCTGCAAGCAGCTTGTCCACATCCTCAGGTTGCAACAATTGAAACTGATCCAACCAAACAGGACTTGACAGTTCTCTGGACATCTCGTCTGGACTCTGTCCAATTGTGACATCCAATCCCCTACGAATCTGGGCGACTTTGTCCTCAAAGTGCTTTGCAAATTTGTCACAGCAGATATTGCTTGGCCCTGGCTCATGCTTCTTTGAGCTTGATTTTATGAGGCCATTTACTATTCTGAAAAGCTCTGCTGGACGGCTACTCGAGGACGCAATGGTGGTGGAGAAAAAGTTCTTTTTCGCCGCCATCACTGCCACATGGTAGGCACAATAGTGTGCTCTAACCCGTGTTCGGTCAGATTCACAGCCGGATTTACGCCACCTGCGCTCTAGCCGTCGACCTTCCTGTTTCATAGCCCGTAGATCCGTGGAGTACCAAGGAGCTTTTCGGGCTCCACAAGCATCCCGAGGGCACTTGGGAGTGATCGTGTCAATAGCCCTGGTCATCTCCTGATTCCAGAGAGAAACCAGGGCCTCGACAGGTGCGCCAGTCATACCAACTGGAAAATCCCCCAGA
The DNA here is from genome assembly GCA_023333525.1 of Aspidoscelis tigris stejnegeri. Classification (NCBI taxonomy): domain Eukaryota; kingdom Metazoa; phylum Chordata; class Lepidosauria; order Squamata; family Teiidae; genus Aspidoscelis; species Aspidoscelis tigris. Next base: position 64,380,720 of record JALMGA010000004.1, read on the forward strand.
GCATTGCCAGTCTCAGCATTGCCAGTTTAACACCTTGACAGTTTACTTCCAATGCCATGTGGATATATAGGTAGCTCATTAGCATTTCTGGAGAAAATGAAGCACTCAGTTAGCTTGTATGGAATTTTAATTAATTTTAACATTATAAATAGGAAAAAATAAAATAGCTCTCATGTTTATCACACAATCACACATGAATTACTTGGATCTTTGAGACTATTACTTTAAAGGTAATTTAAGATATTAAAGATAATCAGGTATATTGCACAGAACAGTATGTGGCAATTTTGTTCTAACTACATAGCCATCTGTACATAATACTTTACCTATTTTCTAAGCCTTACTTTCATGGAGTATTGGATTGTTGAAGTTTAATGGAAGTCTACCTATCAAAAAACACAGAAAAAGAAATCTCTCCAAGTGTTACTTATTGGAGGATATTGATTAAAGTATTTAAAAAAACCAGGAAGAAAAGACATAATATGTACTCTGAATCCAGAAGTTAATGTAGACCTGTTTGATCGTGGGTTTGAGGTTCCTTTCCTTACAGAGCTGTCATACATGGCAGAAGGGAGGATCCATACTAAAATGAGATAGATTTCCATTTGTCTTTCAACAATTGTCAGGCTTAGCAGACCACAAGTGGAAAGCCACCTATCTGGCCTGGCACATGTTAGTGGCACAGCAAGGTGTGCAACCAGAATGGTTTCTCTAGGGCTTCCAAAGTCCTGGAACTACGGTTCTTGTCCTTTAGAGCATTTGGAACCCTCACCCAATGCCAGCTGATGTACTCCTAATCTGCACTTCAAGTACAAATGGTTCAGTCTGGACTGTCAAGCTCACCACGCCAACTTTGGGCATGTACCAGGCCACTGCCATGGCAATCATGGCATTGGTGAGCAATTATACAGACACAGCTATACCACCTTTCCCTCATACAGTGTTTGAACCCATAAGAGTACAATGTGCAGGAATGACTGGAACTCACCAGTCTGGCTGTGGAAATGTTTTTATTCTCCATAGTTATGGAGGATCAGGGTGCTCTGGGAGGCTCTGGGATCAAGGCAGTGGTGCAATGTGCAGATGGTGCATCCTGGAACACCCATAACCATACAGCAAAGTTAAGTGTGAACAAGCCCACACTTATGATCATAGTTCTGTTTCCTATGGTTCTAAAGCCTTTAACACCCTCATCTAGCTTACAACAATCCAACTGTCAAGTTCTGTCATGGGAAGTATGTCAAATTCTGCACCTCTGTCCATCTACATGTTGGTAGCAGCACTGAATCTACCCTATGCCACATTTGCAGAGCAGCTTTTACCTGACCCTGGAAACTAATTCTGTCCCTGGGAGCAGGCTGGGTGCCAGTGATGAGTGGACTCACACATGTCATCACACTTCAATTGCTTAGTTAACTGAAATCACCACACTCCAGCCCCCCCTTTGGGAATGGGTCCTTTGGGTTCTGAAGATTTTGCTATTGACTGAAAAAAAATCATTATGTCTGTTATTTTTCATAATATGTTCAATTGAATACAGCTGGTATATGTGTCAACATATTGTCCTGTTATCAGTAATTAGAACATATTTATTTTTAGAGCACATATTTTGATTTTTTTATACTTGCTGTTTGACCTTTTCGTTTTTTGTTATTTTTGCTCTTTTATTTATATCCTGGTTCATTTCACATGCATATTGTATTTATTTTTTAACTATTGTGTCCCTAATTCCCATTCCACAGATTACTATTCCAGGTGCTGGTATCTTTCTCTTTTCTTTTAATTTCTAGGTATGAGCAGAAATATTAATGAGGCCAATGCTGATGTTCAGAAAGATTCTGCAGCCTTTTGTATCTTTGCAGAAATGCCTAGGAGCAGAAGTGTTGAATGTGCGACATACCTTCCTCTTTTCTGCTCCTTCTTGGGACAGACAGTCACACATGCTGCCCACTGAATGAGCAATACCACACCAAACCCTTGGAAGCCCCACCGGAACAGTGAGCCATGGGGCAGCATAGGTGAGACATAACTTCTATTCAAAATTTCACTGGGTGCCTCTAGCCTGGGACAGAAGCAGTTAATCAAATTTGCTGATTTCATCTCTTGCTGTAGGAGTGCAGTATTCCCCCCACACATGAGTAAAAAGATGCTGGATAACAAGAATCTTTTTGCTGTGTGTTTACCTGCAAATCCACTACTGCTACTGTAGGTATCTAGCTGATGGGATGTTCTGGCACAGGAAATTGGAAGCTTCTTGTCCTCTGGTTTGGAAGACTAGAAGCAGCTCCACCTTGAATGTGAAGCTTCTGTTCTTCCAGTTTGGAAGACTGGAAGGAGTTTTGCACCTAAGGCAGAGCAAGGGGCATCTCTGGAGGCATGCAATGTGATTTGATTTAACTCCATTTTGGTGCCTTGTGGGCAAATCATATTTTGGTGAGACCAAAGGAAGTCTTCCACCTAGGGAGGAATTCTGATTTGATTTCTAGAAGTGATCCATGGACCATTGACAGTCAGGGCCTATTTGCGCTTAACTTCAGTGGGATACCATCCCACTCAGGTTAAGTTCAGGGACAGTTGTTTGTTGGTGTTTGCACCGCAGGTGCTGGCACTGTTTCCAACTTACCCAATGGCCCTTGCAGTGTGTACAGTGACAGTCTCCCCTGGCTATCTGAGGTCTGCTCTAGTATGTGGATACCACCTTCCTTTACTGCAGATAGTGTAATCCCCAAAGGTCAAGGCATATGAGAATTTGGTTGCTAGTCAGCACAAATGGGAACCAGAAAAAAGGGTAGCCTGCAGTTTGGGGACTGTTGCAATATATCTCCACATTTAATTAGAATCAGCTGAATATAGAAACCTTTACATAATTTGTTGACAAATGCTTTGAATTTAGCCTTTTCTTCAAACTGAAAGGATATGACTAATGAATGTGAACTTGAGGGTTCAAATGTACTGTAAGTGTGCGCGTGTGCATGTATTAACAATTTGTACCGAAATGTTTGTAATGTGCAAAGATTATTTTTGAAAAGGGGAAATGCAGAGTATTCCAATTTGCAGTGATACCAGGGCACACAGCTTTGTAATAAAACTGCTTCCCCTTTTTCTCATTTGTTCTCATCGCTGTGTTAAAAATACTTTTAGGCTTTTATATTTACAAAAAGAAATTTGGCAGCCTTAACCTCTTTGATGGTGCAATTTTTAATCTGCTTCTGTAGCCCAAGAGAATCTTTTAATAAAGAGATTAAAGTTCTGAAATTTTACTCTTTGTACAGAGGAGGGCAGATTGTGACCCTGGTGTCTAATTGAGATCTCATTTTAATTGTGCCATACTGGATGCTAATTAGGGCATGTAGAGTTTATTTTCCAAGTTTTATGAAGATGGAAAAGAATATCACCAACTCTATAATTTATGGAACTGACCTGCTTCCTCCTCCTTGTCTAAAAGCAAGAAAAATCAGATACTGCTCAACATTCTTAAGGAAATACAAATCTTCAATACATAGATCACTTTGAGGATATAAATAATATTATATGTGCATTCCATGATACAGTCATTTGTTTATCAGTGGAAGAGATATGAAGGAGTGTCATTTCTAGTAAATAACACAGTATTTGGGTTCATGGCACTGAAGCTTGTAACTTCTGCACTCATGCATAAAAGACTATGCTAAACTGAGCCATAAGAAGGTTAGCTGATACAAAATGGGTTTCAGACATTACTCATGAAGGAAATGTGAGTACCTTGTGCTGTGTTGTGCAACACTTATATATGTTCTCTGAGGAAAATATTTTTGTGTGCGCATCAGTAAGAATTTGAGATTTAAATATTTGTTTAGCTCATTTTATGAAATCCATTAATTTCCCAATGAAATTACAATGTATAAGCTATGAAACAGTAAAAGCTTGTTTCTCAAGGGATAGTAAATCCTGTACAACCAACAGCTCCTGGCCAAGAAAACCTCTGGCAACAGTAAGGCTTCTTCATAGGCTGCTTTTATACCAGTCTGAAATGGCCCTGTTAGTGGACCAGTTTGCTATCTTCTGCATGGCACATGGCACATCAGTGACTTGGGTCAAGCCAGGAGCAGCAGTCAGTGGTGCGCAACAGGAGTTGTCTGCATTTGTCATGATTTGGAATGAATGTTTCTAGACATGTCACTGCCAGTCAGGCCTATTTTCATTGTGTGACCAGAAATGGCACCAGGCTCCAAGTGCTAACTGGACCAGTCTAGCTGTCCACATGACAATTGGCTGGTCCAGTCTACTGCCAGGAATGCTGGTCTGATAAATCAGCAGTTTTACTGCTGGGGTCATTCCAACACAGAGAGGTTATTCCTTGAGAGCCACAGCCTAACAAGGTTCTAGTCTGCTGCACAGATGTGGCATTTGACATGGGCTGTTCACACAAAGTGAATCTGCCTTTCAGTCTGGCACAAAATTAATTCAGGTAGTTGCCTCCCCCCCCCCATTTATCCACATGGAGAGGGGGAATAGAACTAGTTCAGATACACCTCCACAGAGTAAGTAAATTTCTGGGGTGTCCACATTTGTGGTGGTGAAAGTGATCCAAGATCTGGTTAGGAGCAAGTACAGGTAGACACATAATTTTACCCCTGAATCTTCTGCAGGTGCCCAAAGTTTCCTGTGTGGACACAGCCATGATTCCTTAATCAGTAATGCATGCTGAATGTACTAATACTTTGTATCCATTATATTCTGGTTCTGATGCAATATTACATCTGGAAAACAGATTATTCTATGTGTCTGTTTTGTGTTTACCTGATTCTCGTACTTGAACTTCCTGACATCTGGCCTTTGCCCCTGTAGTGGGTCTGCAGAAGATTACTAATCAAATCAAGTTTGATTTGTATACACTGTTTTAAATCTTTAAGGCTGTAGGGTAAAAAAAAAAAAAGAGTCTATGGGGCTAGAATTAAAAGTTTCTGAATAGCCAAGAGCCTTGCCTTGCGTACCAGTGGCAATGTAGGAGCAATACATGCACCACCTACGTATGAATAGTGGTGGATGGAATTTCTGACAGAAGGACAGATCATAAGGAAGGAAGCAGGGATGAACCATCAGCACTAGCAATGTGAACAGCATGAACTGGGCTAGGAAAGAAACAGTTTGGGCTAGGGATGTGCATGAATATTTGTGACATTTGTTATTTGTACAAATTGATCTGAATTTGGACATTCATACATGAATTGAATGTTACAACATTCTTACATTAACATTTGTATGAATACATTCCTTAAACTGGGGATACATATGGGATACATATCAATATGTATGCATTTCTATAGGATCCATATCTGATATGTATCCGATATGTATCTGATATATATGCATTCATATAGGATCTGTATCCAGGGGTATTTTTCCACTGTCACTAGAAGTACCCATTAAGTACCCATTAATGGGTACTTAATGGGTACTTCTAGTGACAGTGGAAAAACGCCCCAGGATCCGTATTCAGGATATGTATGCATTCTTATAAGATACTCGTAAGAATTCGTATGAATACATTCTTATCGAATAGAATCCTACCACATTCAAAGGGGATCTACTCGAATGAATATGAATTTTCTAACATTCAATTTGTTATGAATCAAATGCCCCAAAAACCCATTCATGAACATCCCTAGTTTAGGCCAGTTTAATAGAACTGCTCCAGTAAGATAAATGCAGAAATAGGCTGAATATTGTTTACTATAAATCTTGTGACCTTGAATAATAGTAGTAGAATGAAGTCTAGTTGCCAAATGCTTAACAACTAAAATGCACAGCAGTAAGCAGAATGGGCAACCCTAATTTATTTATGTGATTTACAATCAGTAAAACAAATATATTTGATTTTAAACATTTATGGGAGGGGGGGAATATAAAAAGTAGCACATCAGTGGAAATATTCAAAATTATTCAAAACCATGTGATGAATATAATGAAATGAGAGTCAATCAGTAGTAGTCAAAATACCATTTTAATAGAAGCAAATACTTTATCTGTTTTAACAACTGCATTGATCTGATTTAGCTTGACTAGTTTTAGATCAAACATTTAATAGTTCTCTAAGGGTGCTTCCACACTTACTGTGGTAAATCTGGATCTACCTCATCCAGATTTAGTAAATCCGGTTTCCAGTAGACCCAGATTTACTAAATCCGGATGCAGGGTAGATCCGGATTTACAAAGGTAGATCCGTATCCAAAAGATACGGATCTACCAACCCCCCATCCTTCTGCACATGCGGCGGAAGGATGACTTAGGGTGCTTCCGCACTGGCCCTTTAACACCCATTAAGCACACATCTGGTGCGGCTAATACACACACGGGTTGCTGTTTCGGACACAACGGGTGAGGTGTGTCCACACAGCAACACACATTAGTAACACTTTGCCAGCGGCGCATCCACATTTGCGGGTCCATTTAGCGTCCGCACCTATCCGTGACTAATGTGTGCTAAATGGGTGTTACTTGCACACCACATTTGATGTGTGCTTAATGGGTCTTGTGTTGTGAAAACGCATCCATTTAGGATGCATCCGCACAATGCAAGTGTGCCTACCAGGGGCCTCCCCCGACCCACCATGCTTGGCTCCTCAGAGCCAAGCATGGCGAGCCGGGGGACTCCTACCTTTTGGCTCACCCTTGCCCCAGAAGCGGTGGATCACCTCTTTTGGAGCCAGGGTGAGCTTCCCTAAAGCCCACCCTAGCCCACCTGGAGGGGGTACCCAATGGAATCCCCTACTTACCTGTTCAGTGTCACCATGATTCTGAGAGGAGGATCCCAGGATGCAGCGTGCCTACATCCTGCGCACCTCCTGAGTGGCCGGGGCTGCTGCTGGCAGCCCCTGCCCTCAGGAGGCGTTCTGCGCAGGCGTGCCATCTAGTCAGGGCAGCGCGCCTGCACAGAACGCCTCCTGAAGGCAAGGGCTGCCAGTAGCAGCCCCGGCCACTCAGGAGGTGCACAGGACACAGGCGCATTGCATCCTGGGATCCTCCTCTCAGAATCGGGGTGATGCTGAACAGGTAAGGAAGGGATTCCTTCGGCTCCCCCCCCCCCATCTTTGCAGCCTATGCATCTCCTCTGAAGATTACTTTTGGAACTCTGACACAAATATGGGCATAGTGGCTTTGAGAACAACAGGCAGACATTGGCAGATTGTGAAGATAGTTCTGTTCAAGTCTGCCTTTGTGCCCCATGCATAATGTATGGGCAGTGAGCCTGGGTCAAATCATTGGATGGGACAGGTGGTACCTTGATCAATGATTCAGATCAGTTTCTGAGGTATTTCATTTTCAGCTGATCGGCCTTATCCTAGCATGTGAGGTAGGTTAATCTGAAAGAAAGGGCTTTTCGTACTTCACTTCACTGGGAAGGAGTCCCACTAAAGTTAAGTTCAGGAACAGTGACCAGTGTTCACACCTTGAGTGCCATTGGTGTCCCCAGCTTACCTCTGTGCATTTGCAGTGAGGACTCTCCATCTCAGGCTGTCACAATTTCTGCCACACACCTGGCCAGTCATGGTGATCACGAGGCAGCAGATGACTGTGCAGACATAGCCATGCCACGCGGATCCCATTCAGCATTTGTATCCAGGTCTGTGTGCAAACACTGTGTGCAGGAGTGACTGGGAGCATACTAGATGCTCCCAGTCAAGCTGTGGTGAACTTTTTACCTCTTTAGAGCTATGGAACATCAAAGTACTCTCAGATACTCTTGGACACTCCAGGACAGAGATGGTGGCCTGGTGGGAGGACAGAGCATTTCAGAGCACCCTAATTTGTGTACCATACATAAGTGTGAACAGGCCTTCAGTGACTAGGCCAAGGAGATTCTAATCCTGGTATTCAAATTAACAGCACATTTTAAATCATTTGGTTCTCACAGAAATGCACACTGTGTCCATTTCACTAAGGAAAGCTAAAAAATCTGAGAATATTTTATAAACTGACAAAGAAACATAAGAGACAATTATAGAAAGATCAATGACATGCCTTTTTCATCAGCCATGAGGTGAGTTAATCAAAATAAAGATATCTGTTTGGTGTGGAAAACTGCAGTATAATAAGGTTACTACAATCCAATAAAATTGAAATGCTGACTGCTACAAAATACGGAAATCTATTTAAACTAATCAGGTAATATCAGCCTAGAAATCTGTTCATAGAAAAGAAATGTCCACTTAAAAAAAAAAGGTTTAATATCATTTCATGCCTCTCTAGCAGTAGGCAAATAACTCCTAACATAATAAGGCAAAATATTAACTAGGTTCCAAAGAATACTGCAAGTAATCCATAATAATAACCAAATCCAAAGTTTATTTCACTTGCCAAGCCAAAATCAAGTAAATTCCTTATGTATGACATTTAGAAGTGGCAAAGATGAAGCGTCTGATATTTGAGCTATTTGGACAACGGAAGATTCCCAAGGCAGTAGTGTCCTGCTTATACCTTGAAACATATTTTTTATTACCTTGGAACATATTTTCTCCACAGTGCTTAGGGATGACAGATATTAGACTTTGGCTGAATTGCCAAAGTCCTCCAACTGAAGAAACTATCCTCTACAGCTGGGGCACATGCTCTGGTGTTAACATTGGTAAATGAAGATGGCAGCACCCAGACTCCAACTGCATTTGGGTGAGTGTCCGGACATGAGGGGAAAGGCATCACATGTTCACATATAGGAAGCAAAGTTCACATATAGGAAGCAAAGTGTGAACTTCCCCCTAATCTACTTTTATCATATGTTGTGACTTACCCTGAGACCTCCATGTGAAAGCAGAGGTAAAATATTATGAATAAGTAAATAAACCAGGAGAAGGAATGATGTAATTCAGTGATTTTTACCAACCTGGAGTAGATGTACCCCCAGGGATGCAAACCAGGATATTACTATTATTATTATTGACATAACACAACAGAAACACAAAGCAAAAAAGATATTTTGGCTAGTTTTGTAATTGTTATCACTAGTCAGGCTGTTCTCAGGTGCCTAGGACTGAGTGATGTATCGGCGAATGATACAAGCAGATCCCAGTGGCTTTCTGTAGCTGGCAGATGGATATTTTGTTGATACCAATGCTTTTCAAGTGCCCACTAAGATCTTTTGCCACTGCCCCTAGTGTGCCAAGAACTACTGGGACCAATTTTGGTGGTTTATGACAGAGTTGCTGTAGTTCTATTTTCAAGTCTTCATATCTGGCAATTTTTTCTAGCTGTTTTTCATCAATCCTATTGCCACCTGGAGTAGCAATGTCAAAGATATACACTTTGTCTTTCTCCACAATCATGATAACTGGTGTGTTATGTTCCAGTGTTCGATCAGTCTGAAGCTGGAAGTCCCACAGTAGTTTGGCTTGTTCATTTTTGACCACTTTTATTGGTTTATGGTCTCACCAGTTCTTTGCCACTGACAGATGGTAGTTCTGGCATAAGTTCCAGTGTATCATTTGCGCCACTACGTTGTGCCTCTGTTTATAGTCCATCTGGGCAATTTTTTGCAGTAGCTCAGAATGTGGTCGACCATTTCATCAGCTTCTTTACAGAGTCTGGACTTTGGGTCTTCCATTGATTTCTCAATTCTAGCTTTGATGACATTTGTTCTGATGGCTTGTTGTTGTGCGGCAAAAATTAGCCCCTCTGTTTCCTTCTTGAGTGTTCCATTGGTCAGCTACAACCAGGTCTTTTCCTTATCCACTGTCTTCCGTTTTCTCCAAGAACTGTCCATGCAGTACCTTGTTGCGCCAACTATCTGTCTGGCACTGAAGTACAGTTTTTCGGTACTGGTTCTTGGTTTGCTGCACTTTAAGAAGCTTCCTGTTGTTCACTTCAATCAGAGCTAATTCTTGGCTTTCTTTCACATAGTCTGCCAATGCATGCATCTCTTCTTGTACTGTCTGCCTCACTTGCAAAAGTCCTCTGCCATATTTTTTATTATTTTTTATTATTATGTAAAAACAGCAGTTACACACAGCAAATGAGATCACTATGCCGGATTTTGTATTATATCACTAGTAAGGCACTTCCCAAGCACCTAGGACTGTGTGATGTATTGGCAAATTATGTGAGCAGACCCCACTAAAGTGGCTTTTTGTAGCTGGCAGAAGGATATTCTGTCAATGCCAATGGTTTTTAGGTGGCCACTGAGATCTTTTGGCACCGTGCCCAGTGTGCTGAGGATGACTGGGACCACTGTCATTGGTTTTTGCCAGAGTCGCTGAATTTCAGTTCTCAGGTCTTCACATCTGGTGAGCTTCTCCAGTTGTTTATCCAATTCTACTGTCACCTGGAATAGCAACGTTGATGATCCACACCTTCTCTTTCTCAACTGTTGTAATGTCAGGGGTGTTATGCTCCAAATTTTGGTTAGTCTGAAGCCTGAAGTCCCAAAGTAGTTTGCCTGTTCATTTTCAACAACTTTTTCTGGCTTGTGATCCCACCAGGTCTTTGCCACTGGCAGATGATACTTTTGGCACAAGTTCCAGTGGATTGTTTGTGCTACAGCATTGTGTCTCTGCTTGTAATCTTCTTGCAGCAGCTCAGTATATGGCCGATTGTTTCATCAACTTCTTTGCAGAGTCAGCACTTTGGATCTTCTCCTGATTTTTCAATTCGGGCTTTAATGGCATTTGTTCTTATTGCTTGTTCTTTGCAGCAAGAATCAGTCCTTCTATTTCCGTTTTCATTGTTCCATTTGTAAGCCAAGACCAGGTCTTTTCCATGTCCACTTTGCCTTTGATTGTCTTCAAGAACTGTCCATGCAGTGCTTTACTGTGCCAGCTGGCAGTTCGGCATTGAATTGCAGTTTTCTGGTACTGGTTCTTGTTTTGCTGCACTTTGAGAAGCTTCTGGTTGTTGACTTCAGTCAAAGCTGATTCTTTGCTTTCTGCCACATAATCCGCTAATGCATTATTATTATTATTATTATTATTATTATTATTATTATTATTATTATTATTATTATTATTATTATTATTATTATTATTATTATTATTATTATTATTATTATTATTATTATTATTATTATTGGTGGTGGTGGTGGTGGTGGTGGTGGTGGTGGTGGTGGTGGTGGTGATGCTTATAAGCATCATGGTAATATGAAAAATAGAATTTATGAAAATATGCTGCAAGGAGTGTGCAAGTAAAAAGATTGGGAGCCAATAAAAATTGTGTTAAAGCATGTAAAGGACTCCATCAAATCCACTGTCTTTGGGGGAAAAAAAAGGTCACTCATTAATTGTCCAAGACCTCAAGGCAGGTGGGACCCTACAACCTCCTAAAGAACTTCAAGGTTTCATTCCAGAAACATCACTTGCCTATTCTGAGAACATGTATGGCTTTAATAATCTGAACAAGACTCACAGTATGCAGAAGGCTGAAGAAAATTCTGTTAAGTCTTGTTTAGGTTATTCCTTTTTCCATAAAGGCTAGTTGATTAAAAATAAAGCAGAAGGGCTTTGGAGTAGAATGAAAAGAGAGCGAAGAGAAAATATTGATCAAGGGAATGAGAAGTTCTGAGTGAGAAAATATTTCACAGCTAGATGGACATCTCAACAAAGCATATGCTAAGAATAAATGTACTAACATCTCATTAATGTAGTTCTGTGGTGCAGATATATTGCTCTCAATGTTAGTACATTTCTGCACAAAGGCAATATTTTCACGGGCAACTGTCACAGGATAATAGACACACTCATTCTTTGTGGACAAAATCTATGCCTAATAAAATGCCCTCTTGTAAAAAGGAGGAAAATGATTCCACAAAAATGCTACATAGGATCCTTCCTAAGAACAGTTCATCGCCATTTTGTGGAAAGCAATCTGTGAAAATAGAACAGTTGAAACATAAAACATTTATACTGCGTGAAAGAACTTGATGCCTTATTTATCTCCTTAACTATAAATCACCATGGAACAGTCTTGCCACAATATTAACCACTGTTCTCTGTGTTAAGAATTTATAGAATATTACTTTTGAGAAGTGAAAAACCTTTTTGGTAAATGTAAGTCATGTCTCTGAACCTCTAACGTACCTGAATATGACTTACTCGTAAACTACCCATCTGTCTGTCTGTCTGTCTCTCTCTCTCTCTTGTCTGATCATCTTATAGGGCTGAATTGGTGGAAGAGAAATCTTAGGAGAAAAAAAAACCCATTGTTACCTTGCATTCATAAATTAATATAACCAAATGCTAATTTACAGTTACAATCTGAATAAATTTATATCCTGGGGTATTCTAAAAATTTCTTTAATATTCTACAATTCTCTTTGTGAGTTCAAATTTGTGTTCATGGTGCTCCACCCCTTATTTTTTATTTCATTTTTACCCTGCTTTTCACGTAGGATATGTTGCAGTATATGAATTTGCTGACTAGGGCCTATTTCTGAGAACTAGTGAATTGATGCTGGGCTCTGTCTGCCAGCTAGACTAATGTACCCTAGGAATACTTGGGAGACTGCTTTAAAGTGATTTTCTTTTAGCAACTCCCTAATGTCTTCTTCTTCTTCTTCTTTGCACTATAGCGTGGACAAGCTGCTATTGTGCTACAGACAGGCTATTTCCCTTTACATAAGGCCTTCAGGGACTGGCCTCCTAAGATGGTACGACATTCCTCTTGGGCAAGCACTATGGACCAAAACTTATGTAGAAGTTGCCTAAGGGCGCATCCCCACCAGAGCAAAGGCATTTCTGCACTTAGCTCCCTATCTGTGGATAGGAAAAGTGCATTAATTAACATGTACTAGCATTAACACTTGGGAATGCTAGTACATGCCAGATTAAGCCCCATGTGTGGGTACTGCCAACTTCTTTGCAGAGCTTGGTTTGACTGCAAGTGTGCCAGTGACAGCGCCACAGCACCGGTGACATTCTGCACACATGCAGTTGTGTTTGGAGTCATCTGAGGTGCCAGTGTGCTTCCATGGCACTTCAGATGACCCCTAGCACTAGAAATGGTGCAAATGGTCACAGCACTGGACGCAACTCTTAAGGTTTGGGCTAGTGTTGGGATGTGTGTGGTGTACGATTTTGTGCACCACCACTAGTAGATGACAGGGTAACATCTGGTAAAGCAGGAGACATTTTTAGATTGCAAGTGCATATGCTCCTTTCCACATGTTATCCTACTGTGTACTATGGAGTCAAGGATGAATTAGCCTCAAGATGCAGTTCACTAGAAAATTAACTTATAGGAAGTGCATGTGAGCCACCTTAATAACAAGAGACACAGTGAGGTCTGGTGAACACTTCTCTGTCTTTTGTGTAGAAGGATGGAAGTGTTAAGCAATACTGGATTATGCACCTGGATTATGAGGACGGTATGTTGTGCTGATGTCTGTCTTATTGGGCTATTTCCTGTCTGGTGATAAAGTACCCATCCAGAAACATTGTAGCTACAGAAAAAAATTCCACAGTTGTGAGATTTCTGAGGGTAGGTTCTTTTACGTGGGACAGAAAATTACCCAGGAAATCAGTTAGCCATTTTCATCCAATGGGAAAACACCCTTTCCCTAAAATCAAGATTCATCAAGGAAGCATCTGTGGTGTAGCCATCCACCTTGGAAGTCAGAGAACAACACTGCTGGCATATGTAAAGAGGACAAGCAGCTGACTGGGTGAGTGCAATTTGATATGCTCCTGGGCTGATCATCGTCACCCCACTCCCAATGCAGTGGGGGGGGTGGAGGCAGCAGGCCCCCGCTCCCCCCTCATGTAGCTGCTCCAGCAATGGGGCTTTGATGACAGGTGTGGGCAGAGGTTTGCCTCTGCCCCTGCCTGCCATCCAAGCCCCTTTGCTGGAGCAGCCACGTGGCTGTTCCTTTCAAGTAAGTCAATGAAAGGCATGGGCGGAGGTTTGCCTCTGCCCCCGCCTGCCATCCAAGTCCCTTTGCTGGAGCAGCCAAATGGCTTCTCCTTTCCAGTGACGGGCATCCATGGCAGGCGGCGGCAGGAGTTTGCTGGAGAGGAGGAGAAGCGGCGGTGACAGTGGCAGCAAAACGTCCCCCTCCACAGTGATAGAGCTGCCACCTCCGACCCCCTGGAGGCTGCTTTTCCCAGAGCAGTGGAGGCAGGGGGATAAATGGTGATCTGCATCGCCACCTCTCCCGCCTGCCTTGATGGTCCAGCAAAGCAGCTGTCACAGGGGGAGGGGGCATGGCGGCATGGCTGTGATTGCCACCTTTGCTACGCCCCCTCCCCGATGACAGCTGCTTTGCTGGGCCATCTGCCTCCGCTGCTCTGGGTGATGGTGGAGTGAGCGTCACCTCGGGGGTGTGGCGATGGTGACTGTGCCGCTGTCACCACGCCCCTGAGGGGTGGAAGCAGCAGCATGTCCTCCTGTGGACTGATCTGGGCCACAGAAGGCATGCTGTGCTTCTGCACAGCACCTTTCTAAGCACCCATTCCAAATGGGTGCTAGAGGGCCTGTACAGAAGCAGAGGGGTCTCTTCAAGTTCTGGATATCTGGGAAGACCTCATCTCAAACATCCCTGCAGCATCCCCAGAATCAGCAGCTTTTAACTTTGTGGGGGAGAACTGTGGTGGATACTTTGTGCAATCAAAGCAGTGAAGCGAATTTGCTGCCTTCCCATGTGTCTGAAGGCAGCCTTTTGTATACTATCAGCAGGCCCACATTTTAATCCATTTCCTGGACCAATGAAAGTTCCCTAGCCGCAATATTTGTGTAGCTAGAAACAGAAGCAGGCATGAGGTCAAGCATGTAGCACTTTTCATATCATGCTGCACAGCAACATTCTTTGTTAGAGCACTGAAAGCAAAATTGTGTGACTCATACCTGTGTTGGGTTAACTCTCAGACTGTTGGAAATAAGGAACTAGAAATATTATAAGAAGAAAGGAAAGTAGAAATTAAGGTATTGATTTCTAGGAAAAAATAGAAAATGGAAATCTGTGCCCTATTTGTTGTAATTAAGCCAGTCTCTTTTTCTGGGATTTCATCCAAAAATTGCTGAAAGACAATGGAGGCATGCCTATTAACACCCCAGCACTTGTGAAGATCCCACAGCAGAGAACTCTTGCAATCAAAAATAGCATTTTAAATAGCAGTATTTAATATTTTAGGAATCTAGAAAATCTGCAGTTTAACTGAATTCATTAAGCAAGAAAAAAGATTTCTTTGCTTGGCATTTTTATTGTCTGTCCTCCTATAATTGCTGGATGAAATTTAAACATAATGGAAAATATATTTAGTTTGGTGTAATAAAAAGCAATTGCATGCTAAGAAAATGTACAATATACCCAGATATCAGAGCCATCATCATTATAGAGAATTTGAAGAAAGAGTGCCTACATAAAGTGGGTAGTGCATAACTTAATAGCAAAATTCCTATTGCTTTTCTCTGAAAGGTTACCAATGCAGCAACAAGAAATGTATTGCAAATCTTAACTTTGGCCCTGTCCCCAAAAGACTTATTAGCCCCTCTCGGCTTCCTCTGCTGTCACTCTGTTATAGCTGACTTTAAAAGTCCCCTCCACTTCCGGAATAAGCGTCCCCATGGTAGCCGCGATCTAAACGGACTTTCCGTCCCCAAGGAAGCCTGTTTCCTTTCTCCACATCTTCCCCCCCGCCCCCTCTCTTGTTAAAAGGAAAAATAGCCAGATCTCCATCTCCTGAAACAGCTTCCCGCCCCAGCAAAGGCAGATGATCGCTCATTCATTCACTTTCAGCACTTACTTTCACTCAGTTCTCTGTTAGAAAAGGTCTTCCGTCCCTGCAAAGTCAGCGGCTGCAGGCATTGGCAGCGCGATCCTTCGCTCATTCTCTTTTAAGGCTTTCACAGATCAATGATAACAATGTTGCAATTCTGAGCAATTCTGGCTCTTTTTACAAAGGAAAGGAAGCGAACCTGCTGCATTTCTCAGATGTGTGGATGCTTTTTGGCTGTGTGTGCAGGCAAGCAATCCCCGCCCCTTTTGCCACGGAGCGTCCTCAAGGCAGATATAGCGAGCAAAACCCGCGAATCGCCGAAAGAGCGCTGGAACTCTTCTTTAAAGTGCACGTATTTTATCGCGGGTGTCTCACTTTCCTAAGCTCCCTAAGCGCCTTCTAAAGCCTGGAATGGGGCCGCTCAGAGGCAAAAGAAGAGTTCCAGCAGACTTT
Organism: Aspidoscelis tigris stejnegeri; assembly: GCA_023333525.1. Taxonomy (NCBI): domain Eukaryota; kingdom Metazoa; phylum Chordata; class Lepidosauria; order Squamata; family Teiidae; genus Aspidoscelis; species Aspidoscelis tigris. The sequence continues at coordinate 64,396,847 of JALMGA010000004.1, forward strand.
CAATTGCATGGGGACAGGGCCACTATGTATTTTTTCTTTGCTGCCAAATAAGTGTAATGACTTATCTTATTTATTCACTATAATTTATGCATTAGACACTTAGTGATGGAATCTAATGTGATGATGCCAATGCGGATTGCTTATGCTGTTGCTAAAGTATTTGGAAGAATCTTTCCTCATTTCCCCCTTTTTGAACCATCATAATTGTTAGCTACATTGGCCACAGGTTAAATATCATAAAAGCCATGCTCTGGAAAAGGAACTTTCCCCAGCTCTGAGCAAACTGAGTGGAAAAAAAAAATCACTTTCAATAGATAACTGCAGCAAAGTGTCCTGTGCTAACAAACATTCCCTAGCAGAAAATTAGAAAAAGAAAAAATACAGCCATTTTATGCTACATTTACATATAGTAAAAACAAAACAAAAAGAACCTCTGGTGTAACTTACAGATATTTAATATACGCAACCATTCAGGCTGCATCTCCATTTAGGGGGGATTCTTGCACCTCCTTCATTTGGAGCAGATGTGGGGACACATCTATGGCACTCTCCCCATCTCAATTTCACAGTAGGAAGGTGCCATTTTCCAAGGAGTGTCCATGCACACGCTCAAAAGATGTGCAGTAGAGGTGCATCTAAGAGCCAGAAAACAGGCCAAGGGATTGCTTCAAACGCACCTGCTGCTCCCCCATCTCCATTTATATTTGAGAAATATGGGAATATGAGAAACTGGAGAAATACCGGGGACTGAAAGAAAAATTGGAGAAGATCTGGAAGGTAAAGGTGAATGTTGTCTTAGTACTGGTAATGATAGAAGTTCTAAGGACATTGACCCCCAAGTTGGAAGAATGGCTTTAACAGGAAAAATAGACACCTCTCTTAAGAGGAGCCCTGCTGGATCAGGCAACAGCCCACCTAGTCCAGCATCCTGTCCCACACAGTGGACTGCCAATTACTTCTGGGCTTCTCAAACAAAAGACAAGGGCAAAACCTTCACCTGCTCTTGAATTCCAGCAAATGGCCTTTAGAAGCATCCTGCCTGTCTCCTCTTCCTGGAGGATGTACCTAGTCATCTAGTAGCCATTGATACACCTGTTAATAAGAGGTGTGCATGAATATAAGTAACATTTGATATTTGTATATGAATTGAATGTTACATTGACTTTTTATTCGTACAAATGTTTCAGAACATTCGTACAAACGCTTTGGAACATTTGTGAACCTGGGGACATGGGAAAGTGCCTACGCTAGTCACATCTGCAATGGATCCAGAGTGTATTCGACATTCCTAAGGGAGAAGAAAACAATATTTATTTATTTGAAAGAGGGAAAGAGAGAGACAATGAGATAAAGAACAAAGATTTACTGTTTCATGGAAACTTTTGAACTTGTGTGCATATGCCATCCCATTAGTGGAAGCTGCTTGCATAGCCAGCCTGGGGATTATACACAGGCTCAATTTAAAAGGTTGTTTTTTACCCAGGAAACGACAACTTGACTGAGCAAGTCCGGTGTTTAAGATCTCAGTATTGTCAGAAATACCTGAACAAATAGCTCAACTCCTTTTCAATATCTCCATCCTGGATCTCATTCTGTGATTTACAGTGGAAAATTTTCTCTTATCATTTTAAAGAAGCCAGTAACAGTTTATGAAGATCATTGGACTCCAGCATAGAGGATTTTTAACAAATCCCAAAGATCCTATTACTTTAGATTGGCAGCAAATGTTTTAAAGAGTACCCAGCATTTCTTATTAATCGAGTGTCTTTTCTCTTTCTCTCTCATCTCTGCTGCTTCAATTTGCATTCTCTTCACACTTGAAGAAGAATAGATTTGGTGGTCTCAGTTCATATCTAGTGGACAATTGTCTACATCAATCTTACTCAATTGACACTACAAGTCCTGAATTATATGAGATTTTCCTTTTTTAAAAAAAGTCTAGTTTAGTCTCCAGTGAACAGCAGGTTTTATAAGAAAAGTACTACACATAAATCATCATAATTCATTGGGAAAAGGTTGGTGTTCTAAAAGAGAAGTGAACTAATTTAGTATGGGGACTTGCTGGATTTGTTTTATCTTAAATAATCAATCTATAAAGGCATCCTGATTTACATGGTCAGAATTTTCATATACCAATTTGCATGATATTTACTGTTAACCAAAATGTATCAAGACAATGAAGCATGGTGTATGCTTTGAAGGTCATGCCTAGCCAAGAAAGAACATTCCTGGCCAGGAATATGGTAGCAGTGTAGTGTGATTAAAGCCTTTATCCAATGTCTCTGAACTGCATTCTCATCCATAGGAGAACAATCGGCAGTTTAAGGACATTAAGCAAGGCTTCCACTCAGAGCACCACCTTGACATTGCTAATTATACCAGAATGCTTTTTGAACCATCATGGAAGAATAAGACCTTTGGGTATAGGGCGGGATAGAAATACAAATAAATAAATAAATAAATAAATAAATAAATAAATAAATAAATAAATAAATAAATAAATAAATAAATAAATAAATAAATAAATAAATAAATAAGCTGCATCAAGTATTCCAAAGGCCAAATAGCTAGGCTGAATCTCACCAGCACAACAATACAAAGTCATTAAAGGTGAAACGGTCCTTTGACAGGTTTGACTCTGGTCACTATGAGAGCTTCTTCATTGCTCACCCTGGTTATTGGCATGCATTTCTTTAAATTTTCTTATTAAACTTTACAAGATACATTTACAATCCATTACAATCCATTCCCTTCTGGACATCCCCCTCCCCCCAACAACTTGCAATTCCATTATTTAGTGAGACTATTCATAACTTTCAATACTTCTTGCTGTAATATTTCCTCTGTATCCTGTCTATCAATGTAAATTATTAATCCACTCCAATCTTCTTCTACTGTCTTGTAATCCCGTGGATTTCATTCTCTGATGTCAGGAGAAATCAAATTTAAACTGGGATTACTGCCCTGTATTACTCAATCCACATCAAAACCAGAGCAGGAGATGGTAGTAAACTCCAGGAGCTGAACACTCTGAGTTGTTTGCTTCTGCTCCCCAGCATAACAAGGCTGCCTCCAAGTCATGAGCTTGGAAATATGTGGCATAGTCACAGTTCTTCTTCTTTTGCCTGCATTTATTCATAGATTTTCAATGTACTTCAATAAACACAATACACGTGAAGAAAGGAAAACTCCAGATCCAAAACAATTAGTTCATGTTTGTTACTTCCCTTCCACTCCCCAAAGGTTGCATAAACTGGGTTCCCGCAAAAATCTTTGTGTTTCAGAAGGCCTTCCTTCAACGGTAACGGAAGAGTATTGTCTGGCATTGCTGAATACAGTTTCTGCCAATTGTCCCATAGTAAGTTTCTGTGCTCCAAAAACATCAAATTTATAAATGTCAAGAATATTATCATACCATTTTCCTGCTGACCACTTCATTTTGTCCTTCCGCCCAGTTGCTATTACAAGTAATGCTGCACATAAAAAACGATTAATAGCATACTTATGCTCCTCCAAGAAACACAATTCTGGACAGCCCTGTATATTCACTCTCAGCATTTCTCTCATCTTTTTTCATAGTTGCATTCCAAACCATGTCAAGTGAAAGAAAGTTTTGTCTTTAACTTTTTAGTGATAGAATTCTTAGAAATGTCCTGTGACTTGGAAGCTGATTTAAAGAGTGGGACAGTTATTAGGCCTTATTCCTTAGTGAAGCTTCTCGGTGATTTTATGTTTCTAAGCACTTTGTGGTTACTAAGAGCTTCAAAGGGGAAGCTGCCATCCTCTTATGGGCTTGGCTTGTTTCCTTGTTTTCACAGGGATATAAGCCTCCCAGAGCTGTACCTCATATTTTTAATGTGAATATGGCCAGAGAGTGTAACATCACATTTGGAGGGCTCTGGTCAGTATGTGGGATCCCTTTGGAATGCTGGGGCTCTGGAACTCTGCAAAGAGAGTGCGGCTCACTGTTTCATTAGTTATGTACTGGTATCTGAGTTGATGGGACTACAAGATAATTTTTGTATATTATCCTGTTCCATCTGACACCACTATTGTATAATGCTGTATTCCTCCTGCCTTGGGTTCATACATGAAACAGCTTCTCTTTCATATTTTAGGTCCTTTCTACACTGGGCTTTATTCCAGATTATATCCTGGGACAGGTACTTGTCATCCACAATGAGTGCAGACTATAGCAGATTCCGGGTGGGGCCTGCCATCTTCTGCACCAGCATTTGGATAGCAAGTCTCCACTATAAAATATAATCCAGAATACGTCCCAATGCAGAAAGTGTCCTACTCTCCTTCTTTGAACTTTCTTAAATCCTATTAAATGTGTTCTCTAATTCATACATACACATTGGCCCTTTCTTCAAAATGTATTCCAATCTAATAAACATTTTGCATCTGTTGCAAAATTGTAGAAGCCCTGCCTACCCTCAGATAGTTTTGTCCACATGGTGTCATGTTCCAGTTCTGCCATGGAACCCCTTAAAGAGGGTCACAACTGGAAAAAGAGAGTCTGTTTTTTGGACTATGAAGAGCAGGCTGATGGCTTGCCCCCTCAGCTGGGAATATTCTGAAAAACATATTTTGGCAGTGCTTTAGGAAGCACAGCAGAAAGGATTATCAAAAGTCAGCCTGACTCTGAAAAGGAATCTCCTGGAAACAGTGAAGACCAGGAACAGTAATGTTCTCTGTCTTCTTGGGTTCTGTGACGGCCATAAAGCCATCAGCCAGAGCTGTGCCCCGACGGGTTGTCTGAATGCATAAAGGGACATTGTTTTGTTTAATAAAATAAACTACAGCTTTTTACAGAATAGAAAGTAATTAATTAAGTTTTCATCTGATACCCTCCACCCCTTTTGCCATATGACATCCAAACAGTTTTTACTTTCTACCCTTGTATGGTTTGCCACTTTTGCTGATTTGAAGACTGTCTTAGGCCCTGTTCCCAAGCAATTTAAAGTCTTCTAAAACTCTTCTTTTGCCTCTGAGCGCCCCCATGCCAGGGTTTTTAACGAACTTCCAGAGCTACAAAATGAGGAAAACCCGCAGCAAAAAAAGTGCCCTTTAAATAAGACTTTCAGAGCTCTTTTTGGAAGTTGCGGGTTTTCCTCACAACATTTACTATGGGGACGCTCCGTGGCAAAAGGGGCGGGGATTGCCGCCTGCACACACAGCAATAACACAAGCAGCTTCCCTTTCTAAAGCTCACAACTAAAGAGCCAGAATCACACAGAATTGCAACATTGTTGCAATCGCTATGAGGTGTGAAATGGGTGGATTATTGCTAGGGGTGGATTTTGACAGCAATAACAGGGAAAGTGGTGAGTGAACGAGCGATCGTGCGCTGGACAGGGTGGATTTTGACAGCAATAACAGGGGAAAGTGGTGAGAGTGAATGTTTGCCGGCACGAGAAGCCATTTTGGGGGTGGAAGATCTGGGAGACGAACAGAGAACCGATGGCTGTTTTTCCTTTGGACTTGTCAGGGATTGTCTTCCTGGTTGTGGCCGCGCCGAGCGCAGTCCCTCCTCATTCCCACTGGCACCCTATCAACAAGAACAGGGGCGGGGAGAAAAAGATGCACGCAAAGAAAACACGGCTCCCATGGGGACGGAAGGTGCGTTAAAACGCACATTTTGCTGAGCCTCATGCGGATGCTTATTCCTGATTTACATGGCACTTTTAAAATCCACTTCAATAGAGTGACAGTAGAGTGAGAGTAGAGAAGTAAATAAGTATTTTGGGGATGCAGCCTTAGATTGTATTATAAGCCAGAACTAACCTTTGTGAATTTTTTGCATGAGCGAGGTGAAGTAGTGAAGGTCAACTCCTTCATAATATCTAAGGACATCAAACAATATTTTTATACTTGCAGTATCATGAAAATGAAGACAATTGTGGAAATGAATGAATGGAACAGCCATATGTTTGGAGCCAATTGTCAAGGTTCTGTGTCTGCATATAATCTTTTTCCTTTTCCAGCTTACCTTATTGAGGAAATACATGAATGGGAATACTGAACATTTTAACCTTGTACCACGTTTTCTTACAAACTAATAGTTTCCATTGTGTCTTTTCAAAACTTGTATTATTACTACAATTATTGGTTAATATTTTCATAATATTTTCTTCAGTTTTCAGATAATAGCACCTTGAAAAATCTGAATTAGCAGCTGGCTAATCTAGTAAGGAAAGGAAATTGCTTACAGAAATGTAATGGCCTTTATAACCTATTTCTTTGGCAAAACTGGCTTACAGAATTGAACAGCCTTTGAAAGCTGTTGTTTGGCAGGAATAAGCTGAGTCTTGCCTGATATGGAATAGCCTTCATTTTTTAGAATATAAATTATTTATATTATTCCAGGAAGAACAGCTATAAGGATTTCAGTCTCTTAGACAATGTATAGATGTATTGTCATGAATTGTACTTAAATATTTAAAGGTTTATAAAAACTCAGAATGTAGGCCTGCAGCTAAGCAGTTCTGCAATGCTTTGCCTAGTAAAAATGAGACAAGTTGGTAAAGTAATATGAAGAAAAAATGAAGATTCCTATTTGAATAGTCACTTTTAGAATAGGAAAATGTCTAGATACTTTGGATTGAAAGAAGCAGAATATGTTTCATTGGTTAAGCTAGTAAATGTGGTCTTAAAAATTCCAGGAAATGTCAAACAGTTTAGAATGTTTAAAATGTTGTTATCAGGAACTGAAGAGTCACAATGAGTCAGCAACTCATGATTCAGAGTCTTGTGATTCAGATGCCTCAGAGGGTGCTTCCGCACAGGGGCAAATAAACCGGATCCCTTGCACCCGGATTTATTAAAACCGGCTCCCAGGGGAACCAGTTTTAATAACTCCGGGTGCCCGGTAGATCCAGTTTAACGGGGTAGATCCGCATCTAAGAGATGCGGATCTACCCCGCGCCCGTGCCTCCGCACACGTGGTGAAGATCCGGATTGGAGGCAGTTGCTGTGTGGACGCATGGCACCCGCCTCCCATCCGGGATGGAGGGCCCTCCCCCAGCCATCCATGATTTGCTCCCCGGAGCCAAGCCTGGCAAGCCGGGGGACCTTGCCGCCGCGGCTCGCCCTCGCCCCAGAAGCAGCAGATCGCCGCTTCTGGAGCCAGAGCGAGCTTCCCAAAAGCCCACCCTAGCCCACCCTGGGGGGAGCACGGCGGTTCCCCTCCTTACCTCATCGGTGTCCCCCCGAAACAGAAAGCAGGTATTATTATTATTATTGCTAGCTCTTCCAGGCAAAGCTCTGTGCCCAGATGCCTGCTAATCACCTCCTTAGAGACCTCTGAAGGGCTGGAGTACAATATTGGCTCCCTCCACAAGTGGAAAAACTGAGGCAACAACCTCCTGATATATCCTGGAATATCCACATCTGGTCCCTGTAAACCTGTTATATGGGCACTTCTAAAAGCAAACAAACAACAAACAAATTCATTGGAAGAAACAATGTGAGGGGCAAAACTTTGAAGAATAAAAAGCATATTCATTTGAAAAAATGCAAATTTGACTCACAAACTCATATTTCAGTATGATTTCACTGCATCTGAATCTGATTTAATGAACAGTTAATCTTGCATATATCTACCCCTTAATGATGAGAGCAAAACAAATTGTTAGGTTTGATATACTTAAAAAGAGAACTATTTCTATCATATTTAAACCAAGAGATTATCATCAGAAATACATCAAAATACATTTTCATCTTTAGAGTTTGGAAAATAATATATTAGTAATGGACAAAAAGAAAAGAGCTACAAAATTATAAACTTACCAGACAGGCTAAATGCTAATATACTGGCTATGTGTCAGAAAACAACTACAAATGACAACAACAGTGAATTTAAACAACAAAATAAATACATTTTTTGCATTATTTGTGATAAGTGGAAAAGAACTTATATTTCTTTATTGTGTCTGTCTTTTAGCAGTAAACTCTTGATTCCACTCTACTGAAATGATATAAAACAAGTTTGTTATAGGATTTATAAATACCATAGGAGGTTTTTTTTAATTACAAGAAGTGGTGATAGTGACAGTTAAATGAAAATTAGACGAATTTATATCTGTCAGTGTTGATTAGTTAAATATTTTTGAGTAGTAATTTCTGAGGGATAGGGAAGAGTTATTGTTTTCACACCTGGCTTGTGGACTATCTTCAAAACAGATTTACTGAGCAGATGGTTTGATCTGTCAGGGCTCTTAGATTCTTCTGATTCAATAAACATTTTCATCCAAGAAAATAGGATGTTTATAACAGCAGTAATAATTAAAATTATGTCACATGATTTCTAACTAGTGAGTGAGGAAAGAGGACACTAAAATGAAGAAAGATTACACCCTCCCCTTAGATTATAGCACATCTGATTATTATTTGTATATAATTTTCCATTAGAATATAATCTCAAAGTTATTTGCATAACAAAACAATAAAAACAACAGCATTAAGACAGAGTTCTAGTCTATTTAAATTTTCACCTGGGAAATTATATGATTTTAATAAAAATATATGGCAGACCACACTGTACCAACTTGGATTGATGGCTTGTGGGGTGGATAGAGCTATCCACATTCACAATCTGCCCCATAGAAAGGGCTTTAGAGACTGCTACTAGAAGGAAATTTAGATGTCTAGGCATCACTTCTAGGCTGGAGTGACAGGCAGGATACCTCTAAAGTCTATTTGCAAGAAGTCAGGAGCAAGTGAAGGTTTTGCTTCTTTTTTCTACTTGACAATGTTCAAAATAATTGGTGGGTCTTTATGTGAGAAGGGACGCTGGAACTGATTAGCTGTGGTCTAATCCAACAACACAGGTTCTCTTTTTGGTGTAACAAATCTACTTTGTCAAATTTCTGTCCTGTGCTCATATTATTTAGATCAATGCTTGCACACTTTATCAAAGTTTGCAATGAAAATCACTGTATTTGGAATATTCTCACCCCCTTCAGGGGCTGCAATGGCAATGATCACAGACTGCTGACTCACTTTAATGCTGGCTACTATTTGGGATAATAAAAAAGAAATCATAAAAGAGACATTCCATTTCAAATTGATATCAACACACCACAAATATGTGTGCTTATGTCCAGTGTGAACAGAAGGATGATGTGAGCCAATTTAGTCTTGTGGTTACAGTACCAGACTCTTATCTGGTAGTTCCCAAGTTTGATTCCATGCTTCTCCATGAAACCAGCTGGGTCACCTTGGACTAGTCACAGCTCTTTTCCTGAACTCTCACAGCCCCTCCTACATCACAGGGTGTCAGTTGAGAAGAGAAGAACAGAAGGATTTGTCAGTCAACTATTCTCCTCCTTTTTCTTCTTCATAGTACCAGCCTTTTGCCAAGTTCAGACCCAACCTCAGTTTTACTCCCAAGTCATCCACAAAGCCACAAATAAATTTTATAGTGTTCACGTGGAACAAAAGAGAGAGAGGTGAGTCAAAAGGACATTTAAAATGCTAGATTGTGGCACTTGTGTTTTCATTCCACCTCTAATTCACATTTTCTAGCTTGGAATGGTCATGAAGTAGAGGGATACGCTGTTGCATGAATGATCTTACTTTCATCATTAAGCCATCTCAGGCCGCGTTCCCACCTACTGGGAATTCAGATTACTCTGGTTTGGAGTAATGCAGGTTCTGACACAGGTTTGAGTTTCTGGCCGGGAACAGCACTGAGCGCGCATCGGGCTGTTCCCATACCGGACCCGCAAGTGTGGATGAGCACATCAGCTGATGGCACAATGCGGTGGTTTCTCTTAAAGGAGAGGACAGGAGCCACCACTGCAGCCACTCTGCCACCACTCCTCTTCGCCCGCCCACTGGATTTTAGTGCCTTTGGGCACCGTCCTGACACACGATGGGAGGTGGGCGGGAGAAGAAGAGAAGGAGGAAAGGGGTGCCAGGCTCGCTGCCATGAGCCGCTGCGACATCAAGCCTGGCACGTGATCAGAGCTGTTGGGCTTGATGTTGCCTGGGCGCTCTGCCCTCTACTCAGCCAAGCCATGGCTCATGGCAGCGAGGCCAGTGCCTCTTTCCTCCTTCTCCTCTTCACCCACCCACCTCTGATCATGTGTCAGGAAATCCATCAAAAAGCAAAATAAGCACTGTGTTAATGAAAGCATTCACAAAGATAGGGAGGGAAGAGTACACATTTACCAAAAGAAAATATGGCAGCAATTCTACATGCAATTATCAAATAGGAATTATATTCAGGTAACTGTGAGACGTTTTCAGCCTTCCACTGTAAAGTGCAGAAAATCACGGTCTGCTGTAATATACATAATGGCATTTATAGCTGTATCTATCAAATTATGCATAACGTAATGGTTGCATTCAGCTTGCAACATTGCACTTCCTATTTTATTTTAAATGATCCCTTTACAACATATTGAAACATCCGTGCAAGAAGAGGTTTATTGTTTTACAGATAAATTATTTCCAGCTACAGATTACTATGTTTTACTCATTTGAATTCAGTTTTTCAATTTCAGCTCTCTTGCCAGCTTTGAAATGCCTATTTGCCATAATTGTTATAGGAGCTCTGAAATCTAATATATATGTTGATCCAAACTGTCCCTTAGGCAACTCCTTATTTACTCTGTTAGAAGTAGTTGTTTGATAAATTGCAATTCAATCTTTCTGACATTTCTTTGAATTCAAGGGAAAAGTATGAACAGAACAGAGTTGTCAGACAATTTTAGGTACATTTGAGAATCAGCATTTAAGTGTTGCTAGAACATATCCTTTGGTGTTCTACAATGCACAGCATGTGACAACTACACAATTACACAACAAGAAATATAAAGTGGAGAAGGAATGAATCAGATCCAGAAGAGTCAGGATCAAGGTGTAATTTAAAGCCTCACATTCAATGGCCTGAATGCAGGTATAATAGTGTGTGGCCCTCATGGTCTAATTCCATTTCTTATTCTTCTTTCCTAGCCTAGAGTGTTCCAGAATAGGTAGAAAGAGAAAGTGACATGCAAACATTCCCTGCATTCTCTAAGATGTCGCTGAGCTGCCTTAGGCCATGATCACACAGAGCATTTTGGAGGTGTTCATTTTCTGAGACTGCCTCACCTGAGGAGGTGAGGGGAAAAGTGTTTTTTACGTATTTTCCTTTTTTGCATGACTTTCCTTGCTTACTTCCTATTGGCTTCTGCCAGTTCATCTGATTTTTCAACAGATGTACCAGGCTAAGGCTAGCTATTAGTCTTTATAGTCCCAACCCTATCTGTTCCAAGCTCCACCTGTAGCCTGCAGAAAGGACATACAAAAAGTTGCTTGGGGGGTGAGGAACATGTCCTTTTTAATATATTTTCTAACTGTCCATAGAGCCTCAGATGCCTTTCAGAGGTACCTGTTTTAGTGTGTTTGAACATACCCTTTGCTGAAATCACAGCCTTAAAGGCTGTGTGTGATCAAAAGCAAGGCTATATCTTGGAACCGTATTGGGAATGCCACAAATATTTGTGGCAATCCTAACATAGCCCTGAGTCACAGTGGAAAACACTGATTAAGAAAATAATTTTAACAGGAAGAGGATAATCTAAGAAAATTACTAGGTTTAACAAGCAAGAAAAACAAGAAAGTTTGTAACTTCCTTTTTAGTTACTGAAAGCAGAAAGAATAGAAATCAATCAGAAATAGAGAAATTGATACAGCGTTCTCAGAGATTTGCTGCTTGAGTTAACCTTCTATTGCCATGTTCTCTCCAGTCCCAGAAAATAAAATGTTGAATATTCAATGTCAGTAAAGTTATTTTGGGATTAAATAATGCCACAAGAACTGTACTGTCTTTCTGGCAACATATAATAAGAGTGAGTGAACAAAGAAATGAAGGAACAAACAAACAAATGAACAGAAAAATATATCAAAAATTTATTGCTTAATAGAAGAGGCCCTGGTGATCAACCAGTTGAGACTGGCAATATCACTGAAAGGTTATCTGTCAGAGGCAGGGAAGGGGTTATATTTTAAAGAGGTTTTAATAATTTTTTTATGAATGATTATTATTGTTATTTTGACTTGTCCTGGGACCCTTTGGTGAAAGGCAGGATATAAATTCTAAACAAATAAATGGAAACAGATATGTGTGTGTGTGTACACCCATGCATGCACACATGTGCCCAATTGCAAATATGTACACAGAGGGTCAGAGAATAACAGAGACAAAGACAGGAGGAAAGATCTTATTTTATTTAGAAAATCATTCAAAAATGTCTTGATTACTTTGGCATATTTCTGGAACTTGTAGAGAATTGATTCTAATTTTCTGTGTCTATTGAAGATGTTTTATACAGCTTGATATTACTCTGCCATTTTTGAGAAAAAATTCTGACATTATGTTTTTTAATTAAATTAATCACTCTATAATCATAATGAATTATATATTTATGGGTGGCATTTATAGAAATGTCAAAAATCAGCTAATCTCCAGAACCAAAAGAAATGAGGATACACAGCATATTTAGCATTCATAACTTTCATCGAAGCTGGGGGGATAGCTATTCCAATGAAACATTTGCATGTATTTGTCATGAAGTCCTTGTTCCAGTAAAATCACACTAGATACAAAGATTTGCAATTTACTATTTCTTATCAATATCATATTGATAAATAAGAACAAACCTGTAATACTAATAAACCATTTTTCTCTGTGGCTGAACTCATGTTTTCTGGTTCAAGTAGTGTTATGTGACCTAGATTTATTAGGGAATTAGATCCCAGAGTGCAGGGAGGGTAAGATGTCTAGGGAACAAGAGGTTCAAAGGACAAGAGGGGCAATTGTAGGCTTTTCTGTTCTGGGGTGGGACAGGGACAGGATGGGAGAAGCAAACATTCAAGGACTTATCCAAGGTGTGGGAATGGGACTAGGAGGGGTAAACGTCAAAAGGCAGGAAAAACAAAGATACTTGGCCACATAGCTCTTGAAACCCCTTAACTGCATCTGGTTGAGATGGTCAAGTAAATTAGCGTAGCTAAATAGATCTTTAACAAAAATGAGATTTCTATGCCAAGGTATCCTTTGAAATTAAGATGATTTAACCTAAATACAAAATAAACAAAAAGTATTTGGGCTGTTCACATTTATCTGTGTGGCATGGATCAGGGAGTTCTGGGACACTCTGTCTGCACACTAGGCCACAATCTTCACCCCAGAACATCTAAGAGTATCCTGAAGCACCTCAATCTTCCCTAGCTGTGGTGAAGTAAAACCTTCTGTACAGCTTAACCAGACATGCCTGTAGCCTTCACACCCACTTCCAGGTGCTGCATGGAGGCAAGATGGGGCAGCTGCAGCTACAGAATTGCACACGGCATCATGATCACCATAGCAATGCACATTCATGTGCCAGAGGTTGTTGTGGCTGTTGCTATAGCCATGTATACTATGAGTGCCTGGAGGTGAACTGTGGATGGCAACAGTGCTTGCAGTGTGAATGCCAACCACTGTCCCTCAACTTAATATCAGTGGGATGGTAGAGTGATGCCATTCTGTGAAGTTAAGTGTGAGTAGCCCTTTAACTGGCCAAACTAGATCTGTCTGACTTTTGTATCCGATGAGAGACAGTTACTGCAGCTTGACTTTTGAATTATCTTATCCAGAAAGATCCACTCTTTATGGAAGCATTCTTCTTGTGAAATTACAATGTCAGAATGGAGAGGATGTATCCCAACCAGAAAGTTAAATGCACATTTTTCTTTTCCTAATTAGTCAGAGTTTATATGGTCCTGTTGGAGTAATTTTTATGGTTACCACACTTTTAACATAGCAAAATACCCATTCTACACACAATGTATGCATTTTTAAAATAATTGGCTGTTCTGTAGCACTAGTGGAAGGCAGGAAAATAACTGCTTTCAGTCAAAAATGCTTCAGTTGTTCTTTTTGATCACCACACAGTCATTCCACATATGATTGATTGAAAGAATGAAAGAATAACCAAACAACATTACTGATGAACTTCAGTTGATAAACAGCCTTTATATTTTCTATTGTTGTCTATTTCTCTTTTTTTCACCCTTGCACATCAGGAATGAGTGCATTAGAGAGAAGGTTATGATAATATTCACTTGCATCATTCAATAAAAGCCATAAAACTGAGTATGGAAATCACACCACCGGACTGTTTTAGATCAGAAATAGATCATGCCAATTATTTTTTGGAAGGGGATTTAGGAAGAGTCATAATTGATAAAAATTGTACAGATTGCATTTAAAAATCAAAGCTGATATAATCTAATGATGAAATAATTAGTACTGCCATATTTACTAAAAGCCTTCTCATGCCGTGAAACTTTACTAGGGTTGGTGAGGACCTTTAATTCCTTCTGAGTTTATAAAGATCTGAACTGAGTGGATTTCAATACATGTTTCTATTTTTTTTTTTAGTTACATATGGATTCCTAACATGTGAATGAAATTATTTTCATTGGCTCATACATAATCCAATGCTCACAGATGCATAAATTTTGCTGTCCGTATGGCAAAATGACTCTGCAGTGAGGCACCAGGGGCATTTTCTTGCCTACTCTTAGGAGTTGTTTTGCTTACTGTGAAAATGCACCACTGTATAAAAGAAGTGTGGTCCTTTTGGTCATCATTCAGAGGAATAGCAGCTGCAGGAGTGACTTACCTTTGTGATCTTTGTCCAAGGCTGTTACACATCACAACAAAAGTGGTCAGCTTCTGTGGGCCTGTCTCGTAATGGCCTCTGTTTGAAACTTTGGATCTTTTCACACTAGGCCCAGTGGGGAAGTGCAGGACATATGCTCTGGGTGGAGCTGCTTCCATCCCAGAAGTGGCTCAGTGGATGCCAGACTATTTCCTAGCTGTATAGTTGTGGAGCACTAAAAGTGCTCCACAGCTGTCCCAGCTATCATCTAGCACACACCAGCACACATTGACTACCAAGATACAAAGCCCATGTAACAGGTCTAATTTATACATCTGTTTTTTGCCTCAGAGCCAATTGATGAGAATCCATTGATAGGAGGGTTGATCATCAACCCGTTGTCATGGATGGATCATTTGATGGTGAGATTTGGATTTACAGTGGTAGAACCCCTCTGTGGGGATGTGGGACCTATTGAGATGGTCCACCACTACCCCCGGAGATTTATGGAATCTGAGCAGTTTTTGAATAGCCTGGGAGATTTTCCGGATGGCATGGCTGGTGCTCCTGTTGAAGCTCTGGTCTCCCTTTGGGATTAGGAGATGAACAGGGTGTAAAGTCTGCCACCAGATGTAAAGGCTGCCACCAGTTGTAATGGCCGGTTTTTATAACGTTCAGTTTAAGTTACTTTACTGTTTTGAGTAGCGTGTATTTATATCGTAAAATAATGATTCAAAGTCAGAACTTCCCTTTACCAGTGGGTCTCTTTCCTTTGCTTTTAAGTCTTGATATTAGCGTAGCAAAACAGCTAGACTCACTGTCTGAGCTCCTCTCCCCACTCTGCCTAACCAGCAGTGGGTTACAGTATCTGTTTAGAACTCCAACCTAACTTGGCTCACTTTGTAAACAGAGTACTCAGTTGAAGCTTCTTTTAAAATAACAAGAAAACAAGTTTATTGTGTACAGTTTAAGTTGTTCAGCAATATCTTCTTTGTGTTACACTTTGTACTTCAGTTCAGCAAACTGTATTGTCCCTTGCTTTCCCCTCAAGCACAAGGACTCTCAAAGTTATTCAGATTAATGCCAGCAGCATAAGTAACGTATAACCATTTCAATTCTTTTACTCATTTCTTTTACTTTCTAAACACCATAAATTCACTAATGACTCAGGACCCTTCTTCCAGCTTCCTGTTAACTACCCTCTGGTCAGTTAACCTCAGGCAGAGAATGCTAACAATTCCCTCAGGCTCCCTTAAATATGGGCCTGGCTGGTGAGTTGCAACCTGATTGGTTGATGTTCCTCCAAGATTCTATTTCACCCTCTCTCCTGGAGAGCTGGAATAGCCCCTCCCTTTACCAATTTACCATTTCTAAATAATCCACTTTGATGACACTTTTAACAGTATAGACAAATTGTTTTCACCACACTTTGTAATTTAAGCAAAATAACTTAATTTTGGGTGAGGGGTCCTCGCGGGCACCACACAGGGCTATTGCTCCCCAGTGCCCTCAGTATACCTGTAGAGCCTGTAAAGCACTTTGGTATTTTATGGAGCTATGGGCAATGAAACAGGAAGGTCGACAGCTAGAGCGCAGGTGGCATTAAAAAAAAAAAGGTATTCACTGCAGACTATATCATTCCTTCATGTTTTCAAGACAGTTTGGGCTTACTGCTGAAAGACTTGTAAGATCTCGCCTTCACCCAAGAAGCTTCAGGCCTATCAGAGAATGAGTAGCTGAGCACTTGAATGGAAGAATCCTCACCACAGCAATAGAATATTAAAGAATGTGGAAATAAGAACCATTTTATCTGCAGAAGGCACCCATGGTCATCTATCCTACTGAGATATTTATATCTCAGCATTAAATATCATCATGACTAGTATTATTCACATATATTGGGATTATATATCTTATCCTACTTTAATGCCATAGACTCGGATATACTGCCTCAAACAGTTCAGATCCCTTCATTTATTAAATGGAAAACATTTCCATAATAACTCAAGTTTTGTTTTGGCAAGAGAGATGAAAAAATATTTAATCCCACAAGCCTTTGTCTCCTTTTTTGCTCACAATACTTTTATGTATGTAATTGTACTATATCTGAAATGTACAATAGTCTTACAATTGAAAAAAAAATGTCCCCAACCTGGCAGTGTTGAAGATAAATAAATAAATAAATAATAAAGTGGAAACGACAGCAGAAAGCAAAAAAAAAAAAAAAAGTTTCTTCAGCTATGGAAGATAAGGAAAACATTCTTGCTTCTGCTTTTGAAATTTATAGCTGTTATGCTATTTCTGGTTCCTTTCCTTTTTTCTCTCTCTTATTTTTGTAATGCTGATTTTTTATTTTTTTTTGGTCATGATACTATTGATGTTTCACCAGACTGAGGATATGACAGCCCATGCTCAGCCTCTTGATGCTCAAAGTTTGCACTACAAAGGCATATCAAGCATATGCTTCACCTTCTGGAAAGGTTTCTCAGTCACTGGGCTTTAGTTTTCTTATAAAATCTTCAAACATTTAAGGGTGTGCTGCAAAACATTTAAGTCCTGCCATTTTACCCTCTTGCAGGGCTTCTTTAGCTCCTAAATGTTGGTCTAATAGTCCAACCATGCAATATTCTATGCAATAGTTATCAACAAATAAAAACATTTAGGTTAAGAGATGAACTTAGAAGATGATGTTCAGTTTGGGAGAAGCTGTTGGCAGTTACTGAGTTAGGTCCCATCCAGATGGGATATGTAATGCAATTATGTATCTGTGGCAACCCCACCATAGCTTTGCTATAGCACTGTGAAAAACCTGTTATAGGGTGGTTCCGCACTGGCCAGTTAAACCGGTTTAACCACCCTTTTAGGACAGATTCTGCACTGGAGACCTCCTCCATGACCCTTCATGGTGGCCACTTCCACATTTCAACGTGTGAGATCCATTTCTAAAACAGGTCTCACTGCCAAAAACTGGATTAAAATGAAGACCTCAAAAATGAGGTCTTCAATCTGTCCCTCACCTGGATCTGTGTGGAAGCAGGACGATTCCGCACATGGCCAGGCAAAGGTACAGATGTCCTGGCAGCCGCCATGTTGGGAGGGGCGGAAGCAGGACAGCCTATCTCAGAAGCTCCTCCTTTGCATGCCATGCGCCACCAGAAACACACAGTGACTGGCAGCTGCCTGCTCCAGTCCCACGGCTCCGGGGTTGGTATCGGAGACATGGGAATCTGGTGGACTTTTGGAATGGGAGGGGGCCATCCACCCTCATGAGGGTGGATGGCCAATGGGAGGCTGTGGCGCATGCACACGCGATGGACACCAGACCTCCCGCTGCCAGAATCCGTCCGGCAGCAATCAGATAAGGCAGTGAGTGTGAGCACAGGACCCCCGCTGGGGTTGGGGGGTAGCCACAGCTTCACCTCACAAGAGAAGGGGAACCTGGGGAAGCCTGCTGCCGCCCGCGCCATGCCAGCTCTGAACGAGCCAATGGCAGAGGCTGAGGGGAGGGCCATCTATCAAACAGGGCAAGCATGCGCTCTCCCTCTTTGACAGCTGGGCAGAGCCTCCAGAGGCTGGATTGGGATGGTGCTGGTGCGTCCGCTCCTCACCGTCTCCAATTCGGCCCTGCCATCGCCACCCCATGCATCTGCAGGCCTCCAAGAATCTGCCCCTGTTTGGGGCAGATTCTTTTAAAAAATGTTCTGCCGGAAAATGGATTTTATAGGTCTGTTTTCCGGCAGCACATGTGGAAAGGCCCTTAGTTTCCTTTTTATTACGCTTTTAACTGGTATATTTTACTTATAAACTGTCTGGAGACTGTCAGGTATAGGGTGGTAAAAAAATGTAAATAATGAAATAAGGGTAAATTGTTATGACTCTTAATGTGTGGGTCTTCCTCAACATTTATTTTGTATTAACTCTTCATCTAATTAAACAGTTCGCATTTGGGCACATGCAGCCCTCATGGATGTGAGAGGCTTCGGCTTTGCTTAGAATCTTCATAGAAGATAATGCTGCCCAATCAGCACTTCAACCAGCTGCACTTCTGGAGTCTCTCTGGAGGTGGTCAGTCACCTGCTTTCCTAGTGACACTGTCAGGAAATGTGAGAGCCACAGCCTGGCCATATTCTGCTCTCACTAGAAACAAGCCTTCTCTCCTGGCCTGTCTGTGTTTCCCTGTCTGGAGACTACGTTAGTTTTTTGTACTCTCACTTTACCATAACCTTGGGCTTAGGCAGCAAGCCTATGGCAACCAGATAACATTGCAGCTACTAGATATACTCCTGCTTTGCCTTCATTCCTTGTCTTCTGTTATGGCAGCTATGTGACCGTGTGAATTCCTGGCCCACATTGAGGCTTGAGGGAGGCTAGACCACTACTGTGACAGGAAAATTAGGTGGCCAGCTGCCTTCTGAGCACCTCCAGAAGTGGTTAACTGCCACTGCCAGCCGAGTATAATAAAGCTTCTGCCAAAGGGCAGGTATCTTTGTTTCAAGTGCTAAGGTTAGCCTACAAACATAGGTCCATTTGCCTTTGGGCACAAAAGCACAGATCTTCACAATTCTTATGAAGTGGGAGGTTGATAAAAAAAATAAATCAGAATATCCCTAGTATGAAGTATGTTTAAAAGTTATTAAAATTCACACTATCTTTATATTGTATATAACTTGTATACTTTTAAATTTACCTTTGTATATTATTTTTGCTGCAGGTAGAAGTGGAAGCCTATATTCACTTGCCAGTCTGAAAACTCAGTCATAATATGCATCTTTTCCCAAGTAATTTGTATAACTGAAACATCAATCAGTAGACTGACTTGGAAAATATTAGAAGCCTTTCATAGAATTATACACAAAGTGGGACTCCCAATTATTATAGTTTTGCTTAGATTTCATACTTGTAATCTATAGAGTTTTTAAAAGATTCCTCTTACTCAACAATACGCACTAGAAAGTAATACTGAAGGAAGATCATAACCTCATTTAAATGAAAAATTTCATGAAGCAGAACAAAATATTAAGGGTAGAACTGATCACTCAGATCAGAAAATAGAACAATGTGAATGAGAATTAGGTGAAATTAAGCAACTGCCACTAAAATGTGATTTTTTTTTAAAAAAAGAACTTGGCTACAAAAAATGAGAATAGATTATTAATGTAGTGAAAGAACAGAGTTATTTGCACAACTCTATTTAGAACAAATGAAGAAATTAAGACACTAACAGTTAGAGATGTGCATGAATATTCATGACATCTGCAATTCAATATGAATATGTACAAATTTATAGATTTGTGGCTGAATCGAACAGGGCCTATGTAGGCCCTGTTCATCCACGAATCAGATTATCTAGTACATGTAGAAGCTTTGTGGGACATCAGATGCCCTGGGGCATCCGACCACCCACCCCCCTGGTGGCATCCAGCATACCCAGGCCTCCCATGGCCCCCCACCCGCAGCCTCCCCTCCACCCCCTTTCCTTTTGGATGCACTCTGGTGGAATCCTGAGCTTCTTTCCTGGCTCTTCAAATGATTCAAATCATTCAAATGAATATTTTGGAACATCTGAAATCTGTTCAAATGTCTAAATTCGAATGTGAAGACATTCAATTCGAGTTAGAATGTCCACATTTGTCAGATTCTAATTGGATATTCAAATTTTTGAATATTCATTCACATCTCCACCTGTGTGTGTGAAGGAGAGAGGGAGAAAGAGTCTATGCAGTCAGCCTGCAAATGCAAACATAGGCTTAATTAAGTTTTTAATGTTAACTAGATGAAGTGGGGAATAATGTTAAATAAATGCCAGATTAGAGCTTTTGAATTATGACCTAGGTTATCAGAGGCATCTAGTTGGTATTCTAATGGTGTCATGTGAGTGATCAGAGTGTATAGACAATGTAACCTATGTAGTCCAGCATCCTATGTCACACAGTAACCTTCCAGATGCTTCTGGTCATTCCCAAACAGAAGATGAAGGCAAAAAACTTCACTTGCTCTTGAATCTTTGCAAATATTTTTTAGAAGGACCCAACCTGTCTTTCCAGTCTGGAGGCAGTATCTAGATATACATTTTAGCAGATGCTGATCACCATCCTCATCATCTAGGATGGTGCTTTCTAAAAGGCTCCCAGGATGACTTATAAATGTCAGTAGTAAAGACATGTTGCTTCTCTCAGGTTTACATGACACAGGAGATGAGAAGAATAAGAAAAAGAAAGAGGAAAGTGTATTTCATAGATTAGATGTTGTTCAGCCATCTACAGTTTCTGCTCCCTCAGATATGATGGTCTTTTGAAGCCCCTGTAGTGACAGTTGGAAAAAGAGAAACCACACTTGGTGTTTGATAGAAGCCCTCACAGTGGCTGATTTGATTTGCTGAAACAGAGGCTTCTTCCATATTTGTCCTGTCTCACGGCGGCAGGGTGCACAGGCAGGCGCACGCACGTCAGCGGTGCTCCAGAGCGTAGCGTTCTCAAGGTCAGGTCACGGTCCACGGTCAGGGTTCAGAGTTTCAGCAAGTCGGGGCGCAGTCCAGGGTCGGGGGGTTCCAGAGGGTCAGCAAGTCCAGCAGATTCCAAAGTCCAAAGCACAAGTCCGGTCACACAGCAAGGTTGCACAGCTTTGTCTGCAACGTGCTCTGGGCGCCACCCGATTCCTTAAGTAGGGGAAGCTGCATCACGCCCTTTTCTCTGCAGGTGTCTGATCCGTAATGAGCGGCGTGTGACTTGCTTCTACCTGCGCAACACCTGTGGGGCAGGGCGGGGCGGGGCGGTCCCTCCTCGCTCTCACCTGAGGAGGAGATCACGCACTCCTCGCGGGCGGGGTACTCGGCGTTGGGGTCGGTACTGGCTGCCCCTGGCGATGACGGGGGTACAGGCGTGCGTGTGGGCGCATCTGCCTCCTCCTCCGAGGAGCTGGCATCAGGAGACACAACGGGAGGCATTACAATATTGTTGCAGACTCCTGTGGTTTTGTTCAACACTCTGTACCAGCTATAAGGAACAAGAAGGTGTTTTGGAGGGCAGTGGAGCTATGAGCAATCCAAGTTCCTTGTAAGTTCCACAATAAGTGGACGGAGTAAATAGTTTACAAATCACACCATGGGAAGCAATTCCAGATGCTCTGGTTAGGTTTGTGCCCACTGGGTATATAACTCCTCACCAATATTTTTGCTGTTTCTTTTCAGTCATTGCAAACTAATGTTCTCCTACTCTTTGGACTCCATTGACCTGCCATTGCATTTTTGGATCTAAATAATTTCTTCAGGCTGAATTGTATGGTCCTGTTTACAGAGACACAAAAAAATGACTCACTCCTGTGGCCTGTGTATTCCACTGTAGAAAGTTCATAGGGACTTGGGAAAAACAAAACAAAATGATGTCTGATTGCACTCCTAGAAGCAGTTGAGAATTTTAGAGGTGGGAAAAACCCAGTAAATTAAATAAAATGTCACAGCATTCTCTTCATTGTGATTTTATTTTTATTTTTTTAAATGAGTTGAAACTGATAGACCATAATTTCAGTAATTCTCAGAGTACAATTTCAGCCATTAAAATATAAAAGAAAAATGTTCTGGGTTAATTATGTAGCACAAGCTTTCAAAACTAATCTTAATATGCAGAGGAATCATGGAGAATTTATAGGTCAGTTTGTACAACAATTAAATTACACTTCTTAATTATCACCACCATTTCCAAGTCTATCTCTTTGAGCAAGACCTTTGAATACTTTAGATTATGCTTGCCAAAATAATAATAAGTTTTAAAATTCTAGAAAATAATGAATAAAATTCAAATTCACTCTAGTTAACTGTCAAGAAAAGCAATCTGATGGGCATAAATCTGATCATATGCTTAATGCCTGCACAATTTTCTCATCTAAGTACCTATGAATTACTCTGGTTATCAAGCAATGACAAATTAAATCTAAGCAGTAAGTAGATTTGGATAGGCAGACTCTGACCATGATTTACAACTGTCATACTCTGCATTGTGTGTTCAATAATTCATTGGAACAGATATATCTTAAATCTAATATCCCTGAAGTGTTTTTTATTTTAACCAGAAGTTATTCTAAGACATTATTCTTAAAATATTCCTGAAAATCTATGTGCCTTTTGGGCTCAGTTTAAAGGAGGGAGAGGGGGAGGAGGAAGATGTGGATACAAACCAAGCTGCTGCTTGGTCAACTTCTCTAAGAAGCTGATGGGCAGGGAAGTTCAGACTGAGAGGAAGAAAGTTTTAGACAAAATAATGGAGCTCAGGTGCATCAATGGCTAGAATTAATGCCTACGCATTACCTTTCGGTTGGAGTGACACGCAAGATGCCACTAAAGTCCATTGCAAGACATCAAGAGCAGGTGAAAGCATTGCCTTTACTTGGATCTGGATCAGTGGATCTGTAATAACTGGACCCACTGATCTGAATTGTGTGAAGGCATGGGTCAGATCTGGAACTGATCTGGCCCATGCCTCTGCAGAGTTGTGAGGCTCATGTGTGCTTCATAACTGCCCCATTTCCAATTGCTAGGAAAGCAGCCTCTCTATAATTCCGGATCACAGAAATATGCCATCTGCACACCTCCAGTGATCGGGAGAAAGACCCTTGGTCCTTTTCTGTACCTGATTAAACAGATGCACAAGAGATGTAGATTAAGAACCTCTTAATCTGGACCTAGCTTCATCTTGTTCAGATGGAGGACTAATGGGGCCTCCTTGATCTGTATCAACATGTGTATGGGAAGCTTGTGATCCAAAGTAAGAGGTTCCTTAATCTGGATCTAAAGCAAGTGCAGAAAGGGCCTTTGTCTTCTGCTTGAGAATGTCCTGAAGAAATTGGTGGGTCACTGTGTGAGACAAGATGGACAAAATGGGCTGTGATCTGATCCTGTTCTTATGGGTGACAACAATCCAATGGACATATCAGAATAATGCCTCAGTTAAGTGTTTTTGTTTTTAGATTTAAAGTTCTCCGTTTTTCTAAAAAAGTATTACCACAAAGTGTTGACTCTGAAAAGAATATACCCTAGACTTGCATATGCACTGAAATCTGAAGAAGAGGGCTTTCTTGTAGTTCTTTCTCTTACAGAGGTACGAAACACAAAGGCATGAAAGAGTGCCTTTTCTGCGGTGGCCCCTAGACTCTGGAACAGCCTTCCTCTTGAGGTTTGCCAGGTGCCTATTCTGTACAGTTTTTGGTGCTCGGTGAAAATGAATCTTTTCACTCAGGCTTTTGCTCTTTAAACAGTTTCCTGAGGGTGCTGTACTGTTAGGGAGGGAAGGTGGGTAGTAGGGTAGGGGTGGGAAGGAAAGGGTTATATTTTTAATTATGTTTTAACATTTGATACATTTTATTCTTATTCTAACCCACCCTGGGACCATTTCGTGAAGAGTGGGATGTAAATTCCTTAAATAAATAAATAATATTGTGGCACATGATGTACATATGTATTGCAGAATATGATGTTAAGAAATCTGAAATGTAATTTGCAATAATTAGTCAGCGGTTCTGATGTGTCAGTTAATGAAGAGGAAGGCTCAGGTATCCCTTATTTTATTTTATTTGTGGCAAAAAGCCATATTATAAAGAGCCATATAAATAGCAGTGCAAAGTTATTAAACAGAACAAGAATCACTGATAATGATAATGATTATAGCGATATCAGATTTCAAGAAGGTGGAAATATGCAACAGTTTCTCCATGGCCTTTCAGTACCAATGGTTTCAGGTAACAGTTTCCTATGATCTGTGTGGTCATATACAAGGAAATTGACATCTATGGGTGTTCTCACCTGCTTAGCATCCTGCATACTGAATTTTGTAATAGTTTGTCTCTAGTAGGGATGGGCATGAATATTCATAACATTCAACATTCGTATGAATTTGGCCAAATTTGGGCATTCAAATTTGAATTGAATGTTGGCACATTTGAAGATTGACATTCAAATTCGAATTGAATTTTTTTATAGATTTGTATGAAGCTTTGTATGGGATTTGTATGGGATTTGCATGCATTCGCATGGGATTGAACATTCATATCCAATACGAATCCTACCACATTTGAAGGGGATCTATTTGAATGAGTACAAATTTTCTTGCATTTGATATGATACGAATCGAATACCAAAAAAAAAAAAAAAAAAAATTGTGCAGATCCCTAAAACTTTCAAATAGTTCTATTTGTTTGTTTGTTAAAAAACCTTTTCTCCTCTATGATGATCAGCAATGATCCAGAACAGATGAAATTTGTTCATTGCCCACTTCTGAAATGCAGCATCACACGGTGCACTCAGGGAAAACTGCTTATATAATGCTGTAGATCATCTACCTTGTTAGAGATATGATGGAAGGTCATCCAAACAGGCCACATATTTGTCTGGATACTTTTAATCAGGTTCTGGAAATAGTTCTGGAAAAATGTCATTTTTGGAACTAGGCAAAATGTTGCTGTCCTCCATTGACCACTCCTGTCAGAACCATATTTCAGTATGGTAGTGGCAGAATTGATTCTGGACCTGGAGAGGACAGAGCTTAGGCTATAGTGAAATATAGTCACCACTTCCCAAAAAGTGTCTGACCGGTTTTAAACACACAGTTATGTGTGGTTACTACTATTTGTACCTAGGCCTCTGGTACACAATTAGGATAGCTCTGGTACAGAGTATCTGTACCAGAGCTGTCCTAATTGCATACCAGAGGCCTAAGTGCAAATAGGCCGCTGAATCAAATCAGAAGGTGTAAGTGACCATGGAAAAACATGGGACTTGCACTGAGAACTATCTTCCTCCTTCTTCACTACTACTACTGCTGCTGCTCTATTACTACCTGCTCTACTGCCAGACTACTACAACTACAACTATGACTACTACTATTACTATTACTACTACTATTACTACTCTTCCTCCTTCTTCAAGATTTATAGCATGTTTTGCTGTATTTTATTGCAATTGGATTGCCTTGATTTTTATCTGTTGATTGGTTTTAATAATTTTTAAATACAAGTTGGCTTACCATTACTATGTATGACCTTAAGCTTCTTCTCCAAATGCATTTTATGGCTTGAATCCTAAGGAACATTTCCATAAACCATTGGATATCTTCCAGGAACAGCAAAGTCTCTTTTATCCTGTAGTTTCCAATTATCAGCTCTTTTGCTTGACTGAGAAATATTTCAGCCACATGGATTTTCAAAACATAGAGAAACCAGTAAATAAATTAATAGGGATGTGCACAGATGTTTGTTTGTATTCAATTCATGTCAATTCGAATGCAAGATAATTTGTATTTGTTTGAATAGATCCCCTTTGAATGTAGTAGGATTTGTATTCAATATGAAAGTTTAATCCCATATGAATGCTTACGAATAGCATACGAATCCATACAAAGCTTCATATGAATGCATCAAAACATTTGATTCAAATTCGAATGTCAATCTTTGAATGTGCCAATAGTCAATTTGAATTTGAATGTCTGAATTCTACCAAATTCATATGAATTTCAAATATCATGAATATTCATGCACATCCCTAGAAATCAACAAAACTCTATCCACCCATCCCTACCATTTTGCAGCTAAAGTGGTTAAAATCGATAAACTAGAGTGTGTGCTTTTCCACTCCCCCTCCATTTTTATGCATTTTCGGTTTTTGAGAAGACAGGCAGGGTTACTTGACTTCTCTGAGGAATCTTACACTTCAGTGCATTGATGGTCTTCACACCTTAGACAACATGGGAATGAAGCATAAATGCAGTTACTGGAGTGGTCAAACTTTGTTCACATGGCTGGGGCCCTTTGGTGGCAAGGGGAATGTTGCTGCAAGCATAATTGTTGCTCTCAACAATGAAAGTCCCCATCAGAATCAGGGATGGGAACTAGAATTGAAAACAGTTTCTGGCAGCCATTCAAGCCACAGTTTCAGCCCTTGAATCACCTCCTCACAGGGGAGGCTAAGTGACTCTGCTAGATAGAGTAACCCAGAAATTATTTCTGCTGGTTTACGTATGGCTCATTCTTGTGGTGTGGTGGAGGCTTTGAGCATGGATGGTACCCAACAAATCTTGAGGGCTGCCCCAAATACCTATCCTGATGCAGCCTCTCTTTGATCTTACAAACCCAAACTGGGGCTTATTGTAGCCTAAAACACATTTCAGCAAAACCAAAGGGAGTTTTGGTGCAACAGAGTTGTGACAGCAAGCCAGCATATCCACAGCTGGCACTGTGCACCCAACTAAAGTTTGCATAAGCACATTTTCATGTGATCCACAAGTTACATGGGATCTCTTAATATCCCCATAGGAAAGCATTGCCCTCATGTTTTGCTCTGCCCATTGGCTGCATTCTCAGGTTTTGGTGACTGTTCCCAAGATTAGAACTATGATTAAAAAGAACCCTAGGTAGGGTAGAATTCCAGTTTGGTTCACTATCACTTGAATCTACCCTCCACAGTGCTTGCTGTCATTGGGCCAATCGAGATCCAAGTATACTTTGAATTTCTCACTCTGCAATCATTACGGTTTGCCTGCCTAATCACCACTTCAGCTCAAAACAACCCAACCAAATTAGGACTTTGAAACTCTGAAACCACTTGGCTCTGTGCTCCTGCTGAGTCCTGCACTACTGCTGAGTTCTGGCACTCCCTTATCCGTGTGCTTCCCCATAGGTTCAGTGTTCCTGGGTAGATGTTAGGTTCAGATTCTCTCCCCCTGCCCAGTTTCTCTGCAATAGCCCTATTCTTCCTTCTCCTGTTAAAGTTCACATTTAAGGATATTCGAAACGTTCAAAATTCAATCAAATTCAGACATTCAAATCAAATGTCTATACATTCTTTTTTTAACATTTGAACAAATTTTGAATGTTTTGAATCATTTGTATGAATTATTCAGACATTTGTATGTGTACAGATACGTACGCACTACATATGTATCCATACGCATCTTATTTGTATCCATACGCATTTGTACGGTTATGTACAGGGTGAAAATGGGATGAATATGGGATAAAAATGGGATGCATACAAATTTTGTTGACATTTGTATCTTCAAATACAAATAAAAAATTTGCAAGAATAGACACAAATGTATTTGGATTCAAATTTGAATACATTAGTTTTTTCTCTATTCGTTTGAATTCAAACATTCAAACATTCTATTTTGAATCAAATCCAAAAATTGCATTCAGGCACACCTCTGTTCACCTAATTTGACATTTTTACTCTGTATAGCAACCTATTACACTATTGTGAAGGTGTCAAAGCTTTGTGCATGGGCAGAAGGTCTGCATAGTGCAAGCACTGGTACTACACTGCTGTTTTACACTGCTGTCTGTACTTTTTGACAATTTGACAAAGCAGCTGATATGAACAGTTACGTTGCTTTTCTTGATTTTTTGAGTCTTTCCCTGTGTTTTAATAAAGTTGTGATATTTTATTGAAGAATCTTTTTTAAAAGTATTTCTTGCTATCTGATATTTTGTAGTTAATTTCAGTTGTTTTGCCATTTTTAAACCTAATAGCCAAATGATCTTGCTCTTAGACAGTGCCTGGGAGAAGCTTTCCCCCAAAACCAGCCCAATGCACTGTTCATATCTAGTAACTGATAAACACCAGAGGTTTTCTCAGAGGACACATCTACCTGGAGCTTGCTGCCAATTTGTCACAAAGTGTTCCAGGAATGGCAAGTCTATTCTTTGATATTATTTATATTGGCTTACTTGAAGTATTTGCCCCCAAAAATAAACAAAACCCCTTCAGACTCCCATACCATAAGCATGAACTGCAGAATTGCAAAGAAGTTCCACCACCACTTATTTGCTGATTTTCAGAATAACTTACAAAATAACAGTACTAGAAACCATTCATTTTGCCCTTGCAAACACAATTATTAGTCTTTATTCTTCTCTCTTTCCAGTCCTTTGCTCCTGGTATTTGGAGTTCAAAGATGTAATGATGCCATTATAGATAATTAGCTTGTTTTATCTGCAATGCTAATCTGTTTAATTAGAGCAAATGAAGGTGCTTCAGTTAATGCAAGGAAAAGATTAAAGTGGTCCAGGTATCAAGAGTACCAAAACTGAAAAATGTCAGCTTTCAAATAATCTGCGAAAAAATGGAATTTTTTTGCATTAACCTTATAGGCAAAGGGTTGTATTTCAAACAACCTGACTAAAGTGTTTCAGAGATATTTTTTTCTGCCTTTGGAAATGTGTAGCTTAATTGGCATTCTAGAAATTTCTGGTAAATGGAAAGCACAGCTCCTCAACATCCAATTTGTAGCTGTGGAAAAATAGTGGAATGCTAGTTGAGGTATATTGTGGAAGAAAATGGTACGTTTTGTAGGAGATCTTTCTGAGATTCAGACATGATTCAGAACCTATATATAACTGCATCACCCATTTTTCACCTCTTTTTCTAAAACATGGCCAATAAAAGTTACAGTTAAATATTAAATCCATGGAGTAGATGCAGGTGAAAACCCATCTTCTCAATGAAAGTTGTTCTGGCTCAGCTTTGAAACAAAGCTTTTGCAAAAACAAACATTTTTATCAGCAGTTATATACTACCTCCTATTTGAAAAAGGAAGGAAGGAAGGAAGGAAGGAAGGAAGGAAGGAAGGAAGGAAGGAAGGAAGGAAGGAAGGAAGGTGACAGCGAGGAACTAACACCATATCCCAAACTTCAACAGAAAATGATCCATCCATGACAATGAACTCATTACAACTCCACCTACCAAAGGATCCACACCATCCTACTCTGTAGCAAAAACCAGGCCAACAGTATGTCCTGCTACATGGATTGGATCCATAACATAGTGAGATAGACCCATGATTTTTATGGAGATCATAAAGGCCTGAGCCTGTCTGCAAAAGGAGTCCTTAATATGGAGATCGAAGTCCCCCAACACATCTGAGACACATGGAAATATTGAAAACTGTTTGATTTTAGTTAAAAAACTAATTTGTGTCCCCATGCATTATAAAGTCCGAACTGAAGCTAAATTTGGCAAGGAGCATCCCCATGCAAAGCCCCCAAACCAGGCTACAGGCAGACCAAATCTCCCAAATCCACGCTAAATTTGGTCTTCCTGAAAACTGTTCTCGCTACAGTTTGGGAGCAAAGTCCTCATTATTTGGAGGCTGAGTCCATACACGGACAAGCTCCTGGGCTATTTGGGGAGGAGATTGACACTCGTGTCATTAGCGGGTGGGTTTCACATCCTGTTCTCACCATTCCTGTCCTGTGTATTGGAGATCACAAATCTTTGGACATTTTTGGCAATAAATGGTGACTGAACAGAAACGAGTCTCTTTCTGTGACCATTATTCCACCTCCCTTCCCCATTTGCCAAGTCAGGTAATGGCCCCCATGTTATGGAATAGTCTTTTCGAGGTGCGTCACACCCCTTCTCTGTATATATTTAGGAAGGTGGTAAAGACACACCTCTTTGTCCTGGCCTTTGGCTAATGTGACCATCCCCCCCTCCCAATGTAGATATTAGTATTCTGATATTTGGAATACTTTTTACAAAATATGCTGGATTTTTCATTTGTTTGTCTGGTTGTTTGCTTTTAAGTGTTTTTATGGATATTATTGTTTTAACCTGCTGTTTTAAAACTTGTAACCTGCCCTGAGACCTACAGGTATAGGGCGGGATATAAATATAAATATAAATATAAATAAATAAATAAATAAAGATAGATAGATAGATAGATAGATAGATATAGATCTATCTATCTATCTATCTATCTATCTATCTATCTATCTATCTATCTATCTATCTATCTATCTATCTATATAGAGAGAACAGCTTCTGAAACATGCATACAATGATGGAATGCCCCAGTTTTACAGCAAAAGATGCAACCGCCATCCCACGAGTCTCTTTCCATGACCATTATGCCACCCCACTCCCCGATCACCAAGCCAGGAATGATAATTTAATTTAAATGTTTTAATTTAGACCATTAAACTGCTGAACTGGGTGGAGCGGAGGTGCGCACCTCCGGTAAACTGCTGCCAAACTCTGTAGCGGCTTTGCAGAACAATCTGGCTTTTTCATTTTTCATTTTTATTTTTACTATTTTCTTTTTATTGCCTTTCGGCCCTATGTGCTGTGATCAGGGAAGGAGGTGGTAGTTGGCATTTCCCTGCCATCACTACAGTGGGCAGCACAGGGGTTGGTGATGTCACCCTGGCTTCCTATCAGGGAAGCAGCAGTGGAAAGAAAAAGATGCTGTTTCCCCATGCAGAGGTTTAGCACAGTTTGCATGGGGACACATGTATTTGAATTGAGCCCGCGTTACCAGCAAATGCATGGGGACGGCTCAATTCGAATTCAGCCCTGCATCCAGATTTAAAATAATCCAATCCACACTAAACAGAGTGCATGTGGATGCGGCCTAAGGGTCTTTTCACACTTACCTCTTTGAGAAATTTTAAGGGAACTCCTGCACAGACTGTCTGCATTGCATGGAGCTGCTTCTTCCCCAGACACAGCTCTGCACATGCAGAGGTTGCCTCAAAGCATGTAGATATAGAACAGTCCTGGTATAGATCTATGCTCCTTGCAGCCAGGGATGGTTCTATTCACACCTCTCCCTACTGGGAGAAGTTCAAATAGAGCCTGAGGAAGAGTGGCACAAGTGCAGTTAGTGCTGTGGCATCCCATCACCACAGCAATGGTGTCATACAGGTGCATTGGTCCCATTGCCATGGTTCCATGATTTCCACCATAATGGTGGCAATTTGTACCTTGCCAGCACTTAGGAAAGCACTGATGAGGTTAGGGATAGAGGATCCCCTATCTTTGTGTCCTTGGGAGGTTTTCCTGTGGAAGTAAATGTGTGAAATCCCCACAAGGCTAACTTTAAAGGACCCCAGCAAATGAGAAGTCCATTGTGACTGCTAACCCAAGACACCCAATTTATTCTGCTTAAAAAAGTGTTCCTGCCTTGCCCTCAAAAGCCAAGGTTTTACAAATATGTACAATCACAAGCAAAAAGAAGAGTTGTTTTTTTCTACCCCACTTTTTCACCCATTTAAAGTTACTCAAAGTGGCTGACAAAGCTTTCTAAGCTTCTCCCCACAACAAGCACCCTGAGAGGTAAATGGGGCTGTGATACCTCAGAAAAGAGCTGTGACTATCTCTAGGTCACCCAGCTGGTTTCATGGAGGAGTGCAGAATCAAACCTGCGATTCCCAGATAAGACTCCAGCTCTCTAACCACTAGACTAAACTAGATAGAACCAGCAAATTTCAACGATCTGTTCAATTTAATTAATTAATCATTTCTACATCACCCTTCTCTCATTTTCCTGCACACTTTTTGGTGTATTTAATTTCTCTCTCATTCCTGAAGTTAAGACTGCTGCATTCCTAAATGCACATGCTAGATAGTTCTAAAGAGCAAGATTACACTATTAATCTCTAAGAGCAAAAAGGGAGAAAAAAGACAAAGGCAAAAGTGATGAATAAACAGATCTTTCTTTGAGATGGGGTAAAAATAGAATGAATTTAGGAATATTATATGAGCGATCCCTAGTTGATGACAGTCATCACTTTCCTATTGTTTCTTTTCATGCAAACAGTGCTTGGTAGCTGAATGCTGTATCTTTTTGAATAGTGACTAACCAGCATGTTGACCATTAATGAATTCAGAGCTGGAACTACCAACTGAATTTCTTTTATGTTAGGAAAGCAAGAAAGGGCATTGGGCTGATTACTTCCTAACATCCCTCTCCACAAACAATGCTGTCCTAAGCAAAGGGCTCGAAAATGTAATCAATAATTTTCTCTTTCTCTCTCCCCCTTTCCTTCTAGTCAGCCTTCTAGTCACATGTATATGTGAATGTGTGTGTGTGTTCATAAACACTTTTCTTTGAAGTGAACTGAAATCTTGAAAATAATTGTAGGAGATCTTTTAGGGAGATCATATATGCAGGCTCCAAGAGAATATTAATGCTTTGTTCTGGAATATATATATATTGTAAAAAATAGCAGAATAAATGATGTCTAGATACAGCTGGTGCCTCATTCATTCTTGCTGTACAGTTCGATGACATCCACATATAGCACATGACTGATGGTGACTCCACTCTTGAAGCTGTACCTATATCCACTCAGTTGATGATGATCTGGCTGAAGGAACTCAGGTCTATGAAGAACAGTAAGGGCATAGTATATCACCTTGGTACATGTCTTTCTTTATCGTCAGCTTCCAGTGTTGTCCTCCACTTGACAAAGATGTTTAGTGTTTGATTAACTTTCTATAGTAGGAGAGATTTGAGGATCCATGAAGGTGGCATTGACTCATAGCTTTCTTGTAAACTGTTCATGTTGTGCTCAGGTTGGTCTTTCTGCACCTTGAAGCCAGTGTAATTGCCATGTCTATTAGTAGGTGGTATTTGGGGTCTCTGGTGTTGTTTCCCATTCCCTTAGGTATTACATACATGTCTTTTTAGCTTGGTGGCTATGATATCTGATAAGAGTTTCCACATTGGGTGAAGGCAACTTATTGGGTGGTAATTGGATAGTGCTGTTCCTTGGTTTTTTTTGTTGTTGTTGTTGTTTGGGAGATAGATACCTGAAATTACACTTGTCTGCATATAATTTCTGTATATCCTTGATAGAATATTATCATTAATTATGAATAGATCCTCAGTGTCTCAACTGTAGGAGCTATACATAATATGGAAACACAGAACAGGGACTCCTCTTTTCTGCCTCTTTGTAACCAGAAATGTATGTATGTATGTATGTATGTATGTATGTATGTATGTATGTATGTATGTATGTATGTATGTATGTATGTATGTATGTATGTATGTATGTATGTATGTATGTATGTATGTATGTATGTATGTATGTATGCATGCATGCATGCATGCATGCATGCATGCATTTTGGGTAGTAGGTCACCCAAAGTTCAGGGAACAAAGGGTAAGGAACTCTGAGCTCATTCAAAACACATCTAATCTGATAGATCTCAAAGTTCATCTCATCCAGTTTTAACTTAATTCAGTCAATCCTCGTGGTCTTTTGGCCCCAGGAGACACATTCTTCCAAGTTAGACTCAGCTGTGGAGGCTTAGATATTTTACACAACTTGAGTGTGGTTTTTGTTGTTGCTGTTGTTCAAATTGACAAAACTTGGACAGAATTAAATTACAGAATCCAATGAACTATAGATATGTGGATGAGGTGAGACATTATGGGAAAGCATGCCCGTGATACATGTGAAACAGAATTTCCACTTACAAACTTATTTATGAGTCTTTGGATGCATCTAAAAATGTAAGAAATGCGAGAACGGGCAAGGTACAAACAACAGCAATTCATAGATCTGAAGGAAGACACTTTGGCTGTGCCTGCATTTCTGGTCTTTCCAGAACTGTATTCAGGATTTCTGGGTAAGTACTGAAGCCACCTCACCCTCAGATGCTAAAGGGAAGTCTAGTGGTGGACTGAAAAAGATTCTCCTCTGGAAATTGATATATGGGGCAGAGTGCTTTAGAGGCTGGTCCGTTATCACTCAACTTCCAGGCTTCTGCTAGCTCCAGGTTGGACGAAGTTGGGGAAAAGCCTCAGGTAATTGTAGGATCATTCCTCTGTAGACAAATGGGGAAAAGGCCTGCTTCAGAGTGTTATGAACATACACTTTTCTCATGTCTGGAAACTGAAATCAGCAGCAGCCTTGCCATTAAAGAAAGCCAAATGCTTTGATTAGAATGATTCAACAAAACCCTGAAAACTTTAAACTATTAATCTTCTCAAGTAATGAAAATCCAAAAGTAATTTCACTGCAAAGAAGAAGGAAAAGGTTTAGTTCCTAATGCACAATATATTGAAGCAAAACAGGGCTATTTAGATAGCTTGTCAGATAACAAGGCTCCTAGAAACGTAAAACAAGGCAAGTACATTTGAAATTTGAAAGTAATTCAGATTTAATTTGAATTGGCTGTACAGCCTTTTCAGTTTTATCTCCACATGTCTTTTAACACAGAGAACTCCCCTTGAGAATTGGTCTAATCTGCATAACTGTATTATATGTTATCCAAAATCTTTTTCATATGTCACATTTGCAAATGCTTCAAATCCAAGTTTTAAATTGTTTTAGAATGCATGGCACAATTATTAAGGTAATGAAAAGAGTGAAAACTAATGAAGAAAGATAATGAATAAAGGAAAGAAAGTTGAAGGGCAATTAGGAGAAAAATGATGAAGAAGAAACCAGCTAAACTGCAAGAAAATGCTCTGAGAATTAATTGTTGATAGGTAGGCACTCCATGGGATATGGAAATCGATATTGCTCTCTTTAGAGGAATATGAATTAAGTAATTTCTTCTGATGGTTGACATGTTTATTCAAAATTATATTGTCTTACTAAAGATGAAATCCATTAATATATAATTAGATAAAACTTCTTATGATCAAGTCTTAAAATACCCAAGGACTTTTTTTTTAAAAGAATATTAACAACTGTTTGGTTAAGATGATTTTACACTGATTTTATAGGAATTCAGTAACAGAAAGACTCAAAGTATCTTGGCCTTACATATTATGCAGCAGCTGAAATAATATGCAGTAGCTTTAAACACCTAAGCGTCTTACTGCAGTGATACTCCTTGCTGTACACTAAGAAGAGCACTCCTCCGGTAGCAGCCTTCTTGTAGGAGTGGTGTGCCGACTATACACCTGCCACTGCTTCTGGCCACATGCACTTTGTGGCTAGAAGTCTTCCCCTTGGGCCACTTTTTGTGTTTGAAGGGCTATTGACCAGGCAAGTTCTCTCAAGCTGTGATGTGGCAGCTGCGTAACTTGCAGGACAGCAGTAGGAAATGCTCTGAGAGGTCTTCCTACCTCTTTGCTGACATAAATAAGCACTTATGGTGGGCTGGGAGCTGGAGGCGAGTCTGTGCAGACACTGCACTCAGCCAGCACACTCAGTATGCAATGAAGGAACAGGGAAGTGCAATCTCTATACCTTCAGTCCATTGTCATGGCATCTCCTGATAGAAGTAAAATATGCAATGGAAGTCTTTAGAGTCATGTCCATTGAAAAGCCACCCATATAACCAAATCTAATCCACACAACTTTCTATAAAAATGTTTATCTATCTGATCTATAACAGCACAGCCTCTTGGAATATCACACAAACAGACAAAATTCAACTTGAAAACTGTAGAAATACAAGAACAGGCCAAATCAAATAAAGCAAGATAATTTTTAGAAGTTTTAGATAGATATAGTAATAGATTCCCTGTATTAATAACTCAAAAGAAATTACTTAAAACTTCATACAGGAAGCAATTTCAAGAAAGAGAAGGCCAATCAAGAATCTGATAAAGAGAGGACAGAAATCACACAACTTCAAAGTTTGCCTAATCCTGCTATAGTCTATCCACACTCAGTGAGAGGATACATCAGCAAAGTGACAAGCTGTTTTCTTTCAGTCTTAAATAACTCAGAAAATTCAGCTCTGGGACAGATAATGTGGAAAGAAATTACTGGTCACTTTCCTGTGTTCTTTGGCTCTGAAGGTAGACTGAAGCTGGATTAAACCTTAGGTGTGACCACAACTTCTCAATGGCCACAACACAGTAGGGCACTTCAGCTCAACAAAGAGTAGCCTCCAAAGATAAGCTAATAAAGATAGCCTCCAGAGAAGAATGGACTAGAGCTGTGCAGAGTTCAGTTTGCATTGAAAAAATTGATCACTTGGTGTTTGCAGATGTTACAGTCTCCTGCTCACAAACACACATATACGCAATGATTGAACAATTCATGTTTGCTGTGTTTTTGTCCTTGAAAATGACTTTTTAAATAGAAAAATATATGCTTT
The DNA here is from genome assembly GCA_023333525.1 of Aspidoscelis tigris stejnegeri. Taxonomy (NCBI): domain Eukaryota; kingdom Metazoa; phylum Chordata; class Lepidosauria; order Squamata; family Teiidae; genus Aspidoscelis; species Aspidoscelis tigris. The sequence continues at coordinate 64,433,321 of JALMGA010000004.1, forward strand.
GTTTTCAAACAAATTCAGAATTGAATGTGAACAGCTATCATGATTGTCACATATATTTTGTTGAATTTTTAAGGTGTTTTAAATCTTGTTTTTAATCTGTATTTCATTTTAATCTGTATCTGTTTGAATTTGTAGCCTGTTTGAATTTGTTTTAATCTGTTGTTACCCATCCAGAGACCTTTGGGTATGGGGTGGGATAGAAATGTAAAGAAAGAAAGAAAGAAAGAAAGAAAGAAAGAAAGAAAGAAAGAAAGAAAGAAAGAAAGAAAGAAAGAAAGAAAGAAAGAAAGAAAGAAAGAAATACTGTTTCAGGTGACACTTGCTAATACTGTCAATTGGTCACTGCCATCACTGGTCCTGCCAGGCCAAGTTCCCACTCAGTAATTTAATCTGGTTTTAAACCAGGAGCCTTTTCGCACAGGGGTTTTTCGAACGCATGGAGGACACGTCAGGACGCAGCAGTCGCTCTTGCGGGCAGCGGGATCCATTCCAGGCTGCCCGCAAGCGTCCCAACGTGCCCTCCATGTGTTCGGGTTTCAGAGCACTAAAAAGTGCTCTGAAACCGTCTCTGTGTGTTCCGACCTGTCCCAGAGAGAAAGCATTCGCATGCTCTCTCTCTGTGACAGCTCGGCCCCTCCCCCGGGCTGCTCCCATTGGCTCCTATGGAGCCAGTGTGGGCAGGCAGCTGCCTTCTGTCCCTGGGTTCCTGCTCACTCCCGAACCCCAGATCGGGCTCCGGGGGTGGGCAGGAGCCCCAGCCAAAAGCCCCCTACCCATCCCAAGGGTCTTACCCTCTCCTGCAGGCTCGATTCTTTGTAGAAAGGCCGGGCCATTTTGAGCATGCTCAAGGGGGCGGCCCCTCATTGGCTGGGCACCCGCACATGCTCAGATGGGCAATAGAAGCCAGGCAGGTGCCCAGCCAATGAGGGGCCGCCCCCTCGAGCATGCTTAGAACGGCCCAGCATTTCTACACAGAATGGAGCCTGCAGAAGAAGGTAAGACCCTGGGGGTGGGTTGGGGGCTTTTGGCTGGGCTTCCTGCCCACTCCCGGAGCCCGATCTGGTGTTCAGGAGCGAGCAGGAACCCAGGGACAGAAGGCAGCCGGCTGTCCACACTGGCTCCATAGGAGCCAATGGGAGCAGCCCGGGGGAGGGTCTTCCCCCCGAACGGGTTGAGAACACTTTCCCGTTCACACTGGCAGGTAAGAGAACTGCTCTCAAAGTATTCCTTACCTGCCCTTGTGTGAATGGGAAAGTGTTCTCAACCCGTTCAGGGGGAAGCATTCCGAGGCGTCTTCGCCTTAGTGCGAAAACGCCTCAGGTTGTTATTTTTAATCAGTAATGGGGTCTGATTTTTTTTGTATTCCCACTGTTACCTTATAATGTGGACTCACTCTTAATTCTTCAGGAGAGAAACCCCCTCCCCTCCTTCCTCTCCTTGTCTCACCAAAACTGCCTCCCCATGCAGTCAGCAATTGGACACCATCATACACTGACTTCATTAGGGTGGGCAATTCAAACCCCACCCTCTATATAAACCTGCCCCAAAATCAGATCCTGGAGTCCTTTGGCAGCAATTTTTTTCACCACTTCTCTCCCACACACACACATCTTGTATCCACCGCAGCACAACTTCTTTTTCACGTTAACAAGGCAGTGCAACATTAAAGATCACTTTCCCTTTTTTCTTATAATGGTGTTTTGCACTAGATCAGTATATCAGAGCAGCAAAATGCCAGGGAGTGAGGCAAAAGAGGTGGATGGCAGAGGCAATCATGGAAGGAAGGGAGGGAGGGAGGCTTTTACACAAAACCAACACACTTTGCAACCCCAAGACAGAAGCTTCTAAAGTCTGATCATTGCCAGCAAGTCCCTCTTATTGAAATCAAACACTTTTGCTCACTCCCTGCTACATTTTCTGATCTTGTTACATTGTGTGTGCCTGAGCTACTGTGGGCTCTGTTCATTTTTCAGCTCCTTCCCCTCCCCTTTCAGCCAGCACTAGATTTCCTTAGCCCCCAATGAAGAGCCCAGGGAAGAGGGGACTATGGCATAGGAAATCACGGATTCTCATTAGATCAGGGGAAACTGAGGATAACACTCCTAAAGTATGGTTCCCTCCCCATTTTGCTAAATAAAATGGAATATTTCTAAATCCAGCAGCGAGACCTCTTTTGACCAAAATCCAGATAATCCATGTTTTGGGACGTTTAATCCTCAAAACAGCAGATTCTTTAAAAACTTTGGAAACGGTGAGCACTCAAAACAGTCTCATAGCTCATTATATTCTGTCTGGGAATGCATCCCCAGAGTATATTCCTGTGTTCAGAGGCTGGATCTTCTGCATTAATGAAAGGCGATATTGTTCTTCCAAATCTTGCCCCCGTTACACTTTGGTATTTTTCAAATATAATTTTTAAAATGGTTTAATTTTATGTAAATATGGGGTTTCAATTCTCAAGTTTCTGAAGATACCCACTCTCTCCTTTCTTCCCTCCCTCCCTCCCTTTCTTTTGCAGTTAATCCAGTCTCCGTTTTTCTCCCAGCTGAAGAAGCTAGGGAAGACACTAGGGCCCTGAGGACCTAAGGAAGGTGCCTAAGAATCAGTGCACAAGGAGAAATTCTGAACACCCTGATCCGTATCAGGATCCTGTTGCATTACTGCAGCCATATCGATTTTGATACGTGGAAGCCAAGGTTTCTTTTTGTGGACAGACACAGATGCTTGTAAACATGGCCAGACCCTTCAGCCATTAGACTGAGAAGGCATATTGGACAAGCTGTGTATAACTTATGATACCTTTGGCATCTCTCTCCATACACCTCTGGCTAGGAAAGTGAAACTATGGCCTCTCACTCACTTTTAGATGCTACTGCAAGACAGTAATCAGAAGTTTTCCTTTTTTCCCCCTCCTATTTAATGAGTTTAGAGTTATGTCCAAGAGACTACTATTTGTTGTTGAAACTATTGCCATTTTATAAACAAGAGTTTGTTTAAATTTGAATATTAGCAAGAAAGGACTCTTTCTTTTATTTTTAGATTCATGTTCAATTACTCTGATTATTTATTTTCTTGTCTATTTACAATATTTTTGTGACATGCTATATTCTCTCTATTTTAGATTTTGAAATATTAGGTGTGGGATGGCCAATGTAACTTATGACCAAATGGAAATACAGTTTCTCCACTATTCCACCTAATACTACAGAATTAAGTACATTTATCTTCATAATACACATCTGGCTTGGGTTCTGGCATAAGAATAGGGCAGGAATATAGCCTGAGATAGATTGGAATTTGGAATGTAGAAACTTTAAATATATTCAGTGCCCAGGAGGCTAATGCTTGGCTCATCAATTTAACAATGATTCTAGGACTTAATGAAAAGCCACTGTCCGTTGCAGAGAAGGTTTTTTGTGCTTCAGATCTCCCTCAAATATTTTACAGAAAGGTATAGATTGAGAATTAGATAGACCACCTAATAAGTTGTCAGGAAATGGCTACAAATTGCTTTTTACTATCTATGCCAAGCAGATTCTCCATGCAATATATTATCGATGACATCTCAAAAAAAGTTGAAGAATGAGTAAGAAGTGATAGCATCCACATGCTGGTGGTTTTAATTCACATCAAGGGTGAAAAAAATGCACTAGAACCTGGGCAACACTTGCTGCTGCTAGATAATTATCTATGCTAGATAATTTGGAATTTCAAGTCTGCCAAATCTAGATCTTTGTTATTTCTAATACAGATTTGATGTGTCCTTCTGTGCTGACTTGAAGGAATGGTTGCTGTATATGTAGAGATCCAGTATTCAGGAGATAAATCAGTGTGGCCCCTCTGTTGCTAATACCAGTTGACATGAAGAAAAAACTGCTATATGTCCTAGTCTGATAATACAGAAACGCCAAGCAACAACAAACATATTTTTGTCACACTTCCTGCTGGAAAACAAGAGAAACTGACAGGGTTTCCTGTTTGTTCTAGGAAAATTTACTCCATTATGAACTTAGAAATTAAAAGTCTGACTATCACTATCAGCTTAGGGTTGTGCACGAATGCATTTTTTGCATTCAAATTCGAGTTAAATATTTGACTCAATCCAAAATTCAAAAATCTGTATTTTCAAAAATCTGATTTGAATCCGGATTACCTGAATCCGTATTTTCAAATAATTGATTCAAACTCGAAAATACGGATGTCAGGGCATGACGCACCTCGAGGGGGAGACCATTCTACATAGTAGCATCTGCAGATGGGAAGGGAAAGTATATCACCATTTAACTGAAGGCCAGGGGAAAGAGCTGCGTCTTCACTACCTTCCTAAACATATACAATGAAGGTGATAGATGTACCTCAAGTGGAAGACTATACCATAGCCTAGGGGTCATCACTAAGAAGGTCCTCTCCTGGGTGTCCACCTCTTCTGCTGCTGAAGCATCTTCAAGGGCAGCCCCATGTATAGCACATTACAATAGTCCAACCTGGAAGTTACCAGTGCATGGATAACTGTCCAGAAAAAGGCTTCAACTGGTGCATCAGCTGTAGTTGGGAATAGGCACTCTTGGCCATGGCCTCCACCTGAGCTTCAAGCATCAGCACAGAGCCCAAGAGCACCCTTTGCACCTGTCCCTTCCAGGGCATTACAACCTGATCAAGGACAGGGTGTCTCCCAACTACATGGACCCAAGAACCTGTGACACACAACACCTCTATCTTGTCTGGATTCAGTTTCAATTTATTGTCCCCCATCCAGCCCATTACCACCTCCAGGCATCGGTCAAGCACTTCAACCGCCTCTCTTGATTCAGATGGCACAGAGATAGAGCTGGGTATCATCTGCACATTGATGACACCTCACTCCAAATCTCCTGATGACCCCTGAGAAACCCCGCAAGTGAGTTCCCAGGATGTTGAGTCAGAATCTCCCACTACCACCCTCTGAGATCAGCCACAGAGATAGGAATGGAACCAAGGCCACACATTGCCTCCAGTTCCCAAACGCCATAGCCTTCCCAAAATGTCGATGGTATAAAAAATCACTAAGGGGTCCAGGAGAACCAACAGGGTTGCATTCCCTCTGTCTCTCTCCCAGAAAGGTCATCAACAAGGGCAACCAAGGCGGTTTCCATGCCATAACCAGGCCTGAAGCCAGATTGAGATGGATCTAGATAATCAGCTTCTTCCAAGCATGCCTGCCGTTGGACAGCCACAGCTCTCTCTAGTACCTTGCCCAGAGGGTGCACCACTGCCTGTTTAAGGGTGGGTGGAACAGCCCCAACCTTCAAGGAGGCATTCACTATTCCCTGGACCCACCCAGTCATACCTTGCTGGCTAGCTTTTATCAGCCAGGAAGGACAAGGGTCCAGAGAGCATGTTGTCGGCCAAACCCCCCCCCCAAAGGACCTTGTCCACATCCTCTGACTGCAACAATTGAAACTGTTCCAAAGGGCCAGACCAGACAGTTCCATGGACACCTCCTCTGGACTATTCCCAATTGTGACATCTAATCCCCCACAATATGATTTGAACACTCTAGGCAACTGCAAGTGTGGATGCCTATTGTATTCTAGCACTTTGGCTTCAAGTGCACAGAAGCAAAGTACAAATATCCCCATTGATGAGTCAATGAAACCATGCTCACTCATGTTAATAAAGAGCATGTGTTGTGTTCAAGCATCATAAATTCCAGCTCCACAATACTTCCACCCCCAGATAATACATTTATCCTAAGGAGAAATGTTGCCACAAAGCATGGGATATTTCTGGATCCTACTTGGAAGGAAAAGTACAACCTGAACCTGGTAATCAGACACACTAGGATTAATTCAAATGTTATACTTTGCAGTGATTATATTTGGTTCCACAGTCATATACTTCAGCTGGTTCTGTTGTTAACAAGATATGAGAGAAGCAGATTTGGCAAGTTAGGACTATCGGCTATAGACATTTCATTTGGAAATATTGCCTTGCATTTCTGTCTCAGATAATTTTAATCTATAAGGAAAACCTGTTATAGAATATTTTAGTGTTAGCCTGGCATAGGAAGTCTATGATTGCCTAATTTTCATAAGTCCATCAGTTGGAATGGCCTGGCAGGGCAGAGTGCCAATAAAATATGGAACAAACTGCCAACATTATACTAGAAATTTCTTTATCATCTATTTGGCATATGCCAATATAGGCCCCCCAAAATACATCTTATTCTTTGTTCTTCCATGCAGATCAAAGGAACAGAGATTCTAAGGGAAACAGTTTCCCCTTTCTCATGTCAAGGTACATGGTCTCCTGAACTCGCAGAGTCTGTTTCAAAGGCAACCTTCATTCAGGAAAGTAGGTAATCCAAATACAACCCACATTAGGAATCTCTCTTTTTCCCCTATAGAACTGAACCCAGTTCTAAACTCTAAAACCAAGTAAAAGGAAATTACTCCATCATTCTACTGTATAGCTTACACACATTTCACATTTTGGTCCTTTATATATATATATATATAAATAATACTGCATCCACCCATAAGGAATTATTTGTGCAGATTTGTTTGCATTGTTTACTCAGAAGTGCCACTGATTTTAATTAGAGATATGAACAGAATGGCAATATACTCCAGATCCCAGCTGTGTCACAAGCAGAAAGCAAAGATAGAACACACTTTCAGCAAAACATAAGGCGTGACTTTCTCTTTTTGTCATCTCCATAACAGCCGCACTTTTTAGATGGGAGAATAGGTTGTTTTTTAGAATGAGTTGTTTCTTTTAATCATCATCGTTATCCAAGACCCCTTTCCCTGGGTTCAATCCACATGGAGAGTCTTCATTAGTTTTACAGAATTGTTCCTCCCGCTACCTGCTGGGTATGGTAAATAATAATAATGATTATGATGATGATGTCGACAGGTTGTATTTGCCTAGGAAAGCAGGCGGTAGAGGACTTTGGCAAGTGAAGCAAACAGTGGAAGAAGAGAAGCATGCATTAGCAGATTACGTGGCAGAAAGCAAAGAATCAGCTTTGATTGAAGTCAACAACCAGAAGCTTCTCAAGGTGCAGCAAACCAAGAACCAGTACCAGAAAATTGCAATTCAATGCCGAACGGACAGCTGGCACAATAAAGCACTGCATGGACAGTTCCTGGAGAAGATTGAAGGCAAAGTGGACATGGAAAAGACCTGGTCTTGGCTTACAAATGGAACATTGAAAAAGGAAACAGAAGGACTGATTCTTGCTGCACAAGAACAAGCAATAAGAACAAATGCCATCAAAGCCAGAATTGAAAAATCAGGAGAAGATCCAAAGTGCTGACTCTGCAAAGAAGTGGATGAAACAATCGACCATATACTCAGCTGCTGCAAGAAGATCGCACAAACTGATTACAAGCAGAGACACAATGCTGTAGCGCAAATGATCCACTGGAACTTGTGCTAAAAGTATCATCTGCCTGTGGCAAAGAACTGGTGGGATCACATGCCAGAAAAAGTTGTTGAAAACGAACAGGCAAAACTACTTTGGGACTTCAGGCTTCAGACTGACCGAAAATTGGAGCATAACACTCCTGATATCACAATTGTTGAGAAAGAGAAGGTGTGGATCATCGACGTTGCTATTCCAGGGGACAGCAGAATTGAGGAGAAACAGTTGGAGAAACTCACCAGATATGAAGATCTGAGAATTGAACTACAGCGACTCTGCCGAAAACCAGTGAAAGTGGTCCGGGTCATCCTCGGCACACTGGGCGCGGTGCCAAAAGATCTCACCGGGCACCTAAAAACCATTGGCATTGACAAAATATCCATCTGCCAACTTCAAAAAGTCACTTTACTGGGGTCTGCTCGCATAATTCGCCGATACATCACGCAGTCCTAGGTGCTTGGGAAGTGCCCGACTAGTGATATAATATGAAATCCAGCACAGTCATCTCGTTTGCTGTGTGTAACTGCTGTTTTACATCATCACAATAATAATAATAATAATAATAATAATCCCCCCGATGGGTGTGGCCTTGTCGTGGCGGTGGGGTTTGAGTGCTCCAATGAAGCTGAGAGCTGGGCCGGCGGTAGTGCAAACTACTGGCAGGTTCAACCATGCCGGAGTGGTCGAAGCAGAGGAGCCTGACTAAGTGCACCCAACCCATTTATCACAATGGAGACACAAACAAAAAAGAAGTCTATACTGGCTCGGTCGTCGCCCAGGATAAAAAGGACCGCGGCGGTTGCTGAGGAACCTGGGCAATCGTTGACAAATGGGCTACAGGAACAAAATCCACAAACAAGGAAGCGGCAGAAATTCTCAAGGTCAGAGAATCGTGTAGTCATGAAGTGTTACTACAAATCAGAACCTTGAAAACGAGGCTATCAAAAACGGATGCACCAGCTATGGAAACAAGAATACCCAGATTTGAAGATAACAGAACTGCGGCTAGCTGATCAGAGAAGATTCATAAGCGGGACTAAAGTGTTCAGTGAAGCTGAACTCGAAGAAATACAAAAAACTAATGAAACTGAAGCACCCCAGCCTATTGTGGCAGCAACAGAAGCTCCAACAAAACCAGGAGTCACTGATCACCTAGAACCTGATGAAAATCTGGAAATTCTGCAAGAAGAGGAAGAACAGCAGCATGAAGTCATGGATGAAACACCTGGCACATTGTCTCAAAGACAGCAGGAACTGAAGGACAGAATAATGGCTCATACAGCATCAAGTACAGAGCGAAAGCGACTGCCAACCCTAAAAACTATAGGCAGAAAATGACTTGTCCCACTGATGAATGACATCAACTCTGCCCTTGTAACTGTTCAGGTAGCAACAATCGAAGAACTGAACCAGCTCGCCTACAGTACAGCTGTGATAGTAACAGAAGAACTAGGGTTACTGCAACCAAAACCAACTAGAAAATCAACTGGAAAGCCAAAGTGGAAAGTTCGACTGGAACTGAAAATAAAAAGCCTGAGATCAGATGCCAGCAACCTAAAAAACATGAAGGAGAAGAAACTGAACAACGAGAAGACTAAAGAACATCTGATCAAAAAATACTGGCTGAATACAAGGAAAATTGACGAAGCTTTGGAAATCGTGAAACAGCAGATAACAGCTACAGCCAGGAAAACCGAAAGATATGAAGCAAGAATCATCCAGTACAGGCAGAACCAAATGTTCCAGTCTAATCAGAGGCAGTTCTACCAGAGCCTGCATGAGCAAGTAGACAAGAAAATGGAAAAGCCAGAGAAAGAAGTAACAACCAACTTCTGGAAAGATCTCTGGGAGGCTGAAAAAGAATACAACAAAAGTGCTGGGTGGATAAAGGATTTCGAGAAGAAATTCTCCAAGAACAAAATGCAGCAGCTGGAAATAACACCTGAAATGGTCACGAAAAGAGGGAAGAAAGTGAAGAACTGGACATCCCCTGGCAATGATCAGTTGCATGGCTTCTGGCTCAAATACCTGACCAGCCTGCATGCAAAAATGGCCAAACTCTTCAATGAAATGCTGCAAACAGGAAACATCAGTGAATGGCTAATAACTGGCAAAACATACTTAATACAGAAAGATGCAGCAAAGGGAGCCACACCAGGAAACTATAGGCCGATAACTTGTCTACCTACTATGCTCAAGATGCTGACAGGCATAATAGCAGACAGGATTCAAGACTACCTCAAAGACAACAACATCATTCCAGTAGAGCAAAAAGGAAACAAACGGAGAAGCAGGGGCACAAAAGACCAGCTACTGATTGACAAAATGATTCTGGAGAACTGCAAAAGCCGAAAAACAAACCTGCATATGACTTGGATCGACTATAAAAAAGCTTTTGATTCACTGCCACATGGTTGGATCACAAAGTGCCTGGAAACCATCGGGATCAGTCAGAACATCACCAAATTTATAGAAAGTGCGATGAAACGCTGGAAGACTGAGCTTTTTGTCGGAAATGAAAGCTACAGACTGATCAACATCAAAAGGGGCATCTTCCAGGGGGATTCATTGTCCCCACTCCTTTTCATCATCGCTATGATCCCACTGTCACTCATCCTAAAGAAAACAAACCTGGGCTATCAAACTGCCAGGAATTCACAGAAAATCTCACATCTACTGTACATGGATGACTTAAAGCTTTATGGAAAATCTAAAATCGAGATCCAGTCACTGACCAACACAGTGCAAATATTCAGCAGTGACATCAGTATGGAGTTTGGCCTGGACAAATGCGCCACAGTGGCACTGAAGAAGGGGAAGATTACTGAAAGTGAAGGCATTGAAATGCCAAATGGTCAAGCCATCAGGTCCCACCAGCCAGAAGCCTACAAATACCTTGGCATCTTGCAACTGGATAACATTAAGCATGGCCATGTGAAATCTGTGGTCAGTAAAGAGTATATCCAAAGGACTAGAAAAATCTTGAAAAGTAAACTGAATGGCGGTAACACCATTAAGACCATAAACACCTGGGCCATACCAGTCATTAGACACACTGCGGGAATTGTGAACTGGACTCAGTTGGAATTGGACAACTTAGACAGAAAAACCAGAAAACTGATGACGATCCACCATGCACTACATCCTCGGAGTGATGTCGACAGGTTGTACTTGCCCAGGAAAGCAGGCGGTAGAGGACTTTTGCAAGTGAAGCAAACAGTGGAAGAAGAGAAGCATGCATTAGCAGATTACGTGGCAGAAAGCAAAGAATCAGCTTTGATTGAAGTCAACAACCAGAAGCTTCTCAAGGTGCAGCAAACCAAGAAACAGTACCGGAAAACTGCAGTTCAATGCCGAATGGACAGCTGGCACAATAAAGCACTGCATGGGCAGTTCCTGGAGAAGATTGAAGGCAAAGTGGACATGGAAAAGACCTGGTCTTGGCTTACGAATGGAACATTGAAAAAGGAAACAGAAGGACTGATTCTTGCTGCACAAGAACAAGCAATAAGAACAAATGCCATCAAAGCCAGAATTGAAAAATCAGGAGAAGATCCAAAGTGCCGACTCTGCAAAGAAGTGGATGAAACAATCGACCATATACTCAGCTGCTGCAAAAAGATCGCACAAACTGATTACAAGCAGAGACACAATGCTGTAGCACAAATGATCCACTGGAACTTGTGCCAAAAGTATCATCTGCCAGTGTCAAAGAACTGGTGGGATCACAAGCCAGAAAAAGTGGTTGAAAACGAACAGGCAAAACTACTTTGGGACTTCAGGCTTCAGACTGACAGAAAATTGGAGCATAACACCCCTGACATTACAATTGTTGAGAAAGAGAAGGTGTGGATCATCGACGTTGCTATTCCGGGTGACAGCAGAATTGAGGAAAAACAGATGGAGAAACTCACCAGATACGAAGATCTGAGAATTGAACTACAGCGACTCTGGCGAAAACCAGTGAAAGTGGTCCGGGTCATCCTCGGCACACTGGGCGCGGTGCCAAAAGATCTCACCGGGCAGCTAAAAACCATTGGCATTGACAAAATATCCATCTGCCAACTTCAAAAAGTCACTTTACTGGGGTCTGCTCGCATAATTCGCCGATACATCACGCAGTCCTAGGTGCTTGGGAAGTGCCCGACTAGTGATATAATACGAAATCCAGCATAGTCATCTCATTTGCTGTGTGTAACTGCTCTTTTACATCATCACAATAATAATAATAATAATAATAATAATAATAATAATAATAATAATAATAATAATAATAATAATAATAATAATAATAATAATAATAATTACTTTGGGACTTCAGGCTTCAGACTGACAGAAAACTGGAGCATAACACCCCTGACATTACAGTTGTTGAGAAAGAGAAGGTGTGGATCATCGACGTTGCTATACCAGGGGACAGCAGAATTGAGGAGAAACAGTTGGAGAAGCTCACCAGATATGAAGATCTGAGAATTGAACTACAGCGACTCTGCCGAAAACCAGTGAAAGTGGTCCGGGTCATCCTCGGCACACTGGGCGCGGTGCCAAAAGATCTCACCGGGCAGCTAAAAACCATTGGCATTGACAAAATATCCATCTGCCAACTTCAAAAAGTCACTTTACTGGGGTCTGCTCGCATAATTCGCCGATACATCACGCAGTCCTAGGTGCTTGGGAAGTGCCCGACTGGTGATATAATACGAAATCCAGCATAGTCATCTCGTTTGCTGTGTGTAACTGTTGTTTTACATCATCACAATAATAATAATAATAATAATAATAATAATAATAATAATAATAATAATAATAATAATAATAATAATAATAATAATAATAATAATAATAATAATAATAATAATAAAGGGAACCATTCAGTCTTCTGGGTGTGACTGGTATAATTTAATATTTGAAAAGATGCACATTTAACTATATGTTTATATTTTTAGATTATCTACGTATAGTATATCAGTATCTATATCTGTAATTTCTAGTACATGTTTACACATCAATTTTATGCTTTCATCTAGTTCTACTACCCACTCACCATGCAATTTTCATGATCAGTGCAGCATGTAAATGCAATATAGCAACCAAAGATAAAACATTTGAAAGTGCAGTTTGTCAACCTATCATTTTAACATTTCTCTGAAATTTATGCTGCTGTAATTTATTGCCCCTCATCTTCGCTAGCATGGTTCACTCCAGATGTTTTGGACAATAATGAGTATTGGACAATAATAAGGCTGGGGAAGGTGAAGATTTTGTTTTGTCATTTGCAAAAAGTGCTCTTTTTTCAAAAGTGTCCCAAAGAATACCTTTCTCCTGAAGGTACTATTGTAGTTTCAGATCACCATTTTTCAGGCAAGTATTATTCTGAAGAATCTGAAGAAGGAACAAAGGACAGATGATGGCCACACTGCCCCAGTGCATCAACAAACTGCTTCTGGGATCTAGAGTGGCCATAGAAATCCATTTCACGATGTTTCCATGGCTATGTTTTCATGCTGGGATGAGGTCAACCAAGGGTTTCATACATCTCACCCTTTTGAATGTGCTTGAAGTCTCTTATGCAATCCTGAGGGGATTTTGGATTCTCAGATCACCTGTACATGTGTGAAAAAGGTGGCCGCACATGCACATGGGGTAACAGTTGAATGCTTTTGGCTATTTTGCTACATTGAAATACGTAGATATATGTGTCTTACCATTGTAGGACCAAGTGCCATATTGGTTAGCTGTCTTTACTCTTGAACTGCCATCTGGGCCACAAGCAATAATTCCAGAAGTACTTTATTCTGGAATAAACTTTGAATACCAAAGTTTATCTAGCAGTGTCTGGAGGTAGCCTAATGAAAACTGTAGACTGACAATGCTTGTCTTAGGGACTTGCTATATCTCACACACAGCAACTGCCTAGAAAGAACTACTTAATGCACCTTTAAAACAGCCAATGTTAGCTGAGCAAATATAATAATTAAGCCTAATTAGCTTTAACTTGTTTATAATTAAAACCATGTTTTTTGATGAGAAGGGTTAGTTAGCAAACATATTTGATTTAATGTCAAAATAATTGGCTGTGGTGAATGTTTAAAAGTCACTTGAAAATGGAGTTCACAAAAAATTACAAGTGTATTATGACTGTATTTTAAAATACACTTATTTGTCAAAGTATCCTTGGCTTCAATAAGCCTGCATTGTTACACACTGAGAGGCTGCTGAAGAGCACTTTTAAAGGTGTATATGGCAAGATCCTCACATTACCAAAGTAGTCCCGTGAGAATTCCCCCAAACCCATCAAGTATCCACCATAAGTGCTGTCAGCAGCGCTTCACTGATAGAGCGGAAGAAAGCACTCTGGCAGCATTTTCTCCCACTCCTTAGCCCCACCACCTCAGGGTGTGTACTTACCCAGAGCACTTTCTTTGAGTCAGAAGGCATGGCCCTATTTCTGACTGCACAGAAAATGTTCAACTTCTGTGACCATTTCCTGTGATGTCAGGAAGGGTATTGGGCAGAAGCAATGAAAGTAGGGCAGGAAAATTCACTGGTTCAGCTATTTCTCCTGTGCATATTGCTGTCACCACCACACATGTGTGACAGTCTGTTTCAGCTTCCACACTTGCACAGTGAATGAAACAATAGAAATGCCATCCAGAAGGTAAGTAAACATGTTTTTTTCTGGAAAACCCCACCATAGCACCATAATGGTGTTTTAATCACTCCCATCTGGATGGAGCCTCATAGCTATACCAGTACTGTGTTGTCCTCGGCTGGTGTGGGCACATGTCATGAACTGTCAGGATGCATAGACTGATTATCAAGGTACTCAGGTATTCAAACTTCTTTGGTAGTCTGAAGATGTGCCGATGCCTATTCTTCTTAGGCTACCTGAGCAGAAGCAGCTATTGTCATGATCACTAATGTACATTGTGGGAAGCCTCATAGCATACCAAGGATCAGTATTCTCTAAATAGTGTTAAATGGAAGCAGAAAGAACAATCCTGCTTCTGTGTTCCAAACTAGTCTTTATACTGTACCTCAAGTAATGCTGTCTGGGTTGGGTTGACAACTGTAAAGAGACAAGAAAAAAGCCAAACAAAAGTGCAGGCATCATCTATACAGCATCTATGGACATTTACTTGGCTAGAGGTTGAAGCTGCAAATGCGTGTGGGTCAGGTGCATTGGCCTCTCACCAAAAGAAGTGGCCATTAAACCTTAATCACTCTGATGGTATATCTTTTAGTCTGGTCACCATGGAGGAGGCATGATGACCCATCACTCTTTAAAATCCATGTGAAATAAAATAAGAATTTGATTAGCTGGAGCTGAGAGGATGGTTTAAACTTGCTTTTCTTTCATGTCTGCTTATAGAGAAGATTTTGCCAAGAAAGGTATACTACTTAATAAAAGCTAATCAGTTTAGGTGCATGTTAACAAAGGATAGCATATTCCTCTTTTAAATCATCATCATTAAGCACCACAGACACGTGCTTAATTATAGTGATTTGAAATTATAGTAATTTGAAAAGTAACGGCAACTTTTCTTCAAGTGTATTGGTATCTTCTAAAGTATCAATGGAACTTTAAAAAGCTGCATGTTTTAATCACAGAAAGCTCACAGTCATTGTAATGCCTTGATGTGTGTTACTGTTTAATTATTTCTTTGTAGTATACCCACACTTTCTTCATATATTTGTGTGTATGGCTAGTAGGCAGAAATTGTTTCTATGGCACCTTAGGAGGTGCCAGTTAGGATGCCTGCTGCCACTAACAGAAGCAGCAGACATCCTGTGCCACTCCATTTCCAGGTGAAATTATTGCAAATGTTCAGTCTGGGGTAGAACCTCCAGCTGTAAGCGGAATATGCTGGTTTAGCAGAGAAGCTTCCAAGCTAAGTGAAATGATAAACTTTATTGCTTAGTTGATGCAGAGTTACAAACAGGATACATGGTACATGGTGATTAAATGCATGGACATAAGTAAATGCAATGATTATAATTACTAAGAGAATAATTACCTGGAGGAGGCCATGGCCCAGGCAGAGGCCATGGCCAGGAGCGCCCACTCCCAACTACGGTGGTGCGTCAACTGAAGCCCTTTCTGGATAGAGCTGACTTGGCCACAGTCATCCATGCTTTGGTAACCTCTAGGTTGGACTACTGTGATGTACTCTACATGGGGTTGCCCTTGAAGATGGTCCAGAAGTTGCAGTGAGTGCAAAATGCAGCTGCTAGAGTGCTCACAGGAACAGCTAGCCAGATGCACATCAGCCCTTTTAAAAGGGCTGCATTGGCTGCCAATTTACCACTGAGCCCAATTCAAGGTGCTGACTCTGACATATAAGGCCCCAAATGACCTGGGGCCCAAATATCTAAAGGAATGCCTTCCCCCATACTGACCTGCCTGTGCCTTAAGATCTAGCAGTGAGGCCCTCCTGGTCATCCCACCACCTTCAGTAGTGAGGCTGGTGGTCAACTGGGAGAGAGCATTTTCGGTGATGCCCCTCCAGATTATGGAATAGTCTCCCCTTGAGGTGTGTCATGCCCTTTCCTTACATATATTTAGGAAAGCGGAGAAAACACACCTCTTTACCCTGGCCTCCCAGTACAGATACCATCATTTTAAACATGCTGTGTATTGTTTTAGATTTATTGAATTTTTAAAGGGCTTTTAATGTATATTCTGTTTTTAATCTGTTGTTTTAAAGGTTGTTACCTGCCCAGAAACCTTCAGGTATGGGGCGGGATAGAAATGTAAACAAACAAATAAATAAATGTTCATATGAGAACAAATAATCCAGAAAGATGAATGAGAGCTGAATGAGGCGTTCTTTTAGAATGAAAGAGAGTGAGTGAGGCGCGTCCCCATGGGCTCTGGTTGCTTGGCTTTTGATGCAGGTCAAAAAAATGTATGTTGCAATTCATAATAAAGTGTCCCCATGTAGTTTAGATCAACTCAAATGTACCTGTCCCTGTGCAAGCCACGCTTCGTGAACCCGCATCTTTTTCTCCCCACCCCCTCTCCTGCTGATAGGAAGCCGGGGTGATGTTGCTATCCTGGTCCCACTCACTGTAGCTATTGTCAGTACCCCACAAGCCTCTTCCTGCAAGCCTTAATCCAAACGTGTTCCCCAATCACCGGCAAATAGCAGTTAACCAAAGCTGCTACAGTGTTTCTAGTCAGTTTAGCAGAGGTATGCATCTCTGATTAACTGCCTATATAGTGGCTTTGATTAGCTTATTCCATCCCCTAAGCACTGTATTTCTAGGCAGTTTAGCAGAGGTGCACGTCTTGGCTTAACTGCCTATATACAGTGGTACCTCGACATACAAGTGCCCTGACATACAAGTGTTTTGAGATACAAGCCACCGAGCGAGTGATATTTTGCTTTGAGATGAGAGCAAGATTTGAGATACAAGTATGTAAATACAGTACAGTACATAACAAAAACAACTGAGGTGGTGTTTTGGGAACTGGAATGGATTAATGGGAAAATTGCTTTGAGATACGAGCGATTTGACGTAAGAGCAAGGTTACGGAACGAATTAAACTCGTATGTCAAGGTACCACTGTAATGGCTTTGCTGGTGACAAGACAGCGGTGTTGAGGGAAGACCAGATGATCCCCCTCATCGCTGGGGATTTTGGTGGTTTTGGTGATTTTATAATTAAAAGAAATGCCCAAACAGGGCACAGCGAAACTCCGCCTGCTAATGATGTGAGTCGCTCAGCTATCAGGAACTCATTTGGGCTAAAGGAAGGCCTTGCCCGGGACAGTTGCAATTGCTGCATTAGTGGCGGGGACAGCAAGACCCCGCCAGCTAATACCGCGATCGCCAATCTCAGTCCCCAATACTTCGGGAGTGTCCTCATGATCCCAGGATAATGCGTGCTTGCCCCCTTATTCAGGTGTAGAACTGTTGGAAAGGGTTTTTTTCTGCCGTGGATTTGTCTCTTTGCCCTTCATGTAGACCGAATTAGAGGCTGGTCATGGGGATGGTCTGAGGCAAAGCAAAGTTAATTTCGGAGTAAAAATGCCATGGGGACACACACTGAGTAACTCAGAGAGCATATGAAAATTATGAATTACAATACTCTGTCAGATGGTTCCTTGCATCCAGTCCTGCCACAGAAATATTCCTGATGTCAAGCTAGCTCTAATCAGCAAAACTCTCATACTGGTTGCAAGTAGTCATAACATGACGTATAATAACAGAATCTGTTTACAAGCTGTTTTGGCCTTGGGCCTGGCATGAGATTTCTGTTCCCGCTCCATGCCTCAGAGTGTGGCATCCAACAGAAATGACTATTGGAAGTGCTAGTTTTGCAGGGTGCGATTTTGAAGCTTAGTAATCAGGGACTGGAAATTATGTTTCCATGTTCACAAATGCATATTCAGTGCCATCTTTTTCACTGATGGATCATAACACCTCTCCCACATACCTTACCCAGTAAACAGAGACTCTGCCTGTCAAAAAGACTCCAAGTCACATAAACTTTTGAGATCTAAATCAATGACTGCCAATTAGCAGATACTTTATTTGCAGTCTTAAGGCATGGATCATATTAGCAGAAGTAAAAATCCATTGTTTATCCTTGTAACAGCTATCTGTTCCCCAGCAAGCCAGTGCATTATATATCTCTGAGTCATGTCAGCTGTAACAAACCCTGCATACAATCAAGAAGATATATGGAAGAAATGGTGGACAGTGCTTTAGACATTTATCATGATTGTACAGGAGCTGCTGAACCAGAGTCCTTAAGTATTTAATATTGTCAGCACATTCTACTGCAGCACCAGTAGTAGTGCTTATCTCTAACACTAGTTTCTTGCTCAAAAGACAGAAAACTTGCTCAAAAGACATGGCTACAGAACTCAGCACAACTTATTACATAAACTAGCTATAGGGTAAGGGATTAAGAATTAATGACAAATCTGGGTAGTAAAGTTAAACAAAGAAAAAGTGCAACCCAGAGGCAGGGGCTGAAGGGTCCATTTAGAACGGAGAAAAGAGGGCTTGGTAAACAGCAGAAAGGAAACAAATTAGGATACATGACTTGAGGAGATCCTGGTTGCATCATATCTGAACTGACTATCTGGCTTCACTGTGAACAAGCTGGACAAAAGATTTAATCAGAATTTGTTTAATCCTACGGAGCATTTCTCAGGGAAAATCTCACAAGTTATTTATTGTGAATAAAAGGTTGACTTCCTACAAAATGGCTCCTATTTTCTACTAGATTTGGTCTTAAACTTTTAAGATCTGTGCTAAGTGTCACATTGCTCTCTATGCAAGGCAAAGTCATCCCAAGTATCCATACCAGAATGTCACTGTGATCACTAATCCAGGTGGCTTGTGGGGACAATGTGGGATGGAAATGTGTTTCCATGCAGTCTCCTAGATACACAGAGGACTAAAAAAAAAAAATGCCCACATGGATGTAGTCAGTAACATTACAGGGTGTGGTGTTCACGCCAGGCAGGCAGTAACAGGGCAGCCACTTCATGGGCTTTCTGCGCTCCAAGAGTGACAGCAGAGGTAGAGCGTCAGGGAAAGCCATGCCATCCCACCAAAATCAGACCAATGAGAATCGCCGAATCGTGGACTATAAAAAGCGGCGGCTCATCTTGTTTTTCATCTCTCGTCTTGGGCAGGAGGAGGATCAGGGAGCGTTGCTCCGAACCAATGCATGTTAGGCCTCTCCTCTCGGGTAGAGAGGAGAATAGAGGAAGAAGGTCTCTCTTCTTGTGAAGAGGGAATTTGGAGCATGCAAGTTAAGGTGTGCCTGTGTGTGTGCGGGTCTCTTGGAGGTAGAGTAGAGTAGAGCCCAGGGAGGCAGACTGAGACTGCTACAGGACTATCTTTATTATTCTGGGAACTTATCTTACCTTAGGTTAGAGAAGAGCCTGAGAGGGAAGGCCTAAGAACTATTGGTGCTTACTGTATAGCTTACAAGGAACTATTGGCTTATAGTGGAGCTTAATTAATTACAATATTAATTACAATATCTTTATTAATTACAATATCTTTCTTTTCAAGCAACTGAAGAACATTTAAGTCAAACTACAAACTTGCTTCTTTATTTTTCCTTTTGTAACAATAAACTATAAGTGTTTGTTTTACAACTGAGTCAGTATACACAGACATATAAAGCAAGACACCAGTGGGTGGGGTGGGGGGGACTGGTTGGCACACAGCCCCACCAGGGCTGGTAGATGACCTGGGTGCTCAACAGCTCACTCACTTCCTGCGTTGCTCTGAAGAGGATGAGGAGGGAGTGGTTACTAGTTAACAGGTTTTTTTAAATCTCCTTCAAAGTCAAAACTGAGCAATTGATAAGAATCTAGCTTTTCATTAAGTCAGAGAATAATTTGTTCTCTTTGTGCTTAATGACTAGTTTTGAATATCTATGCCAGTGACCTGTTCGTATTACTTGAAAGCAACATCAAATACTGTTTCCATTACACAAATCAGAGAGATTTTTTGCCCCTACACAGACGACACAGACACACACAAACACTCACCTCATTTAAATCTATGACAATTACTGAGATTTGTCATCCATCCACCAGTCCTGAGATATTTATTTGAGGGCGGAAGAAGTAATTCCCATCCCCCTCCCCCCACACAAACATTCTTACCTCATTTAAATCAATGACAAATACCAAAGCATATATCCACCAGTAGGGATGTGCATTAATGTTTTGTTTTGCTTTTTGCATTTGATTCATATAGAATCGAATACAAGAAAATTCATATTTGTTCAAGCAGATCCCCTTCGAATGTGGTAGGATTCAATTTGATATGAATGTTTGATATAAATCGCATACAAATCTCCTATACATTCCCTACAAATCCTCTAGGTACCTGATACGTATCCCCCATGTATCCAGCATCAAATTTTGAATACACTCTCAATCTACTTTGAATCCACTCTAGATCTGTTGCAGATGTGGCCGCTTTCCCACCTCCCCAGGTTCACGAGTGTAACGAAGCTTCATACAAATGTTCCAGAGCAAACACAGCCACCATTCCTGAATTTAACTTCAATGGGATAATATCCAGTTTATTGTTAAACACATTTCCCTTTTGTGGTCATGAAGGCAATTATCATACAAGAATAAGTTATCATGTGTAGTATACCATATATTAAAAACAGACTATCGAAAGAAGATATTAAAATAATAATAATAATAATGAGGCCAACCAAATGGAGCAGAGGGAAGAAATATGCAAAACTGTGATAGTGCAAAAGGAGGAAATTGTGACCTAAGTGTTTGAGATTGGATCACTATTTAGGTGTTTGTTTTGTCCCTTTCCATCACATATGCAGTTTTCCTAAAAACAAAACAAATCAAAACTGTCAAGGTTGTATAAAAAGGTGTAATGAAATCTGTCATGAATGCTTTGTGGATCAGATTTTGCAGGAAAAGAGAGGTATAAAGCGTCAGTAGTTAGAAACGTCAGAAATGCCATCATCACAACAAGTTGGTATATTGCTCAAAACTTCAGCTAGTGAGAATGAAGGTCCCAATATGACACCTTTTTAATAAACAAATTTATCAAGCACAGATATATAGTATCTTGGATAAATAGCTTAACACAGCAACAAAGTGTTAAATGTTTTAAGTCAGTATAAATATCAATCGATCCAGAAGGTTACATAATCTGTCAGAAAACTTTGTATATACCAAAGATGCCCACAAACAGTATATTCAGGAAACTTCCTGTATATGTCAGTAAAGGACAATATACCAAAGAGAATGGATGAAGATCTTTGTATAATAAAATTCTTCCATCAAACTTGTGTTTCCTTGTATTACAGCTATAATTACCTGATTATACTCCAAAGGCCCAATTTGTCCTACATTAATCAAAAAGAATGTTATTATTAGTTTACCTGATATTATTTTTGTTATTCTTTGAAGCCAAAGGTATAGTACTTCTTATTTCATTTCATGAAAAATTATAATAATTGTTTCCTGGCCTTTTTGAGAACTTTTTGAAGCTGCTGGATTTTTTTAGTGAATTAATTATTTTAATTATAGGGAACTGAAAAGAACACAAGCTATAATCAAGTAAGGGATATTTTCTTCTTGGAAATCCTCACTGGAATTCAAAACATAACAGAATATACCATTCCACTAGTCAAATATGCTAGTAGTTCAAGGTTTTTAAATTCTGTTTTATTGTTTATAAAATAATTACAGTTCATCAGTCAAGGATAAGGATGTTCACAAACACTTTTTTTTGGGGGGGGGTTCAGTTTGATTTCAACTGAAGTACAGAAATATTCAAACTCAATTTCAAATGGCCAGAGTAGTATCATTGTTCATCCAGGAGGTAGCAGTACTAAAGTGTGAGCCAGTTTGGTCCTGTGGTTAGAGTGCCAGAGTCATATCTAGTAGTCACTGGGTTGATTCAGTAGTCCTCTGTGAAGCCAGCTTGGGCTAATCACAGCTCTCTTTTTTTTTTCTTTACTTTTCTTTCTTTTTTTTTGTGGGGAGAAGAACAGAAAGTTTTGTCAGCTGCTCTGTATTATCTTAAAAGGGTGAGAAAAGCATGATATAAAAACCATCAAGCATGATATAAAAGTTCCCAGCCTAATCTCAGAGTGACTGAATGCAGCTTTAGGACACTGTTAATTTGTTTGCTTTGGGTGGAGAATTTCCATCATGCAAACATCAGGGCTATTTGGTTCAATAATGTATACTTAAATATTACATGTTTGCTGAAGACTGAAAACTTACTGAACCAATTTGGTGCATTGAACCAATTTGGAAGTCAACAAGTCAAAGGTAAGAGATTATGGGCTAGTTCACACTTAGCACCATGAGAGTACTGTCTCTACAGATCATTATGACTGTATGGTCTTACACCTTTACCATTCACCAAAACATGTCTGGTCATAAGAAAATTGTGTTTTTGATATGTTACACTTCTATTTGATTGTCGTGTTATTAAGTGAAGATTCAAAATGTTTTTATTAGCCAAGGCCATGCCAATGTGCTATTAATCTGCTACGAGCTCCTCATGGTCTTGTAAGAATTCACATAATGGCTTCCAATGGATTCTTTGACAATTTCTACACAATCTCTTATTCTGAAACAAATTCCAGAATAAGAGGCAGCAGTCCTCACACTAATGGGGACTAGACCCATTCTGTCCACTGGCACCCTTCATCTGCATTGGGATTGTAGACCAGGCTACAGTGGAGAAAATGATGTGTTAACCCAGTATAGCTGTAGACCACAATATTGAGGTCTGGAGCTGGATTAGTGGTAGTATACCAGACCATGGACATATAGAATTTCCCACACACATAACTTTTCCTCAACCCTTGCTACAAGCAATATACTTGTATCCATATATATATATTACTGAGGTTATGATAGGGCACGTTCTTCAGATGGAAAATCTTAAGACTGAGCTTAACTCATACTTCAAGTTGCTTTGTGTGGGGAGTTTGGTGGAAAATCTGGCCAATCCCAGCATGAGAACAAATGTTGCCAATCAGTGACTGATCAGGACCCCAGAAATTGAGGCTGATGGAAGTCAACAAGTGGAGACTTTTTATTGTAAGGGAGGAGTTGTCAGTCTTTAAAGTGAAGGAATAGCAACATCTGGAAATATGGGGTAAAATTATTCTTTTTTACTGTTTGAATTAGAGATGTGCACAATTTGTTTTGACAATTTGTGCACGTACGCATCTTCCCCACATCTGTATGCTTCCGTACACGTCTGTATGCATCCCATCATTATCCTGTATGCAACCCGCTTTCATCCCGTACAGATCCATACAAATGCGTACGGATGCAGGAAAGATATGGATCTTCAAGTATGCATTGTGTATGAACCCATACACATACAAATTTATTTATTTATTTATTTATTTAACTTTTATCCCGCACATTCGATCAGATTTGAAATGCCTACGAATATTCATGCACACTCCTAGTTTGAATGCCTTTTTTAATGACTAGAGATGGGCTGTATATTCTGAAAAAAGTGATTGGAAAAAAAAACCTGTCCGATTGCACTCTGAATTAACAGCAATGATAATAATGCAGCTCATATTATTTCTGTATATCTAATCTTTAATTAGCTTTTCTAGCCTAGAATGTTAACAACAGACTGAAAAAAACCTCTAAGCTGTCCCTAAGCCTGCTCAGAGGTGCTCATTATTACTGTGTTTATATGCAGTCTTAATTTCTAGTTTAGATATAGATTTGTTGATTTATGGGTTGTACCCCAAAGATTATTAAATTCTATGCAGATAACAAATCAAGACAGAAACTTCACATGCATAACCCTGAAAGAATTCAGGATCCAGCAAACTCAAGAATCAGATTAGTAAAGGGTAAAATGTAAGCTTCTCACAGGTATAAATATGATAGAAATGCCCTACGGTTGTGCAAGTTTAACAAAGTAAATACAATATATTGATTGAGAAGGAAAGTAGGGGGAAAGTATTTTTATAGGAAGCATTGTTTTCTCCGCATGTCTTAACTTATAAGCATTATTTTGAAGGTGTTCTGCAGTAATTGTTATAAGTATAGCATGTCAGTTTTCAAGGTTATTGCACCCTGTAAAATTTATACTTAAGATACATTCAGGTAGAAGTTAAAAACAAAACAAAAACCTTAAAGGGGGCTCAGTGATGCTATTACCTGAAGATCAAGATCCACATAACTACAGATAATTCCTGTTACAGATATTGTCCATGATCACTTTTGCCACCTCTGTCCACACATCACAGCTGGCGAATTTTCATCCACTTGCCCAATGACAATGTTCTTGGCCATGGATGTTTTATTAAATGAAGGAAAAGGTTCTGGACTATTTGAAGACCTAGGACTGTCCATGCTGCTCAAAAGAGTGAAGACTACAATAAGTCTGCATGAATAGCAGGAGTATGATGGCAACCAACTAAAGCTGTTTATCTTGACACCAAGACAGACAAAGGTGTTGACTCACAGCGTATATAATGACAAAAATGCCTATATCAAAAGATAACTATATCAAAAAAATAACACCTGAAAAATAATCTCCTGAAAATATACATATATCCTTCATTGACCTTTGGTCTGTTCAGAAATTAGTGTTACATTATTATTGAAGCTATCAAGCCAGCTATTTGAATTTTCTTTTTGTCTATGTCACTTTGTTTCATTCAGGATACTTTTGCATTATTTTTGTACATAAATTATAAACTTGTTTGTTTGTGTAAATTCCCTTTTTAGATTAAACGTAATTAACTTGGCAGAGATTTTATTTATATGTAAGTAAAGATATTATCACACACTCTTCCCAGGTCTTGTTATATTCTTGAGGAGAATATTTTTCAATTTTTTAAATATATAGTTATAGTTTGATATAGGCATTTTTGTCATTATATACATTATTAATCAATACCTTGGTGTTGGTGTTGAGATAAACATCTTTAGTTGGTTGTTCTTTGTTGCATGTTTATCACTTTGGAACAGTTTGCAATATGATGGTAAACAAGATCAGCAGAAATAGCTGTGGGTGCTTACACCAGAGTGTACACTTGTTGAATGTGGGGTCATGTGAACACCACACTCTGACTGCATCTGCTGTGCCATGGCAGTGCAGGGTGCTTCCGCACAGGGCCAAATAAATCAGGATCTACCATGCCCGGATTTAGTAAACCGGATTCCAGAGGACCTGGTTATACAAAATCCGGATCCCTGTTAGATCCAGATTTACGGGGTAGATCCGCATCTAATAGATGCGGATCTACCCCCTCCCTGCCACTCTGCACATGCAGTGGGAGGTGGATTAGATCCGGATTGGAGGTGGGTGCTGTGCGGATGCACAGCACCCGCCTACCATCCGTGCTCCAGGGCCCTCCCCCGGCCTGCCATGATTGGCTCCTTGGAGCCAAGCATGGCGAGCCGGGTGGCTCCTACCTTTCGGCTCGTCCTTGCCCGCTTCTGGGGCGAGGGTGAGCCGAAAGGTAGGAGCCCCCCGGCTCACCATGCTTGGCTCCGAGGAGCCAAGCATGGCGGGCCGGGGGAGGGCCCTGGCTAGGCACACTTGTGCTGTACAGCCGCATCCTAAATGGATGTGTTTTCACAGCGCAAGCCCCATCAAGCACACATCAAATGTGGTGTGCAAGTAACACCCATTTAGCACACTTTAGTTACGGATAGGTGCGGGCGCACCTAGCCAGAAGTGTTTTAAATGGACCCGCTAATGCGGACACGCCGCCGCCAAAGCATGCTTAATCTGTGTTCCTGTGTGGACACACCTCACCGGATGTATCTGAAACAGCAACGCGTGTGCAGAGGCGCATTTCCAGATGTGTGCTTAATGGATGTTAAAGGGCCTGTGCAGAAGCACCGTCAGTGTAAATACTTCTAAGATACAATTAAGCTGTTTTCCCCTCATTACTTGTGAACACAGCTTCAGTGGGCCTGCTCTTCCCCACGCTAATGTGTGGAAGGCAGGTTCCTGAACTACTTCCTATTTCAAACTAAGCTAATTGTAGAAATGGCCATAGGACCTTTCTGCACTGGGCCTTAGTCTGGATTATATTCTGGAATAAGAGCCTGTCATTGGTACACTGGTGAAACTATGTACAGCAGGCCCCTATCCTGGAATATAATCCATAATAAGACCCAATGGATAAAGGCCTATATATATGTCCTACAGCTATAAGTCTTGTCAATACTGTATATCCACTTGACAGTGCAGTCCTAGGTCCTTAACATTAGATGTTTTTCCAGATTATTTCCAAGAATAGGGGCCCACCATCTGGAATAGCTGTGGCGAAGAAGGCTAGGACAGGTGGGAACACTTTCTCCATTTGTAGGGAGGCAGGAATGTGGGCAGGACACTCCTTCTCCGGCCTCCCCCATTGGCTGCTGTGGAGCCAGGGGTGGGGAGGCCTGTTGGGTGCCTTCCCTGGGCTCCTCCTTGCCCCAGGGGCCCAGATTGGGCTCCAAGGGCCAGTGGGATCCACACCATCCA
Organism: Aspidoscelis tigris stejnegeri; assembly: GCA_023333525.1. Taxonomy (NCBI): domain Eukaryota; kingdom Metazoa; phylum Chordata; class Lepidosauria; order Squamata; family Teiidae; genus Aspidoscelis; species Aspidoscelis tigris. Next base: position 64,459,727 of record JALMGA010000004.1, read on the forward strand.
CCCCCCAACCCACCCTGGGGACACACACAAATGCTCCTTACCTGCTCACCACCGGGTCACAGCTGGGGTGATCGGGCTGCCTGCTTTTCATGCATGTGTGTGGGGCAGTCCCTGATTGGTCAGGGACCTGTGCCTGCACTGATGGTCAGTTGAAGCTGGCCCAATCACCTCAGTTGCTGCGCAGCAGCGAGCAGGTAAGGAGCATTTGCATGTGTCTCTGGGGTAGGTTGGAGGGTGTAAGTTGTGGGTCCTGCTGGCCCTAGGAACCTGATCTGGGCTCCTGGTGCAAGCAGGAACTGAGGGAAAGGAGGAGCCCCATCTCTCCACCCCTGGCTCAAAGGGAGCCAATTGGGGCAGCCTGGGGGGTGGGCCCAGCTGTCACAGAGGACGAGCATGTGAACGCTTTCCCTCCAGTATGGCTGGGAATGCATCAGGATGTGCCAAAAGCTGAATGTAACTAAGCCCTACCCAGAGAAATAAAATGTTCAGAATCCTTGTAAGCACTTAATGTTTAAACCGCTTTAAATTGATCCCTCTTGTTTGATAATTTCAACATAGACCAAATTAAAGCAAAATAGCTGTGACTATTTCAGAGCTTCTAGCAACAAAGTGTATTTCCGTGTCTTTTAGGACTGGCTCCAAGGCAGCTGGAGCCATTGGGTTCTTCAGCATTTGCTGCCAAAAAAAGTATCTAAGAAGATCTGTTTTTCAGCTATCTGACCTCCTGAAGATCCATCCCAAATAGAGATGGATCCAAAGGGCCCTCACAGATTCACACATGCGCGGGGAGGCCGGAACGCACAGCACCCATTCCAAAAGTCTGCTGGATTCCCACGCTGCTGACACTGCCGACGCTGCCAATGCCGGCGCCGCCACTTCCGGAGCTGTGGGACTGGAGCAGGCAGCTGCCAGTCACCACATGTTTCCAGCGGCGTGCAGCACGTGAGGGAGGGGCTTCCAAGGCAGGTTGTCCTGCTTCCACCCCTCCCAACATGGTGGCTGCCAGGACATCAGTCCCTTCGCCTGGCCATATGCGGAAGCATCCTGCTTCCACATGGATCCAGGTGAAGGGATGGATTAAAGACCTTGTTTTTGAGGCCTTCACTTTAATCCGGTTTTTGGTGGCGAGACCCGTTTTAGAAACGGATCTTGCACGCCAAAATGCGGAAGTGGCCACCTCCAAGGGTCCGGAAAGAGGTCTCCAGTGCGAAAGGTAAGTGCCAATGTGTCTTATATGTGTCTTAAATTTCGGGTTCATCTGGTCTCCACAGCCAATGTGGAAACATTGATTAACATTTGAAATGATTACAACCTATACAGTGTGAACTATTGCTCTTTATGGGTCCTTCTGCACTTACCTTATATATTCCGTTCTGGTATATTGGCTGCTGTAGGGTCACCCTTAAAGGCTCAGCTACCTTTATTTATTTATTTATTTATTTATTTATTTGTTTATACTGTAAATCTGGGTAATCTGAGTTCAGATCAGTGTGTGATTGAAGAGAGAGAGCAAGGACTTCTTAAAGTCACTGAATAGAAGTAAAAAGTTGTTAAGAATAAGTATTCACAGGTTATTTTTAAAAAATGAACTCTTAAATGCTGTTTTCACATATTATAAACACAATTAAAAATGCAGGCTGACCTTAAGAAAAGAGGGATGATGGAATCTTATTAGCATATGCAACATACATGTACAGAAGAAGAAATATATACCAATATTTGTCTCTATAGTGCTTTAATTCTGCCCTTGACATATACACAGATCCAGAGCCTGGAATTCACACACTGTCAGCATTAAAGATCTCTGAACAGCAGACCATAAAACACCTCACACTCTAAAATATATGTGAACACATAAGCTCATATCTGTACAGATCTATAATCAATTTACACTGCAATGACTCCCAAAGTGCTTGTACTTTGTGAACATGTTTCACAATGCACTACTGTGTGCTACTACATCTTGAAAAGATTTTAAAAAATAAGATAAGAATACTGTGTTTGGCAGCATCCCAGAAATGTATTTTTCCCTGCCTTTTCCAATTACTCTCATTCTGAAGACTCAGAAGAAAATAACATAAATCTACCTAAAATCTACACCGAAGATCATCTTGGACTACAATGTATCATAATTACTGCAAACATTATCATTCTTTCTTCTACTCTAACATATCAAATACTGGTTATTGTTGTGCATCATCAGTGCCAGAAGTAACAGAAGAATAGGAGCTTTTTTGCACTTTCATGGCACAGTATACCACAGAAGCTAAGATCAGGGATGGTGGCCAGCATTCACATTGCAAGTCTTCCAAATGGAATCCAGACATATCTGGGAGCTTTGAAAGTGTAAACAGCCCTGGATAAGACAATTTGCATTGCTATAGCAACAACCACACATACTTGGCAGTTGCTGTGGTGATCATTGACATGGTCCTTGAATGCAAAGCTCTCACACAGTGTAGAAGTGCAAATGCTGCATCTGGGTCTGTAGCGAGATTGCCCTAGGCACTCTCAGTTAAGTGGCAGAGCAGTTTTTACTGCTCTACAGCAGCGGTGATCAAAGTGGTTCTTGGCCCCTCTGGGATAGAAGTACTGGGCCATCCTAATTGCCTTAGTGCAAAGAAGCCCTAGATCAAAATTCACATTTGAGTTAATATTAAAGTATCTCCAACATCTGTGAAATACAAATGCATCAAATGCAAATGGAAAATTGACTTAGGGCATGTCCCTAAGGTATGAAGCCAGGTTGACGTCACCATACCCATCCCTCCTGCTGCAGCAATGACAGGCAAATACCTCAGCTGCACCTCCACGAACACAAAGATCATTCCTTTCCTTGGCCGCCACAGTAAAAAGTATAACCAAAAGTTAGTTAAAAGCATAACTAAAAACAGATCATTCCCTTCCTTGGCCGCTACAGATTAGCGGAGATGTGCACATGGGCATGACAGTGGGCACCCCCCACTCGCAAATGGCTCAAAATTTTCTCCCAATTCAGGTTGATTTGTCTCAATCACTTTCAGATCAACCAATCCTGAAGGAGGGAAAAGCCTTTTTATTTCACTACTATTATGTGGCTTAACAGTCAACAGATTGCCAGGGTCTGATCGCAGTGCATATGGCAGGAACAGGGAGCAAAGGCAAGATCATGCCCGCTAATACTGCGGCCGCCAAGCTCTGCCCCAAATAACCTGGGAGTGTCCACGTGATCCCAGGACAATATGTGCTAGCCCCTTATTTTGGATGTAGTACACTTGTTAAGTGGGGTTTTTTTTAACACGTATTGTCTTGCATGTAGCCCGTATTAGGGGTTTGCATGCTCCCAAGGCAGAGTTGGAATAATTTTGGAATATTTTCAACATGGGGACAGGACCTTACTGATTATATTCTTAGTATCCAAGGGCTGATTCTTTTATTGAATTGTTATTTAGCATACTCAATGCAACAGACTTACTATTAGGCTGTTATCTAAAAACAGCAGCAACAACAACAATAGGGAGTTTGCTACTGGTAAAGGTCTAAGTTGAGTGAAAATGTCTTTGCTTCCCAGAAAAAACCATTATAACAACTGATAACAAAACTGGGAGCAACTGACAATTTTTGTAACAACTTACAACATACTAAATGTTTAGCAGTTACTGTTGATTGGAAACTGGTGGACTCCGATAGAGACTCTCATAGACTCTTACATCGTGACAGTTGTTTGGATCTTTTTGAAAATTATAGCTGATATTTTTTTCTCAAATTATACATTGTATAGTGTGTAATGATGATTTAACAGGACAATTCTGCACTAACTTGTTTTAGACTAGGGAGCATATTAGGAGTCTCCTTTTCACCCCCTGCTAGTTTCTCAGGTTGTCAAAGGGAGGCTCCTCCTAGCATGCTTGCTGGTCTAGTATACAGTCTAGAAGAGAATAACATATACATATGGTTTAATTCCACACATACTGTAAATAATTTATGTACACGTGTAAATAATTGTTAATATATTTAATATTTGACATTATTTGTAGGTATAAATGATTTTAAGAATAAAGATATTGATTTGGGATTACATAGTGGACTTCTCTGAAACTGAACTCTTTGAGCTAGGGATATGCATGAATATTCTTAACATTTGTTATTCATATGAATTTAGATGAATTCAGACATTCGTACATGAACTGAATGTTACGACATTCACATATTAACATTCATACAAATACGAATGTTTCCGGACATTCATAGAAATAGTTTGGAAATTCGTCCTTGCCTCCCCAGATGTTAACCTATCATAAGCTAGTGGTGGTGCACAAAAGCATGCACCACACACAACCCAACCTTACCTGGAAGCTTACCTGGAGAATCCACACTAAAACCATTTATTTATTTACATTTAGATCCCGCCCTATACTGTAGGGTCTCATTTGCACCATTTCTGGCAAGGGGGATCATCTGAGGTGCCACACAAGCTCGCTGGCACTTCAGTTAACCCCAAATGTGACTATGTGTGCCCAGAGCATCACCAGTGTCATAGCCATGGGAGCTGCACACACACAGTCACACTGGGCTCCGTAATCAAGATGGTGGCGCCCTGTCAGCGATCAAACATGCACCCAGAACAAGGTAAGTTTTGAGGTGTGTGGGGTTTAGGTTGACGTGTACTAGCGTTCCCAAGCACAAACACTAGTACATGTTAGTCTGTTATTCACTTTTCCCACCCAATGGACAGGAAGCTAAGTGCAGAAACTCTTCATGTCTAAATGCTAAGTGCAAAAAGGCCCATATTTTTAGCAACACATCCCTATCTTAATCCAGTTTTCTGTATAAGGGATTATTTAGTATTTCTATAGCATGCTATATTAAATGAGTAATATCTAGCATTTTATTCCCCTTGACTGTGATGTTTGGGGGGAAATAGAAGTTTGAATTATTATTATTATTTTCCTTTTAGATTGGATTGATACAAAATAGCTTTTGGATGCTATTGTCAAACAATTGATTATGAAAAGAAAGTGTGTGATTGTGCTATTCATATTTTTACTAACTTCATAAAAGGACGTGCATAATTTATTAGAAACTAATTTAGTCATGAATATAAATCCTCTAGCAGTGGAAGAAAATCTCTCTATTATGCATACTTTGCAGCTTAACTTTTCCTCCTATCCTTGTTAAAATATGCTACACTGGCACTTTTCAACATTAACTTCTAAGTGTATAAATTATAAACCAGCAGGGACCATTAAGAGACTCACAGTAGAGTCAAGCTGGTGATGCTCATGGTTAAGGGCATATATTTATAGTTGAATAACAAATTGTATTAAAATTCAAGTTTTCTTTTAGCATTCCTTCTATATTTTAAAATGCAAGTGCATATTTCTTTTTATTGTCATAAAAATCAGTTGTTTTATCTCTTTGTAGCCATTTTAAAAAAAGAAAGTCCCATAAAGTCTAGGCCACTGAGATCCTTCTTTGTAATCTCAAATTCAGTGATAAATTAACTAGATTAAATATACATTGATTTATTGTTCAAATGAGTTATTGTGTGTTTGGAACAAAATAAGGAGAAAAGGAAAACAAACAGTACATCCTGAGTACAGCTAACTCATTAATTCACGTACTTAAAAATAATATATGGGATTAAGTTGTGATACCTAAAGATTTCTAGAATTTCTGTGTCCTAGTGGGCATTCAAAGAAGTTTTAAAGCAATGCAAAGGCTTTCACTTTTCCTAGTTTGGAAACAAATGCATTATTTTCATTTTATTTATAATTTTTTAATGTTTTATTTTATATTATGAAGAAGTCTAACACAAATCCTAGCTGCAAAAAGAAAAAGAAAAAAGCTGCTTTATTAGCTTGTCTTTTAAATTAAAGCACAATTTTTAAACCTACATGTAGGATTATATATATTTGCTTTGCTCTTTGCTTTGGGTTAATGTAAAAACAGTAGCCTTTTTCTGATTCCAGGATATATCCCTAAATAGAACAAGGGCCTCCCAAAAGCCAGTAGAACACCCTGGGCTGGAGCATTCGCTCTGCTGGGCCAGTGGTTCCATTCGGAACCACCCCACCTCATCACAGGGTGTGCACTCGTGTTCTGGGCGTAGAACACGAATTCATGCTCTACACCCAGCCCAGGGTGTTTCTGGCTGTTCTGAGCCGCCCCACAGTTGTATGTGAGGGAGAGGATTCACACTCTCCTTCCTGAACAGCTGCAGGCCACACTCCCAGCTGCCACTATTGGTAGATGGGGCCCAAGCTGTCAGTGCTTCGGACTGGAGTCGCTGACAACATGAGGCCAGTGTACTGCATGGAGTGGCACATCACCCCGACCTGGCGCACAACCACCATGGCAAGGTAAGTGGTCGCATGGCTGGGAGGAGGGTGCCAGCCCCAGCTGCCAGTGCAACAGGATGGATATTCAGCCTCCATGGGCTTGAGCTGACCTGATTGGGTCAGCTAGAGCCTGCAGAAACCCACCCTGGGCACGCGCGTGCACAATTTACCTCATCACCGCTGGGTATGAAGTGGTATCAAACCAGCCATTCTCTGCAGGCATGGGTAACTGGCCAATCAGAGCCGGCGGCACAAGCAGAAGCACAATGCTACTGGCTAGGCCTATCAGGTGGCAACGAGGTATGTTCCGTGCGGATGTGCTCCTGCTAGGCTGAAGCCTGTGGTGGTGGGGTGTCCGTGATGGGGTTCCTGCAGGCTCTAGCTGACCCAATTGGTAAGGAACCCAGGTAAGGAACGAGAACAGCCTGCCTCCCCCTAGGTCGAATTCAACCCAATGGCGGCAGGCCTAGGAAGAGAGTCCCACCCCTGTGCTGGCCTTTCACACCTAGGCAGGAAGGAACGCATTCTCATGCATTCCTTACATGCCTGGATGTGAAAGGGGAACCTATTGTTAGGGGGGTAGTGGGGTGTCAGTTACCCCCCCCCCCCCCGTGGGTAATAAATCTTCGCAGAGTTGCGCTCTTCGTGCTGAGGAAAATCCACGTCTCTGTGTCTCTCAGCTCGCATGATGCATTACCAACGGGGGAAAATGACACCCCATTACCCCCTGACACCTATCCCAGAGTGTCCTAGTCTTCATTCACTGTAGTGCGAAAAGGCCTCAGGAGTCTGCTATCTTATCTACAGACTACAGTCGGCCCTGAGAAGATCCTGCTGTGGTCTGCTCTAGGATACAGGCCACTGAATAAGGTCCAGTGTGGAAAGGAGAAAGGGAGAATGCTCACTGTCTAACTCCAAATGAAGTCAATCTTAATTCAAACTTATTCATCCATAGGGTGTTTCCACATTGCAGTATTAAGAAAATTTGAATCTTCCCGCCATTCAGGACGGAACAACGAGAAGTGCCAATGAGAACAAGGAGGGCAGCTCAACTCCAATTGGCTGGCACATCCATGTGACTGCGGGTGCCGGTTTCAGCTCTTGCAGCTTCTGATGAGGAAGCTACAGGAGGCTGCTCTAGTCTGGATGCTTGGTCACCACTTCACAGCAGGTAAACTGTGATTTTTCCCTTCACTGCGGATTTATTCTACCAGTCTGGAAGGAGCCAGAAATTTTACTTAAAATGTTGATTCTCTGGTTATAAGAAGCTATTTTTTGAATACCAGCCCAGAAGACACCAGTGAAATATATTTTATTGTCCCATCATTCAGGCTGTTTTCCACAAAACCTATATCAACACTGAATCCACAGTACAAGCCAAAAATAATTATCTATTTAAAAAATAGCTCATGAATAATTAGTGAGTTCTGTTGAAATGCTTTGACTGCTGTTAAACCACAATGACAGTGTGTATTAGCTGTTAGTTTCAACCTTCCCTAGCTTGTTGAAGGTCAACAGAATTGTGTGCTTTCCTGAGGTACAATAACCCAGACATGATTTGTTTTAATCCTCTGTTGAACATTCACTCTTTTTAGGTTTTCTTATCTTCTCTTTAGCTTAGTTCAAAATAATAATAATAATAAAAAATTAGAAGGGTGTTACAGAAATGCACCAAAACTAAAAGCAGAACATGTATATTGCTGATTCCCAAGAACAGGTTGTAGACAGATAAATGACCATTTTAACGTATGGGCTTTGCTTAAATATCGAGACTATGAGCCATTTCCACACTGTTATTTTTATTTATTTCAGAACAAATTCCAGAAAAAGGGAAAACCAATTGCATGCTTGGATTAGGCCAAGCCCTACTTCCTACACAACAACTGCACTGGGTGTGAAGGAAGCATGTACTGGGCTGGGAGACTAAAAATAGCACCTAGCCAGGTAAAGTTGTATACTGCATACCAGGCTATGCATACAGATGGCATGTCCCCATGATCTGGTATACTACACGGAACCCTTTTTGGCAGTGCTTCAGAAATAAGTGCCACCAGAAATAGAGGCGTTTTCACACACGCGGTTTTGGAATGCGCGGAAGACAGCCTGGGACGCAGCATTCGCATTGCCGCAGCCGGGTTTGCGTCCCGGCAAGTCCGGAGCTGTCTTCCGCGCGTTCCAGATGCAGAGCACTTTAAAGTGCTCTGCATCCATTCCCGCGCGTACGAAGCGCCCGCAGCCGTTCGGGGAGAGAAGCATTTGCTCATGTTTCTCTCTCCCTGACAGCCGCGGGCTCCCCTCCCCCGCCGGCGCTGGCTGACAATCAGCTGATTGCCTGCTTTCCCGGCTGCGGGAGCCTCGGCAGCCGTCTCCCCGCCCCTTGCCGGCATTTGTCAGCTAAGACACTTCAGAATGCTTTGAGCATTCGCACACAGGTGCACCGGAACGCGTTTACACGCGTTCCTGCGCTCCTATGTGTGAATGGTCAAAGCGTCCTGAAGTGTCTTAGGCTTCCTGTCCTACACCCGTTCCAAATGGAATGAGTGAAATGCGAAAATGCCTTAGGTCTGCCACAAAACTGGCCAAGCAAAACCTTGCTACTGCATTTGAGGGCCTTCTGAGTCTTGCCACCATTTCTGAAGGCTCTTCACAAGCAGCAGTGAAGCCCGGAGTAGGATAGGGCATAAGAATGTGGACAGTCCTGTCCCAACCCTTCTCATTTTAGGACTAGGTGATTATTTAAGCTTTATCTCTATTTGGAGGTTAATGTGTACTAACCATATCTTCCCAAAACTGCTTTTTGTTTTAGACTATAGGTGTTCTCACATACAGCACAAAAGCATCTCTGAGGTAGCTCAGATAAGATTTCAATCTGGGATTGTTCACATACCAGCCTGCTTCTTTTCCCCTCATAAATATTCTGTGCTAGAAAAGGTAGACTAGAGAAAGGTTGGGCCACCACTACTGTCTTTGTGGCCCCTTCAAGCAAATCCTTTTATTATGTCTTAACACTCCCTGAGTTGATTCACAAGTGGGTGAAATAAAAACAGCTAAACTCCTGCAAATTGAATGAACAGTGTCAGTCTTTCTGGATATTAACTAGATAAAAATACCCCAAGGCAATAAGAGGGAAAAGTGATCACTAATCAATAGCTGTTGTAACATTGATATCACTTTCTACTTCCGTTATTTTAAACTCTTCACCCCCCCACACACACCAGTCATGAGGGACCAATGAAGAGAGGAGTTTGTACAGCATGCCTACAGTTCAGAAATTTCCCCCCTTTTAAAAACAATATATATATATTTTTAAAAACTTACATTTTCTCATATGTCATTTTCCGAAACATTAAGGATTTTTCTTTCTTTTGATCAGGTGAATTAGACTCTGATATGTGAGTCTTTTATTGTCATAGGAATAAGCCCCTTTCTTTTGTCATAATCCAAACCCATTCATTTACTGTATGGTCTTCATTGTGAATAGAGGAAGGAAAACGGGAGATATATTACATAGATTAGGATGAAAAGGAGTTTGCAGATTATGGAGCAAGTATTTCTCAGAAGCAAAGTTGAAAAACAAATGAAAAAAGCTGAAAATAATAAATGCCAATGAACACAATATGGCAGGGTGCAGCTTAGTTTACATAGAAATAGATATGGCATAAAATCTTTTAGAAATTTAAAAGCGTGACCATGCATGCAATTTGACCTTCTTTTTCTATTTTACTTACAGTGTAGATTTTAAATTGAGGCCAAATAATTATCTACAAATAATTGGGGTGACTGCATAAACCTGTAGTCTCATATTTGTTCAAAATATATCTACTGGTTGTTATTCTTGGGTACTACTAATTGACTGCATCGATCGGACCACAGCCTATCTAGTCCAGCATTCTGTCTCACACAGTGGCCCACAAATTGCTTCTGGGCATCTCAAGCAGAAGGCAAGGGCAAAACATTCACCTGCTCTCAACTTCCTGAAACTGGCCTTTAGAGGTACCCTGCCTCATTCTCCAACCTGGAGGCATTACCTTCCATTAATTTCTCTCACCCTTTCCTAAAGCTATCTAGATTGGTTGCTATCGCCACCTCTTCTGGCAGCAAATTCCATAGACTGATGATCTTCTGGATAGAAAAAAAAAACCCTTCCCTTCATTGGTCCCCCCACCCCTCCATGCCTGCAATCTCGCAGGGCGGGAGGGTGGGGGGCAGGGTCTTCGGCACCTCAATCGGGTGGATAAGCCCCATAGAGCCCCCTCTCCACCACCCCCACCCCGGGGACCTGGCTCCGGCCAGCTGTTTGGCCGATTTTCGGCCAACGCTGCCGGGTGGGGGCATACCCACAGCTGTCAGGGAGGGAAGCATGTGTGAATGCTTCCCTTCGCGGAACTGCTGGGGATGCTTCGTATGCATGGGAACGGATGTAGAACACGCGGAAGATGTCCCGGAACGGGCTGGGACAGAAACCCGGCCGCGGCAATCCAAATGCCGTGTTCCAGGCTGTCTTCCGCGCATTCCAAAACCGTGTGTGCAAAAAGGCCTAAGGTCTCTCTCTCTCTCTCTTTCTCTCTCTCTCTCTTTCTCTCTCTCTCTCTTTCTCACACACACACACACACACTCTTGCGTACCAACAGTATGTTCTCTCATTAAGAAGAGAACTTGCTCCTCTTAATTCAGAAGGGGAAGAATGGTACACGTGCAGAAACAGCCTAAATCTAGAAGCAGCCTTAATTTAGAAGCAACTGGGGGAGGAAAGGTGAAATAGAGATGGCTTTCAGGCTCCAGTTACACACTCCATCAGGAGGAAATGCAATATTTAGAAGCAATATGTGTGATCAATAAGGCAACGTATCTTGTCAAATTGCAAAAACAACAGATGTTTGCATCTATTTTCTCTTTTCCCCTCCATCTTCATTAATTTGCAGGCCTTACTTAAATTTGAATGTCTCTTCAATTAACATAGAAATATTATCCAATTAGAGTGAGTTAAGACAAGCAATATGGATGTTTATTCTTCAGTAGCTGACTACCTTGGGTCTAGGAGCACAAGCAGACATATGTAAGCTGTCTCATTCTATGTGCATTCCTTGTGCATGGAAACATGTTTTGTTTTCTGCTTTCCTGTCATATCTAAACACATCATGTTAGTTCACATAAATGCTTCTTGTGAGCAAACAAAGAAGAAAGGAAATGTGAAAGATGCATATAATCACACAGCACAGCAGAACGTTAACATTATTAAGGCGCTAAGTGCAACTAATAAAGCCTGGTAGTGGATATAAATGTCAACAAATTTTTGTTTTGTTTTAAGCATGTGTTCAAACACATTTAGGGACACTTCCTGGGTAAATTTCAGACCCAATAGATACACTTTTAAAAAATAAATCCTTTACTTTGCCTCAAATCTGGTTTTTTTTCATCCCCTTCAGAGATGGGATTTCCCCACTCTTAGGATGACTTGCAGTTTGAAGCAGATGGGTGGGAGGCTGCAGTAATCAATATGGTAGCCAATATGGAAGCTCACAGCCTGGAAACAGCTGGCTGACCAATCAAGGTTATGGCCATGGCAACATCGTCAACTGTCATCGTCATCAAACTATTGATTGGTCATTTGGCTGTATCAAATCATAATATATAGTAAGAATATAAGGTATAAAAATGTCATTTTGTAGAATCTTTATATTAAAATCATCATATAAGCCCATCTCCATGGCAATCAACCCCCACATAATCAAGAAAAGCAGTGCATAGACACTGTCATGGCAATAAACCTGCAACCCGTGACTGCACAGCTACAACTGTAATGCCCTGCCCACTCATAGATTCATACCCAGAAGAGAATGCAAATGTCGTTGACCAAGAGCTTCGTAGTTGTTCCTGTCAAGTTATGGACAAGATTGTACTTGTCCATATCTGATGAAAGCTGGAGCAGCTGAAATACGCTCTGGGATCCTCTGGGATGGTGGCAGTGGCACAATGTGAAAACAGGCCTCCCCCAGAACAACTGGAACTGCTCTGGAAGGTCAGTGTGAGAAGGCCCACAGTTTCAACTATACCAGAACTATATGAGCATTGAAAATATGAAAGATGTTTCCACTACAAAATGTATGAAATTTAATCCAGCTTCAGTCCATTTTTAGAGAGAATATCAGCAAAGTGATAAGCTGTTTTCTTTTAGTGTTAACTCAGAAAATTCACCTTTGGGATAGATCATGTGAAAAGAAAATTACTGGTCACTTTGCTGATGTGCTCTTTCACTCTGAAAGTGAACTGAAGCTGGATTAAATCTTAGGTGTGACCACAGCCTAAGTCACCTTCAAGTCACTTTTACATGTCAGTGGATGAAACCCCTGGATTGGCCATTGGGATGCATAAAGGGGGGTGCAGGTCAAAGAATCAGTCGTTATCTGGAAGGTTCAGAAGGCAGCATGGGCTGGACACCTGAATTGTAACTTAAGCAAAGGGTTAGGGTCCACATAAATGCTTCCTGTGAGAAATCACTGTGTGCATTGAAGATCTCCTCACAGATGAAAACAGAATACAAGGACCCTCAATCTTAGGCTGGTAATTTATCTGAATGATAGAATTTCAGGAACTTGGATCTGGGTTGGTGGAACAACAGTGAAACTGAAAGCAGCTCTTTTCCTGCTGCTTGTGGGATTAGTCCTGGCTCAGCAGGTGCAAATAATTCATTAGTCCACATCTCTTGGCCCATGAACCTGGTCTTGGGGACAGCACTGTTAAACAAAGTTTTGAAAACCAATCATTCCCTAGTCCCAGGGGATGGCATCTGGACATTTCCGTTTATGATACACATTTCACATTATGAATCCCTTCACTCCAGATTATTTCTAGATCTGATTTGGAGTAGCTTTTGTTTTGATAAGGGCATCACTTTTATTCACCTGAAGACATTTATTACCTTCCCACTTACTATTCATTGCCTTATTTATAAGAGTCAGATCCTCAGTTAGAGCCATAAGGAGGAAGACAGCTATGAAAATAGCCAATTAAATAAATAACGTAACTATAGTGAATAAACAGTAAGCTGAAGGGCCTTCCTTGCAAATGCCTTTAATATATTATCATGGGCAAAGTAGCCAGAAAGATGAGTCAGTGTGATGATCTCATTTGTGTCTCAGCTTCCAATAACAAGCAGCAACCATGGAAGTTCCAGGCATCCTAAATCTATCAAGGTTAAATAAGGCTGATGCATGAAGGTCATAGTCCTTTGAAATAAAAAGTCCAATTACTCCACTAGCAGTGGGGTACATTTTTACTATAAAACCCCTAGAGAATGAAGGTATTGTGTCTCTGCACGGAATCCTTAGGGCACCACATATGTGAACACTGTAATAAAAAAACAAGGCACCCATAATTAACATTAACCACAGCCTGAGCTTGGGGAAAAAATGGAAATAGTTTAAAGAGAGAGAAATAATGCAAGTGTGTCTCTATGCACATGCATACACGCTTTTTTTCTCTAATTGTAATAAATTCTTCTGAATATTGGTGGCTCAGATTTGTTGAGGAAACACCACCAGAAACTGGGTCAATAAAAACAGCATACTGTGATTTCACATTGTTATTTTTTGGACTCACTGGATTTCTCATGATAAGCTACATAGCGTAATCTGACTTGTTAACAAGGAGATAGTTGCAATGTGTCCAGGGAAGTTTACCCTACATAAGTGGTAAAGAATGGCTACTTCATGTCTTTGACATTCATAGGTTATTTTAAAAACTAGATGAGAAATGTACAGTGCCTGACAAAAGTTCTGTCGCTTATCCATGTTGTTGAAACCAAAGCCTATAACCTGACTTAAAATTCATCCATTGGTTTTAAAAATGACTCATATGAAAGCTGAAACCCTCCCAAATGAGGTTTTTAAAAAGAAAATAAATTTGCTTCACTGCTGAAATATTGATCATTTAATGAACACAGAAAGGTCAGATTTTGGCGAGACAAAAGTTTTGTCACCTTGTCATATAATGCACCTAATCCTAGTTTACAGCCTCACCTGTCCTCACTAATTGATCAGATAATTAGTGGGTGTGTATAAAAAGAACTCCAGCACTCCAGACCTTCACTTGAACTGCAACTTGACCTCTGACAACATGCCAAAAATCCACCCTGTGACCAAAGCCTTGATTATCAGGAGACTGAAGACCAGATCCTCTGCAGAGGTGGCTGGCACCTTTAATGTGTCTCAGCATCAAGTACAAAGAATTACAAAAATATTTGAAGAGACTGGAGATGTTTTTGACAAGCCCAGGTCTGGCAGACCCCACAAGACGACTGCTCAGGAGGAACGTTTGTTGGTTCGAAAATCAAAAGCCAGCCCTTCTTCCACTGCAGCAGAGCTCCAACAGGCCTGGTCACCTCAAGTCCTTGTGTCAACTAGAACAGTTTGTAGGATTCTGTCTTGAAATGGCCTCCATGGTCGAATCAGTGCCCAGGAGCCAGCACTAAACAAAAGGCAATTAAAAAACCGTGTGGTATTTGCCAAGGCCCACAGCCTACTAAACAGATGGAAAAGTGGCAGAAGGTGGATTTCTCAGATGAATCTTCAGTTGAATTACACCACAGCTGCCACAAATACTGCAGGAGACCTACTGGAGCCCGTATGGATCCAAGATATACCCAGAAAACAGTTAAGTTTGGTGGTGGAAAGATCATGGTCTGGGGGTACATTCAGTATAGGGGTGTGCGAAACATTTGCAAGGTGGAAGGCAATATCAATAGCCTAAAATATCAAGACGTATTAGCTACCTCTTACATTCCCAATCATAAAAGGGGTCAAATTTTGCAGCAGGATGGCGCTCCATCTCATACATCCATCTCTACATCAAAGTTTCTCAAGGCAAAGAAGATCAAGGTGCTCCAGGACTGGCCAGCCCAGTCACCAGATAGGAACATCATTGAGCATGTTTGGGGTAGGATGAAAGAGGAAGCTTGGAACACAAAACCAAAGAATCCTGATAAACTCTGGGAGGCATGTAAAACTGCATTCTTTACTATTCCTGATGACTTCATCAATAAATTGTATGAATCATTGCCGAAACGCATGGATGCAGTCCTTCAGGCTCATGGAAGTCACACAAAATATTAAATATGGCTCTAATAGCACCACAACTTCATTCACCAATGTTATAAAACATATCTTTGTATTTGAAGTGAATTATCTGTTTGATTTTCACATTACTTTTTGTGGGCGACAAAACTTTTGTCTCGCCAAAATCTGACCTTTCTGTGTTCATTAAATGATCAATATTTCAGCAGTGAAGCAAATTTATTTTCTTTTTAAAAACCTCATTTGGGAGGGTTTCAGCTTTCATATGAGTCATTTTTAAAACCAATGGATGAATTTTAAGTCAGGTTATAGGCTTTGGTTTCAACAACATGGATAAGCGACAGAACTTTTGTCAGGCACTGTACATATGAGAAAAAGGGTCACTGGGAATTTTCAATTTTTATTAATTCTATACCAGCAGTTGTAAGCTTGGCTAATTCTATACCAGCAGTTGTAAGCTTGGCTAAGACTGATGTAACTTATAGATAGGGGTTTCATCCACACACATTAAAAAAAGAGCTTAGGAGCAGCTTAGAGGTGGCAACATATGGACACTAGCATTCAGATTTCCACTGTAATCCACATGAAAGGATCCTTTTCACACTTACCTGATTGGTATGGCATAACCAATGCAGCAGCAGCCATCTGCACTTCAAATGCTGGTAAAGCCCCATAACAGGCCAGCAATACTTCAAGTGCAGACAGCCAGGACAGGACAGGCCTGGTTTCCATGGCAACATTCCACAAATGGTAAAATGTTGCCATGGTGATCTGAATGCTACACATGCCTGCATAGCTGCAGGCACTGTCATGCCCACTTGCCCTACATAGAAGAGGTGCTGATACTGCTGTTTGGGAAGCAGCTAGTGTCTCCCAGTCAAGTTGTGGACTGCTCATCTGCTAGCTTGCTTTAGGAAGGGGTTAGCTCACTCTGGTGGTGGGGTGGGGGCAGCAGCAGGACACAGTTGTCTAGGGAACGTACTGCTGCTCACTAAAAGGTGAACAGACCCAAGGTCAGAGAATGCACTTTAGTCATGCAATTTCATGCCTTTAATGTGGATTAGAGGCACTGGTATGCAAGTGTTATCACCCCTAAACTACTTTTCACTTTTTAACTGTATGCAAATACAGTCAGAGTGTTGTTTACCTCAGTTCCATGCCGACTTTCATATTTGAATACTTGCGCAGTTCAGCTTTATCTTCTAACCACCTGACATAGATGATTCCCTTCATCCACTCCATAACAGCAATATTCTTTCTTTTTCTGCCTTAATTCAAAGCACAGAGATGGTCTATATATTCCAAACTCTGGCCATAATATTTGCAATGCAAATCTCTTTGCACTACTGAACCAAAGAAGATTGAAATTAAACCTTTTATTTCATTTCAGGTTGTTCTTTGAAAAAAGTCACAGAGGTGAAATGAGTCACTGCCTTTTTCCTATTGAGTCACTCAGCTTTCAAAATAAATGTCTTTAGGCCTTTTGTATCTCTAGGTGTTTCTGACTGATATCTCTGTAGCATAAAAATGCAGCACTGGCAAGTGATTGCTAGTTTTAAAATAAAAAGTGAAAATCGTTCCGATCAGATGACTGTAAATGAATCTAAGCAAAATGACTTTGGGGACCATCCATTCAGATCAAAATGATTGGCAGCTTTCCACTATAAAACCACCCATCCTTCTCAACAAAAGAGAACATTTGCCTAACAAATATAAAAATAGCGTCTGAAGAAAGAAGTCAAGATCTGAATATGAAAAGCTGGGGAGAAAACAAAGCCAATTCTCTACTACACGTAGGGAATATTGGTAATTTGTCTATTTTAAAAACAAACAGCTAACACCAGTTATTCACAAAACACATTATTTTTCAAATAATGTGGTTTCCATTTTGGCAAGGAGGAAAATTTCATTACTAAGTCAAACACATCATTAATCTTTCATCAGAGCTTTTCTGCTTTCCTGTTTAAATTATCTATTTCTCATTGTAATAAGTATGTTGTGCATTCTGACAAAAGCTTATTCCTCAACCAGCAATGATCTGCTAAGAGCTGTAATTACTAGTCATGAAATAAAGCGTAAGTAATTCTAGCTGGGAAATACATAGTGACTAGGGCCATATTCACACTACCTTTGCTATTTAATACATGGAAGGCTACCTTGTACTGGAATAAGTAATCTATCCCAAGCTGGATGGATTGTGCTTGGCACTGAACAAGGATGTTTGGTGAAGGAACCTCCCAATGCTCCAGAATAAAAGTTCAGGGCCTCCATAGCTGTTTACAGAGCCAGGACAGGCTTCATAGTTGCAGTATAAACAGTTACAAAGCTGTTCCTCTCCGCCCTGCCTTCTATTGGCAGGAGGATGCCTTGAACAGCATTGGTGCTGGCCAATCATGCCATGCTACCAGTGCCCCTCCTGGTTGTGGCTCAACAAAGCATCAGAATGGGTGCCCCGGTGTCTGCACGGTGCCCTGCTTAGCACCCATTCCAATCAGGTGCTAGTGGGTCGTGCGGACATATGGGTCCACCTGGAGATCCAGATCTGCAAGGCCTGGATCCCAGGGAGGACCCCTTCTCAAAGATATAAATCTTCTAGATCCAGATCTTTGAAGTTCTGTGCTAGGGATGTGCATGAATAGTCGCAGGCATTTGAAATTCAATCAAATTCATCTGAATTTTGACATTTGAATTTGAATCGAGTGTCAAATTCAAATTTAAACATTCAAACAAATTTTGAATTTTTGAATCTATTCGTTTGAATTATTTGGACATTCATATGTGTACAGGTTCGTACACGATGTGTACTTGCATGTATGCACCTTTCCTGCATCCGTACTCATTCCTATGGACCCATATGGGACAGAAATTAGCTGCATATGGGATAAATACGGGATGAATACAGATGCATACAGATGCATGCGGTATGTGTAATGATGCATACACACATATATTACTGTTGTCGACATTTGTAAGTGCAAATCTGAACCGAAAATTCAAACAAATAAATTCAAATTTGCTTAATTCAAATTGAATTTGGGTAAATTTTTGGATATTTGATTCAAATCAAATCCCAAAAATTGCATTCGTGCACACCC
Source organism: Aspidoscelis tigris stejnegeri (assembly GCA_023333525.1). NCBI lineage: Eukaryota > Metazoa > Chordata > Lepidosauria > Squamata > Teiidae > Aspidoscelis > Aspidoscelis tigris. The sequence goes on from JALMGA010000004.1 coordinate 64,478,213, forward strand.
CTACTCTGAACAGAACAGACATAAGGAACAATAGGGGGTATGAAGAAGAAGAAGAAGAAGAAGAAGAAGAAGAAGAAGAAGAAGAAGAAGAAGAAGAAGAAGAAGAAGAAGAAGAAGAAGAAGAAGAAGAAGAAGAAGAAGAAGAAGAAGAAGAAGATTCAAGTTGATTCAAGTTTTCTTCTTCTTCTTACCGCCTCTTGTTCATTATGTCTGTTCTATTCTCAACATCTGTCTAAGTCAAAAGTCTTCATAGAATTTTCATTATTTTTGTTTACTGCCCTTTTTTACAGCCATACACGGCAACTGGCTACAGAACAATATAATAGCAGCTGGTCACATCAATATGCTGTGACTTTTCCACATCTTTATGGATGAACTAACAGTGTCGACTTGTAGTTCATTGTCATTAATATTACACATAATTCCATTCATTCATAAGGCTTCCCCCCCCCATATTAATCAAGAGACCCAGTCTCTGATTTGTCTTTTCAAGGTGAACTATCAAACCCTGTAGGTTCTTATATGAGCTTTTCCAGAAAATTTTCAGCATACTGTGATTTTAATTCAATATGCATCCAATCAGATCCCCACTTTTGTAACCCTCTTCTACTTATCTCTGCCAGCATTTTAAATAAGGATAACAGCACACACCCCTGACTGGTCTCACTCCCTTTTAAATCTTCCAGAGACCTTACCAGATAGTAGGAATGTGCTGAACTGAGGGCTTCTTTGCTCCAGCTATTCCAGGTGAGGTTTGCCTGTCCCCATGCCAATTGGAAGCATTTGGGAGCTTCAGCTTTCCCAATCTCTGTATGAAATGCTGGGTTAGATGCTTAAAAAACAAAGATAGAGGTTGAATGCACACTATGCCTTTATAGTGCCTTAAATGCAGAAGAAGGGCACAGTGCCTGCTGGACATAGAGTCAGTTTGATCTTCAGGCTCATATCTCATAGTCACTGGGTTTGATGCTTCACTCCTCTGTGAAGCCAGCTGAGTGAGTCACAGCTCTCTTCTGAGCTCTCACAGCCCCACCTACCTCACATGGTGTCTGTATGGGGAGAAGAACAGAAAGCTTTGTCAGCCACTTTGAGTCACCTTAAATGGGTGGGGAAAGCAGTGTACAAAAGCCAACTGTTCTTCACTGCACATACAATGTAGTGGAATAATATAACATCTGCATAGATCCTGCATCCTTCCCTCTTATGCCACTATAAACTATGCCTGCTGTGCCTGTGCTGTGGTTCACAAGAACTTAATGGTCTCATTGATTTGGGCAAGGAAAGGAAAGACATCCTTCCCTGTCCCACATCAAAGTCACTGCTGGCCTTGGTGAAAGAGGAGAAAGCCTCCACCGTTCGTCAAAATCAGGCCCGGGAATTCCTTCACTATGATTTTGAAAGGCAAGAGCATTAGGCAGTGTGCAGGCAGCATGCTATCACTTTAGAAGGAGCAGAACACTTGTAACACTCTTCCTTCTTCCCATGGAGAAGCTGCAATAATATAGATGCCTTCCCCCCCCCCCTAAATCTTTTTTTAGCCAAATCAAAGTAGAGATGAGATTCAGAAGTGATAATAGCTTTTTCTGTTCTTGTTTGGGCTTTTCCTGATAGTTAGATAAATAGACAATGCAGAAAATGATTTCTTCTAAAAGAGGTAGTGATAGAATATCTATCATTGTGAAACAACACTCCCGGCAAAGTCAATTTTTCAGCCAAACCTTTGTGGCCATTCTATTAGTGTCTTCTCCTCAATAATGTATTAAATGTGTAAATAATTGTCAGTAGAACAGACATGTGTTTCTTAAGCATTTCTAACTCATATCCTCTAGCATCTCATTAACTTAGTAAATTGTTCAGAGGAATGAGATATTTAATTCTTTTTTTTTATGTTATGAATGTGATTTATCATGCTAAGGGATATCAAGTTGGAAATACATAAATGGAATTTGGTTGACTGTTATAACAAAGCAGGCCTAACGTTAAAACCATTTACCTTCTATTCAGCAAGGCATAAAACCTTCTCTAGAATAGACCATGTCTTATCAAGCAAGATATTTCCTTTTAGAATAAGGGATGTTGGAACTAAGTCAGTATGGATTTCAGACCATGTACCATTAGTAGTCCGGTTAGAAGTAGATAGGACAAGAGGTAGGCAGATATGGAGATTCGATCCAGAGATAATAAAAACAGAAAGAGATAGAGAAAGAATGGTAAGGTCAATAAGGGAATACTTTTTACTTAATGACACAGGAGAGGTACCATTGAATATACCATGGGATGGTTTCAAGGCAACAATAAGGGGACACTGCATAACAGCTGAAATAAATATTAAGAAGAAGAGAAGGGAAGAACATAAACAGTTATGTGGAGTGGTGGATGCCCTGCAAAGGGAATATATGCGTACCAACTCAAATAGGATAAGGAGAGAATGGAGAAAGAAGAAGAAAGAGTTGGAGGCTATAGAGGAATATAGGATTCAAAAACTGATTCTAAATGTTAAGAATCAGTTTCAAACACATGATTTAGTAGGAAGAAAGAGACTGGTGAGATGTTTGAAAAAGAGAGAAGGTAAAAGGTATATAACTCAGTTAAGAAATTTGGCAGGACAAGAAGTCATAAGTAATGATCAAATAACTGAAGCTATGGCAGAATTTTATGAACAGCTTTATATGAGGAAACAGGTTGAAGAGGGAGATGTAATAATAAATGATAAATTCACTCAGGAACAGCAGGAAATGTTAAATGGAGAAATAAAAGATGAAGAGTTAATTCAAGCTATTGCTGAAATGAAACCAGGAAAATCACCAGGCCCAGATGGATATACACCATCTTTTTATAAGCTATTTAAGGCAGATCTACTGCCTTACTTGAAGAAGGTGTTTAACGCTGTATTACAACACCAGGTGATACCAGAGACTTGGAAATCCTCAACAATAATTACAATCCCTAAGGCCCAGAAAGATCCTCAGTTACCAGGCTCTTACCGGCCAATCACATTGGCTAACTATGATTATAAGTTATTTATGAAGATCATAATGATGCGTATGAGGGGAATTATGACCCATGTGATAAATGAAGATCAATATGGTTTTATTCAGGGACGTACCATTGCAGAGCCAATTAGGAATGTTATGAATGTGATTTATCATGCTAAGAGGCACTCCTCTAAATTAGCTCTTCTGAAGCTTGATGTCTATAAAGCATTTGACAGTATTAGCCATAGTTATTTATACAAGGTATTGGAAGGGTGTAATATTGGTAATAACCTGGGTAGAACGCTAAATGCAATGTATCAGGGAAATACTGCAAGAATACAGGTGAATGGTGTACAATCTAGGAGTATAAGTTTGGGGCAAGGTGTAAAACAGAGGTGCCCACTATCACCATTATTGTTTGCAATGGCGATTGAGCCACTAGCCAATATGTTGAGAGAAGACCCAAACTGGCGGGGTTACCAGATAGGCCAAGAGGAATTGAGAGTTAACCTCTTTGCCGATGATGCAATTGTAGTATCATCTAAGCCAATTGAAATGGTTAAAGGAGTGGCGGAAAAGGTTAAGCAATTTGAAAAGATATCTGGTCTACATATCAACATAGACAAGTCTGAAATTATGTTCCTTAATACACCCCTGGAGGAACGAAGGGAGGTGAGAAGATTGACCGGCTTAAATAGAGGATGTAAAAAGATGAAGTATTTGGGAGTTTTCCTAATGAAAAATGTACAAAAAATGGGCGACTTCAATTTTAAAATAGTATGGAAACGAATAAATAAACAATTGAAAGGATGGAAGCAAAAAAATTTAGGCATCTTAACTAGAATAAAAGCATTGAAGATGTTCATAATTCCCAAAATATTACATTTATTTCAAACTGTTCCTGAATTTATTTTAGCTAAAACATTGAAGGCTTGGGATAGGAAAATCCTGGAATGGGTTTTTAAAAAAGGAACACGAATTAGAAGGAAGGTGCTGCACGCGACAAAAGACAATTCAAGCTGGGGTATGCCATCCTTGGAGAACTATTATGAGGCATACCTGATAACAAAATTGTTGGAACTAGATTACAATAGACTGGCTAAATGGGTTAGATTGGAAAGGGAAATGGCTAAATTAGGAGTCAGATCAGTAGTTTTTGCGAAAATGGAGACTAAATTGTTAAACAAGGTATTTGGCCCCATACAGGTAACTCTGAAGGTTTGGAAAACGTGGCAAGGGAAATTGGTAGACAGATGGTCTAGATTTACCCCAATAAGTCATATTAATGACAAGGTAGAAGTATTAAATAGTCGAGATTTACGTAAATTGCAGGACAATCACATGGGCTATTTCAAGGATTTTTTTAATGAAAGAAATGAAATGATATCAGATGAACGCTTCCAGGATATCCTAGGAAGGGATCATTGGTTACAAATAATAGCTTTAAAAAATTTCATGAGAAGACACAATATACAGCAAGTGATGACACACCCACTGAAGGGGTTGGAAGCAGTAATAGAAAGCAGATTAAAAACTAGAAGTGGTATCTGTGCCAGAATATACAAACTATTAGTGAATGATACAGATCATACTTTGTATCTGACAGATATATGGAAGATGGACTTTCAAATAGATCAGAAGGTTATGAGGTGGAAAGTTAAGGAAATCAACAAATTACAATATATTAAGATTAAAGAATTGAATATGAAGATTTTATATAGATGGTACAGGACCCCGATCCAGCTGTCCCATATGATTCCAACCTTTTCATCCTCCTTTTGGCACTCATGTGACAATAGGGGAACATACTTCCACATGTGGTGGACATGTAATGAAGTAACAAAATTTTGGGATGAAGTAATGCTGGAAATGCAAAACGTTTTTGGAATTAATATAAGACCCCATCCGGGATTGTGTCTCTTGCAAGTTTACAAAGATCACTCAACCTTGGTTCCAGATAAATACATAGTAGACAGAATGTTATGGGCAGCCTTATTAGTTATAGCTGCGGGTTGGAAAGACAAAACAAAATGGTCTCGTGAGAGGTGGTATAGTAACATTCTTGATATATATAAATTTGATGCCCTTAGACACCAGCGGCTCTTTTACTCTGGAGAAAGTCATCGCCTGGATTTACAAAAAGCTTGGAGCAAATTATATACAGCTTTTATTAATGACATCTTACCTACGGAAATGAAAGAAGGACTACTGAAATTGTGGACATATTTACCTGTGACCTCTGAGGCATAAAGGAGGGAGGATGGGGTTGACTATGTGGACTTAATGTGAAACTGAGATGTGAGAAATGTGGTGTGTTTTTTTCTGTTATTTTTTTTTCTGTTTGTATTCTTTCTTTTCTTTATAAAAGCATTAAATAAATAAAGAGATATTTAATTCTTGATGTGAAAAAGGCTTCTTTGGTGTGATAATGAAGGTGTAATAATACTCCAGAACAAGACCTGTTATCTTTTTGGCTACAGAAAATAAGTTGTTTGAAAAGCAAGATGGACTGCTACCACCACTTACATAGCTTAGGGAAAATTAATGGGGAAATAATACTTACTATGATAATACCTCATAAGAATGCACTGCATCTGCATGAGAGAGAAAAAATTGAGGGAAGGTTTATCATTCCAGAAACTCATACCTCTGGACTTAATCAAATTGTGCATTACTTGTTGCAAAAATTGTTTTTCAGGGGAAATAACTGAGTACTTTTCATGTACCTAATCAAAGGAAGAAAATGGATCCAGCTACAGCTTTGTGTCAGATGTCTGACTGCTCTTGCCCTCAATGCCCACACATACACAAATGGGTCCTTAAGGGAGCTATATCAAATACTTTTTCCACTGTTGTCACATTTACTAGAGGTACAGATAAATATGTCAAATTGATTAAAAGCCTGTCATATGCAGGCACAAGACTTTTAAACAAATTTTAAAATTTGCATGGCTCCTGGATCATCTGAAGCTTAAGATAGGGTAAGGAAAGTAAATAAGCATGCCTACCCACTGATAGGCACTGAGTCTCTTTACATAATGGCAAATTGTGGACAGAAATTTGCATAAGATTAGAATAATTTGTCAAATGACAACCCTTGCGCACAAGCAGTTACACATAAGCACTATTTAAGAAAAGCTGTAAAGCCCAGCAAACATTTCTCAGTTAATTTGAAAACAAACATTTGTAACTAAGCTAATTTGTTCATAATAGACTCATAATATAAGGTAGGAAAAAGTACGATCAGAATGTGTGAGGAGAATGCAATGGTCAATAGAACAAGGCTGCTACTGCAGCTCCCTTTTTGCAGAATAATACAGGAGCTTGGCTCAGATTGGAAATGGATTTGTTCAAAGCAGCTGACTGTCCCACAGTGGACTGGAAAGCTATGCTGTGTTTGCATCAATGACTTGCTAGTAGGTTGCAGATCTCTGTCATCATACAGCAATAACTTCCAGATGTAACATTACAACAACTGATCCCATTAGAAATCCAGATGTGTGTGTGTGCAACACTGAGAAGACAGAAGCAGCAGTGTTGTTGAGTAGGAAAAGACATTCTTGCCTAGTTCTATCCATCAGCTATCAGATGATGGCAGCTGGGGTGATGGTTGGTGCTAGATCTTAGTGTCCAACAAAAGCTCTTATTGTAAGACCAATGTTTTGATTTTGCTTCCCAGATTTGGCAAAAACATAACTGGTGATCTGCAGGGTCTACATGTCAGGGGCACCCTGGCATTTACAGTGCTTCACCAAGGACAGGAAAAAGCACTCTGAAGTAGAGATGTGTGATTATTTTTTTCCCTTGTTGCTTTGCATTGGAGCAAATGGGATGAAACTTCTCATTCATGCAAATGGAGCTGCTTCAAATGTGCTAGACTTTGTATTGACTTTGAATCCCCGCTGCCATCAGTCATGTCTCTGAATCCATTCCAAATCCATTCTGAATCCACTCCAAATCTGCTCTGAAGCTTTGAACAAAAGTTCAAAAGCTTTTGCTTTGCAGGCAAAGTACAAATATAGACAAATATAGAATGCAAATCATAGAATTACAGAGTTGGAAGGGATCTCATGGGTCATCAAGTCCAACCCTCTGCTCAATGCAGGATTTCCTAACCCATCCCAGACAGATATAGGTCCAGTCTCTCCTTGAAGACTTCCAGAGAAGGAGAGCTCACTACCTCCCGTAGCAACCTATTCCACTGATTGATCACCCTCACTGTCAGAAAGTGTTTTTTTAAAATATCTAATCTGTATTGGCTCCCTTGAACTTTTATACCATTATTTCTAGTCCCCCCCATCTTGTATAAGTGGGAATAGGGGAAATCCCTCTCCACTGTAACAGCCCTTCTGATACTTGAAAATGTCTATCATATCTCCTTTTAGTCTTTTCTTCTGTAGGCTAAACATTCCTAGATTTTTCAACCTTTCCTTGTAGGACATGGTTTCCAAACCACTAATCATTTGGTAGCCCTCCTTTGGACTTGCTGTAGTTTGTCAATGTCTTTTTTGAACTGGGTTGCCCAGGACACAGGACTCTAGATGAGCTCTGACCAAGGTAGAGAAAAGAGGAATAATTACTTCTTGTGATCTAGACTCTATGCTCTTCTTGATACATCCTAGGATGGTGTTGGCCTTTTCTGCAGCTCCATCACAGTTGACTCATGTTTAACCTCTGATCAGTTAGTACACCCAGATCCTTCTTTATATGATTTTTCTTACCAAGATGTCCCAATTAAATATCTTCTGTTAGCTTCAGCCCACTGTTCAAGCTTGTTTAGACCTTCTTGAGTCTCCTTCTTCCTAGTGTTAGTAACCCTTCCTAGCTTTGTGTCATCTGCCAATTTGACCTTCAACTCCCTCATCTAGATGATCTATAAAAATGTTGAACAGCACTGGGCCCAGGACAGAGCCCTGTGGCACTCCAACTGAGACATTCTTCCAATTGGATGTGAAGCCACTTGTGAACACTCTTTGAGTGAGATCACTAAGCCGGTTATGAATCCACCTAACAGTTGTCTGATTGATCTCATATTTGATCAATCTTTCAATAAGTACAGTATGAGAAACTTTATCAAATGCTTTGCTTAAGTGAAGATACATTGTGTCTACAGCATTTCCCTAATCAACCCATCCAGTGATTTTGTCATAAAAGATTAGTCTGGCATGACCTGCTTGTTACAAATCTGTCTTGGCTCTGGTTACTGCATTCCCAAGGTGTTTGTCCACATGTTGGTTAATAATTGGCTTGAATTGTGAAGGTGGTAAACATTTTTTGCCCATCTCTACTCTGAGGATGCTCACCATCCTCAGGTGCCCTCAGCAATACCATGTAGTTAAATGGTGGCAAGAGTGATTTACTAGTGCCAAAATCTAGCTGGAAGGATTTTCTGCTGCATGAAATTGGCAGACTTCCAGAGTAATTTCCTGCTTGATGGAAATCCTACTGTGGTTTTGTCCTCCACCTTCAAAGTGATCATAGTAGCGAGGTACATGGCATAAAGGCAACATGTGCCTCATACCTGGGCAGGAGGAAACACTCCTGTCACTTAGCTTCTGTGATCCATCATGGTATTTTTATTTATTTTTATTTATTTATTTGTATTTCTATCCCGCCCTATACCCGAAGGTCTCAGGGCGGGTTACAATATTATATTAATCTTAGACAGGTCCCTGCCCTCAGGCTTACAATCTAAAGAGACAAGATACAAAAGGAAAATGGTGTGGGAGGGAACAGGGGTGCACTGGTGGCAGCAGAGTCCTTGCAAAGGTAAAAACATTTATTTTATTTTCCTCCTCCATTCCCCACAGGCAAGATTGTTCCTTCATGGCCCGTCTGGAGGCAGTTGGGAGGGAGGGGCCAATGCTGGGAGCTTGATGGAAGGTGCTCACCCAGCTTCCTTCTCTCTTCCTCTCCCAAGGCAAGATGGTTCTTTCATGGCCCGTCTGGAGGCAGTTGGGAGGGAGGGGCCAATGCTGGGAGCTTGATGGAAGGTACTCACCCAGCTTCCTTGTCTCTTCCTCTCCCAAGGCAAGGTGGTTCCTTCATGGCCCGTCTGGTGGCAGTTGGGAGGGAGGGATAGATGGAGCCTAAGGGTGTTTCCTCATTATGCGGCTGAAAAGCGGATCTAATAGAACTGCTTTTTGGCAATCCGTCCTCGCGAAGATCCGTCACTATTTGTAACGGATCTGCTTGTCCACACATGCATGGGGAGGACGGATTCCGAGGGCATATTGAAATGAGTGCTGTGCAGATGCACAAGCACCATTCCAATCTGTCCTCTGTCCCTTGCCACCACCTCTCATGCCCAGCCTCCTGGGGGAGGGGATCTGGCAGAGGCAAAGTCACCGCCACCGCCACTAGATTCCCCCTGGCCCTGGAGGCTGCGGCATTGCTGGGGAAGGGGCGGCAGCAGTGGCAGGGGAATGAGGAAGCTGCCATCTGCACCCCCTCCTTGCCCTGATTGCCCACAGCCGTCAATGGGCCAGCAGACGTGGCAAAGGTGGTGATCGTAGCCATGGTGCCATGCCCCATCCCCCAATGGCAGCTGCTTTGCTGGGTCATCAGGGCTGGGGGATAGATGGTGATGAAGATTGCCATCACCCCCCTGCCTCTGCTGCTCAGCAAAGCAGCCCCTGGGGGGAGGGGGAGTTTGCGGCAGCCTACCCTCCAGCGATTGGGCATCCATGGCAGGTGAAGGCAAACTCCTGCCGCCACCTGTCATGGCTGCCCCATTGCTGAAAAGGACAAAGGGGCTTGGATGGCAGGCAGTGGCCGAAGCAACCTCCGCCCCTGCCTGTCATCAAAGCTGCATTAGCACATGAGGGGAGGGCTTTGGAAGCAGGCAGTCCTGCTACCACCATTCCCCAAGATGGTGGCATTGGGAATCCGGCTCTTCCCCTGCCAGTGTGTGGAAGTGTCCTGCTTCTGCACGCATTCAGGGGAAGTTACAGATTGAAGATCTGATTTTTCAGGTCTTCAATTTAATCTGGATTTCAGTGGCAAAAACAGTTTAAGAAACTGGTTTGGTGCACCAAAATGCAGAGGGGCCCTCTGCAATCCGTTCTACAGTGCAGATGCAGGTTAAGGTGTTTTAAATCTTACCTTAGCGGCAGTCAATGCGGAAACAATCTAAGGCAGCAACATGGTCTTCAGTGTAAAAAATGCTGAACTTTCATTGGTCTCAGTGTTAAATGGCATATAATTATTGACTGCTTTGCAGGAACTATGCTGTAGCATTATTTTCTGAGAGAAACCTCTCAGAAGGATAGCTAGAAGCAAGCTGTTTGTAATGGACACAGTGTTCTGCCCTACTGAAAAGCAAAAGAGAATTGACGTATTTTATATCAAAAATGGTTAGAATAATTGCTTTTCCATCCACAGCCTTTCTTTCTCTTGAGGGGCCATCCTGCTTCATTTTTTGTTTCATTATCATTTCTGTCCACAATTTGCCATTGAGATATTAAGCTAGCATTTTAATAATGTGATCCATATATCAATGATGTCATAATATTGAGATTCTAGCTGACAGTTCTGTCCCAGTTGTCAGGATAAATCACATTGGCTCATGGATCGGTGTGCCAGGTGTTGAGCTTTCCATTTTAATTAAATTTTGCTGAATCCTAAGCATTGTTGCCTTTTAAAATATTTTCCCATTGGCTTGAGATAATAAGTCCCTCTATTCCTCCATTTTCTTCAGAGTCCCTCCCCCTTTTTGTATTGCTGTCAGTCACTTGTTCACTTTCAGTGGCTTGATATAATGAATTGTGAGCACTGTGAAGATTTCAGGTAAGGTGTTAATGTCAAATATTCCATCACGATAGAAAGGTTATTCTTTACTATTTGAAAGAGAAAGAGAGAGGCACAAATTCTTTTCCAAGAGTCCAAGTGCCTTCTCTTCATTTAACAATGCAACAATACCTTAAGTGTAATTCAGAAATATTACAGAATTGTGTCCTTTTCAGTGCTATTCTGCATTGCAAGACATTGTTGACAGTTTGAATGGCTTTTTGAAGTATTATAAATGGAACAAATAAAACTGAAACTTTCCACGTCTGTTTCTGCAGTGTTAGCTACAGATGGGAGGAACTCTTGATAAAAATAGAAATGCAAAATTGTGTTTGCCAAAATCTAGCAGTCCTTTCCAGTGGATTGGATATAGCTAGATGTTGAAATGTTGAAGCTTTTTTAGATTTGGCATATAGATGTCAAAGAAACTTGGGATTGATGTGGGCATGATTCCTACATTTGGTTCATGGCTGATTTGAACATGGAGATATGAAATGAACCAGGGCATCTGTCTGCATGTTTGCCCTGCCCACAAAATCCCATATACAATAATGATGAAATCTCAGAAAAAATATTTTTAAATCTCATTGATCTGCATATTAGACCCCCTGCCCCTCACTAGTACACTCCATCTGCATTAGGGGTGTGCAAGAGTACATTTTTTTTTGCATTTGAATTCAAGTTGATTTGATTCAAATTTCAAAATTCTGGATTTTCGAAAATCCAATCCGAATCCGGATTATCTGGATCCATACTTGTGAAAATCCTATTCATATCCAAATATACAAATGTTGATAAGATTTGTATCCATTATACAAATTTTTGAAATTCATATTTATCCCATATGAATCCCATTTTCATCCCGCATTATATGCACAAATATGTATAATTTTTATGCACATTTGCGTATGATAGATACAAATCTACTCATACGAATTAGTAAAAAATCCATATTGGATTTTTGAAAATCTAAAATTCATCTGAATATGTAAATTCATATTTTCAAAAATCCAATTCAAATTTGAATGTCAACATTCGACAGATTTGAATTGGATTTTTGAATTTTTGACTATCCATGCACATCCCTAATCTGCATTAGATGGGGTGTGATCCACATCAGGGAGGCGCTGAGTGGGATAACCAGTAAATCAGTTTACATGAATGGCCCTGGTCCAAAACAGAAGGTGGGCAGAAGGCAGATGTGTGGCAGAAACTTTTGTTCACAGCCCTCAGAATGCTCAGAACCAGCCTCAAAGCTCACACATGCTTTGAGACTAAGCAGGCAACACTGTTCATGTGTTTCCATGGTCCAAGACAGTATAACTAATTCAGAACACTTAATTAGAATAAATAGAAGGGTTTTCACCTCCAAGTTGTGTGGATTCCCAGTCCATATTATGTCCCATTGCCATTGACTCCCTGAGCCACTAGAAACAAACATTGTTTTCATTAAGCAAAACCAGGAATGGAATGAGAGAATGACAAATTAATTTCTGAACCACCTGGCATGTTCATACAATTGAGATGAGATTTATTAAGAACCAATTTATCCACAAAAAATAGTTATTACATATCCCTAATATGAAACCAATACATTTTCTTCTGTTAATGCTGTTTTGAATTGCATGTTTTAATTGTATTGTTTCCATTTGTATCTATCTATTATACATAATTATTATATTTTCACATAAGCCACTCAAAGAACCTTTGGTTATTAGGTAGCTGTAGAAGTCAAAGAAATAAAGAAATAAAAGCAGTGAGGCTTCAAATCTCATTTTAAACACTGTTTCAGGCTTTGGCCCTTTCTGCACTTACCTGGTAATCTGGATCAAGGACCATAGTCCTCAAGGTCTTAAGAACAAAAGATGAGCTGTGCTTGTTCAAGCCACAGCCCATGTAGTTCAGCATTCTGTCTCAAGCAGTGTCCCACCAATTGCCTTTGGGCATTCTAAAGCAGAAGTCAAAGGCAAAACCTGTAGGTCTTCATGGGACTAGTGCTAACCTGGATAATTGGTAGAGAATATTAATCGATACCAAAACCACATTATCACTGACTGATCCAGAACAAGCAATGGGACATCCACATATAGAACAGAACTAGGAAGATCATGGGCATGGTAATGAGGAACATGCACTGTGATAGCGAGACTGCGAAAACACCTTTGCAGTCCCTTTGGAGCAATGGCAGCTAGGGATGTGCATGAATATTCGTAACATTCAAAATTCATATGAAGTTGGCTGAATTCAGACATTTGAATTCAAATCAAATGTTGGCACATTTGAAGATTAATATTTGAATTTGAATCCAATGTTTTGATACATTTGTATGAAGCTTCGTATATAGCTTGATATGGGATTCGTATGCATTTGCATAGGATTCGTATGGGATTTGTATGGGATTGAACATTCGTATTGAATACGAATCCTACCACATTTGAAGGGTATCTATTCAAACGAATATGACCTTTCTTGTACTCGATTCAATATGAATCAAATACAAAAAAACCCATTTGTGCACATCCCTAATGGCAGCATTGTTGGCAATGGAATTTTTGTATTGCCTGTGAAGCATTAGTGAACCCGGGTACAACATTTGTTCAATGGGGACACGGCCCAGTTGCATCAGAGTCTTGGAGCTGCTGTTGCTGGTAGTTGACATCCAGTGACACAGAACAGTGTTGAGATGTTTACATTATCTCTCCTTAGCCCACATTTGCCATCGTATAGATCTCTTAATGGAGATGCCTCCAGATGTGGTTGTTCCAGATCAAGGTAATCCAGATCCACTAATATGGATATAGTCAATTCAGAAAATATTTCTTATTGGTAGACTGTTTAAAAATATAAAAAAATCCTAAGTATTTCAGATGTCTGCCCCTGAGAGATAACGTTGGAGGATCTGTTCTTTTCTGCTGCATATTTCTGAGATCTGTTACAAATAAGGTCTTGTGTTCTGTAAAACATGCAGTTATGTGTTTAGGTAGGATGCAGGTTTGCTTGTGGTTTAGGTAGGAAAAGATATTTCTATGACAACCCCCTGCACAAGCCTCTTGTATGACTGCCATTTGAATTTAGCATCATTAAGTGCTTCATATTTATATTCCTGGATTTTCTTACTAGTTCTTTGGCAGGTCAGATTGACAGTGGAGTAACTTTAAATACTATGAAGCACACAGCTGTTCATTAAAAATCAACCTGGAGAGTTCTCAGAGCAGTTTGGCAGCAAATGCCACTGCTAATAATGATTTGGGCTTTCTAACAGGCAACACAAATGCTAATGATCCTATTGCTGATGCATTTAGATGCCCAATAAGTTGGTGCACCCTTGAATAGTTTATCCTACATTCCCTGCTCTTCCCCTTCTTTGAGAGTAAATATGGCTATTCTTTCAAATTAAACACATAGCCATCAATCTATATTTTTTTAAAAACCCTTCCACTTATGCTAAAAAATGTTTGGAAATATTATCTATATGCTATAACTGATCCAACACACAGTTACACATTTAACTTTTTTTATTTTATTACATATCTCCCTCAGCTACATACAGGGATTCATATGGTGCTAAACATGGCACCGTCAGAGTCTCACATCGCCTTACACATTGACAACACATCCTGCCACAAGGGCTGCTCAGAGCACTTTAGTAGCAGAGGAGAAGAAAGCTATCTATCTTAACAGTGCTTTCCCTACTGTTCCTCCCTGCTGATATCTGCTGAAGATAAAAACCTACCTTGAAGTGCTTCTTTCAAACCATACAGGCCTTGTTTTGGGAAGGACAAGAAATGTGACCATGTTCTCTCCCTCCCCAAAGAGTCCCAAGTTCAACTGAGAACTGGAGGGTGCATGTCAATAACAAGCTTCCTGTTTTAAGGGGCAGAGTCCTTAAACACTCTGCCCTTGAAACAGCAGAAATTAAAAAGAGAGTAAAAAAGACACAGTGAGGACATCTCTTTCAACACATAATGGGCCTTTTCTCTTTTTAGTGTGTAGTTCAGGCAAATCAGAAGCAGCACAGGGCTGTGTTGGTAGTTTCCACTATGTCACAGAGGTCAATCAGAAGCTGCAGAAGGGCTGCACAGCCGTTTCCTGTCAGACAGGCAGGAAGTTCAATTCCACATAGTAGCAGCACACCATTGAATGGAAATGCTATGGTAAAAAGCTGCTGATTAATTATTAACTTTAACTTCAGGAGTGGAATGCTGAGCTGGCACTATGGGTGAATGAAGGAGTGCAGCCCCTGCACAGCTTTCCATCATGTCTGGTGGCACCCTTAGAAATCTGCCAACCTGGTTCAAAGAGGAATCAGTTCAAATCAAATTGTCAATGTTCAAAAGGTTTGAGGTCAAATGACATCCGAATGCAGCCAATGATGCTTATGATTCCACTGTATTCTGTACTCAGTCAGTAGATTCTGTGTTAGCTTTTGATCCTTCTGCAGTCATCTCTGCCAATGTAAAACCCAATACGTTGCCCACAAAATCCCTTCCATGAAACAATGCACCAGGTCAGTCAAACGCTTCCAGAGCTTGGCTTCAGGAGCAAATGTAGAGGCTCTGAACCAAGACCTGTCCTCCTTCTGTAGATGTCACCACATCTAGTTGGGACAACAGAGAAACAAAAGGAGACTAAAGGTACAAAGCTCAGCCTCTTTGCTTCTCCAAACTGAGCAATGGCTTCCCAATAGAGCTTTATGTCAGGAGTGAGCACCCATGCCAGTAGAAGGGCCCCAGACTGGGATCTGCTGAAATCCTGGAATTCATCAACATATTGGGGGTGGTGGTGGTAGTGGAAATATGTTCTCGTTCACCACACATTTCAAAGCCTATTGACAAAATATTTAAGGCCTTTTCGCACACGCAGTTTCAGAACGTCCGGGATGTGGCATTCGCATTGCCGCAGCCGGGTTTGTATCCCGGCTCGTCCCAGGCTGTCTTCCATGCGTTCGAGGTGCAGAGCACTTTAAAGTGCTCTGCATCCATTCCCGCGCGAGTGAAGCGTCCCGGGTCGTTCGGGGAGAGAAGCGTTCGTGCACACTTCTCTCCCTGACAGCCATGGGCACGCCTCAAGCACCAGCATTGGCTGGAAATCGGCCTCACAGCTGGCTTCTGGTGGGCTGATCACCAGCCTTGCCGGGCTGGCAATTGCGCCGGCGTGGCGAGGCCGGTAGATGGGACCCAGCGAATCGGGGGTCCACTGTCCCATCTCCCTGTGTGTGAATCCTGAAAGCGTCCTGAAGTGACTTAGGCTACCCGTCCTACACCCATTCCAAATGGAACCGGTGTAGTGCGAAAAGGCCTCTACTGACTGCATAAATGGAAATAAATAAATAAATAAATAAATAAATAAATAAATAAATAAATAAATAAATAAATAAATAAATAAAAAGTGATATAAATAATCAAGGGGAAAGATTTGGCAAGATTGACAATAAAATTGTCTCCAAATTTTCATTAACTTACCCATCTCTTTGAAAAATTGATTGCAATAATGTCTTTCTGTAAGGACATTGTTCCAAAATCTCTATTAAGCAGAATTTACATGCAGCCAAAGTCATGTTGCTTATGATAATGGAATTATGCCAGAGTACATATGCAGAAAAAAAAATATTTATTTATCTACTTACAAAAAATCTGAAAAGTAGGGAAAGCCAAAGAAATAGCTTTCCTTCCCCTTCCAGACTCTGTTATTTGGTGTTTCAACTATGCCTTTTTACTGCTTTTATTGCAGCTCAGCCTATTATCTATAGGAACAGAAATGCAATTAAATAAAGAGGTGCATTTGCTATACTAGTGTGGGAAAAGCTTCTTTCTGTCACAATCTCAAAGGAGAACCTTAAAGCTCTTGGTTTTAAAAATGGACAATTAATCAGCTTACACCATACTCTTGATTTGCCCTGGCTAAGTGTTGGAGCTTGTAGTATGGGATATGAAGGTAACGATGATTTCGAGGTACACCATACAAAAATAGCAAGCAACAATACCTAAAGCAAAAGATTTTCCAATAAAAAATACTAAAACTTTTTTTAAACCCACCTAGAGACCTTCAGGTATGGGGTGGGATAGAAATCAGCAAAAGCAAGCAACAAGAACAATTAGGTGCTGACCTTGGTTTCACAGTAGGGATGTCCATGAATGGGTTTTTGTTTGTTTCTTTTTGCATTCAAATTTAAATTGAATTGAACATCCAAAAATTTGATTTTATTCAAATGTTTAGAGTCTGAATGCAACAAAATCTGATTTGAATCAAATACATTCAAATCTATGTGTTTGAGTTAGATTTGCATCTGAAGATACGAATGTCGACAACATTCATATTTGAAGATATGAATGTCAACAACATTTGTATGTGTTATACATATCTGTACACATTTTGTACACATCCTGTTTTATCCCCGTATGCATCTTGTTTCTGTCCTGTACTATCAGCGGAAATGCATACAGATATGTATGAGATTCATACAGATATGTATGTAATACATACTTATCTGTACTTTCAAATGTTTTGCATCATTCGAACAAATGTTTTGGAACACTTGAAATTCATTTGACTGTTTAAATTCGAATCTGTAGACATTCTGTTTGAATTCAAATGTCCACATTCAATCAAATTTGATTGAATTTCAAATGTTTAGAACATTAATGTACATCCCTACTTCACAGTGTGTGTGCTGAACCTTTGAAAACTTGTATTTGCAATTTGCAATTGTATTTTATGAAAGAAGGACGTTTATGAAAGAAGAGCTATTGTGGGGAACTTAAGGTGCTAAAATTCCAATTAAACACTTACTGGGGACCCTAAATTGAAGAGAAATTGTATAGATAGAATCACACAAGGGCAATACTGTTCCCATAAAGTATTCAGTTATTGGAAGGTGAAGGACAGAAGTGGCAGCATTTGGCAAGAGTGCACTTTGACAAGAAATGCAAATGTTTTCAGTCCAAGTAAGATGAGTTTGCTTCAGATTGAAGCAATCCTTTCTGGTGAATGAAAAAATCTGCAGAGCAACCAAGTTTCAATGTTCTTGCAGGTATATTGTGGAGATTATCACAGGCAGCGCGGAAGTAATTTGGACAGTGGTCTCTAGGATAGGGTACTTCTTGCAGAGTGGCAAAGAGCCAGAAGGCACAGATTATTTTTGCCAAGAACAAGCAGGAAGCAGCATGGGAGAAAGATGGCCTTAAAATAAGGAAGAAAACAACTGAGTGTTTTCAGCTTAGGAAATAGCTGCAGAAAGGCAGTTCAGATCAACTTCAGAAAAGGAGCACAGAGTGGGGGTAACTTGGTGATTTCAGCAGAGTGAGGGAGTAGACTGAAGATTCCAACTATAATAGCACTCTAAGGTCTTGTCAAAATGTGGGGGGGGACCATACTTTTGGGGGGGGAGAAAGCAGGATAAGGAGGGAGGGATAGGAAGCTTGGGGAATTCATCCAAAAAATGTTGAAGGTGAGGGAATTTGACTTTAAGCAGGGCCACATACACATGACAGGACAAAAGTTCACACTAATGATTGTGTGTGGGGGGAGGGACTGAATCAATCAGAAAGACAAATACTATTGGTAGCATTGGTCAGGTAAGAAAAAGACAAACATAAACATAAATAAAAGTTTTATCCCAGGGTTCTGTACAAGAGCTCCATGTGAATAGACCAAAATCAGTCAGAAGGCTATTCATCAAGCTGCTATAATGGTTTGATTACAGGAAATCTCAAGACAAAGTCAATGGACTCTAGCAACAACACATATGCCATATGCATTGGTCAAAGCAATTCTTGCAACTCCAGCTGTTTGTCTTTGTGAAGACTGCTCGAAGTACCAGATGAGGGGCTACAATCCAAGTTCAAACGGACATTTTTCTTTCCTTTCCAAAATGGCCTTGATAATGTAACCCATGGAACATCACGGTTTTTAACTCCAAAGGCATTTCAGTTTAATGGACTGATTCAAAGTACACTTGCACTGTATGTGTACATAATGCCAGTACATTTTGCAAAATTGGCAACAATTTGGAGCCCAAGATAAGGTTGGAAATTAATTTGAATGTGTGAAATAAGGGCCATTCATGCCAACATTCATAGGAATGTACGTGTGTTTTTTTCCTGTTATATTTTGTCAATAAATTCTGATACGTTGCTATGAAGGCAAGTCTCCTTGCTTCTGAACCTGGACATGTGAATAACGAGCCATAAAAATAATGCAGTGACCTCTTCATGATGTGATGCACATTTTTTTTAGTATTTTGGAGGTTTCCTGTGCCCTCAGCAGCTCTGGAAAGCACAAATAATGCAAAAACAAAAAATAATTTGTGCTTTCTAAAGTTGGCGCCAGCCTGAATAAGCACTGAAATCCCTCAAAATCTGTATCATGTCATCATGGAGCACAAAACTGCCCATGTCAGAGCTCCAGAAAACAAGTGAGTCCAAATAAGAGGTTGTTCCTTGCCTTGGAGACACAGTAAAGCCATGCAACCAAAGTATTGCCCTGTATCTTGAGGATGAGTGGCTGTTTCAAATGCTTCCATCCCCAGAATATTTAATCTAGCATGTCTAGTTTCCTCTGAGAGGGTTCTACACTATTTTTCCTTTTCTGAATTGTTGCAATTTAGACTGTTTCTACCAGGAAAATTGTCTAACTCTCTGTGTTATCAATTGTTAAGATAGGCTTGATATAAACACTCAGCTGGCTGAATTAGATCCATAGAAGATTTCACACCGAAGAAGACACTGTAGAGCCTAGTTGTGTCATGACTGTACTGAATTTAAATCATAGTAAGCCTAGCCCTTCGCTCTCTTTTTAGACCAACTTCTTTACCCCCTTGAAATAGATGCCTTTCAATTTGTTCTGTGGTTACTAGCATCTATATAATTGCTTGGAATATAATCAACCCCAATGGATCCAATTAAAACTATTGCTTATCTCTGCAACAGTTCAATGTCAGGTCAGTATAATGTTTTGGATCTTTACCCAAAGGGCCTATCCTATCTCTATTTGTTGGGGCAATGCAGTGATGGAATGGTACAAATCTGGTGCAGCTGGACAGTTTAATAATTTCTAATGTGTATTGGAATTGAAAGGCAAAATGTATTTATTTAAGTAATAGGGAAAAGGGTTCCCATGTTAAATGTACTAAATACGATGTTCCTAAATCTGCCCTTGCTTTTTGTTGTTGCTGTTGTTGTTAAAAAGATTTTCTGTAAATGCTTATAGCTTTTGCCTCCCATTTTGTAATGATAGTAACTCTGACAGGATCTGCATGGAGGGCTCTAGGCAACAGTCCAATTAGACTTCTGCTGGGAACTTCAGTAAAAAAGAGTACAACATGCAAAATACTCTTCAAGGTGGTGACATGCTGTTCACAGGCCTGCCACCATTTCCATATGCATGAAAATTCCACTGTTGCACTGCCTCTGGGATGGAGAGATGCGCAGAATGTCTCTAAAGGCATTTGCAGGGAGTCAGGAGCAGGGAAAAAAATTATCCTCCTCTTGGACTCAATGGGGCTATGTGCTAATCCAGCAGTGTTTCTCTTATATTTTTACAAACATGGGAAATGACCCCATAGGCTTTGCTTCACTCTTTATTCCCACTCACGATTTGAGTACTATAGAACACTTACATTGAGTTGGCAGGTGGCTTTGTTCAGGTCTATGCAAACACAAATCTTTCAGTATACTGTTATGGTATTTTCTTTTTCATAACTGGACAAGTGTTCAGGATCCTAGAGAAGAGGCAAGTGATTAATAGAAGCATCGGACATGCACTTAGACCAGATTCCATCTTGGCTACTAGATAATATGGGTACTGCAATTAAATCATACACACACACACCTTGATTCTGGAACAGCAGTACATGTGGCGGAAGGATGACTTCAATCCGGATTTGAGGTGGGTGCTGTACTCCATGCTCCGGAGGCCCTCCCCCAGCCTGCCATGATTGGCTCCGCCAGGGCTGAGCATGGTGAGCCAGGGGACTCCGCTCTCACGGCTCGCTCTTGCCCCAGAAGTGGTGGATCGCTGCTTCTGGAGCCAGGGGGAGCTTCTCCGAACCCCTCCCTAGCCCACCCAGGGGACAGCGCAAACGATCCCCTCCTTACCTCTTCATAGTTGCCGCAATACTGGCCATGGGGCTCCAGGAGGCTGCGGCACCTGCGTGCTGTGCACCTTCTGATTGGCCAGGGCAGCTTCTGGCAGCACCTGCCATCAGGAGGCTCTCTGCACAGGCGCGCTGTCCTGGCCAGTCAGGAGGCGTGCAGCATGCAAGCGTGAAGCCTCCTGGAACCCTGCGGCCAGAATCAGGACAACTACAATGAGGTAAGGAGGGGATCGCTCGTGCTCTCCCCCGGGTGGGCTAGGGAGGGGTTCGGAGAAGATCCCCCTGGCTCCAGAAGCAGTGTATTTAAGGGCATGTGTGGAAGCACCCTTTGATCTTGGCTCAAGATACTAATGCAAGAATTCAGTGGCACACAGAAAGTAAAGAGTAATTCTACAGAAGGTATGAATTGCATCCTATCACCAGAACTAATTATTTCGTGTCTCAAGACATGGGGATACAACCAATTTCTTTTGCTAAATAAAAAAGATTATATTGTTGTTGAACTACTTGATCCAACAGTAGGTATTTTGTTCATCTAATAATTCCAGTTATCCTTCACTACTATTCTGCTATAGCTAGCCTTATTTTATTATAGCAAGACTTAATATTGGACAATTACACAATAGCTGGAATTTGCTAACAGACCTCATTACAACAGTCTGACTAAAACTACATGAAAATGAACAGTAGGTGAAACATAAAATGTCACAACATTTATTTATGCCCTTGATATGAATTTGTGATTTTGATATTGATGTATAAATCCCTAAGTGACTTGAATTTCATGCATCTGAAGAAGAAGGGATTTGGGGGAGCTAGCCCTGGAACCCAACATGGATCCATTCTCAAGTGTCCCAACCATTCCTGTTGATAGCAAAGAGGTGAAGATCTGAGTGTTTGAAGACATATTCTGAGAAGCCTTTTTTTGTGTGCTCTATGTATGACCATTAAGACTCTTGAAGAATCATCAGGAACAGTAGACAGTACTAGACTGTCATTTCAAGAAGCTGTTTTTGAGGATATAAATGTCAGACCTGATGGAGGAAGCAGTGAAAAGGATGAGCTCAGTCTTCTTCTGTGTTTACAGAAGCCCTGTTGTTGATGTTGCTTTTAAGGGCAGTGTTAAGTGATAGTGTTTGTCATGGGCACTAGCAGATTGTGGAATTTCCTCCACTTCAAGCCAGTTCAAGTGCTGCTATTAAGTATATTTCAATAGCTAATACTGCATGTTTATTTCTATGCTTTTTGGCAGCACAACACAACACACTGTTTATTATAGTCACAGTTCAGGAAAGAGAAAGTGGACAAATAACATGTTTATAATAACTGACAAAGGCCGTGTCCTCATGCAAGCCATTTGGGCACCAACTGGGCTCACATGGGACCGGGTGCAGACCGAGATCAAATTTTGGGCATCCCCATGCCATTCCCCATAACAAGGGCTGGGGGCGGATTCAGCTGTCCCCATGCAAACCACACCAGATTGTGATTTTACTCCCTTTCCCAGGCGAGATGCTTGCTTGCTTCGAAAGGGGAGTAAAAGCAAGCCTATCAGCTGGCTGACGGGCTTGGTTACTCCCTTTCCCGAAGCTTTACTTTGTGAGTAAAGCCAAGTCCTTTGGCTGTCAGCAGACTGGGAAGAGGGGGTGTAGAGGCTTGAGTGGTCTCTCTTTTCCAGGGAGGCAAGCTTCTTATTGCCCCCCTGGAAAAGAGAGAACACTCAAGCCTCTGCACCCCCTCTTCCCAATCTGCTGACAGGAAAGAGGCTTGGCTTTACTTCCGAAGTAAACTCAAGTCTCTTTCCTGTCAGCAGAAGTCCAGGACCGTCCCCATGTGCAGGCTCGGCTCAGACCAAATCGCCCAAATTGCCCAGACTTGTTTTTCCAGGTACCAAATTTGGTCCTGGTTTGGCACGGGTTTGGGTGATTTGGTTTGTGGAAATGGAGCCAAATCTAAAATGCATGGGGACACCCCTTACTGAACCCAATTTTGGTACTAGAATGAACCTGCATGGGGGCACACCGAAAGCATATACTAACATGCTTGTATATTTTGTATATATCCTTGTTGCAGATAAGGGGAACATCTTCTGCACTGACAACCTTTACCTTCCCCCCCCCCCCCCGCATCTATTTTATTAGGGTTTTTTTAAGTATACAACAGTAGTGAAAGTTTACAAAAGAAAAAGTAATCACCACCTCCTTTCCCCTTCACCAAGATGAGCAAGTTAGTCTTCATAGCTCTTCCATTATCCTTCATTTCTTTTCAAGTGGGATATTGTGTTTATTATTCCTTGTATAGCTATAGTGAGAAGAAGAGAGTGGACAGTCCTTTAAATATCTCCAAGATGGCAGCTCCCAGGAGAAGTGTCCAGACACATAAGTCACTAACAGTCTTTACCAGAGTGAAAGGCTGGACTTGATACCTGGTGCAGTTCTTTGAGCTGAACCTTAGTTCTGGGGATAAGACCAGACACTAAATCAGTAGCAGTTATTTGCAATTTCTGCTTGGATCAGCTAGCTGGCTATTTGTGACAGTGGGCTCACCACCAGTAGGGAACCCGTTTTGGGCAGCCACTTTAGAGTAAGCAACAATTAAGAGCTACTCCTGTGACTAGGGATGTGCACAATATTTGTAACAGTCAAAATTCAACTGAATTTGACCAAATTCAGACATTCACATCTGAATTGAATGTTGACATTTGAATTCGAACTGAATGTTTCAGTACATTCATATGATGCTTCGTATGGAATTTGTATGAGACTGAACATTCATATCAAATTCAAATTTCACTGTGTTCAAAGGGGATCTATTCAAATGAATATGGATTTTCTTGCATTCAATATGAATCAAATACAAAAAAAAAATGCACATCCCTACCTGTAATTTAAGCTTCCGCCTGTGTATCTAATAAGGTTGGCCATGTGTAGGGTCTGTTTGCACTTGATTCATATTGAATCGAATGTAAGAAAATTCATATTTGTTTGAATAGATCTCCTTCAAATGTGGTAGGATTCTATTGGGTCCTGCACCTCCTATGGGGACGCATCGAGTACCTCCCTTAATCTGGATCTACTAAATGCAGATTAGTTGAAGGACCCATTCCTTACATCCAGATCATCTTAGATCCAGATTAAGAGAGGTCAGTGGAAAAAACCCCATGCAAAGACAAGGGTAGCTGTCTGTTAATACCAATAGGCTTCCTCTTGGCAGTGGCAAGGGCAGCAACCAGTAGATGGTAGAAGGTGTCAGACAAGAGTCCATCAAAGAATTGCACTGTCAAATCTCCATTATGGGGAAGAGGTGAGAAAAGTAAAACAAAACAAACAAACAAAAAACACAAAAAAACCCCACTCTTCTACACCCTGACAATAACTTGCCATCACCAGTAGGGATATGTAAAACTCATATTCAATGAACACAAACTACAAAAAAAGAATTAAACTGAGCCCCATACCTCTATAGTCATCCAAAATCTATGGCAGATTATCTTGAAGTACCACAATCAAGCTCTACACATACAGAACTGAAATAGAATATCTCTTCCACATCTAAATATGCACTCAGTGGGTATTTTTCACAAACCCCTGACCTGGCCAATGACTCCCATAGCACATTAGTAGGCTATGCTCTGCATGATGTAAAATAACACTATTTTGATTACTGGAGCACAAAATAATTGCCTTAGAGAATATTCATAGTACTGGGAAATAAAACAATTTTATGAGAATTAGAAAATGTAATGCTTTAGGTAGCAAAGTGGAAGATCTGGGAATAGTTTCCATTTAGCCACTTTAAAAGGTTACCTAGGTTGCTACGTTTCTTCTTGATCATGTTCACTTTTGAGCTTTATCCCCTTCTGGTAGGACATTCAATTTTCAGATATGTAGGTTAATGCAAAAGTATCCGTAGGTTAATGCAAATGTGGTAAATCTGTGTCTTCCTATATTCAGATGACATTCCTATATTTTCATGCAACTGTAGCAAGTGTAATTTATTCAACTGCATATGTGAATCACGAATAAGTTTATTAAAATTTTTCATGTTCTGCAGAACTCTCTGGAGAAAGTCTGCATTCTTGAAAGGAGAAGGGACAGTTTCATTTGCATTTTGCAATTGAATTGTTATTTTCCTACAGGACAACTTATAAAATGTATCTTGTATGAGCACTGTGCTTGCAGTAAAGTGAAAGGAACTATTATACTACTTTTCTGCAAGATGCATTGAAATAGTGTATGTATTGGACATTGCTATGGACTAAAACTTTGTGTCAGCTTTCATCATTGTCCATGTAAGCAATATTTGAAATAGCATCTATAAGAATAAACACACATACACAAAAGTCTACAGTCACATTATGGTGACAGAAGAAGTAAATTTTGTAGAGTTCCTACTTTTATTCAGCACGTGCACCCACATATATCTGTGTTAGGTATGTGTATGGATATTCTTGCTATTTGGAATTCATATGAATTTCTACTAATTCCAACATTCACAAACAAATTAAATGGGGCCTACATTCAATGGCCCTATTCATCCACAAATTGAATTTATCCTGCATTCACCAAAGCTTTGTTCAAAGTTTTGGCCAAGGCCAGATCCCCCTGTGGTTTCCTGTCCCCCCCCCAGCCTTCCCTCCCCACCCTTATCTTTGCTTGTACTACTGCTGCCACCATGTGCTCTCCTCGTATGCCCACGTAGGCTTTCTGGTTCTGTGCATGCAACTCCCACCCCCATCATGTGATCCCTAGGTGGAGAACTTCATGTGCAGACCCAGAAGTGCCATTTCAAAATGATGGCAGATGGTGCAACCATGTAGCTCCCTCCGGTTTCACTCTGGCATGCTCCCTTACCTTTACAAGGGCCATGGTGGTATCTCTGGCCCATTTTGGCTCTCTTCAATAGCCAAAACATTACTTCTGGGTCTGCAAGCACCTCTCTTCATTGCATGGAAGGAGGAAAGTGTGGAGTATTGAGGGTCCTGTCTAGACAATGGGACAAGGATCCACAGGCGCTCTGCCCTTCCTGCAAAGCTTTCCCTTATCCCATCAGGATGATGGAAAGCAGCGTGCAAGGCAGACAGGGCTTTAAGTGTGTTTGGATCTGAGTAAAAAGTAGTCCCTATCAACACAGAAAACCAAAAGAATAGGAGTGACATTTATTTATTTATTTATTTATTTATTTATTTATTTATTTATTTATTTATTTATTTATTTATTTTTCTATCCCGTCCTATACCCCAAGGTCTCATTCATCAATTTTAATGAGTTCACAATTCTATACTGAGAGAAGGCCATTTCTACACTTATTCATTGATGCACTGTGAGATAGATAAAGATGTCTGTGGCAGTACTTACAGACTACTGTCAGTTTAAGAATATAAGAGGAGCTCTGCTGGATGTAGCTGCAATCCCTGTAGTCCAGCATCCTGTATCACAGAGTGGTTCAACAATTATTTCTGGGCATTTTCAAGAGCAGACAAACCTTCACTTGCTCTTCACTTCATGCAAATGGCCTTTAGAGGCAACCTGGCTGCCTTTCCAATCTGGACACAGCACATAGGCATCAGTTCTTGTTAGACATGTGCACATTCCCCCCTCCCATTTGCTTTGCATTAAGTAAATGGGGAAAAAAATATTTTGCATTCATGTGAAGGAAGTCCCCACAAATATGGGAGGCTTCAAATTTGTTTAGAATTTTTGTTGAAGGTTCTAAGCAAAGGAAACACAGGTCCTTTCCAAGGAAACAGCTGGTTCCAGGCAACAGGGTGCTCTCCCTGGTGTTCTTACCTTCTGATTCCACCGCCCTCCATCAATGGCTCTGCCAGAACCACTACTGGAGGGAGGTGAATAGATGAGGACTTTCCCCCTTCTGATCACCATCCTCTGGCAGTGGTTTCAGTGGAGCCCTTTAAAGAAGAGTTCCAGCACTCTTTTTGGAAGTCGTGGGTTTTCCTCGCAGCATTTACCTTGGGGACGCTCCGTGGCAACTGATCTATAGCATTTACTACCAGAAAAAATGGTGATAGCAACCAGCTTGGATAGCATTAAGAAAGGCTTAGAAATTCATGGAGTACAGATGCATCAATGGCTACTAAAACTACAGGTATGCCAAAAAGCCTTAATGTACAAAATAAGGCTATTGACCCTTTGGCTGAAGCTTCATAATATTTGACGGTGGTGAGGCTGCCAGGGAAAGCTCTCAGCTGCCCACCTCCCTCGCTCTGCATGATAGTGAAGATTATGGCAGGCCCCAGGTGGGAGCTGCCGTAGTCTGCACCAGCATGCAGACAGCAGGTCCTTGTTCCTGAATATAATCCAGAACCAGCTAACTATCCATTCATAAAAAAAAAATAAAAAAAATGCAAAACTTCTCACCCCAGCAAGCTACCTACACACACTGCAAATCCCTAAATATAGGAAGGCTTTTACCTGGGCGAGATTTAATGTATTGTCCTCTGCCCTCCTTCAGGGCAGATTCAAAGGTGTCCCTTATTCTGAATGAATCTGCCCATGCGGGATGAGCCAGGTAGAAGATGTTGCTAATACAATATTATGCTGTTATTTCTATCAGGAGGCATGTGCAACTTTTATCATCCCTACCATGTCCCGAATTCTAGCAATGGGAAAAGACCATTGTCTGAAATATTTTTTTAAAAGACAATCAGAATACATGGACTTTAGCTGAATATTGCCTGACATCAATTAAATTAAGAACAAGAGCAACTATACCTAATAGACAGGACTGCAGATATTTTTAAAGGTCACTTTTATACTATTTTAAATCTTACCATTTTATTATTGCTAAACTTCCTTTTTAAGCTATTTTATATGTTGATTTGAAATAACATTCATCCACTCACTCACTCACTCACTCACTCACTCACTCACTCACTCACTCACTCACTCACTCACTCACTCACTCACTCACTCACTCACTCACTCAGAATAAGGTCCAGTGCAGAAATGACTCCAGTCTGGATTCACCAGAGTGAAGCTGTGCAAAATAAGATTGCACCACTGAAAATTTACAGCTGCAACCATGTGTGGTAGAAACAGTGCCCCTTGAACACCTCTCAAGTCTCAGCTAGCAAACACATACAAGAGGTGAAATCTACCTTCAAAGTCACTAAGATGTACGTCAGGGTGAATGATTCTGGGGGTGTAGTGCATTCTTATTTAACTCCATTGTTACCACAGTGATGTTAGCAAAGGAGATGAATTACCAGGGGCAATAGTGCCAACTGTTTGGTGGGCTATTTCTTATCTTAATATTTCAGTGGCAAGAATGGAAACCTAACACCTACAGAACTTTCATCCCATAACTACAAGATGTTAGGGATAGGTTCATGGATCTTCAAGACATCTGTTTACATATCTATCTAGATGCTATATAATGTAAGCTTAAATCATTACAGGATTTTTCAGTAATCTAAGTAAGGATGTTTATTTTATTGCCTTTCTCATAGTATATTTGTTTATATTTTAGGCATCAATATTACTAAAAATGAATGACTTAATATTGTACAATAGAGTAGACCATAAAGATTCAGATTTTAAGATTAATTCATTAATTGTTTCACATGTAGCTGGTATATTCCTGTAATATGCTTCTGTAGCAGTTTCCTTGAATTATTATATAGTTTAGTTCTATCTAAATTGTTTGGGTTGGAGGGGCAGTTGGCTTTCTTTTTGTACTTCTGAATATTTGCAAGTTAATTTTCCTGCAGCTTAAAAGCATCTCCAAGCTTAGAGACAATTTGCAGGTGGGGCCATTTACATGCTAGCCAGCCTGTCCTACCTTTAATGAACGTGTTAGGCTATGTGTGAAGGCAGGAGCTTTAGAGATAGCTTAGAGATAGTTTACAGATGAGATGGTTCTCATGCCAGTGTATTTCTCCCCATTCTCATGTATAGTTGAGAGCAGAATGGAAATGGGACTAGCAGATTAATGCCACATGCTACCTGCTCTAAAGAGCTTTTAAGATACTTTCTATATGTGTGTGAATACATCCTAAGTCCTGCAGAATCCATAAAGACAAAAATTATACCCAATCTTTGTTCTGCTGCTTACTCTTCCATAAAGAAATAGCTTTGCTATTAACTATGTGCTGAACCGTCTTCTCACTCACTGCTGCATGGAGCCTTTTCTGTATTTAGAGGCTTTGTTATCTCTGAAATCACAGCCAGAGTTTCCCTGTCAGCTTAATTCCCTTCCTTCCTTCTGTATTGTATGTAAGTGCATTCAGATTAATCCTGCTACCATAATAGCTTATTATTGATCTTAACCCTTATTTAATTTAACCTAATTTCAAAATGAACTTGAAAATAATATATGCATCGCTGTTATGGTTTTGTTAGAAATGTTGACATGTGGAAAGAATGCTTTGCATCTTCAGAATGAGCTTGAAAATTTGAGCATTATTACTCAGGAGACTGTTTGTCAAGAAGAGATGATGATATCTAGACAACTTCAAAAGCTTCCATCTTTCAGCAAGGTAAGAATGTACTGTGAAAAACCCCTTGTGTATTTAAGACAACAGATGCTATTCAGCTATGCACTAAAAGCCTTCACTGTTTTTCAAGGCTTTATATCGCCTGTCAGGTGGGTTTGTGGTGCAAATCCATGACTGGTTGCCAGAACCCTTTGATTAGCCAAATGAACCATGACAGAAAGTGGATAACGCAGGCATACTGATAATAACTTATGAACTTCAAAGTGAGACCTGCTGCTTAGTGGGAATTTGAGTACCAAGATTAGTTTACAGCTTCTGAGGATTAGTATCTCACTTTTTTGGTGTCACTTTTGATATTGATCATTGCCACACAAAGTGTAACCTGTTGGTTTCTTGTTTACAACCTGTGCTGTGCTTGTCGAGAAGAGTGATAAATGTCATGCTGCATATGAACATTACATTTTTAAAAAATCATTTTTGTCAAACCTGAACAAAAACCACCCAGACATGTCTTCATTCAGGCAGGACATAAAATGTGGGATCATCCCAGGGCTATGCTGGGATTGCCACATGTGTCCATGGCAATCAAAACATAGGCCTGTGAAGAAAGGATAGAACTGCTATATGTTCATCCTTCCTGAAGTTACACAGATGGATGGGTAACATTCCAGATAGAAGGGATGCACTGTTCTTTTGGTCAAAGGTGTTTCACAGCTGTGATGCCTTGTTAGAACTCCCAAATAATCCCCAAAATATTCTGAAGTCAAGCAAAGCCAAAGCTGCTTGGGTTCACTTAGAGCAGTGGTTCTCAACCTGGGGGTCGGGACCCCTTTGGGGGTCGAACTGCCCTTTCAGAGGGGTCGTGATGAGCCTCCCACTGCCCTACCCTCCCACCTCCCAGCTGCTCCGCCCCTGTGGTTGGGGGTCTCCATAACATGAGGAATTCCATTAAGAGGTCGCAGCATTAGGAAGGTTGAGAACTGCTGACTTAGAGGGTGATAAAAGTGGAGTATAAAAGCCAACTCTCATCCTTCTTCTTCTTCTCCTGCTGCTGCTATTACTACTACAGCCCTTCCTGTACAAGGATTTCTGCATACAGTTATCCTTACTCTAGTAACCTTCAGACTCAGTTGTTGCAAGCCCCTCCATATGTGACTGGTCTTGAAGATTACTGAGAGCCTTCAGCTAGGTTGCCAGCAGGTACTCCTTACAGAATGCATATCAAACAGATATTAAAGGAACTGCAGTGGTTGTCAATTCGCTAAAATTCCAACCCTGACTTATAAAATTCTAAACAACTTGGGATTCAAATAATTAAAAGGGTGCCTCCCCCCATACAGAATTGCTAATCAGTTAAGATCTTTGTGAGAGCTCTGTATTCAGAGGAGTATAGGCATGTGGGAGGGCCTTGTCCATGGTAGCACCCAGACTGAGGAATTACTTTCTCCCTGAATTTCAGATACAGACTGATGACACAGTTCTTTACCCTAGCATTTATTTGAAGAGGTATCCTCTCTTTCAGAAATTGTTATCCCCTTCAGGCAGTGTTTGAATTTATGTGAATAAGCAAACAAACAAAAATCAATCAAGATTCTGCCAGATTTTTTTTTTAAAGATAGGCAGCTGAATGGTACAGATGTGCATGAATATTCATAACATTCAAAAGACTGACATTCAAATTTGTATCGAATGTTTTGATACATTCATACGAAGCCTCATATGGGATTTGTATGATATTCATATGATAATTGTATTCATTTATATGGGATTCATATGAGATTGAATATTCATATCGAATACGAATCCTACCACATTTGAAGGGGAGCTATTTGAACAAATACAAAGTTTCTTGCATTTGATTTGAATTGAATACAAACAAAAACATCTGTACTGTATGGGGGTATTCTGCCACCTTAGGTATGGGTGAAAAGTACTGTTTTGGGGACAGAGCTTTTGCTTTCCCTGCTAGGTTGATTTGGGCCATCATTTGACTCAATCAGCCATATCTGTCATTGTAAAAGGTGATAGGGTTATAAAACGATGCAAATTTCATGTCCAGCAGGGAGGTTGCCATAGAAAAACATTAGCTTTTTTTTTTTTTTTTTAAAGATGTTTCCTTCATTGCTTGAATATTCCCTAAGTCAGGGGTCCCCAACCACCGGTCCACAGACCGGCACTGGGCTGTAGAGGGTTTTTTGCCAGTCTGCACTGCCACTGCTGCCATGCAACACCATGCCATGCCACACCATGCCACATCCATTCTACGTCACATCACACCACCGTAACACCCTGCCCCCACCCCACAATGGATAAGAAAGCTGGTCCCTGATGAAGAAAAGGTTGGGAACTCCTTCCCTAAGTGATACTAAATTTTAAAATCAAATTTATGTAAAATTCAAGTAAGTCCTATCTTCAATTAAGTTATTCCCATGAAAATATTCAAACTCATTTATAAAAATATAGGTGGAAATTATTCCAAAACAAGTCAATTTTCTCTTGCTCACTCTCCCATCATACATTTAGTGATTTCTCATCCTCTTACATCGAGCAATTTCTCATATCTAGCTGGCAAGAAAAAAATCATAATACAAATGACAATAATAAAGAATAGAATCTACTGCTGTGTAAATGCAATATAAACCCCAGACAATAATTTGCCATTTTTTTTCCATTTCATCATTATATTTTTAAGCTTTTCCATCAATCTTAAATATATAAATAATGAATTGTACTGAATTTCTACATAATTTTGTAACTTATGCTTGAAGTTGAACACAACATTTTACACCTTCAGAAAACTGCTGATGGCTTTATGAAGCAGACAAACTAATAGTTACTAAAATGGATGCCTACATATCACCTCCAGATTGGAGAAATGGGCAAGATGCCTTAAAAACCATTTAGAGGGACTTTAGAAAGGTGATAGTTTTGCCCTCAAATTCTGTTTGGGAATACTGAGAAGCAGATGGTGAACCACTGTGCAAGACAAGATGGTGGACTAGATAGGCTGTAGCCAGATCCAGCAGGTCTTTCCTTATGTGCTTATGTTCAGTTTTCATATGTATAGATATGTTCAAATACCATGCCATGTGTAGCAGTTGACTCAGTACATTAATAGTCAAACCTTCATTCAAAGCATTTCCTGGAAAGAGTGGTAATTAGTCAAGAATGAATATTTATGTCCTAGAAATTACTAGATTCCTTCCTTCCTTCCTTCCTTCCTTCCTTCCTTCCTTCCTTCCTTCCTTCCTTCCTTCCTTCCTTCCTTCTACTTCTATTTTACTCACTGCTATTCACTAGTTTTCATGGGTTTGCCCATTACTTGAATTTAGGGTCAGTCATTAATGAATCCTCTTCTCTTTTTCAGCCATGCCACATCTAATTTGAAAGATCTATAGGTCCTTTATAATGCCATAGGACTGAATTAAAGGGGCTGAAGAACTGGGTTCCTCTGTTGCACCATAAGAGTCCTTCTAGGACACAAGATATGCATTAACTGTAATGACAGAGTTATGGAAAGCATTATCACAGAATATCCCATCACTTTTGTCATGCTGTGCAAACTTATCATTTTAGGTTTTCTCCATTTTGCAGAGGATACCAAAATAACTGTCAATTCCTGTGCTCTGAGAAAAGCTTTGGGTGAAAGCATACAACTGGATAACAAAGCTTTGATGTTGCAGGGAATGGTATTAAGTGTGCAGACAGACTCCACTGCTGCAGCATTTGACTGTGAGGTGAGCAAAGATTGCTCCATGAAGAGTTTGAGACCAGGAACAATCTTCACTTACTGCACTGATTCCATTTATATGTGGAAGCTGTCATTGTTACTTCCTTTGTAACGTTGTATCCTGAGGCACTTTTGAACTTGTTTTCCTGTCCATTGGATGGGAAAGATGCATTAGAGACTAACGTGTACTAGCATTAACACTACGGAACACTAGTACACATCAGCCTAAGCCCCTCTATCTGGTCATGCAATCAATCCTCCGCAGGGCACTACCATTTTGGTTGTGGCACCCTTTGAAACTGCACCTGGTCCATCACTATGGCAACGATGACACTCTGTGCATGTAGAGTCACATCAGAGTTCATCTGAGGTACCAGTATGCTTCAGTGGTACCTCAGATGTCCCATTGCACTGGAAAAGTTGCAGATGGTCACTTCTTGGATATGCCAGGTAAGCTTTTGGTCAGGATTGGGGAGGGTTGCTCATGGAACACAATTTTCTGCACCACCGCTAGTATGCAATTAGTCAACCTCTCAGCAGGCAGGAGGCATTTGTAGGCTGTAAATGCTTCCTGCAAGTGCAGATGCACCTGCCGAGATGTTGACGAATTGCATACTACAGGACCAAGTGCAGAAATGTCTCTGGTCTTCAATACTGTTTGTTTCTCTTTCAGAGTAGGAACTATAAGAACTTTGTTCAATAACCTGGGAAAATAATATTATAAAATGTTAATTTCAAAATCAAACAGTAGGGATAGGGTGCTGTGATAGAGTATAATATAGTAAAGTACAATAGTGTACAGCATAGTATATATCATATTGTGTTATATCATGCTCTCCTATGCTATGCTATGCTATGCATATGCTATGCTATGCTATACTAGTTTTTAGCCCTTCTCTCCCCTCATTAGCTGATTTAATTAGATATGTGCAAGAACCAAAATGTTTTGCTTTGGTTCAAATCAAACTGAAGCTCATTTGGTTTGGTTTGATATCGAACCAGCTTGACCAATTCCTGATTGAACTTTTAAATGCTCATGAATAGTTCAAACTTTTTAAAAAAGATATAAAGGACCCTGCCTTTCTTCCTCCCCAATTTTCCCTCCACCTTTCCAATTTTATTTTTTTTTAAGCCAGTTGTGCATATCTCCAGCTTTGCAAGTTCCCATTGCTGCTCTGAAAGCCCCCTTCAAACAGGCGGGTTTGAATTAAACTGAGTCAAACTGAATAGTTTGAACAATTATAAATCAAACCAAATTTGCACATCTCTAAGTTTAACGGTTTCAAAAGGTTTTAAGGAAAAGTACATTGGTGATGATTAGTTTCTGGCCTTTGCCAGCATCCAGATGGGATTACTGTTGCAGAGTCTGATGTCAAATTACCTAGAGATTAATTGCAGCTCTGTGCCAAAATGAAAGATCCTTCCTAATCTGAGCCATCTCTGCTGTTTTAATAATGTAGGCTATCACACTTCTTGTCATCTAGAATATATGGTAGGAGCATCTCATTTCTCACTTTAACAAATGTTACAATTGTTATGTTATATCTCATCTAGGCTAGAGACATTTTCCTTCTTTCTTTTTTACTTTCTTTGTTAACAAGTTAGCTCAGTCAAGTCTGTCTCTGATGGTTAAATACAAAATGTACCAATAGAATTCATGTTAGAAAGAAAAACAAAACTGATGGAAATTATCTAAATACGTACCAGTCCAGTGATTTATGTATGACACAAAATCTAATTTCCATTATTCACTGGACCTGATGCAATATCAAATACTTTAATCAGGTTTGTTTGTTTTTAACAGCATATTTTGGAAATGGCTTGTATGCATAGTGTAAGCATTTCTATTATGAAAGGTTTCATTCATTGGTGGCTGGACATTCCATTGTCCTGATCTATCCTAAGCCACATTAATAAAAAAAATGTGTATTATGATATATAGTGATGCTAGAAAAAGTACAACTAGTGCACATAATGATCAGATATGTTCAGAACTCAAGCATTTCAAAACTCTGTCCCCGTCCCCTTTAGAAGAAATGTTTTGAGTTCCAGTGATGGAAGTCTTATTTGGATTTCAGTTCCGAGCAAGTCAGCTCTTTGAAGCATTTCTGATTGCTTCAATTCTGATTGCTTCAAAACTGCTGCGGATAATAGAGAATGTGTGAAGAACATCAGAGCGCTTTGAAATGACAACGCTCCATTCTCCCATTTTGTTGTTTTATTTTTCTTTATCTCATCCTTTTCTGTTAGCAAAGATAACAATAGAAGAATAGGGGTAAAGAATCATCAGCTATTGTGTAGGGTGGAATAGACAGGCTCATTGGATTATCCTTGAAAATGGGAAGTTGGGTCTTTTCCCTTCCATTTTTTACTAAATCTTCACTTTTGAAGGTACTCAATGCTCAAAATGGAGTAAGGGCATTTGGTTTCTTGGATTCTGGATAGTGACCATTCTTGCTGAGCCAGCAATGGAAGTAGCCCTTTTAGAACAGTGATCAGGTTTGCTGAGCATAAGGAAAATCCCTAACAATCAGCTCTTTGTTGGGCACATATAAAGGCAAGAGCAGACTGCAGCAGAATATCTGACTAGAGTCCAAAGTCGCCTGTAGTCACCATTTTTCTAAGCAAGTAGAGCTGTGTGTATTTTTGTTTTGTTTTTAGTGCTTTGATAGTTGATCATCTAAGAATGGCATGCAATGTGTGTACATTGATTTGGGGGGTGGGGGTTGTCCAGGATAGGTTGACAGGGTATAAATGGAAGAAGAAGAAAATAATTTTATGTTTCTCCATCTTTTATAAAATATAGAATTCTTCATCAAAACCCATAGGTTACACCAACAGATTTCTCTTAAGGCCTGTCTACATTTATCTTGACTGACCTGAACCAGTGGATCTGGACCAGCTGATTCAAACTACAGCATGTGCAGTTTAGAACAGTGCCATCTGCATGTCGTCACTGGTCCAGACCAGCACCAAAGCTCACACAAGTTTTGGGGCCATATTCCAAGGACTCTGAAGAGCTAGAAGCAAAAGTTCCTAGCCTTGGAGTCCTCCTGGAAACTCTTTGGTGACTGCTGAAAGCCCCCCCTTCCCTCAGTAGACCAGGAGTTTCCCTTGATGTTTAGGACTACCAGTAATCCAGACCAGGACTCCTCTGACCTGTACCAGTGGGCAGAAAGGAGTCCCTTAGTGCACATGCTGGTAAGGAGGTTCATCATGTGCAGAAAAGCCCATAATGAATTTATGAACAGAATAGACATTAGTACTATAGTGAGACCTTGGTTTCAAAGAATGCAAAGTGGTTTCTGTCTTTCACTTTCTCATGGGGCAGATTACCAGTTATTTAGCATTTATTCATATGTGGTTCTT
This sequence comes from Aspidoscelis tigris stejnegeri, assembly GCA_023333525.1. NCBI lineage: Eukaryota > Metazoa > Chordata > Lepidosauria > Squamata > Teiidae > Aspidoscelis > Aspidoscelis tigris. The sequence goes on from JALMGA010000004.1 coordinate 64,514,623, forward strand.
GTCAGGTAACTATCAGACCTAAACTGATTGTGGTGTATGTGTATGCAAAGGTGTCCATACATGCCATTTCAAACATTTATCCAGAACCCTTGAGACTCTATGGCTGCCTGCTCACTCTGATATGAAAACCTCCATGGGAGTAATTATTGCAAGTAGTTGTCTTTCAGTATATTCTTTTGACATTGGAGCAAAGAAAACTAGGAAGGCTGGTTTGAAGTGCACTTAAGGGTTTTGTTCTTAGAGAATATATATTCTATTAAGCAATGTTTCCACATCCATGCATTTTAAAATAAAAGAATTAGGCCCTGAGAATTACTTTACACTTCAAAATGAATTCTGGCTGGAACTGTTTAAAGTTTAAAGTTAAACACAGGACAGATCTGAATAGTTAAAGTGTATATAATATGGTTATTCTCAGGACAAGTGTACCATCTCCTATCACATGCCATCTGAAACTCTCCCCCCTCCATTGTAATTGATGGGTCAGAATGACCTGTCCATCCAGTCACCAGCAGCTAAGCCTGAAATGAATAATGAATGCAGATGTGTACTTCTGCACAACTCTGTAATTATACACAAACTCACAGATAAAGGGCTTGTCCAGTCTGGATCCCTTTGCAGGATTTCATGGTACTAGCGGTTGGCATCCAGCTGCTGAATCAGTTTACTTCAGTACCCTTCTTTTGCTGTTTTCCTTTTCTGGTTAAGCAGGTTCCAAAGCTGTAAGAGCCACCCTACACCAGTTCATCTAGCCAGATGTTAACAGATGTGCACTGATCACTTTCTTATAGCCTTCTGGTGGGCTAGAGTGATAAATGGTTGGTTCTCCACAAAAGGAAAGACTGGAGCAAAGCCCACAACCAGTCTTTGTAGATCCATAATAGGAGTGCACCTAAAGTAAAACAATTCAACACACTGGAAGAAACGATGTGCACGTAATGTTGAGGAAAAGCTCTTTGCAGAATGCATGGTTTCATCAGAAAATACCACACATTTGATGTAGTAACTTGACATTTCCGGTGTGATGTGATGTAAGCAATTGGGATTTTCAGGAACTGCAAGATACAAACAACCAGCAGGATACAGGCAAGCAAAGAGATATCTTCCAGATTAAGTAGACAGAAGCTTAAACAGAAGTTCTCGGATGGCTCAAGCAGAATACCTATGGGTTATCCTCTCGCGCTATACCAAGAATGACCGCTAGGGGGCACAACCAATTAGTTATAAACAGCTCTGCCAGCTGCGCCCCCAGCTTGACTTTTCCTCGGTCACTAAACAAACCAGGTGTGCCACTGAGGAGCTGCTCATCCGAAAGTATGCCAAGGGCTCAGGTTAGGAAGTCTAAATGCCAAAGGGTGAAACTTTTGTCTTTATTTATTTATTTATTTATTTATTTATTTATTTATTTATTTATTTATTTATTTATTTATTTATTTATTTATTTATATTTCTATCCCGCCCCATACTTGAAGGTCTCTGGGCGGGTAACAACAGATTAATACAGATTAAAACAGATACCAATTAAAATGAAATACAGATTAAAACAAAATGCACATTTAAAAACACCTTAAAAATTCAACAAATTTAAAACCATGCACTCCCTAGTGCATTAATAGTGGTGTCATTGTAAGTGGAGAGGGAGAGTAAAACCTCAGCCAAAGGCCGAGGCAAACAGGTATGTCTTTACAGCCCTCCTAAATAAATACAAGGAGGGGGCATGGCGCACCTTGAGGGTGAGGCCATTCCACAGTCTCAGGGCCACCATTGAAAAAGTTCTCTCCCGGGTGTCTACCAACCTCACTACTGAAGGTGGCGGGACAACCAGGAGGGCCTCATTGTTGGATCTTAAGGTACGGGCACGTCAGTATGGGAGATGGTGTTCCTTTAGATACTTGGGGCCCAAGTCATTTAGGGTCTTATAAGTCAGAGTTAACAGCTTGAACTGGGCCCGGCAGTGAATTGGCAGCCAGTGCAGTTCTTTTAAAACTGGTGTAAGATGTATCCAGTTAGTTGTACCAGTCAGCACTCCGGCTGCTGCGTTTTGCACTAACTGCAACTTCCAAACCGTCTTCAAGGGCAGACCCATGTAGAGCACATTACAATCTTGTTTGTGTTCTTTAATATAACTAGTGTTTTTTACTTCGGTCTGTTTTTGTATGGCAAGGCTGTGTTTTTTTATTTGGGATTTGGTCAGGTCTAAGTGATATTTTTTTCCTACCCCTAAATTTTCCCAACCTCACTCCCTAATGTAAGGGATTTGAGATTCACAAGACAGCTGCTCAGCCAATGTTTTATGTGTATTTCGATATCAGGCTGGCTTATTAGCTGTTTAGTAAGGGAAATCCACTGGGGCTTAGTTGCCTGTTACTAACTTTCAAAACTGCCAGTAATTGGGAAGGCAGATTGACTTCAAAGTTATCAACAACGCATGTGTCCCTGAGTGATGCGGCTGATTCTATTGGTGTTGACGCTATCCTTTTCAGCCGTTTTCCTGCGCAGCCGCAAGTGCACAGTGTTCACGGATGTTGCCAGGCGACACGATTTAACTGCTCAGCTAAGTGTTTTCCCTGCTGAGTGTTCCATGACGTTAGGAGGCGTTGCTATGCTCAGCTGAGGGTTTTCCTTGCTGGCTGCTTCAAAGACAAGCGCAGGAAAATTTTATTTTGTATCTAGCTGGCAATGGAGATTGAATGGTGGAACCTGGCAGGCGTGGCTAGGCTAGGTGGTGTTTTTCAAATGGAGTTTGCTTTTTCATTAACTTATGGAGGATAATTAAACATGCAGAAATTTTCAGAACATTCTCTAGAAATGCTTGTGAGGAATAATTGAAAAAGTATTTGAAGTTGAGATGTCCTAAATAAAAGCCAGTGCTGATATGGTAAGCCTCCAAGGCTATTTCAGTATGACTTTGAAAGTTGGTCTTTATTGAAATGTTTTACCACAGGGTAAGTTAAGGATTTGTTATCTCTGAGGATACCTGAACCTCAGATAAACTTTGCTACCTTTCTGAGTTTACAGCTGGCTGTAATGATTAAGTATAAGGTCTTGGATTAGACCTAAAAGTAAATAGGTTGTTGCTAGAAGGTACAAGCACAGACGTGAGGTGCTTTTTGACCACTAATCTTGTTGACAACGATGATGTCTCTTTGTAACTTCATGTTTCTTCTTGGCCTTGAGAAATAGTACTGGATAGAAAACACTGTTGAACTAGTTCCTGGTATTTTGGGATTGCTCTGAAATTATACTTTAGTTGCATTTTTTTCAGGGTAGGAAATGGTGAAAATAACTTTTCATTTGTTAAACATCAGGAATTTAAAACTCCTAAAATATGAATATGCTTATTTTGTACAGCCATTCCTTATATAATGTAATTTTTCTTTTCTCCCAAACCATTGCATTATTTAAAAGGTGCTGAGGGAAATTAGGGCTATCATTATTTTCTCAGATTGCTGGGTTTTATTGTTCACTGATGATTGATATAGCCCAATTTATACAACACCATTTTGTAACATATGAAGGTTGGACACATTGGACTAACTATATCTAAGCTGAAACATACAATGCAAAATTGTATGTTTTGTAGCAGAAACAAAAATATTTTAAACTGATTCCACTACAAAGTGTTTTTTCCAAACTTAGTGCTTTATCAAGTGCCTTCCCTGCAGATCTTCAGGGATGGACAGGTCCATGTGGAAGAAGGCATTCCTGTAGATATTTGGGTACCTTTTATTAAGAAAATTTAGGGCCTTATAAAGTTAGCATCCTGAATTGGTATTGGTAGTGAATTGGCAGCCAGTGCAGTTTCATGATATGCATGGAAGGGTGTCAGTTGAGTGGGTGGAAACTGCACCCTAGAAATTATATCCTTTCATACAGTTATGGTCTACTCTGCAATATTGGTGAAGAGATGCTGATAACATTAGATGTGACTATAATATTGCGTTGCAATCAAATTTCGCTAACCAACAGCTACAGAAATTAAAAAGGCAATCTAAATGTTGATCAGTGACCAAATAAACATTAACATTTGATAAATATTAACACTGTGCATAATTCAAATCATTTTTACAGTGTTCACAATTGATCTAGACATTAGAGTAGAAGAAATGTCTCTAACCAACCAGGGATTGTAAGAGCTAGTTAACATCAGTAGTACCCAGTGTTCCTTAATGTTATCTGAGATGTTAAATTTCTAATTTTTATTTTATTTTAATTTGTATTCTGTACTCTCTAAACAATTTTTTTTAAAAAAAGTCTTCCTGCTATTTATCCTATTCCTGATGGGCCAATTTTGCTTGCAGTCAATTATTTAGATCAGCCTGATCAGTAATACAGTGGATTGTTTTCAGACCCTTCCCAGAGTGATTATGCTGTCATGAAAGGATGAATCATCTGAATCCCCAAGCATTTTTGTAAGCTGTTAACGCACTATGGAAATATATCCCACCTACGCTCAAACTTTCATTCTATTGATTTAAATTGAACACATCCCACTGATGGCAACACAGCAGGTGCTGCTGAGAATAAAAAGTAAATGGATTAAATGAGACAAACATTGTTAGTTAGTTAAACATATATTTTTTAATTGCCAAATATACTTTGGTTCTCAACACTGCTACTATTTTTTTTAATGAACTGATATGGTTGTCCTTTTCCCCATTTGCTCTGCAGTATATAGTTGAACTCACTTATTTATGATGGTTGCCCTATCCTACAGGGAAACGGAACAAAGATCCTTTGTAAGTGTATGTAAAACATTGCCCAGAGGGGATATTAAATCTCAAAGAAGAATAAAAAATGAATTCTTTACTGAGTAATGTGGAACATGTAGCAACAAAAATCAGACAAGGATAATAAAATAGGAGGAATATAAGCAATGCGGATGAAGAACTACCAATGTCAGGAAAAAGGTGGAACAAAAACACAGTATAGCCAAGAAAATATAAAGAAGCAGAGAGTATTTGTAATAATTTATGTACAGCCTAACCATTATTGTATGGATTGGTGAAGTAGAAGAACCAAACAAAATGAGAAAGTAGACAAGTTACATCCGTTTATGAGTGAAATTGCTCCCAGCCTTCACTATTTTCCAAAAATGTTTAGAAGCATACAGTAAAAAATTAAATGGTGCATAAAGCGAACACACACAATAAAAAACATTTGAGGAATAATAAAGAGGGATTCTCTTTTGGGACTACATATGGCTGAATCATAGATACATTTACTGGTTGTTTTCTTTCTGACCAGGGAAGTCCAGCTATAGTTTGCACAGCAAGGCATGTGTCTAGATTAGGGATGTACATAATGTTCTAAATATTTGAATTCAAATAGGATGTCTATATATTCAAATTTAAACATTCAAACAAATTTTGAATGTTCCGAAACATTCATTTGAATGATTCAAAACATTTGAATGTATAGATATGTATGTATTACATATGTTTCTGTATGAATCTCATACATATCTGTATGCATTTGCACTGTTAGTACGGGACAAAAACAGGATGCATATGGGATAAAATGGGATGCGTATGAAATGCATACAGATATGTATAACACATACAAATGTCAACATTCATATCTTCAAATATGAATATTGTCAGCATTCGTGCCTTCAGATTCAAATCTAACATTTAAACAAATAGATTCAAATGTATTCAATTCAAATTGGATTTTGTTGCATTTTGATTCTAAACATTTGAATCATATTGAATATTTGGATATACGATTCAACTCAAATTTGAATGGAAAAAAAAATTCATGCACATCCCTAGTCTAGATTAGATGGAGATTGACAGCTCACATTAGACTGCTCCAAAGTGTATGGGGTCATCCGGCTCTCACCCAAATGGGTCCTTAATGGGTGCTAAAATGAGTACTAAGTGACCGTGGAAAAGCACCCATTGTCAAGTCTGGAAGCTCACATTAATCTTTGCAGTGAGTGCATGATGTTGTTGTGATGTTATGACACCACTGTGATACTAGTCATGAGAAGATATGAACTCACCACCATCTCACTCTGGCTGCCTTTGAAAAGATCATATCATCTGCTAATTGACCAGAATCAAAGGAATGTGTAAGCTCTTGAATACAAATAGACTGAGTTTCAGTTCTTTTTACAAGCTAGCAACTTGGCTCAATACTTGGCCCCAGTGTTAACTGCCTCAATTGGATCACAGTCTGGGTTGTCATTGGTCCTCTAGCAAGTGAAAATTGGGTATCTGTCACTCTGAAGATTCTCAAAGAGATCACAATCAGGGTGATTAAGCTAAGGAAAGGGACAGTTTTGTTTTAATTTTTAATCAGTTCCTATTCATGATTTTATGAAGTTTCTGGGTTTTTTATATGGATTTCTATTTATATGGATTTTTCATTTTATAAAACTTGTACTCAGTTTTACAAACTGTTAAGCAAGATAGCTTTTCTGATGCTGCATTCTTGGCTGGATAGAACAAATAGATGGACAGACCATAGAGAGGGACAAAGGAAAAATACTGCTTTTTTCTAAAAAAAAAAAAAAAAAAGGATGGTCACACAGCTTGATGGATGGACAAAGTGTTTGTATGTGTGTCAGCTGTTAAATGTGAAGTTGCAAAAGAAGAAACAGAAAGTCCGAGTGTGAAGTTTGAACAAAGCTCAAATAGAATCATAGAATCATAGAATGGTAGAGTTGGAGGGGACCTCCTGGGTCATCGAGTCCAACCCCCTGCTCAAGGCAGGATCTCCTAAACCATCTCAGACAGATGGCTGTCCAGTCTCTGCTTGAAGACCTCCATCGAAGGGGAACCAACCACCTCCCGTGGCAGCCTGTTCCACTGGTTGATCACTCTTACTGTTAGAAATTTTTTCCTAACATCTAAACTAAATCTTTTCCCCTGCAGTTTCACCCCATTGTTTCTAGTCCTTCCTTGAGAGAGTGAGAACAGGGCTGATCCCTCTGCCTTGTGACAACCCTTGAGGTATTTGTAGACAGCTATCATGTCTCCTCTCAGTCTTCTTTTTGTTAGACTAAACATTCCTAGTTCCTTAAGCCGTTCCTCATAGGACATGGTTTGCAGACCGTTCACCATCTTGGTAGCTCTCCTTTGAACCTGCTCCAGCTTCTCAGCGTCTTTTTTAAACTGGGGTGACCAGAACTGGACACAGTACTCCAGATGAGGTCTGACCAAGGTAGAGTAGAGGGGGATAATAACTTCATGTGATCTGGACTCTATGCTTCTCCTAATACACCCCAGGATTGCGTTTGCCTTTTTTGCAGCTGCCTCGCACTGTTGACTCATGTTCAGTTGATGATCTACCAGGACACCCAAGTCTTTTTCACATGTGCTGCTGCTCAGCCGAATTCCTCCCATTGTATATGTGCTTTTTTCATTTTTCTTGCCCAGGTGCAGAACCTTGCATTTTTCTTTGTTAAATACTGCTCCTGGAATTCCATTCAAGCACAAATTCCACTTATTTAGCAGTTTTAATCATACCTAAAAGCAGGTTTCACACAAATTTCTCATCCCCATCAAAGATAGCAGTGTTTGGCATTGTTCTAAATCCATTCCTTCAAACATGGGGTCTGAAAATTGAGGGTTTCCACAGGAGACGGAACCCAGTGCTGTGTGCAGTCTTACTACATTTGGCCACTAAGTTACTAGAACCAAGAAGCTGGGTAAATATGCCCCCTATTATTGTCTCTTTAAAATTGGGGCACGAGGGAGAAGCAATATAACAACAACAACAATTATCTGTGAAACAGAGAAAATTACACAATACAAGGACTTAAATATCGAAGTTCAAAGGCTCTGGCACAAACCCACAGTGGTGGTCCCAGAGGTGATCAGTACACTGGGCACCATTCAAAGAGACCATGGACAGCACTTAAGACCTGTCAGCACTCAACATTGACAAGGTTACCATTTGTCAATTGCAAAAGGACACCCTGCTCAGCTCTATACACATTATCCACTGGTACATAAAGTCATCTTAGGAACTTGGGAAGATCCTGATATGTTATGAAATATCAAAGCTGACATGTTCAGTGTTGTGTTATATTGTTGTGTTTCTGTCAACAACAACAATAAATTCAAAATAAAATAAAAATAATGTTTGTTTATAATGCCCCTTCCACCAAAAGGTGAAACAACAAACATATACAATTAACAAAGAACCAAAAAAATATTACTCATATAAAAATTACATCCAAGATGTGTTATAGAGTGCTGTACTTCACTCAACACATAGACACAGACACTGCATGATGCTCAGGTGCCTCAAAAATGTAAAATAAGGAAAAATATATTTAAGGCTACTTTAAATCAAATGTGGCTGTGTGGCTGCATTTTCATTGCCATGGAATTCTGGCCTTCTTTTTTTAACATCCCCAGACTGTACAGTCATGAGACAACCACTAGTTCAGCCAAGCAATACTGAACAATCATTAATCATGAAAAGTGTTGCTAGTAATGAAGACGCTTTCCAGCAGCTCACACAGCAGCCAGAAGCACCTCTGGCATCAAAATGGCATGTCTATGCTGAAGATAATTCTGCAGTCTGCTAAAGGCTACGATATAGGAAAACAGTATATCTCTGCCTTCCCGTTTATGTCTCCAAATAGGCACTAATGAAACCTAACTTGGGAATACTCCAGCCTTTCTATGCTCTAACATGTCTTTGGATGGATTAGGTGGGTGAAAAAGACAATATTTCACATGCATATTCAAAAGCATTTAATTGCTTTGGTAATATTACTGAGCTGTATTTTCTATTTCCCAAACATTTCAGCTTATTTTAGTCATTCTTTTGTTCAACCAACACATGGTAGCTTTGAGACTTTTTATCATTTATTTTATTTTATTATTTATATTTCTACACTGCCCTATACCCCAAGGTCTCAGGCCAGGTAACAACCTTTAAAATCTGACATATCAAAAAACAATATATATTAACATAGCAAAACCACAATGACATTTAAAATCTGACATGTTAAAAACAGAATCATGTCAATTAAAACAATGACTTCCACTGTAGGGGAAACATGACCAACATTTAGCCAAATGCCAGAGCAAAGTAGTGTGTCTTCACCTCCTTCCTGTACATAAAATGAGAGGGAGCCCAGTGCACCTCAAGGGGGAGACTATTCCATAGCCTGGGGGCCATTACTGAGAAGGCCCTCTCTCAGGTGGCCATCAGCGTCACTGGTGAAGGTGGTGGGACAACCAGGAGGGCCTCCCTTGCAGATCTTAATGCACAGGCAGGTCAGTGTAGGAGAAGGCCCTCCTTTAGATATTTGGAGCCCAAGTCATTTAGGACCTTGTAAGTCAGAGTTAGCACCTTGAATTGGGCTCAGTAGTGAATTAGCAGCCAGTGCAACTCTTTTAAGAACGGCATGATGTGCATCTTGGCTAACTGTTCCTGACAGCACTCTAGCAGCTGCATTTTGCACTAGCTGCAACTTCCGAACCATCTTCAAGGGCAGCCCCATGTAGAGTGCATTACAATAGTCCAGTCTAGAGGTTACCAGAGCACGGATAACTGTTGCCAAGTTATCCCTGCCTAAAAATGGCTTCAGCTGATGCACCAGCCATAGTTGGGAGTAGGCACTCCTGGCCATGGCTTAAACTTGGGCTTCAAGCATTAGCTCAGCATCTAGGAGTACCCCCAATTTATGCACCTGTCCCTTCCAGGGCATTGCAACCCCATTAAGGACAGGGTTTCTCTTAGCTACATAGACTCGAGACCCTATGACACACAGCACCTCTGTCTTGTCTGGATTCAGCTTCAATTTATTGGCCCTCATCCAGCCCATTACTGCCTCCAGGCACCTGTCAAGCACTTCAACCACCTTTCCTGATTCAGATGGTACAGAGAGATAGAGCTGGGTATCATCTGCATACTGATGACCTATCCCAGCAGCTTCATATAGATGTTAAATAGCATGGGAGATAAGACAGACTCCTGGGGAACCCCACAAGTGAGTTCCCAGAGTGTCGTATCAGTATTTCTCACAGCCACTGTCTAAGATTGGTTGTGGAGATAAGAATGGAAACAATGCCAAGCATTGCCTCCGACTCCGAAAGATACCATGGTCAACGGTACCAAAAGCTGCTGAGCAGTCCACGAGAACCAGCAGGGTAGCATTCCCCCTGTCTCTCTCCTAGAGAAGGTCATCAACCAGGGTGACCAAGGCGGTTTCTGTGTCATAACCGGGCCTGAAGCCAGACTGAAATGGGTCTAGGTAATCAGCTTCTTCCAAAGTCTTTTGTCGTGCTTGAGGAATGTACAACTTTTTTTCCATTTAGCTTGTTTCAGCATTCCCTTTCTGCCAATTTTTCATAGAAAGGCTACAGCTGTTTCCTAGAAGCTGAGCCTCTCCTGCAACTGTTTGATCTGAATCACTCTATTTTGCTTATCATCCAGCCTACACATGAGGAGTTCACTCTTTGCATGGAGGACTGAATATTTGCTTCAATGCAATCCTCTAATGTTACGAAATTCTTGACCTACACTCCCCATATAGAATAATGGAGAGTGACAGAGCCAGTGTGCTGCCATCATTCATCAATAAAATGCATTTTTTTCTTTACTGAAATTATCCTTGTTCGTGCTGCTTGCTTTAACCATTCCACAGAAATGAGGGAAAGAAGAAAGGGAGAAGCCCCTTTGTTCTCTCTCTTTTTTTAATTCCCAGAGGCACGTGTCCACACTTAACGCTTGTGTGTTTCTGCTTAAGTTTTACTATGGTAATTACTTTTAAAATAAAGTAATTATTTCACTAGACAGGAGGGAGAGGGAAAGGAGGCAAATCACAAGTTCAGTTCTTTGAAATTTAAATACATCAAAATGTTTGTTGAAAGAGAGTTGCAATTTTCAACTTTTCACTTTTGTCATTAAAAGATAGCTGGAACCTCTCTGAAGCCTGATGGATAGACAAGGAAGGCGACTTCCTGTATTAGACAGGGACAAAGACAGGGAATGAGGAACACACACACACACAAAAAAAAAAAAAAAACCAGAGGCATTTCCGCACTGAATCGCGTTCGAAACCGAACGCGTTCAGGCGGAAAGCTTAAGCCAGCTTCGGGCGCTTTCCCCGTTCACACACAGACGCTCCGGAACGCGTGTAAACGCGTTCCGGAGCGTCTGGGTGCGAATGGTCAAAGCGCCCGAAGCTGGCTTAGCCGGCAAACGCCGGCCAGGGGCGCGCCGGCGGCCGCGGAGGCAGATCGACAATCAGCTGTTTGAAAAACAGCTGATTGTCAAAGCCGCGCGGCGTCGGAGGCGAGCCGGCAGGCGATCGGGAGACAGAAGCGGCGCGAACGCTTCTTCTCCCGAACGCCTGCGGACGGCTCGTCCGCGTTGGAACGCGTGTAGAGCACTTCGAAGTGCTCTACATTTCGAACGCGAAAGAGGCAGCTGCGGACACGTCGGGACGCAAGCCGCGCGCGGCCAATGCGGATGACGTGTCCGCAGCTGCCTTTTTCGCGTTCCGTTTTCGCCCGTGCGAAAACGTCTCAGGAATAAGACACTCGCTGATATGGAGTATACCAGAAGTACAAATGTTTGTATATAGGATGCAGCAGAAAGCATTTCAGTGGAAGAGGACTGTTGTGGACTGACTAAGCAAACTTTTTTTTTTAAGAATGCCTCCCACCCCACCTGAAATGCCTAAGGTCCAGCCCTGTTAAATATACAGATTTGAGCAACAGGCCACAAACTGTTGGAGTAAATGGGGTGCCATGCCAGATCATCTCCAGTGTACAAGAGGTTATTAAAAGCAAGAGAGGACAAAGTCCTGTAGCTGAAGAAGAATTAAATTGTATTACAGGTAACCAGGGAGGAGGTTCTACTGCATGTTGATAAACTAAATGCAAACAAATCACCAAGACTAGATGACATTCACCTGAAAGTCCTTACAGAACTCAAATGTGAAATTGATGGTTTTCTATATTATAGCTATATATAATACATTGAATGTTTACACACAAAGGGAGCCCCCATTTGTTCCTTCGCATCCTACCTTGCCCTCCGCGACTCACCTTTTGCCTCTATCACTGCCACCATTGTGCTCTCCGCAGAGGGTTAACTAGGCCTCCTGGAAATGCACACACTGGAGAGGCCACCCCTATTCGTGAATTGTGGAAAATCGTGCAAGATTTCCCAGAAGTTGTGGGAAATCATAGGAGATTTCTTGGGAATTGCTGGAAATTGCAGGAAATCTTATGTGATTTTCTATAATTCCCAAATGGGGATTGCCTCTTTAGTTGGGTAGGCACCTCCAGGAGGCCTAGTTGAACCCCTGAGAAGAGTGTGATGGTGACAGCCACCAGATTTAAGGTAAGAGACATGGGGGATACAAGGTAACAGATGGGCAGAACCAGCCTTATGTGAAGCAAATGCTACGAATATAGGCCCCTTTTGATTTGCGTGCAAATCATCAAAGATTTTAATTCAAATGTGAATTTCAGGCTGTTGAGTATTTTTTGAACTTCCCTATGTGGAACTGGAAAAAGTGCTGAAAACAGCAACCAGAATGATCAGTTTATAAAGTTATGCATGGTATGCAAAATGTGAATAGAGAAAAAAAAAACTGTATTACCCAACAATAAAACCAGGGGTCACTTTATGAAGTTGATTGAAAGGAAAGTTAGGACTGACAAGGAAAGCATTTTTTTTCACACGCTGAGTTGTTGGTCTATAAAATTTATTACCAGATGGAACTGTGATGGCCACTAGCGTCTAAAGCTTTAGGAAGGGACTGAATAAATTCTTGAAAGATAGGTATGTCTATGGCTTAGCTGGAATGCAAGCAAGCTGTTTTTAGGCAAAGACATGAAACTTTCAGCAGTGGAGACAAAATCAGGAACTGGTGAACTGATGTGGTGGATGAGAACTTATATGACTGCTCCTGGGTCCCTTTTTTTTTAACACTAAATCAGGGGGCAGAGACCCTATTCCCAAAGTCCAGCCTGAGGAACATGAGAATCTTGGCAAAAAGAGAGGCAAGAAAATTATACAAAGATTCAACCTATGGGTCAGGGGTTGATAGTCCCATCCATGTGAATGGAGAAAGAGGTGCTATGTAAGTGGCAGGCATAAACAAAGAAGGTAAGTGACTAGAGATCTTTGATTGCACTACATCAGAGTTGATTACCTGCCTTCACTGCAAACAAAGATCCAATCAAATGGCAACAATAGTTTCTATCTAAACACATTAGTCCTGTTCATCATCCCAGATAAAGATCTTTCCAGATATTTACTGGTGTGTATTGTCAAATAGCTTCTATTTTCTACTTTGTTTTACTATAGAATTATCTCAGCAGTGACCAGTTTTGAGAGTTGAGAGGATTAATTCCCTGCCTTGGCTATTCTTTATAAATGCAGATTTCATCAGCTCCTTATTCCCATAAACTCTTATTTTGCAATCTTCTCCTTCTTTGCCAAAGTGAAGGTTTGTGTTTTAAAAGTATATTTCTCTATCTTTTAATATGGCCTAATATAGAAGTCTCAGGCTTATGGTCTGTATTTCCAGCATGAAGACAAATAACATACTAATCATACAGTCCATAATAATGCAGAAGTTCTATGCCTGTTGAAGTGGGCAATTCTGAGAATCCTGATACACACAACAAAAAGGGTCATGGGGGCTCTAATCAATGTGCATATTGGGCTTCCATCCACTTGGTGTTGTTATACTTGATTCACTGTAACAGTGGTACTCCAACCAAAAGCAGGAATTGACTTAGTTTAAATAATTATATTTTGTTCAAACAATGGTATGAGTTTTTTCAGCCTGCTTTTTCATCCAGAAATTAATTACTGGATATTTACATAATAGCTTGGTTAATTAATTGAGAAAATATTAGCCTTTGGATAACTTGTAATTGTTCCAACTTATTACAACCGCAGTATCAGTATATACTTCATGAGTACTCTGATTTTTTTCTCCAAAGAAACCTGGAACACAACACCCAGAATCACTGTGTACCATATGCTTACATCCATACTTCTGATGACCAGCAGCAATTCTAGGCACATGTTTGGTTACTGTAAGCAGGGATGCTTTTGCACTTGGCTTCCCATCCATTGGTGATGATGACACTCTGTGTGTGCGCAGTCGCATTTGGGGTGATCTGAGGTCCCAGCATGCTTGTGTGGCATCTCAGATGACCCCTTGGACCAGAAATGGTGTGAGTGGACAAAGCACACATGGCACAGATAAACCTTTGATTAAGGTTAGTATGTGTGTGGTGCAAGGGGTGTTTCTAGGTTGTAAATGCTTCCTGCAAGTGCAGGTGTACCTGCGCAGATGTTACCCTATTGCAAACGACAGGGCCAAGTATGAATTGGCCTTAGCTTTCTGTTTCTGCAATGATTTATTTACATGACAACATGGCATGTGCTATGGACCATATCCCCATACCCCCAAGGCAGCTATTCTATGCTGCCTTGGTACAAATCATGTGTCTGACATATTTTCACTTTGCTGTATTTAACTGTTATTTAAGCTGCCATAGGAGGCCAAATTCTTAGATGAAGGATGGATCAATAGTAATCTGTATTAGGAACTAAAGAAAATGTTATGTTCAGAGGCTATGTATCTTTGAGGTATGTCTGATTTTTCAGATTTCAAAGCTTCTGGCTTGTCAGTGTGCACTTGCTCGACTTGACAGATTGTTGGACAAAATTGTAACTTGGTCTAAAGCTACAGAATTTTCTTCTCTGGGTATTTCAAAATATTAAGGACAGAGACAGAATTCATTTCTTAGTATAACACTATCACTAATCAGCCTAAAGGGTTTCAGAGTGGCTAGGATGGAAATTATAATGACAGGTAGCTTGGGATGGAATATTTCCTGACTTTGTGATTTATTCTCTGTTTACCTGTGCTTCACACCATGCTAAACATTAGTTTCTTTCCTTTCATTCCCTCGAAAGTGTCAGCTTTGAAATCTCATATAAGCAACTCATATAAAGCAAACTTTAGACAGACAAAAGCATATCTCGATCTTATTCCTCCTGCTTTCTCCATGTACATTTCACAGTGCGGTGGGAATTCTGAATTGCACAAGGTAACAAGAGTCCATAATGTGTTGCTGAAAAAGTTATTTTTGTTTGACAATTTTTCTTGAAGACTGGTAAGATATATTAATATACAGCAGACAAATAGAATCCACGGGGAGACTTTTAGAATCTTTATGAATATTTGAAAGGGTATTTGGGTCTGTGGCTACACAGGGCAATCAATTGCTATGAATTTTTATTTCCCTCTATGCTTGATAACAGTGACATGACAGGTGTATCTTATCAGTAAGCTTTAGGATTTATTTATTTTTTTAAAAAAGAGACTTCCATTATAAAGCATCTAGGGGAATTTCAAAGGCAGATAAATAACTTCACTTGAAAAGGAGGGGCTCTAAATTAATTATTATGGTCATTTGAAAATGAATGAACCTGTTTATGCTTATAGGGCAAACATTATTTTTTCAATCGCTACACTCCTCTTTGTATGGAAAATAATGTTTTATGTTTTACCCTGGGATGTGCAGAGAAGCAAAACAGAGGTGTCTCTTTTTACATGAATTTGAGATCAGACTAGAAACTGAGGCCCTGAAGTAAAGCATGGCTTTTTACAATGCAGAGGATTGCTCTGTGTATTTTCCTCTCCTGAGATTTCATGATATTTGCCTGTCACAAAATATCTAATTCAAGTTGCCTAGTATTTCTCTAATACCTTTCTTATGCTGCTTCAGAATGTTACCTATTCAGAAGTCACCACTTCTATATGTTGCCCAGTTTTTTAAAAAATTCTCCCCAAATAATCCCTTCCAGGAGCTACAGAGAGAGAAGAATGCTCAAACAAAACCACTTCCCCATAGATATCCTCAATTTGATCTGACAAAGTAAGTATATCCCCTTTCTCTCACTGAGTTCTTGGCAATTATTGTTGGGTACCATTGAGTACTGAGGGACTCCTGATTGATTGCATGGGCAGGCATTTTTTGGGTGGGGCAGAGATGCAGAAGTGGTTTGCCATTGCCTATGTCTGGGACCAACCTGGCAAACCTCTGTTTTCCAGGAAGTTTGCTCTACCCCTGCAGTACCACTGTTCTCAGCAATACTTGGGATTAAATCTCATTTTATAATGAATTAAGCTGAGTCAATTAGGATTCTTCCTGAATCACTGCTCATTTTTCCTATAAGAAATCACTTTGTTTTAAAGAAGAAAGAAATGGAAGAAGGAAAGGAAAAGAATCATACTACTTCTCAAAGCCTTCAAGTCTGGGATGCTGTCTAAATGCCAGAGATGTCTTGGAGGGTATCACAAATGCACCCAGGACTCACTCAAATAGCCTTTGGGGCTAAAGAGCTTTAGGTTGGGTAAAGTCTCCAGTGTTTTGGCAGTTTTCTCTCTGTGACTTCTGGAGCAAAACTGATATGATTTGATTGCACCCAAGTTAACATTCTGACATTGCATCCTTCATCCTATGGTGTCATATTTAATTATTCAAGTGGAGTTTTCCTGATCCAAAGCTGATTGGATAATGCTGATCTTGTACCACAGTCAGCAGGACAGCTGCAAATCTGTCAGGATTTCAGCAGTACAACAAAGTTAAATTCTGGATGAATGGGTGTTAGCAAACATTAACCTGTTTTCCAAAAGGGCAAAAGAGGATCCATGAGACTACAAACCAGTGTCTCTAAGTCTGATGAACAAGTACAGCAGGACTGTTTAATTAGCCATTCATGGGTAGCATCTGAATTTATAAAACTGCAGCAAACATACTAGCCCCTCACCCTCACATGCCTGCCCATTCTGATTTCATCAAATATAATAGATGAAGGTTATTCTGAAGCAGAGATGGTAGATATCTATAGCATCCATGATTTCTTTCTAATTGTTTTCTGTCCCACACAGCAGAGTTATTACTCCAACCTGTGTTTATTGCCAGTCGAAATAGGAGGAACAAATGGTGCTGAGTGAAAGACTATTACAAGCTATAATAGAAACCAATATTCATGGAATGAAGGTAAATGTCTACATATATGTGTTAACATTTTAATGAGCTTACAGTCTTTCCTATAGCATGCTGCCACTTTTCAGATGCTCTTATCTGAAAGTACAATCTTTTTCAGAAATGTCTGAGGAGCTTTTGTCCTTAATATTGGCTGAAAGGCACAATAAAATCTCAGCAAGAGCTTTATTTTAGCTCAGTTTTATCTGTCAAGTCTTGATTGACAGTCCTTTGTTTGAGGGTTACAGGAAAGGCCTTGGTCTCCTGTAACCTCATAAGCTTGCAAGACAGTGTAGGAAAAGACATATTTGAGATTTTTATTTAGATTCCTATATTGGACAAAGATTTGTTAGCACAGGAACTGTTGACTTTTAATGGAAGGAAAGCGAAAGCTGACAATTGCTTTATGATCCCACATTGCATGTACAAATTCTAGTTGAATGCCACTAGGCTGAATGCTGCATATTGATTTTAAAATAACATTCAATTCTATAAACCTTTGAAGGGGAGGGTACTTTAGCAAAAGTTTATAACTTAAGGCTTCTTCTTATTTCTTGAGTCAGGGCTAATAACTTGCAGTCTGAATACTTGTCTCATAAAAGTCTATACAGAGACCCTCCACCTCATAATGATTATTGCACAAAGGGATCTGCTATGCCACCCTCCGGCTTGCATGCTTTTCCATAACAGGGCCAGAAATGGTACAAGCCTACCACACATTTTGTCAGCTCATCTTGAGTCAGCTGAAGAAAAGGGAAGTTAGCCAGCATTGGTAGAATGGCCCTAATCCTCCACCTTTTTGCTTCTGATGGAATTTGATAATGCTGCCCACCAAGAGTTGTCAGAGGATATATATGGAAAACATGGACCTTGGAATAGAAATTGTTACTGGCCAACTATTTGCATTCAGGAAAATATGTCATTTAGTTGAAAGATCACTGAATGTTGTACAAAGGGAATTTGTAGATGGTGTTTTCTCTCTCAATTAAATGTGCTCCTTTTTTTGCTAGGATGTTCAGAAAGAATTGAATTATATTTTCTATAACAATGATACCTGAAATCAAAGAAGATGTATATTCAACATATGTATCACAATTATTTTACCTTTGGCAGACTTGCCTGTTAAAAAGTATTTTCTATGTTTATCTTCTGATATCATGTCTCACTGTGATCTATCTTTAACAAAATTACAGAAAACCACAGTGTCATAAATCAGTACCAATGTCTCAGCTTGGCTTCCTTTATTTTATTTTATTTCCTGTCTTCAAAAGGAAGAAGTAAAACATTCTCAAGTTAGCAGTGCAAAAAAGAAAGAGAGAGAGAAAGATTCTATATTTCTAAACAAGTAAGGAATTACTGAATTTAATGAAATTTGTTTAATAATTTCATGACCACATAGGCCACAGGACACCAAGCTCATCTGTCTTCCACTGTCTCACAGAGTGTGCCAAGCACGTTCTTCTTTTGCCTTCAATCATTCCCATCATCAGGTCTTTACTAGTGAATCTTGAGTTTCTGCTTCAATATTTGTCCTTCCAGTGAGTGGGCAGGGATGATTTTTCTAGTATTAGATTTTGATTGCACTGTAGCCCAAGGGACTCTCAAAAGTTTTTTTCTGGAATCTGAAAGGTTATTGATATTTCTCCCAACTTTAATTCCAGCTTTTGAGTCATCTAACTCAGCAGTCACATGGCATACTCTGTGTACAAGTCAAATAAATAAGGCAACAGTATATACAATATTCACTTTAAGGAAATGCACGCTCAAGTAAATATGCCAAAGAATGTACCCTTAAAGACTCTCTGATGATATCTGTCAAAATGGTTGTGATGAAAAAGACAAAAGAACTGACGTTTCAAAGCTATAGTTTAGCATACTTTAAAAGTAGAAGAGAGTTTCAGTTTTTATTGTAGATGTCTCTTATAGATGTTTCAAGTAATAGAAAGAGTCACTGTGAAACCTAAGACCTTGCATGACTTTTCTTGAAGTGTTATACAGCCTACAAACTGGTTATGCTGAAGGAAGAAGAGGGAAAGTGAATAGCATCATCGCCGTATCAGTTTTTGCAGCACCATCAGTAGTAAATCATATAGGTTACCACTGGAGATGTAGATAATATACAGCTTTCTTTCTTAACAAAAGTCTGTTGCTTGTTCCTTTCTTTTTTTTCTTTCTTTGATTGATTGATTGTTACACTAACAGGTTGTTCTGGTAGAATTGTTACATTCTACACTAGTAGGATACATTTTACTGGAATTATGAAACATTCTATATATTGATCCATACAGTTCTGTTCAAACTCTCTCTTAAGAAATGTTGGTGGATTTGTCTAGAATTAATTTAGTACATTGTTGATATCCAAAGCTACATCCCCTAGGGCACAACTTATGTACTGATATTGATATCATCTGAAACTTACAGACAGTGATGTATAGAGAATATTCCTGCTGCTGGTAAAGTTGTGGTATTCTATACCAGCTACAGTCCACATTCAAATGAAGTTCTGTATAAATAGCATTGAGATAGTCCAGGTGATAGTTAACTAAGACATATTCCATCAACCCTCTCATGATAGTTTGGAACTGAGTACTTTGAAACAGTGAACCTAGCAAAGTATGCAAAGTGCTCCCTCACTTAAATGCAACTCTGCCACCAAGTAGATGTATTTTGGTTCTAACCTTTTTTTTTTTTAAAGGTTAGCTTTCTTATTCAACAGCTTCAGAGTCTAGACATTCATACCTCTAAGTTTGCTCTTAGAAGACCATAGGATGTTACCTAAACAAGTTGAATAACTACTCAATGGATTGGCGTAAAAGTTATATGAATTTGGGTATTGTCCTACTGGCCATTGGCAGGCTTGTTTACATGAGTCTACTAACAGTTGATCAGGATTACTCTCCACTTCAAGCAGGAACGTACCTGTGGAAAGCATGGATTCACAGATCTGCACTAGCATGAACATCCAGGCAGAAAGAACCATGATTTCATCATTTGAGTTTCCTTAAAAACAAAAAACAAAAAATCTATAAGAACTACGGTAAGGCTGTAGTCCTTACCTGAGTAATTTAGTTCTTTATAAACACTTGTTACAAGATAACCACGTTATAAGCTTTTGTCATAGGACATTCTCAGCTCATGCAGAACGAAACAAGAAAACTGATTGCTTCAACAATATAATCACCTCTTCAACATTCTTGAACTTAATTACTTTTCAATTTAACATTGTAACATTCCAGACAACAGGTGAAATTGAATATCCTTTAATTAGGCCAATAAACTGTGTGGAAGGTCATGAGGAAAACAGGACAGCATAAGAACATTTTAAGTTGATTGATTTTAATTGAATCTCACAATTGCAGGTAGAGTAGGGGTGTACAGAAAACCAATGTTTTGATTTTGTTTTTGTCTCTTATAGACACTTGGATATAAGCCTATTACCTGCTTTGGCCAGTCTCAGTGCTCCTTCAAGTTTCACTGTTGATGATCTACTCAGAAGTCTTTACCTATTTTAAATCTGATATATTAAGCTCTGTCATGTGGCAACAGTGATTATGCTCTGATAACTTCCAGATTAGATTATTGTATTGCATTCTACATTGGGCTATCCTTAATGATGTTCTGGAATTTGCTTCTAATGCAGAAAGCAATTGTATGATTGCTGATGGTAGTACCTTGTGAGGCACTGAGTTTCAACCATAAGCACAGACTCAAAGATCAGCCCAGATTTTGCACCTGTTCTTCTAGCCCCATCAAGACGCGAAACCCTGTGTCACACAGCACCTCCATTTTGTCTGGTTTCAGCTTCAATTTATTAGCCCTCATCCAGCTCACTACTGCTTCCGTAAGTGCACCTGTCAAGCACTTCAACCATATATCCTGATTCAGTTGGCACAGAAGGATAGAGTTGTTATCTACATATTAATGATGTCTCACTCCAAATCTCCTGATGACCTCTCCAATTAGCTCCATGTTAGCTGCTAATATAATTCCAGGTATTAAAGAATATGGGAATTAAAATCGATCCCCAAGGAACCCACAAATGAGTTCCCAGGATGTTCAACAAGAATATCCCACAACAACTCTTTGGGATTGGCCTTAGAAATAGGAGCAGAACCAATGCAACACACAGCTTCCAACTCTCCAACTCCAGAAGGATACTATGGTCAATGGTATCAAAAGCTGCCAAGAGATCCAGGAGAACCAACAGGATTGCACTCCCCCTGTTTCTCTCCCAGAGAAGGTCATCAACCAGGATGATGTCATAACCAGGCCTGAAGCTATATTGAAATGGATTTAGGTAATCAGCTTCTTCCAAGCATGCCTTTAGCTCAACCCTCTCCAATACCTTGGCCTAAAAGGATACATTGGTCATTGGGTGAAAATTGTTTAAATCTTCTGGATCCAGAAAGGACCTCTTGAGGAGGTCATACCACTGTCTCTTTAAGAGTTGAGGGACCACCCCATCTCTCAAAGAGATATTCACTACTTCCTGGACCAACCTGGTCAGGCCTTGTTGGGCTATCTTTTATCAGCCAAGAAGGGCAAGGATTCAAAGGGCATGTTGTCAGCTGAACCCCAGCAAGCAGCTTGTCCACAACCTCAGGCCAAAACAATTGAAACTGATCCAAAACAACTAGACTTTATGGTTCTGTGGACACTTCCTCTGGACCTATTTGTAGTTCTGCTACTCTCCAAGATGGAAAGGACTGTGGCACATAGAATAGCATTTTCTGTGGTGACCCTCCAGCTTTGGAATAAAGTTCCAGCAGAAATTTTAAAACTGGTACACTGGGTGCTGTGCCTAAAGACCTTGGCAAGCATTTGAAAACCATTGGCACTGACAAAATCACCATCTGTCAGTTGCAAAAGAAAACACTGCTCAGTTCTGTGCACATCATATGCTGATACATCAAGCAGTCCTAGGTGCTTGGGAAGCACTTGATGTGTGATTTAACACAAAAGTCAAGCCATCAGGTCTCACCAGCCAGAAGCCTACAAATACCTGGGCATCTTGCAACTGGATAACATTAAGCATAGCCACATGAAATCTGTTGTCAGTAAAGAGTACATCCAAACGACTAGAAAAATCTTGAAAAGTAAATTAAATGGTGGTAACACCATTAAGGCCATAAACACCTGGGCCATACCAGTCATTAGATACGCCGCAGGAATTGTGAACTGGACTCAGTGTGTTTTTCCACTGTCACTAGAAGTACCCATTAAGTACCCATTAATGGGTACAAAAATGACATTAAAGTACCCATTAATGGGTACTTAATGGGTACTTTTAGTGACAGTGGAAAAACACCCTCAGTTGAAGTTGGACAACTTAGACAGAAAAACCAGAAAACTGATGACAATCCACCATGCAATACATCCTCGTAGTGATGTCGACAGGCTGTACTTGCCCAGGAAAGCAGGCAGTAGAGGACTTTTGCAAATGAAGCAAACTGTGGAAGAAGAGAAGCATGCATTAGCAGATTACGTGACAGCAAGCAAAGAATCAGCTTTGATTGAAGTCAACAACCAGAAGCTTCCCAAAGTGCAGCAAAACAAGAACCAGTACCGGAAAACTGCAATTCAATGCCGAATGGACAGCTGGCATAATAAAGCACTGCATGGACAGTTCTTGAAGAAAATCAAAGGCAAAGTGGACATGGAAAAGACCTGGTCTTGGCTTATGAATGGGACCTTGAAAAAGGAAACAGAAGGACTGATTCTTGCTGCACAAGAACAAGCAATAAGAACAAATGCCATTAAAGCCAGAATTGAAAAATCAGTAGCAGATCCAAAGTGCCAACTCTGCAAAGAAGTTGATGAAACAATCGACCATATACTCAGCTGCTGCAAGAAGATCACACAAACTGATTACAAGCAGAGACACAATGCTGTTGTGATGGGAAAATGAGATTAGAAGATAAGATAAGGAAGATTCAGGATATGTGCCAAACAATCAATAGATGCTGCTGTTTTAGAAGCAATATGATACCTGAGCTAGTAACTGCATTGAGAGAATTAAGGTAGCTGAAATATTATGCCTAGAGTGTTGATATGCTGAAGTGTTGTTGTAAGGGCAGAGCTAACTTGTGCGATTGCCCCTCCTTCTTATAAAAGTCGGAGTTTCCTTTGTTCTGGGAAGTCATCATCAGAATCATCAGAGTCATCAGAAACATCAGAGACATCAGGGACAGGGATGGACAGGAAGAACTTATTCCCCTGTGCCCATTTGCATGCAAATAAAGACCCTCTTTCTGAATATTCCTTTGATTATTGATTCCTTGCGTGATAGCGTTAATATGCGTAAACTTGACTGTAACATTTGGCGACCGCGGATGGGACAAGGCAGGACCCATCAGAACGCAAATTAACGCAGCCAGGAACACGAAAAAGAGAACCCTGGCACCAAGGAACAATACAGCAGTATTCTGCAACCATTTCAGCTTCCTAACCTCAAAAGACTGACAGAGCGGAAGTGCACAGCCGTCCTGCCATCGTTTGTAACCTGAGAAGCAGTTTTGGGAAGAAAAGGAACAGAAAGACAGTCCAAGGAAAAGCCAGCCGCTGGTCGGTTTGAAGTGTGAAACCTGATGCAGATCTGCCAGAACCTGGAGACCTACACGTCTGCCTGAAGCGTCTTGAATCTGTAAATCCCTTACGTCTATCCGGAAGACTTGGGATCAGCCTGAAAATTCCGTCTGTTCCTGCTTCATGCAAGCCTCTGACCGGGCGAGTATGAGAGGGGCCTTTGGAATCCTGAGAGAGCTTGTCTCTCTATCCTAAGGGAGCTTGTCTCCCTATCCTGAGAAAGAGAAATCTTTCTAGCTTTGGGTGGAAACTGGGTTGTGGGTTTCTGGTCGATTTGTCTGGAATGCCTGGTGTGTGTGTGAAAGTGGTTGACCTCTGCAATTTCGTTTTCGCGACCGTTGGAACTTCCGGCACGAGCGATCAGAGGTGATGCGTATGGCGTTTAACCCCTTCATGTTACCCTCCCCACACAGACCCCTTACTGTGTGGCGCCCGAATTTCCGTATTTATGTTTTGTCTCTTTCTTGCTGTCCTTTGTTAGAGACAGGAGATGGGGGAGGGAGGATCGAAACTAGGAGAGCCTGGAGCTCAAAGTCCCAAGAAAACTCCCTTGGACATCGCAGTAAAGTATTTTAAGCATTATTTCGACACTAAGACTTGTTCAATACCAGTCCTGAAAGAGAAATGTGAAAATTTTTGGGTTTTTCTTTGTCCTGAACATCTGTGGTGGCCCCAAGAAGGAACGCTGTTTCCTCCAGCCATCTCTAAACTCTGTAAATTCCTTAAAGCCAACCAAGACGGCCGCTGCCTTTCAGATGATTTGATTTATGCAGAAGGCTGGCTCAAACTGAGCAAAAACTTGCCCCAAACAGTGAAATTTAAGTTACTGGAATGGGATACAAGACGAGCTATTAAGCAAATGAGAAAGAAAAAGGCCCTTTGTAAATCTCCAGCTGAGAGAATGGCCATAAAACAATCAGCAGAAGAACAATCAGAAGAAGGCAACATGCTTTTTTCCATCTCTCCTGACCAGACAGACGAGCAGAGAGATAAGGGAGAAAGTTTCAAAGAGACTGAGAAGCTTAAGATTCTGGAAGAAGTAAATCTTGAGGAAACGCCCACTTCCCCATGCGTTTCATTCAGCAAAGATCTGCCAGGGACAGGAAAAGTTCAGTCGTTAGTTGCTGACAAAGCCTTTGAATTGAGACCCAGGCTAGCCGAAGAGAAAGTTTTGGAAGGAGGTTGTAAAAAGCAATTCCAGCATCTCACTGCAGAAAGCAGATTACAGCCCAGCCCGCCCCCCTTCTTGAGCACAGACAGGGAGGAGAGAGGAAAAGCGGGAGAAGTAGAGAAACCAGCATTAGCAGCCAAAAGAACCACCGAGAGAAGCAGCCCAGCCCCCTACATTCCTGGAGATGCAAGACCAGAGAACAAAGAGACAATTAACTTGAGATCAAAAAAGGGGGAGAAAAAAACAGAAGGGGGAAGACAAGAGCAACAGGAAGAGCAAAGAGATAACGATGTAAACCAGGAACGGACAGCCCCCAAGGAAGACGGATCAGGTAACTGTGACGTGGCCCAAAGGCCAACCCCCATGAAGGACAGGCCGCACAGTTGTGAAGCGAGAAGCCAAGCCCCTTGCCCCCCTCCTAGAACAAAGAAACGAAAGGAAGCAGCTGCTGGACAGCAGCCAAGCAAAGACACAAGCTCCAAAAAGCAAGAACAAGGGGGAGGAAAGGGCAGCTTTTCGTCTGACTCAAATGCACAGCCTAGCTCAGCTCAGGCTTTCCCTGTAAAAATCACAACTGAAATATCTCCAGGAGCCCCTGGCCAGCAGGCAGAAATCATGGATGTGAGGTCACATGTCCCTTTTAGTACTTCTGACCTGCTGAACTGGACAAAGTGTGCCACTCAGAACCTTACCTGGGCAGATATACAACAGCTGCAGGCTTATTTGCTAACTGAGGAGCAAAGACGTACAGTGCAGGAGAACTTAGAGGAAGCAGCTCGTGGTGCTGCCACAAGCAGCGGGGCCCAAGATCCTACAGGCCATTTGGCCCGGCTGGCTCCTACCACCAATCCCAACTGGAGCCTTAATAATGTGCAGAAAGTTTATGACATGACACAGGAATCAGGAGAAGCAGAAGCAGAGAAGGAAGGGGCAGTGAAAGTGGGAAGACAAGACCCAACACCCCCTCCCAATACAGCCATTCCGGAAGATCAAAAAGGGGGGCCAGAGCAAAGCTTTATCAGTAGTTTTGGCTCAGGGCCAAGAGTTCAGCTTGACCTAGAGAGTTCTGAAATTTTGCCAAAGCACGAGAGGCAAACCAAGCAAGAAACACAGGCACACATTCAGAGTGATTTCAGCCAGTTGAGCCTTGAGGCAAACAGAGACATAAATACAGCTGCTAAGAATGAAATCCTTTTTGTTCTGACAGAGGTCTATCAAAAGTTTCAAAACCCTGAGTTTCGAGAAACCTTATCTAGATTCTTGCCGCTTAAGCAGAATAATGAAATCAAAGCTGAGAGCCCCATCTGTCCAGCCAACCATGATGAGAGACTGATTGATTATCTAGCCAGTGAGTGCAGCCAACAGCCTCAGCTGACAGAGCTAACAACAGCCTTGCAAGGCAGGCTGAGCCATGTGAAGAAAGTTGCAGACCAGGAAAAGCTTTCTGCTATGGGCACAGAAGCCAAGGTTGAGTCCAGTGCAAAGACTCAAGCTGTTTTGAACTCTGAACTGATGAATGAAGACTGCCAAAGAGAAAGTCCAGGCTGTGAAAGTGCCCAGCCCACTCAGAATCTGAGCATTGAGAGCAATGTCCGAAATAGTCAAGCCCTGATTTGTCCCTCACAAAACCAGTCCCTTCCAGAAAGACACTGTCAGTATGTGCAAGGAGGTCAAGAGACTCAGCCCTTGTTTCCCAATTATGCCCAGACCAGCCCTCCACTCATTGTGGACAAAGAAAGGCCTAATTTGCCTTTGCAGTGGGGAAGCGAGTGCCATGCTAAAGCCGAATCAGAGAAGGAGACAGTCAGTTTGCCTACAGTTGTCCCTGCAGAGATGCAAGCACAAGGAGATGTCAGTCCAGTCCAGTCTAGAGAAAACCAGTCTGTACCAGTAAGCCACAGTTGCTATCAGCCAGAAGAGCAATCTACACCAGTAAGCCATGATTGCTATCAGACAGAAGGCCTAACTGCACCAGTAACCCCTCCACTGCAAGACAGGGAAGGCCAACAGGCTAACCTGACTCCAAAGCCCATTCTGGAAATTGAAGCAGGGGACAAAGAAATCAGAGACTTAGACCTAGTAGCCCAGAAGTCTGCTTTGACACGACCAATGCCCTTTATTGGGAGAGACTTACTGTATGAGATGCAAGCCAGCCTAGTTCAGGCAGGGGTGAATCCTGTGAATCTGACAACTGAGCCAATTCAGGAATCCCAGAAATGCTGCAGCCCACAAATTCAGCCAATGCTAGCCAGTCTTCGCGTCTCACCAGCCATCAAGGAACCGGCAGACACAGCTGAATTTGTTTATATCCCTCCCAAAAATGGAGTTAGTTCTGTTTCATTGTCACTGCTAAGCATCTCACTGCCACAGTATGCCGCCACCCAGGTGCACTTGGACAGATCGCTGAGAACAGGAGAAACTGCCCCTGATTGGAACACACCTCTCTTAACTGATGAGGAACCTAGAATCCAGAATAAATGCCAGCCAGTGCAAAATCTGCAAGCCATCAGTGAGATCACAGCTGATATGACACAAGACAAGCCATTCTGGCAAGATGGCTCCTTCATGACCTGTTTGATGACAGTTGTGCATTGCAGACAAGCAAGCTGTTTTTGCCACAACCAGCAACTAAGCAATTTTGCATGTTCCTGGAAATGACTGACCATTGCAGAATTTGGATCTTGGATTTCGCTGCCCTAGCCAAATCCCTTTGTGGAAAACTGCAGGAGCGAGTTCGATTGACCTGGGAACCAGGAGGAGAAGCCTTGACATCACTGAGACCTTTCACCTGTCCAGCTGCAAAAAAGAACAAGACTGCCTGGACAAGACCAATAAGCAAAGCCAAATGGGAGCCCCAAATTCCTGTTTAGTGAAGTATGAAACCCAGCTGTATTGTAGAGGATCGTATTATTTTGAACCAACTATCTTAATATCAGTCCTAGAAGAGACACTTCTTCGGAAGGATTGAAAGCAAAGAGCCTTGCCACTTGGAACATCAGCCAGAAGGCAAAGTTAATAGCACTTATGAACCTGTCCACAGTTATATGAAATGTGTGCAAAGCTAACCCTAGATAACTGTAAAAATCTGTGCAAAATAGATTTAAGTATCAGTCTGTATCAATCAGTATGAGCAAAATGGCCAGCAGAGTATGCAAACGACCAGGAAGCAATCAAACAATGAAGATTTTAGGCCTGCATAGTTTTCCAAAACAAGCTGCTATATTCTAAGTTAGTCTCGAAGTTTTTTCTTGGCAAAGAACTTATTTGAGAGATAAGTCCTAATTTTGGCAGACATAGTATTTGCAACAGGATGTAGCTTACAAGAAGCAAGATGCTACTAAATCATTTTTAATGATGTGCAACAAAGAAGCCCTATTACCTTTTCCAATTTTGAAACTTGTTATCTAGTTTTTGGCATAGAATAGCCCATCTGTGTTCTTTCCCCTCGGAGAACTCAAGGCCAAGAGACGGTTGCCATAGCTCTGGAAGAAGGGAAAAGTTTACCCCGCCTTTGCAAGAAGTTTCAAGGCACTACAAGTAATGTATTTTGCCCCCAGAGAAAGTTCTGAAAAAGACAGACTTTTGAAAAATGCATTTTGAGCAAGCTTTACATGGAAACAAGAGAAAGAAGTAAAAGGAAATTATTGCCCTGATTAGAAGAGAAACATTTGCCCAGCCACTATCAACTCCCTGACATTTGATCAGTCACCCCAGTATAGAATTCTTTTCAAAAAGGGAAATAGAGTAAAAATAGGGGAATAGAATAGAATAGGTGGGAGCTGTACCATTACTCTGTTACTTGTTATTCATTGTTTGTTGTTTTAAAAGTTTAAGAGACAATTCTCCTGAGTTTGTGGGCAAATGCCCAACACCAAGTCCACTGAAGCGTGCCAAGACATCAGAGGCAACCAAAAGGCGTTATAGCTTCTCTTGACCTGGAGAAAGAGAGAAGTTACCGCGAAGCTGAGGAGATCAACAGCCCCTTGCAGCCCATCCAGCAAGAATTTATTATTGTTATTGTCTTGTTGTTTTTCGCTTTAATGTTTTTGCTTTTTCTTGGCATTGTTGTAGTAAGCAAGCTTATGTAACCTGTGTATTGAAACTGTATGAATGTACTGTGAATGTGACGTTAATCTTTGGTAAAGTAATGTTTTGACCCTAAGCACCAAGCAAGGCATTTTCACTTAGAAGTACAAAAAGGGGGGGACACTAACACACCTCCTTAACCAGATACACCCATCCTTAGTAAAGACACCTGAAGAATGCCAGCTGAAGAAGAAGTCATATTCCCTTATTGCCTATTCCAAAGTCTTGTGCAGTAATTTGACTAATTGAATCATAGAGACACTTGACACACTGTTAGCCTTTTGAAGTTTCGAAAATAGCCAAAGCGCCTTGGCCACTCCTGCTGGAGCCATTGTTAGCACCTATTCCAGCAAGAATTGTTAAGAATAATAGTGAAACACAAAGCAACAACCACACATAGTGAATTAGCCTGAGCTGATATGCCACAGTCCAAAGTAAATAGCCCCAGAACATTGAGATTTTAGTAGAATGTGAACACGTTTTTCCTGCATAAAGCTTGATAAGCAAAAGTATCTTCCTAAACTGTGCTGCTTACACAATATTACACTAGTTAAATGTAACTGCTGTTTTCTTTTGATTGCTTATGTACTGAAAGTTTGAAATTAGTTTAAAATTAATCATGTGATTTGCTTTTTGCTTAGTATTATTTTGTAGCATGCTGAAGTATGGTTTAGTAAGTGAAGGTAGTTGAAAGTGATCAGATAGCTTATCAGATATTAGTATGGACAGAGAGAATCTTGCTAAAGCCTGGAGATGACACAGATAGCAATATTTTCAATATTGAAAGGGGGGAGTGTGATGGGAAAATGAGATAAGAAGATAAGATAAGGAAGATTCAGGATATGTGCCAAACAATCAATAGATGCTGCTGTTTTAGAAGCAATATGATACCTGAGCTAGTAACTGCATTGAGAGAATTAAGGTAGCTGAAATATTATGCCTAGAGTGTTGATATGCTGAAGTGTTGTTGTAAGGGCAGAGCTAACTTGTGCGATTGCCCCTCCTTCTTATAAAAGTTGGAGTTTCCTTTGTTCTGGGAAGTCATCATCAGAATCATCAGAGTCATCAGAAACATCAGAGACATCAGGGACAGGGATGGACAGGAAGAACTTATTCCCCTGTGCCCATTTGCATGCAAATAAAGACCCTCTTTCTGAATATTCCTTTGATTATTGATTCCTTGCGTGATAGCGTTAATATGCGTAAACTTGACTGTAACACTGTAGCACAAATGATCCACTGGAACTTGTGCCAAAAGTATCATCTGCCAGTGTCAAAGAACTGGTGGGATCACAAGCCAGAAAAAGTTACTGCACTAATCTGTAAATATACTAATGGATACTGTGGGATGTGAAACTATTATGAAAGTGGTTCTGTTACCATTCAGTGTAAAGTAATTTAGATTTGCTGTTCCTTGGCATGACTAAACTGTTCTGATTCAGACTTTCCATTAAAAAAAAGGATCTGATTGCTGCTTGGATTTTTATAAAAAAAATGTAGATGCTGAGCATCCTGTGGCTGTGATTTATATAAAGGAGACAGTATTAACACTTATATTAACAGCTTATTCAGCTGTTAATTGTCAACAATCACACTGGTCATCCTGATAAAATAGGCAACATTTTCTTTTTAGAAAGCAGAAAAAATGCTTAGGATGTTCATACCATTTATCGACAAAGTCACACAAAACACAAATGGGATTTCTCAATAGTCAATTTGTATCTGTAGCTTAAAATTCCTGTAGTAATGATAAATTCCTATCACTTTTGCTTCGAGAAGAGCTGATGAGATACTGTAGCTATTGCAAATACCATTCCATTCTGTCTCATAAAGTCCTTATCCATCTTCACTCTGCAATTTTCCTGGGTCTGTGTATTGTTACTGCTACTTCCTACAGTAGGAGATAGTTCAACTTCCATAATAGCAGTTTGGAAATACAGTGCATTGTTTTATTTTGTGCCACATGTCCAGATTTTCTATGAATATGTGAACTTTATTTCTACTTCAAAAGGTTTGTACATTTCTCTGCATGCATATGCGCACGCACACATGTGAATTCTCTCTTCCTTTTGTCTGCAAATGGCATGTTAGAGATTTTACTTTCTTAAAAAAGTGAGGCTCTTGGCTGCATGGCAACGCTGATTATTACCTTGACTCACAAAATCAATTAGGATTTTACATTTTCCATGCTGTTATCTCTAGAGCACAACAGAGTATGATCAATTCACAGATCAGTAGAGATTAATAATTCTCTGATTATTAATCACTGTTACTCGCAAGCTGCAAGAAACCTTTCATCTTCAGACTCTGTATGAGTAACTCCTTCTTTAATCTTCAGCTCAATTTTTTTAAAAAAGAATAAGAAAAAGATAACATAAACTTAAACCCTGTGTGCTTCAGTTGAATTTCTGTGCAGGCAAGCTTAGGAGCCAATACTGGCATGGACTTATAAAACATGTTCTAGACATGATGTTGTTGTTTTCTAGTTTCTTGGAGGCTTAACAGAAGTGACTTTTCTGTTATAAAATTCTCCTGTAAAATGTCTGACTTGCTAGGTTTGAGCATTGTGCTCAACAACTACTGATATAACTCTATTCCAGACTGACCTGTATTTAAAGAAAAGAGGAAGCAGAGAACAATGTAAATTTTTACCTCAAGATATTTAAACACACCATGACAAGAAAAATGACTCATGATACATTTGGACGCAGTCATAAAGAACTATAGGAAGGTGATAAGAAGCAATGATAACTTTCATACAGAGCAAAGAATTTATGGGTATAAGTGGTTTCTGCTTGGCTCTTGCTGATCCAGAAAGAATAACATGGGAAACCAAAAGTCATGACACATTTATGTTCAAAGTTAGAACAATATATAGGGAATGACCTTGAATATATATTATGGAGGGCAAATACAGAAAGGCTATCTTTCTCTGACACACCCAGGCTATAAAACTCCAAAGGCCAGGAACATTTGTCCCCAGCCTTTGGATCTATTCAATGTCAGCAATCACAGCTGGAGGGGAACAGGTCATCTACTTCCTCTAGGATGGGATATCCAATCTTGTCATAAAACAGACAAGGCAAATCAGGAAAGGTCCTTAAGTGTATTATCCTAAACATCTCTATCACCAAGGATATTTCAGACTGTAAGTCAGTCAATATGATATTTGACATTTTTTTTAAAAAAAAGGTTGCTTCTCACTTGACGTGAGTTCATATCCTTTATAGCTACACTTTCATTTTCTGTTACTATATTGTAAAATGCTTCTATGTGTTGTCAAAGTATATCATAGTAAAAAAAAAGAAGGTAAAATAGAGTTAAAACAAAGACACTGGAGAAATAGAATTGTACCAAAGGAAGGGGGATAGTATTTTATGAAAACCATATATTGTATTCAGTATTAATATATATGTAGATATAGATACAAATGTAAGCATTTAACTATAAAATGCTGTTTACTATCCACTACTATAAAATATCAGAAATTTCTCAAGTTCAAACTCCTTCCTTCCTTCCTTCCTTCCTTCCTTCCTTCCTTCCTTCCTTCCTTCCTTCCGGGATACAAATGTACCAGAAGATCAAAACTCTAACTCTGTCTTTTGGTTGGTCATACTAATTACCAGAATTCTTAAGAGGTTTAATTGCACAGAATTTGGTTTTTATTTATTTATAAAATACTTGAGTAGGGCTGCTTTCAATTCTGCTTTTAGGTATGCAGAAAAAAGTCTACTCTTTTAAAAATAAACATTATTTTATGGTCTAACTAAAAGATACCATGACTTTTAAATTTCCTTTAATAAAGCAAATTTCTTAGCCAGTGTTAGGGCCAGATTGCTTGTGGCTTTAATTAATATGGCTTTTACAGTAATGACTTCTCAGTGTGTGGCCAGATTTATCAAAGTGCATTTCATTTTACTGACTTCTGTACTGTTATTCAGTTTTAGAAACTTGGCATAGGATTGAATCACAAATTGTATAAGTGATCCAAAAAAGCATTAAAAAGGAGAAAATATAGAAGTAAGTTACATTTTGTTCAAATTCCTGGCAGTTCGGAATCAATTCAGGACAAAAGATTCTTTCCTTCATTTGTCTATAAGACTGAAGACACACCCAATGTTTTAAACTGTCCCGGACAATCCCTAAATCCAGTGGATTACACTAAAAAAGTCATTCTGCCTTTTTTTCTGAGCTATTCTCCACCCCAAATCTAATCTGTTCAGGATTAGGAACATCCCATCACTGTATCTCAGTGCAAGAGGACTATTTGGGAGAGTACCCAATCTTTTCTGGGTGCACAGAGCATTCTAGAAGAAATATGGCATCATTTTCCACTTCCACTTCATCCCACATCATCACCTGTCTCATCTCCCCCTTTCTTTCTGTTGCAATCAAAATTTTTGCAAGTTTGCAATTGTGCATGGCATGTTCTTAGGTTTGGTTTGGGGAAACTCCTTGCTGGGACGCATGCTGTGGATAGCAGGAAGGCCAAATGTCATGGGTGGTTGGAAGCTAGGCCATAGGTATCATTTGTCCTGCAGTTCCTTCTCTGCCTTCAAAGTCTTAAGTACAGGGCAGTAATGTTCCTCCTCCAAACCAGGTGAAAAGCAAGGAGAAATGGTGTGGCACTGACATACTAATCCAATGAGGACAAGACAAGGAAACTTGTTCCATAAGCATTTGCACAGTGGAACATACAGACAGTGGCAAGTATAAATAATATTTTTAACTGAAATAAGTCATAAAACTTGGAAGATTATTAGTACAAAAAGTGTTAAATAGTACACACACACAAAATTGTTGTAAGCCGCCCAGAGACCATCGGGTATGGGGCGGGATATATATATATCATATAAATATCATGCATTTTCCAAATACTGTTTGTCTCATTCCTTCTATGTAAAGCCTACTTTCCTATAATGAACTACCATATTTTCCTGCGTATAACACGGGTTTTTAACCCCAAAACATCTTCTGAAAAGTTGGGGGTCGTCTTATACACCAGTAATACCCTCACCCGGGTCCTGCTGGCCACAGCTGCCAGCACAAAACTGGGGTGTAGCCTAAACCGAGCCTTGGACTTGGGGAGAGACAGCAGCCTTACCTGCTAATCCCAATCATCTGGCTTGTAGCTTTCCTTCTGGTGCTGACGAGGAAAAAACCTTGCTAAACAGAGCGAAATATGAAGAATCCTGCCCTCATTTTCTCTTCTCTGCTTTAGAAGAGTCTGCCCCTCTAGCGCGAGATTCGTCTATGATCCAGTAGGGGAGGGGTTGAAAGCAGAGAGACTTTTGTAGAGAAAATGATGGCAGGATTCTTCATATTTCGCTCGGTGGAACACCCCCTCCCCTACAGGATCATAGATGAATCGCGCTAGGGAGGCAGACTCCAAAGCTGCATTGCAGCCACAGATCTTTATCTGAGCAAGGTTTTTTCCTTGCTTGGGCGCCAGAAGGAAAGCTATAAGTCACATGATTGGGATTAGCAGGTAAGGCTGCCATCTCTCCCCAAGTCCAAAGCTCAGTTTAGGCTGCACCCCAGTTTTGCAAAATCTCCATTTTAAGTAGAAAAATTGGGGGTCGTCTTATACACCCAGTCATCTTATACGCTGGAAAATACTGTATTTTTTTAAAAAAAAATGTAGAATTTCTATTTGACCTTCATAAAATTCACACAAAATCCTTATTTCTTCCTATTGAGGGAGAGATTTCAACTGTTCTACAGAACCTTCAATAAATTAATCTTTTATTAAAATGCATCTCAATCTTAAAAACAGCTACAAAAGATCAAAGTATTCAGCATTATGCTGCAACAAATTTTCCATGAATCAGTTGCTGTTTCAAGTACAGAGCTTAAACTTTTGTATAAGCTGAAACTTCAAAGACATTACAAGTATCTCGTAGAAATGCATTATGAAGAGCTTGGAAAATGTTGACAGTTTTCAATTATTTGTTTGCCTGAAATGCCTTTTTGTTAAACCGTGGATTATTTACAAGCAGCAAAATGCTATGTAGAGGACACAGAAGGATACATCAGATGTATGCTTAGAGAAAGATCACTATATCATAAATAAAAATAAAAATGCATTATTCAAAATCAAGAATTGTTCCTTACTGTTCTGTATTTGAGATTTCTGATCAAAATGCTACTATTTGTGATTGGGAACAAAATAGTTTCCCTTCTCTTTTATACTGAATTTCTTGTATTGTATTTACAGTTGAATGTAACATTGAAATAAGAATTTTTAAACTTGTGGTCTCAATATTGCAAGAGTTTTCTTATATTTAATTGTAATAACTGTGTGCTTACATGTGAATTAAATTCATAATATGAAGAAACATAATAGTATGTTATTATTGAGCACCTTAAAAAAATAACTTCTATCCCATCAGCACCTTTTTCTTATTTTCAGTTGTTAAAATGGCTTAATTGATTTGCATTCATTCCCCCCCCCCTTTTCAGGAGCTTTTTCCTAGAGCTTCTGTAAATGTACATGGACAGAAGGAAATTGAAATAAAAGTTGCAAAACTGCAGCATGCCATTCTGCTTGCAAGATTCACAGTTCCATGATGTAAATAAAGTGCCATATTGATTGTGACTTCTGCCAACACCTGAAGCAAGCTCGTGTGTATGGCCCATCATGGAGATTATGAGAATGACTGCTGTCATTATTTTTAAAGATTAGTAAGAAAAGGAGGAGGCAGAGGCAGTGTTTCTAGAGCCACAGTCAAGTGAGCTATACATTGAGCAAAGTGAACACTGTTGCCTATCTGATTGTCCTTCCATTTAACCGAAGCAGAAAGCAAGACTTCCATGACTACATAAGAACATAAGAACATAAGAGAAGCCTTGCTGGATCAGGCCACAGCCCATCTAGTCCAGCATCCTGTCGCACACAGTGGCCCACCAAATGCTCATGGGCATTTCAAGCAGGGACAAGGACAAACCTTCTCCTGCTCTTGAGTCCCAGCAGATGGCCTTAGAAGCGCCCCAATTCCTCCCCCCCCCTCAGCCTGAAGGATGCACCTAGGCATTCGTTCTAGTAGCCACTGATACATCTGTCATCCATAAATTTTTCTAACCCTACCTTAAAGCCATCCAGACTGGTAGCTGTCACCACCTCTTCCGGCAGCACATTCCATAAGCCAATGACCCTCTGGGTGAAGAAATACTTCCCCCTGTCAGACCTTATTCTCCTACCCATCAGCTTCATAGAGTGCCCCCTGGTTCTAGTGTTGTGTGATAGAGAAAAGAAATTTTCTCTATCCACCTTTTCTATACCGTGCATAATTTTATATACTTCAATCAGGTCCCCTCTTAAACGCCGTCTCTCCCGACTGAAGAGGCTTAGGCGTTGCAGCCTGGTTTCGTAAGGGAGGTGTTCCAGACCCTTAATCATTCTGGTTGCCCTTCTCTGCACCTTCTCTAGTTCCACAATATCCTTTTTGAGGTGTGGTGATTTCCTGGTCCACTGGGAAACTGTTCCTTCTGCATATTGACCTGCGTACATGGGGCCACGCACAAGTGGTCCTTGGTGTGGAAATCATGCTGAAGTCTACTACGGGCCACTATAATCCTCAGCATTCTTGCTAGTGGTTCAATCTAGCTATCTGCCATGCAGATGGCTGGGTCAGTCAGCCCAG
The DNA here is from genome assembly GCA_023333525.1 of Aspidoscelis tigris stejnegeri. NCBI lineage: Eukaryota > Metazoa > Chordata > Lepidosauria > Squamata > Teiidae > Aspidoscelis > Aspidoscelis tigris. Next base: position 64,551,108 of record JALMGA010000004.1, read on the forward strand.
CTTACAGCCTGAGCTATTTCACTGGGATCCTGAAATATTGTGTTAGCATGTAGTATCTATATAGGTGGAGCAAAAAGGGTGTTAGGGCACCCAAAATGGTGCCCTAGCCCAATTATTGGTACATCTCGGGTATTTTAATATCAGCACGGCCTTTGGAATTGAGGATGGGGGCTTGCATCAAGGGCATGCAGATGTTTCCCACACCAGTGGCAATTTATCTCAGCCTAGAATGATGGAGGTAAGTGCAAAAAGGTATATATCTTTTGCAGGATTCTATCTATTTGGTTTTTCATTGAATGATATTAGGACTGACAAAAGCTGAAAGATCAGCAAAAAGAGTTCATAAGTACAAAAATTAAAATTCCTTTTATCGCCTTTAAGCAATAAGAATCTTCCTATGGTAGTTCAAAATATCTTAATATATTAATTATAGCAAACTAAATATAACATATTCATAATACATAAGTATCCCCCCCCTTCCATATCCTACTAGCCTGGATTGGACAAAAGTCAACTTCAGAAACAAAGCAGAATATAAACTTCAAACACAGGTCAATTCGTCATTTTAAACTGTGTTAAACAAATAAGGTTTGGGGGATGATCTGAAAATGTTGAAGAATAATGCTAACATTTATGGCACCACATTTAATAATATCTGATTGTATAAGCATTTTTCTATTCCACACACACACAAAAGGAAATGAGAACAAAAACAAATGAACAAGAGCCTGAAAATGTATAAAGTCTATAAAGCAACTTATACAGCAAAATGTGTATTTTCTGTGCCACAGAGGGACATTACAAATGCAAAAATACAAATGCAAAACACTTCCCAAGGGCTCTATAATGTTGGGTCAGGAGTGGCGATCTATCTCTGAAATTTCTTGAAACAGGAACAGTTGGGTTGGGAGAGAAACTGACTTCTACGCTATCTCTGCATTTGCTGCTTCATCAAAAGTTTTATTAGAGCAATTAAAAGAAGAAGAACATACTCCAGCTGAAGCTAGAAGATGCTTGCCTAGGTTGGATGTTGGATGTCCTGCTTCCGAAACAGTCTGAGGGGAAGGGCCGGATTAAGACCTAATTTATTTAGGTCTTACAATACGACTGGATTTCGGTGACAAAACTGGTTTAAGAAACCGGTCTTGTGTGCCAAAATGCGGAATTGCTGCCGAAAAGGGACCCTAATTGGGTCCTGAATGCGGAAGGCAAGTTTTAATCTTTCCCCAATCTGGCTCTAAATCTGTTTTTAGAGCCAGTGCAGAAAGGCCCTAAGATAACTAAGGGCCTTTCTGCACTTACCCTGACCCAGATCATGGTCAGATAATGCAGATAAAAGAAGTCCTGCCCCTACTAGTAAACTCCGTCTTCACAGGATGGAGTATAATCCAGATCAGGAGGCTCTGCTTTAGACCCAGAATATGGTACAGACCTCATTAAACAAATTTACCAACATACTAGGGTCATGGGGGACTAGGGTCATGTGTGGAACTGTTTTCATTCCAGAAGCACCTCTGTACCTACCAGACCATCCCGCCAGCCAAAAGCTGGATTTTTTACCCAAAAGCAAGAATGACCTACAATTTTCTTCAAATTCAGATAACATTTTCCAGTTCTGCTTGATAATGTTTCTATTTCTGAAGTCCTGTGTATTTGCTTTTGATCTATATTTTCTTTTACACATTAATTCACATTCAAATATTATTTTATTTCTTTTGAAGTTGGTACGATGCAAGTGCAGGTTTCAAAGAAGAAAATAGCACACCTATCCTTCTGATTTTTTAAAAGAAGTATCTTAATTTAAAATTTGAACTATTTGAAAATAATTCTTCTGAAATCATTTGACAGCTTTTTTAACACTTTTTAAAAAGCCAGTAATTGTGATTATTAGTATACCAATGCTTATATATAAATTATGCATTCCACTCTACAAAGCTATTTTAGTTATATTTATAAATAGTGTTTCTCCAGTCTGCAGAAAGTAACTTACAGCCTTTTCTACTATTTTTCAATTTATCTACATAGTATTCTAGACAAATGTGTCAAACCGAGAGCTTATAACTAGCCCAAAGTCACCCTCTGAGGGCTATGGTGAAGTGCAGTTTGAAGTTTTCAAACCTTTTCAAGTCCTTATATAAGATATTCAATAAATGTGTTATATGTAGAGCTTTATAAATCGCTGACATACAACTGTCATAATCCTTTGCCATCGGTTATGCTAGCTGAGGCTTATAGAAATTGCATTTCAGAAGCTGTGAGGTTTTTGTTCTAGTGCCTACACACACACCCTCCTGATTTTTCTCAAGAACTTAAAATTGCATCTTTCATTTGCCTCTTGAAGATACACCTCTGCCCCTTGCTCTTAATTATACTTTAATCATGATAAAATGCATCTTATCAAAAATTACTACAAGATTTTAAAATGGGTACAAACTTTCGAACAAAATGTGATAGACACATGAGCTGAAAAATAAAGCTTGTCATAGAGTCATATAAAATATAAGCTAGAGGTGAGAGGCAACCCATGCTGTGTCAAATGAATATCCCCAAAGATCAATTTTGGAGACTATAAAAAATAGCCTCTCTAAAATAGCATTTGTGTTTCTACAGCCACTTGTGACTGCCAGGGTACTCTCCATTACATAGAAAAGGCACCTTAAACATGGCCAGTTTCCATTACTCCCAATGGAGACCTGATAGACTGAGGCCTTAATTAAGGTCCTTCACTGTGTAATGGACACACAACCTTAGAGTGCTAAAATCCCACTACCATGGAGGGTGCCCTAAACATGCTCAGGAGGCATCTGTGGCTTCAATCCAGATTGCAGTCATGTGACAGGCAAACATTCTGCCCTATGAGTGACCCTTGGTTGCTCCCAACAGTATCTATAAACACACTCTGTTAACTGTCTCCACACACTTTCATGGCCTGTGGCTGTAGAATGCTGAGGGAAGGAAGCAGAAGTAGAGAGACTTAATAGGTGGGAAAGGTCAGTATGGAATTAGTAGTTAAGAACAGTAGTTTCCATATGCTGCTGCTTCGAAGCCACCTTTGAGCCACTTTTTAATGTGTTTGGGTACAGACCTAATATTCTATATAGGGTTTCATTGTTATTTTTGTTGGGTACCACTAGATCGTGGCTGAGTCTTGGCTGGCTGCATGGACACATCTATGGGCACGTCAATACAATTTTCTTAGCAGAGATACAGAAATGGTTTGCTGTTGACTACTTCCAGGGAGAGACTACAGATTGAACCAGCAACCTTCTATCTCTGAGCCACAGCCACTCCCTGGTTGAATACAGAAGCTCTATAGTTACGATTCCATTACAGTTGCCACAGTAAGGCTGCATTTTCTTAGGCAAAACAGCTGGGCTATAAAATATCAAGGAGTAAGCCATGGAACTCAGTCCCCAGTCCCATTTGCCTAATAGTCAGGACAGCCTGGGGACAAACTATGTTAGAGCTTATGAAATTTTGTGTTCACCTTGGAGATATTTTTTCTTGCTATTATCCTTGCCTGACTCTAAGAGGGATACATTTATTAAGCAGCAGATGAATATTGAGGGACTCTTAAGTGTATTTCTAATGATTAACAGAGTTTTTACTCAGCATCTACATATTCTCTGATCATTTTCAATTGAATGAAAAGCCATCCCCCAATGACTACAATTTAAGTACTTATTCAGGAGGACTAACCTATAGTTTATTGGAGTTTGGGGAGGAAATGATAATACATAGGGGACGTACTTCAATTAAATGACATAGCATGATTTTAAAGTGTCCCATTAATCCCAGAAGAACAAACTACTTTATAACCTTATATGAGTAAAGAAACAGTGAGACTTAAAAGGTAGTTCTCTTAGTTTATTTCTAATTAACTACCCTGTGAAAATTTGGTTTACAGTACATTCCATCCTGTATGTATACAGTACATTCCATTCCTGTATTTGGAATCAAGTTATATTGAATTCGGACCAAGAATTAGATGCCTTTACCAAGACAAGGACTGTGGGCCTTTTCACCCTATAACAAATGGAACTGCCCAGGAATGCTTTGGTTTAGAGCATCCATACACCACTGAGGCCGTGATCACACCTAGCTGATCTAGGTCATCCTGTTAAGAAACTGAACTGAAGCCGTCTTAATCCTGATAATCAGTCCTCAAATCATCCCATCCTCAATTCAGGCTGCTATGCTCACACCCCTTATGTTATCTCCCCAAGTCTCCTTTACATGACTGTTTAGCGCTCTGCTCCTGCCGATTATATCAACACCCCCTGCATTCTGACAGGATAAAGTCAATCAATAGTGGCAAAAGGGTTTGTTTGGAGTTGTATGGTACTAATGGAAAATGATGCTAACACAGGGTACTGTTGGGGTGAGAGGACTGTGGCCCTAAACAGATGCAGCCAAGGTATTCACCCCCACCTCTGCAGCCATTCTGGTAGAAAAATGAGAGGCTGTAATCTGCTCTTTTCCTTAAAGCTGTTGAAGCACTTTCATTTCTCATCCCTTTCACTGCAATGAAACCTTGTTTCCCTTGCACATTGCTGAAGGAAAATGAAAGCTACATTGTCCTTAGAATTGTATCATCTCTACTCTTGTTCCATTGTTCTCTTCTCCTCTTCCCAACAGTGCTTTTCTGGCCATTTATTAAAATCCCTCCCTGTTTTTCACAAAAACATATTAGCAGTCTAGCACAAAATATATATTTTAAAAAAATGATGGACAGAGTCCACAAGCTTGCAATTGGAACAAAAGTGAATCGGAGAGGCAGGATTGGAGAGGGAACCATCCTAGGAATGGTGACAAACAAAGTGCAAACTGCTTGGCAAACAAAGAAGAAACTACTTCTGTGATCACAGCTTTCTGCCAAGCCTCCCCTCTCTCACAAATATGAACGTCCTGAGAGTTCAGCAGAAGTGATAAGGTATGTAACAAAGGGGGATCGTTTGTGTGCCACCCACATCCAGGCACTGGGCAGGAGGGAAGGTTGGATCCACACCTCCCAGGGCAGTTCAGCCCACTCTAGCCCAGTTCTGGGCTCACACAGGTGAAGTGAAAATGGACTGGTCTCAACTGGCCATCTGAGCATGTACGGGTGCCCAGGCAATGAGGGGCCACCCCTTTGAGCATGCTCAGAATAGCCCGGCCTAGTCTACACAGAATCAGGCCTGCTGGAGAAGGTAAACCCCATTCACACATGCGCGAGAGCCTGGGGATGGGTTGGGGACCTTTGGCTGACATTCCTGCCCATCCCTGGAGCCCAATCTGGGGTTTGGGAGCAAGCAGGAACACAGGGAAAGAAGGCACCTGGTCTGCCCATAGGAGCCAATGGGAGCAGCCCGGGGGATTGTCTCCCCCCCCCCAAACAGGTTGAGAACATTTTCCCGTTCGCACTGGCAGGTAAGGGAACTGCTCTCAAAGCATTCCTTATCTGCCCTTGTGTGAACGGGAAAGTGTTCTCAACCCATTCGGGGAAAAGCGTTCCGAGGCTTCTTCGCCTTGGTGCAAAAACACCTTAGTTCAGTCCTGCCCTCCATAGCATGTGATAGCCCTGCACACTGAGAAAAGGGCCGGTGTATCCCCTCTTTTACATCTCCTGCCGTTTGAGATCTACCTTACCCAGAGGCTTGGTGCAAGCAAGGGAAATAAAAGTAAAGGATTTTTATTGTGGAAACTTCCAAATGAATGGGGCCTCCTCTTAATCCTGCTGTGTTTATGTGTTGAACTGTATTGTCACTTTATGATTTGTATTTTTGTAGAGTATTATATTTTGTTGCAACCTGCCTTGACTTGTTTGGAAATGAATTGGATGATTAATATATAAATTATACTAAATATATAAAAGAAACAAATAAATGTGTCTCCCAGGCGGTGGAATAGCATCCCTCCTGAGGTGTGTCAGGCACCTTCACCCTATATGTTCAGAAGAGCTGTGAAGATGTTTGTTCTTTACCCTGTCCTTTGGCTAAAACAATGAGACAGCTTCTCCTCTCCACATCTAGGCACTGTTATGGTTTTAGTATGTTCATTGCACAAGATGTAGGGATGAAGATTAGTTAGCTATACACAAGATTAGAAAACACAATACCTGCCTAAATTATTTCCCTTTAAATATTCATTATGTCAGTGGCCATAATTTATTCACAAATCTTCTAGTAGCAGAGTTTACTTGCTTTATCTGGTGTTTTAAGGCAACATAGTAGTAGAACAATATCTGTGGATGTAACTTTTCAAAATCGGTTTGTAGTATCTCAGATACAATATTCTTTTCTGGGAACTTTACTGAGTAAGCCATAGATTTCATAACAGCATATTACAACATAATAATTCATAGAATATATTTTAACCAAGAATATAAAAGTCAGTGTATTTTAGGGAATGGATAACAATAATGAGATTGTTTACTTAATAATTAAAGCTATCTATGGGTGTTTTTCCACTGTCACTAGAAATACGCATTAAGTACCCAGTAATGGGTACAAAAATGCCATTATGTACCCATTAATGGGTACAAAAATGCCATTACATGCCCATTAATGGGTACTTAATGGGTACTTTTAGTGACAGTGGAAAAACACCCATTAAGTACCCATTAAGTACCCATTAAGTACTCAAAATTGGATATAGCAAGTATAGCTATCTCTACAGCTACAAAGTTTTAAGCCACTCGCAAATCAAATACCCACCTAGAAAAATACCTGACTGTCCCACTACCGATCCCTTTAAGAAGAATTTATACTAGGGCAAGGTTTGAACAAATCGGAATCATGATGCAAACAGGGCACTATTATAATATTCATAGCAGCGAGAGACTCTGCATCTGGAGGGAACAAATAGTGGAAGATATTGAACATTTCCTAGTTGACTGTACAGCATACTCTGACCTCCGTTCCAGATATCTAGATCCAATATTAATTAATTTCAGGTCCCACAATAGAAAGGAACTTTTATCCTTTCTCCTGCAAGGCCAGGAAAGAGCTACTGCAATCAGTGTGAGTCTTTTCATTCTGAAAGCTTTGAAGAAAAGAGCACATTATTTGGAAGATAAATCGAGCAATTAATACTATGATTGTAAACAGATGGTCGATTGCTCTCCTTTGCCTTCTTCTTTTCTATTTTATTTGTATAATATGGTATTCTGTTTTGAAATGGTCACATGACTAGTCAAATAAAAGTATTATTATTACCCATTAAGTACCCATTAAGTACCCATTAAGTACCATTAATGGGTACTTCTAGTGACAGTGGAAACACACCCAAAGTGTAGAAAACATTTTTAAAATATATATTGCTTGTGCCCTAAAACTTATATTGGTAATGGCTATTGCTCTGGGGTACCACAGAGAAGGCTTCAAGGTGTTCGCACACCAGTCTTGTTCTCTTCCCTCTACTGAACATTGTCTGCATGCTAGTACTGTCATCCACCTTAAGAGACGGAAAATGCACTTTCCAAATGTATTATCTGGTTTCTAATGTGGATAGGAAGACTAGTACCTACATGTTACCCCTCTAGGCTGCTGTTTCAAAAGTGAGTGGAGGCACACACTCCTCACAGGAAGAGGAGGTGGTTTAAGAATTCTCAACAAATGGCACTGAGAGAACTGAGAGAGTCTTCTGAACTGAAGCGAAATTCTTTGCTTCAAATTGCAAGGGGGACGTCAACATTTCAAACATTACCAAGGAGACCTGTAAGCTCCCTTGAATAGCAGTGACAGCAGGCCTGTTGTCACAAGAGACAGAATGATATTGGTCTGAAGAGTCCTCTGAGCTCTTCAATCCACTCTGCCTCTACTGTTGAAACAGCATAAGGTGGGAATCTGAGAAGATGCCACACTCTTCTTATCTATTGGATGCACAACAAGTGCACAGCGTGAACAGACACTGTACTCTTATTGCACTTTCAGGGTGCCATAACAGCACCATGCCAATTTGAGAACTAGAGATCTTTTGACTAGTGTTATAAAAGAGGACCAATTCATACGGGTGGATCACACAGAATAATTGTTTTTGAGTGTTCTTTTGATCAAGGACTGTCCCATCTACAAACACACTAAAAATGAGCATGTCTTACACTTTTAAAAAATAAACTTTACCTCAACCTTGTTGCTTTCCATGATTCACATCTTCATCTTCTAATCAGGTTGGATGCCACAAGGACAATGTTCCATGGACCTGATAGGTTGGTAGCAGAAGCAGGTTGCTATTGGCTATTGAAACCTTTAACATCACATCACATCTGCCCCAAAGTGCAAGTTACCCTGAGAGTCTTTCATTTGTGATTGGAAAAGGGATATATGGAGAGTCTTCAGGATAAGGTAAAGTGTTCTTTTATATTTTATGTTTGCCCCATAAGTCTCAAATATACCCCAGAGGTGGGACGTATACCACAGTGACTGATAATGTTACCTTGATGCAAGACTGCTTTTGTTTTTCTAATGTCCTTATATATTTTACATCATTGAGGTTTTACACAGGATAACAGGTAACTACCACATTGTATTCAGTGAAGTCATTTTCCCCAATTAAGCTGCAATTAATGGCTACTCACAAATAATTAAAATACCACAAATTTGACATGCCGAAACTATGTGTACCTTGTTGCCCCTAAGATCAACATTTCTAGTCAGAAACTGATGCATAACATAAAGAGATACTTCATTTCACCAAGTTTTTCAGAATTAGACCATCAAATTTATATTTGCTTTATTTTCAGCATGCACTGAAAAAAATTGTCAACAATTATACAAGCAGAAGAAAATCGTATCAAATTATTTAGAGTAATAATTTGTGTAAAATACAAAACAATGAGTTCAGCTGGGGGCTTATTAGTGTATGTATGGATTCATCACAAGATAAAAATGAATATTCTTATTTAATTATGTCCATATTAGAACAAATCAATGGTAATTAGATATGGGTTGCCTTGGTCACTGTGCTTTTGTGTATTTATCAAATTTTAATCCTTCTCTTGTAGAGCAGTTTTAAAAATTGTAGGGCTGAGACCATGAGGGCAATTGACAAAATGTACACTAAATAGGCTTCCAGTAAAAGTGCCACCTTTTCCCCTGTATACTTACAAATGTGCTCTACATGTACTGACATCACACAGCAACTGAGGCTGTGATTCCGCTTACCAATCAGAGGTACCTCCATTGTCCAAAAAAGACAGTTCTTGAATCATAGATACAGGATATAATATGCTCTAGCCTACTAGCCATGATGATTGCCTATCTATTGGTCATTGTAGCTGAGAGCTCACTTGTTCTCTCCAGGTGAAGAGTAGTAATAAAGAATAGTTTGAATGCCTCCACAACTCCGTACATGAATTCTCAAATATGGAACAACCTGATTGTACAGGTCTGAGTCATATCTCTTTTCCAAGTTTTGAATGGTATACTCTTCTAGAGGCGCTGGAGCAAGAGCTGTCAAGTTCCATCATATAGGAACATTCTAGAAGGTGGAACATGTTCCACCTGCCACTTCTTGAACACCTCACTAACACCGCTGCCATTGATCTAAATTTAAAGGCAAACAGATGTTTTAATAGGGCATTTCAATACATATGCACATTGAAATAAATTCACTGTTTCCAGTAAATTTCAGCAGATAGTTATTGATTAGTCTCTGGTCTAATTAATAACACTGAACTCAGTGGGCTTCAGAAGTGCATAGTAAAGGTTTAGGAATATGTACGGAGAGACAGATTGACCTTTCAAATATCCTTCAACAAGGTGAGTTTCTGTTTTGCTCTGTAGGCAAACATAAAATATTTTATTTTTAAAAGAATCAAAAATGTTTTCAGACATTAGGGAATGCAATTTAGAAGGCCTATTCAGTTTCCTATTCATAACTTTAGTCTTAATCAAACACTGATATTTACGTATCCACTTGTGGTGCTTCATGAAACTTATAATTATCATCTATTAAAGTGGAGTACTGTAAAACTAAAATCTCCTCCTGCTGTGATAAGAACTGATTTGTTACAAAATTAACTGATGCCACATGTCTAATGAGACATCACGGTATATTGGTTGAAAATAGTTTAACAAGATTTTAGAGAATAACAGAATAGATTAGTCGCTGTATGAATATGCTCCAACATTTAAGATGCAGCTTTGAAAAAAAAAAAGGAGGGATCAACCGGTCCTGAATTTTTGTCTATAAACTTGGTTTTTTTTTTTTGTTATAAACTGGTAATATTAGGCATATTAGGACAGTTTTATTAGTCCAGGATTGCTCTCTGAAGCCCACATCTATGGCAGACGTATAGAGGTTACCAAAATATATTAGTAACGTTTGATAGCAGGACCTCATCTTCCTCATAACATAAATAAATTACTCAAATATCTGCCATTTTACAAGCTAAAAATGCCACTGATCCAAATCAAGACAGCATAGCAACATACGTTGCAACTGAAGATATAGCCAATATGCACCGAAGGGTAACTGGTACTGAATTTAGAAGATCCCTTTCCTGGTGTGTTGCAGAATGCTCAGCCCCCATCAGTTTATAGACATAATTTGGACTTTTGGTCCAGATGTGCATTACTTTGCACTTGTTAAGATTAAAGCACATTTTCCACTTGGTTGCCCACTCACCCAGTGCTAAGAAATCCCTCTGGAGCTCTTGGCAATCTCTTTCGGTTTTTACTACCCTAAATAATTTATTATCATTAGCAAACTTTGCTATTTTACTATGTACCCCTTCTTCTAGGTCATTGATGAATAAATTAAAAAGCATTGGTCCCAACACTGAACTTTGAGGGACCCCACTTTTTACCTTTTTTCAGTACACGCAAAGACAGCTAGTGGCTTATATTAAGCCTACCTTCTAAGCCTACTTTAACGTCAGCTAAGCTAGGGTAGGGTTAGGAAGAGCCATGGTTCTTTTTTAGGGGATCATATTTCCCTCTAAATTGAAATATTATGTGGGTAAGAGTGAGTTTTAGGGTGAAAAGGAGGGTACAGTTTAGGTCTTCCTAAATCTCCCCCCACCCCCACCCCCAGATTTTAAAATCTTTTTATCCCGTTGTTTCATTTTCAAATCTTTCTTCTTTTTTTACATAAGGAGGGCTCCTCAAAATTTACCCTAGCACTATGCTTGTTGCACACACTTTTTAAATAGTTGTCTTGTCCTTGGTTGAACCATCATAGCTTCCACCCACTTCACCCCCTGTCTGTTATGGTTATTAGGGACTTCAGGGCTTCACGGCGACAAACAAGCTGTGTGAGGCATTGGCAGCTGTAGTTGTCTTGGACAAAGGGCTGTGCAGGTTTCAGCCTGAGTTGACACTGAAGCTTGCCAAACCTTGGCAGGTTGGCTTCAGGCTGGAGTTGTGAGGATGTTGGAAAAGCAATTTGCATGTTTTTTTTTTCACTTTAAAATAATTTTTTTAAAAACAACAACCTTGATCTATACAGCAAGATTGCAGATTTTTTGGAAGGATGAACGGATAGCTATCATAAATCTTTTACTAATTTGTTAGAACCAAATAATTATTGATGTTAAAAAATTGAAGTTAATGGTAGGAACTGAATTGCTTCTAATTATTAGCCTTGCCAGAAAGAGATAGAATTGATTGACTTCTGTACACTATGGAGTCCGGACAGCTGCTCACTGAATCATGCCTCAGGCCGTATTCACAACTAATATCCCAGGCCAGAGTTGGACTCCTTAGCCCAAGATAACCAGCCCAGTCCGTGCTGGGATAGATCGCCATTGGCAGAGGACAGAGCAATCCATATTAGGTTAGCCTGTTCTGTGCCAGCCTGTCCTTGGCTTGCTCTAAAGGCTGAGCCATGTTCCTGGGGAACCCATTCCCCTGTTGCACTGCTGAAATGTGCTCCCTAGTCTAACCTATGCTGTGTCCTGTATACACAAAGCATGCTATTTATATTTACATTAGAGTGACAGCGAGTTAAAAATGTGACACTGTCATCTTCAAAACTACCCTGTTTGTATCTTCATGGCAGTTTTGAAACTTCCACCAATACTGCTGAACAGCTAGAAAGACTGTGATCCATGATTCTCAGCAGAATAAAATAGCTTATTTCCTTCTCTGGGATTCTCAGAGTCTATGGTTTCATTACCATCTTTGTAATTCTCTTTTCTGTTTTTATCTGTTCCTTTCACAGCATGCAGTACATTTGTTTATTTCTCGTTACCATTCTCCACAGGAATTTCAAAGCAAAGGCTCCAGTTGATAAAAAGGATCCCTTTCCCTAATTGATTCACTTTTGTTTCCCATAGCAACAATGACAACAATAACAACAAAATAAAAGCTTCCTGAGCTCCATGTCTGTGGATATGTCTAAGGACCTCTTTGCAGATACCATTTTGAAATTTATGGATCATGGAATACTCACGTTTGGTCAGGTAAAGTACTCACCATATACCATGTTGCCTTCCTGCTACCTTGGATACATTTGCATGTCAATGTGGAGACAATGAAGCAGTTGATGACATGGAGAAATAATGCTTTATTGTCAGTCACTTCCCCAAGACATCTTCCACCATGGCTCCAGAACCATGACCTAGGTATGAACAAGTAAGTAAGTAAGTAAGTAAGTAAGTAAGTAAGTAAGTAAGTAAGTAAGTAAGTAAGTAAGTAGGTAGGTAAGTAAGTAAGTAAGTAAGTAAGTAAGTAAGTAAGTAAGTAAGTAAGTAAGTAAGTAAGTAAGTAAGTAAGTAAGTAAGTAGGTAGGTAAGTAAGTAAGTAAGTAAGTAGGTAGGTAAGTAAGTAAGTGTAAAAAATAAAAAATAGGTATAATAAAGCTTTGATTGACATTAAACACATTTTCCCCTTCTCTCAACACTTCTCATAAAGGGTGGTAAAGCTTCTAGGGAGTTCATGATATCTCTTATAGATTTCTTGACAGATAAACAGAAGTGCTTTGCTATTGCCTACATCTGGGAAAGACAGGAAATCAAAACTTTGATTCTTTGGTTTCCAGGTAGTTTATCCCTGGGCTATGGCTAATCTCAAACACACATGTATAATTTGACAAATATCTGTAACAAGCAGCCTGAGAGAATACTTCCACAAAAATATGGAAGAACAGCAAGGTTCTTGGTTAGATCTCCTCAAACCACATTTTGAACTCCAAGGTTCTCCCTGCCACTCTTTGGGTGCATCCCTATGCAATTTGAAGCCCGCTGAAAATCTTCTTTTGTCACAGAGCACCCCCATGCACAGCTTTTATCCAGACTTCCAGCGCCGCTAATAAGGAAAATGCGCTGCAAAAAAACAGCCCTTTAAAGAAGACTGCAAACGCACTTTCCAGGAAGACGCGGGTATTCAGAGCAACATTTTGCATGGAGACGCTCCGTGGCAAAAGGGGCGGGGCTTCTCTCTGAGGAGGCAAGCTCTCTCTCTTTTTTTTTTTTTTTTTGCCCCTCACCCACAGCCAGCATTCACGATATGAAAACAGTAGGCAGGCATTCCAATCACAAAGAGAAAGATACATTGTAATGAATTGCTTCCCCTGCAAGTGAAAGTGTATGGGCTGGCTGCAGCCCGGCTGCCTTCGCAAGCAGGGGAGACGAACAGAGAACTTTTAAATTTTTCTTTTGGACTTGTAAATGAGCACACGATTGCTCGATCTGGCTGGGGGAGGCATTTTGGCAGCTGGAGATCTTGTACATAGCATGATGAATAGCTTCCGCCCAAGCACCCAATGAAACGGCGAGGGGCGGAGAGAAAAAGATGCAGGTAAGCAAAAGACACTTCCTTGGGGATGGTCAGTGCATTTTAAATGCGTGTTTTGCTGAGCCCCATGGGGACACTTAAAACGTGCATTTATTCAATCCGCTGCAGTAGAGGGACAATAGCAACAGGAAAAAGTACCATGGGGATGCACCCTTTCTGTCTCATATACACAACTATGAATGTTTTAGTAACCAGAGACGTTTTCGCACGGGGCTGAACGGAACGCGGAAAAGACAGCTGAGGACACGTCATACGCATTGGCCGCGCGCGGCTTGCGTTCCGACGTGTCCGCAGCTGTCTTTTCCGCGTTCGAAATGTAGAGCACTTCGAAGTGCTCTACACGCGTTCCAACGCGGACGAGCCGCCCTCAGCCGTTCGGGAGAAGAAGCGTTCGCGCCGCTTCTGTCTCCCGAACGGCTGCCGGCGCGCCTCCGACGCCGCGCGGCTTTGACAATCAGCTGTTTCTCAAACAGCTGATTGTCGATCTGCCTCCGCGGCTGCTGGCGCGCCGCTTGCCGGCATTTGCCGGCTAAGGCAGCTTCGGGCGCTTTGAGCATTCGCACCCAGACGCTCCGGAACGCGTTTACACGCGTTCTGGCGCGTCTGTGTGTGAACGGGGAAAGCGCCCGAAGCTGGCTTAAGCTTTCCGCCTGAACGCGTTCCGTCTGGAACGCGATTCAGTGCGGAAATGCCTCTGGAGACCTTCTAAGATAAAGTCTTTGAATTTTCATCTCCCCATTCTCCAGAATTTCAGGTTTTCCTTTGATTCCAGACAGCTTCAAATCATAGCTGCAGCATTTCATGATGTTATATATATAAAAATAAATAAAAACCAGTTTTTCTCCCGTTAAAAATGTGTTATTACTGGGGTGGGTGGGTAATGGGCAAGGTTCTCTAAATCAATTGTGTGAGAATTACATAGTTGCTTAAATTTCATTATCAAAAATATTCATTTTGCATTGATCTCCCCAGAATATTTCCCTCTCCAAGTTTCTTTAGAAGTTTCTGTAGCTGTTGACTCTGAAAAATGTCCACACAGGAATATTTTCCTTCTATGTTTCTGACCTACAAAAGTCTCCAGGGACAAGCCTAGTCAAGTAATTTATCTATCTGTTCTTTCTCCCTCTCTTTTAAACTTAATGTAGTCATTCCTAACTAGCTGAAGTAGTCAAGATTTCTTAAGTTTAAAGCTCTGTAGCATTTTTGTGCCCTAATTTTATTTTCTCTATGGGTTTGAATTATGCCATGAAACAGATGCACAGAAGTTAAATGGGAAGCATTTGTGGATTTTCTTCTCCTCAAAAAGATTAACATTTTAGCTTATTTAACGTATTTTCTACTTATAAAGTGTAATGTCTGAAGCAGGTTTATAAATGCTAAATACTGATTGCAGGGCCATAAACTCTTCTTTTCTTCTAATATGCCATTTATGTATCATTCAAGTTTTAAGTGATTTTCCTCTAAGGGGTAATAATGAACTCTAATTTGGTAACATTCTTTCAGAAACTTGATTGTCTTGGAAAACAGGTGAAGCCTTTTGTTACACTGCCTTTACATCTTTGTTTTTGTATAACTTGCAGTGTACCTTGCACCAGACAGAGTCTATTAATGCAAAACACTTCCATGACGGATATATTTCTCTGGTGGAAAATGCAATCAAATAAGCAATTTAGACCTAGGTTTTACTAACTGAAGTGGAGAGATAACATAGTGAAAAAGCATCTGGTTTTGTTTTGTATTTTTATCCAGACAGTCCCAGATTTAGTCTCTGGCATTTCTCCAGGAAAAAAAAGAAAGGCAATGGCAAACAATGTCTGCACTGTTACCAAGGAAATTGTGTGAATGTTTCCATACAGTCAACAGGATTTCAGCTTTATGTATATTCTGTATAGTCATTGCATTCAGTGGTTTTAACTCTCAAGAAACTGAGAATACAGTATTGCTAATCTTTCAATGATGGATAACCCTCTTTACTCCTGATACTTATTCAAGACAGCCCATTCTGGCTGTTTCTTCATTATGTTGCAAATAAACCTTAGGTGGGGCCAGATTCCTTTACTCCTATTGAGGATAGATGCCCTGAGGGCTTCATTAAATTGCCTTCACTTTTAAATAGGGACACAGCCTCTGGTGGCCTAAAGAACGGGTGTAAAACCTAGTAGTATCTGGGGCTATGTTGGGATATTAGGGTGATATTGCTAAAGTAGGAGAAGGGACTCTCAACCCTCATTTTCCTGTTATAGCAATAATAACAATGGATCCAGTGCCCACATTTTGGGATGCCAGATCCATCCCAAACCCCACCAGTCCTTCCATAAGTGCTGGTGATTTGTGAATAACGGTGATCTCCTCATTGCTAGAGGAGATTGCCATGTAGCTACAACAATACTAATGGGTATGTGCCATTGCTGCAGCTGCTGCACTCCCCACCTCCCAGACTCCATTCATCTAGAACAGTGATGGCCAACCTATGACACGCGTGTCACAGGTGACACGCCAAGCCCTTTTAGGTGACACACCTGGTCACCCTGGCACCTGGGCATGTAGTGCTTGCTTGTTCTTGAAGTGTACGAAATACCAACTTTCAATTGAAGATTTAGCAAATGTAAAGAATTATTCATTTTTGCTTTTAATAAAATACATATATCAAAAATATAACTTTCTTACTAGAGCTACAAATATCACAAAATTATGGATATTTCTGGAAGTGACACAGCACCCGAGTTAAGCTAGGTTTTCTTGTGAATTTTGACACACCAAGCTCAAAAGGTTAGCCATCACTGATCTAGAAGATGTGGGAACAGACCTGTGCTGGGTTGTCCCAGTGCAACTGCTAGTATTGATGTTGGGTAGTAGAAACTTTTATACACCTATATGTGTATGGAGATCACTGAAGCATACATGGAGCTGCTGGGGCAGCCCTGGAGTTCTCCGGGGCAGTAGGTACAAACGGGTCTACCGATTGATGAATGAAATCAAAGAAAAGGTGATTCAGAGTGGTCAGATGGCAACACACATTCCTTCTATCTGGCTCTCCAGGGCAACATTCCCACAAGTGATCCCACAGAATGTGCACCTAGCCCACTCCTTCCTCCACAAGGCAATTTGAATGAAGGTGTTGCCAGGAAAGGTGGTTCACTAGTAGCAAGTGAAAAAGCATCATTTATTTTTCAGTAGAACTGAGGAGGGCTCCATGCAATGTAGCTATGGCACCATAGGATGGTTCAAAATTAAAGGTATCCACATGAATCTGTACTCTAGGGCCACTATCCTGTCGTAGAGAGGTGAAAAATCCCATTAGATACACTTTTCCTACAGAGTGATGATGCCCTGCTACTGTTATTGTGGAATTTCCTTGCAAGCAAACTTACTAGTTTTATTTTCAGAGGCACAGAAAATGGTCAACCTTTGGGGCAACTTCCTGTGACTCTGAAAATAGGCCTTCAGAAGAACAAATGTTCCCTGGCATTAAAATAATTGTTGCTGCAAGGGGAAGGCATGAAAGTAGAGTGCTTCAGATTTTGACTAAGGTACACTTTCTAAAAGTAGCATTTGTCTAGGTTCAAATCTAGTACCATCAAGAAAGCTGAATTTCCAGATTTTGGGGGCTTTAGTTTGAATGTACTGCTGTAGAAGTTCTAAAAATATGACTTCTTTTTTTAAAAAAACATTTAGTAAAGTCTACCCAATTATTAGTATTCTTGAAAGTTAGTACAAAAACAAATAAGTCATAAGATACACTCTAATGAAATTCAGAAGGGAACCATTGGCCGTGTTCTGTAATAAATCCCTGAACAAGGTTCTGTCATTCACACAGTATAGCTGAGGTGTACAGTAAATGAGAGGAGAGACTTCTCATTGCGTAACTGTGGAGTCAAGATTTTGAATCTGTAATCTGTTTCACTCCTTTCCTGAAAAGTGTCTATAATAATACATCTGCTGTAGAATGTGTTTTCAAGAAGGTGATCAACCTTAAGGGGTTTCTAGTAATATTAATACATGTTTGTTTCTTATATTTTGACTGGCATGTATCACATTTGAAGCTTTACAAGCTGTCAGTAATTTCAGCTTATACTGTTTGTTATATTCAGTTACAAAACTCATCATTTTAGAAATACAAAAAGAAGAAAGATAGTGGTTGCATCTTCAGTACATGGAATGCAGTCTGGGGGACTGATGATTTGCATGGGTGAGAGTGAGCCAACATGAGTGAACCAATTTAAGGGTGAACAGCATAAGAAATCAATGCTATGTGCCTCATGGTAGCTACCAGCCCCCTAAAGCCTTACTGCAACAAAACAAAAGCTCCACCACTGTGAGATTATTAGCTGGATTGCTTTTGCTCCAATTTCATAATGCGTCCTGCTAGTCTTCCTTATTCCATCCAGTGCAAAATTGGGGTGGCCAGAAAGAGGGATAGTAAGTCAGATGGGAGGGGAAATTCCTTAGAGACTGATAACTGTCCCAAAGGTCATCTGTTCTGCATTCTGGGGGTCTTTGTGGTGACATTCTTAATGCCAAAAGTCATAAAGGAAAACCAAAAATGAAAGGCATGCAAAGAGCTGAAAAAGGAAGAGTTAAGGAAGAATTAATAGAAATAGCTGAAGATGTATTTCATATATTCAGTTTATTTATATCCCATCCTTAAGCCAGAAGACTTTTAGAGGGGCTTATTATACATAATGTTAGACAAGTTGTTGTCTTCAGGTTTACAATCTAAGGCTACATCCAGAGGTTGTTTACTTATTCTGCTATACAGTATTTGGATTTGAGGAATAAAGCACTGATATAACCAACATCTGGATGCGGCCTAAAAAAGACATGGCACACAAGGAAAAAGAAACTGAGAGGAACAGAAGAACCTAATGACACATCAAATGGACAAAGAGATAGAAACAGAAAATCTATTATTTTAAATAGCAAACATCATTATAAACAAATATGCTATGGTGAATCTAACCACAGTGATATTTTAGGGCATCACCACCACGCGAACAATTTAAGATAAATGGATCAGAATCTTTGTCTAAACAAAACAACATTATGTTGTTTACCACATCATAGCTTTTTCCATTTTAAATATGTAAAATTGACTTAGAACAGGAACAGATGGGGAGTACCTTGAGAGTGATTGAAAATGGATGAAATTCTCATTTCCCAAACATTTTTGTGAGACTTCTTTGCAAGCAGCCTCTGCATGGAGGAAGGACATGCTAAAGGAAATGCGTTAAAGGTTTTCTAATTATTTGAGGGGGAGGGGAATGCTGAACCACAAGAGCTTTCAGTTTTGAGATCTATCAGCAAAATAATTACTATTGTCAAGTGTCACTAAATTGAATTGGTCTTGCTTCTGCATAGTTATTTTTTGACAAGACCATTAAGGTCTCAAGCAATTTTGATCAGATTGCTTGATTGCTTACTTTTAATGAGGGAAAGAAATAAGCATTTTGGTAGTCTAAATGAGAATGGAAGTCTACAGTTCAAAGTCCCTGAGAGCACTTTCTTCTGTCTTTGAAGATTTCTAAAAGGAGTGTGAATTGCTGTACATGTTTTGAATCTTTATTCCCTTTCATGCAAAGGAAGTTTTAATAGAGAGACATACTGAAGAATAATAAATAAAAAGTTATTGATTCCTATCTAACTAATTATAACAGAACAAACTAATCAAATTTTTAATGAGAATGAAAAATTTATCTCAGTTATTCTGATGACATCCTTTAAGTACTCCTTATTTCTCTGGTCATCTCTCTAGTTTTCTGATTTTTGAATGAGGTCAAACATTGATACAGATTGTCCAATAGCTGAGATGAATAGAAAGGTGGCATTTTTCTCAATCTATTTAATAATAATGCAGGAAAGGTATATGAATGCAATGCATCTGAAAATAATGGGATAAAATATTCAAGATATTATATTCCACACAATGTGAAGCTCAACATGATGAATAATAAGCCTAGAAATAATTATGGATCTCTATAGTTATGTAGATAGAAATAATCTTGCAGATCCTGCTGTCTTGGATAGAGTATGAGTGAAGTGACTGTCCTGTTCAGTGTCCACCACAGAATGGATAATTGATCCCAGATAAATTGCTCACCAGAAAGTACAACACTGACCATTAATGACACCCCATAAAGTGATCCCACAAACTTTTAATGCCACTCAGCAGCTATTACAGTGGCCACATTGGTAACAGGGCTGTGTCACCAACAAGAAGGAAGTGGCCATCTATAAACAATTTGAGCAATATCAAAGACACCGACAGTGCTGAAAAACAGCCTTTGTTCATTTATTTATTTACCAGGAGCAATACCTTCCCTATTCCAAATGGGCCTAATGGGAAATGGATGTCGTCTTAATTTCCATGGCAGAAGAAAAGCAGAATATAAAATGAACAGATCAACAAGCAGCCTAATATTTCTGTTTGGTCCCCCTGCCCCCCGTTCTTGCCTAATAAAGAAATCTGAATAGTGTATATGTTGTACAAACATATATGAATATACTTTCCTTTCTTATGGAAGAGGAACAACTGATGCTTGCAGAATTTTTTAAAATGATTAATTTAAAAAGAAAAAGGAAAGGGAAAAACACACACAAATATTTACAAATGATTGAAGACGATGACTTTATAGGTACTGTAGCTCTAGACCAAAGAAAAATTAACACCCTGAAAACTCCAAAGCTACTTGTCAACGGAAAATTTTTATCCATACCAATTATAGTCTAAACTCAAACTTCATCATGCATGTTATCTCATAAACAAGTTGATTTCAGTTATTTTGTAAATTGAACTACCCATCAGAGACTAACACCATCACCCAGTTTCCATAATTAGTATTGTTGGTTACCTCAGCTCACATCTCAAATGGACCCCAAATCAAAATTCTAATCAGAATCCACAGGAGACAACATGGGGGTCCCAGTGCTCCATGGATTATGTGGGGATTGTGGCAAGTAAACATAAATTCCCTGGCACAATATCCCAACTAGGGACCAGTAGTTCCACTGGAAGTTGGGTCACATACCATGTTCAATCAAAATGTTGGGAAGCTTCATTTCAGATGTGACTAAGTAGCAAACTTTACTCATTGATGTCATATGGTCCAAAAGAGGGTGACTTCAGAATATTTTTTTCCCAAAAGATTAAACAAGATTAAACAAGATATATATATATGCATTTGGGAGTGATATCCTGACCCTCGCCAAATTTATGTCAGCCATTACAGTCTGTCTGGAAGGGAGTTCGTATTTAGTGTCACTGCTACCCCTAATTACTAGTATAGATATTTAGCTAACATCAGTTTACTAATACAGAGCTATTTAAGCCTGAATAGGGATGTGCATGAATATTCAAAAATTTGAAAATCTGATTCAAATCCGATGAAGGTTGATATTCAAATTCAAATTGGATTTAAAAACATTTGCATCTACACATTCAAATGAACTTTGGATTTTTGAAAATCCAATGCAGATTTTCGAATGAATAGATCTGTATTCATCATAAATGAATATGCACAAAAATAATGCATATTTCCCTTATAATACGGGATGAGAAGGGGACACATACAGGGTGCGTACGGGATAAAAACAGATGTGCACAAATTCAAAAAATGGATACGAATGTTATCGGCATTCATATTTTCAAATACAGATTGAACTTCCATATGTGCAGTTTCAAATAATCTGGATTTTTGAAAATCCAGATTTTTAAAATTCAAAATTAATTGAGTTTTTGAATATTTGATTTGACTCGAATTTGAATACAAAAAATACAGTCGTGCACACCCCTAAGCCTTATTCAGATGGGACAGTGTGTGGAGCTGTTCTTCCATGTCCCCATAATACATTGCTATCTAAAACATTGCTCAGCAGATCTGGGATTAACACTGTATTATTGAATAACATTCCCAATTTTTTATTTTTTATAGAAGCCACAAAAACATATTTTGTAAGTAAGGAAAAAAAAGTAGGATTACTTTTCTAGTTGCCAAGCACATAGTCAACTCTTCTGGAAAGACGGAAGCTTAAATACAAGATGCATTTTGTTTTGTATCCAATTGCTTACAACAGAAATTCAAAATATAACCTATTATTTATTCAATAGTTATTTTTGTCTCAGAATCCATTTTATTTGCTCTTTACTACTTAGGCACCACCTTCCCCTGAAGTTGTCGGTGGATTTCCCATGTCTATAACTGCATATCCTTTGCAGTTACAAAATTTGTTGCAGCTCACACTGGCTATAAATTGGTGTTTACCATACTTGTAGGGGGTAAATTCAACACAAGTTTGTGCCTTGTGATTAGCATCCAAGGTTCCCAATCTGCAAGAGAGATAAAGAACAAAGATGATGTGGGTTAATAATATCTGTACATGGAACAATAGAAGCAAAACAGATTCTGTTGTGATGGGTTGACTCCTGTCCCCTACTGGCAAAATATCACTATTAAAGTTATTAGATGTGTGACAATCATATTTTGGCTAGAATCTGAACGTGCTTTAGCATGTAAATGCTTTAGTAGCCTGACTTACTCTGAAGCTATTGGTTCACCAATCAATCCATAACCTTCCAGGTTGAGAACACAGTCTTTGAGTTCTTCTTTGAGAGGGTTAGAAAAAGTGACTTCTGTACAACATGGCACATTCAACTTGGGACAATCTAATACCTAGTAAAAATAAAACAACATCTTAGATTGTTTCTGAGTACCATGTCCTTTACACTGTTCGTCTTAGTTATATTTATGAACTGCATTACTTAAGCATATCCATGTGCAGAATGTCTTGAACTGTAACAATCAACATTTAAAATAAATAATCGTTTCAAAACGGAACTTGTTCTAAACTTGAAATAAAAGTAGCTTCCATTTCAGCCCACTGTTTCAAATGAACTAATGGCCATTTTGTTTTAAACTTTTAAATTGGATTTTCTTATTCTCAAGAAATTAGGGTTGTCTTCCATGCCATTCATTCACACTGGGACAGTATGCCTGCTGTCTATGGATGAAGCCATGAAGTAGTTGGTTCTTCCTGTGATTTTTAAAAGTTTGCCAGTTGGGAATCAGTTGGGGAAAAAAAACTTTCAAATTTTCAAAAATTTGCCAGATTGGCCAATAATTTTGTGAGTTAAGTGGCAGGTAGCAGTAATAATGTCCTATGAATTGCTCCTTCATAGAGAGGATGGAATTCAAAATGGTTTGACATTTTAATTATATAGACAAAACCCTTGAACCATATCAATAGGTAATGACAATAATTCCAAATTAGAAGACAACTGTGAATACATCCACAGTTAACCATTAGAAATATTTTTGTTTAACAATTTGTTATGGTCATGTGTGTTTTTTTGGGGGGGGAGTTAATTGTAAGACACTGTTAATAAAGTGATATATTTAGAATGGAAAATAGTACTAGAGCTTTGGCAAAGTAGTTGATCTCTCACACTGTTCAGCTAAAAATGGAAGATATGAGGTTGGCATGTGCATCTCTGTGTGTGGATGAGAGAGAGAGAGAGAGTGAAATCATCTTTGGGGAAAAAATGGAAAGATGGAGAGGAAGTTAATTTTGGACCAGATGAAAAGGGTGCCTCCAGACTTGATAGTTGTGCTGTCCCTCAGCTGCTGCTTCCTATCTGACAGGTGATCCAAAGCTGTGAAGGGATGCCACATGCTTCTGCCACTTCCCATCTATCAGACAGAATGATTGGCAGCTGTACAGAGACATCAGTGCCACTTCCTGTTGGACAAACAGGAAGTTCAACAAGCTACCCTGATTGGTAAAGGGTGGAATGCTGTGATCCTATTGTAGGCAATGGAACAAGCAAAGTCCAGTCACTGCTTTCATCCCTATCTGGAGATACTCATAGATTCAGTGAAATATAAGAATCTGGCATGGAGGATGTGTTCAGACATATCAAAAGAAGTGTCCCAGAGACACAGCGTGTGTCCCTTGTGTTTTCAACCCTTTTATAATCCACCTTTTCTAAAACTGGGAGTGCCTCCAGACACAGGATGAGGGAAAGTTACGCAGGAAGGGCAGAGCCCCAGTGGAGCTGCATCCTATCATCCAGATAGGGCACTCGATGGTCCACTCTTTCCTCCCTCCACGTGAGGAAAAGTTTGAAGTTAAAAGTTGCTGATTAAACAGCGGCTTTTAAACTTGCACTTTCCCTGATGCTGCACCACCACTGATAAATGGTCGCATGGCCACAGCAGCTGTGAAGCTTCCCTTTGTGTCTGGAAGCACTGAGAATGTTCACAAAAGAGAGAGAGGCAGACTGGTCTGTGAACAATCCCAACTTGAAGCTGTTTCTGAGCCGGTGTATCTGGTCATAGCCCAAGTGGCAAAGCTTGTCTGAACAACATGGATACAATTTGCTTGTAACCTAGGGCAGCTTATATTTTAACACATGCATACATATATAAAGAAATATATATATATATATATATATATATATATATATATATATATATATATATATATATATATATATATATATATATATATATATATATATATATATATATATATATATTTCTTTATATATGTATGCATGTGTTAAAGAAATATATATATATATATATATTATTTATTTATATATATATATTTTTAAAAAACTATTAGGTTGATATGTGGAAAAAAATTAGTCAGGGTGCAGACTGCTGTATTATGTCCAATATGTTCTTTCTCTTTGAAGTTCTATTATACTATACAGTTCCTTAAAGTCTAATCCAGAGAGAAAGAAAAATGCATAAACACTTTGTTAATTTAAGTGTTAATTTTAAGGTTAATACATTTTATTCAGTGTTTTATTCCAGCAACAGTGCCAGAACAGAGTAAACTGCTCTAAAAGTATTAACTGATCACGAGGCTTAAAATAAAAATAAATCCTTATTTGAAAAAATAGTTCTGATCATAAATTTACTCATATTTGTTTAAGCAGGTCTAGCTCATTAATGACTTAAGTTTTGGATGCAAAACTGATTATAGCTAGCTTGCAAAAATTCATTAGAAAACTATCAGATAATAGCAAAAGGCTGGTTTGTTTAAAACCCCAGTTAAGAATATGAAGTTATTTGTACTTTAAAAAAAAAAAAAGGCAATGAGCTTATTTTGCAGGCTTTGCTCCCAGAGATCTCTGAGAACATCCTAAAGCATATGACTGAATAATAAATATATTTGATCAGCTGGAGAAGAGATAATAGACTACTCATTAAATTAGTAAGAACTAAAATAGCAACCATAAAACTGAAGAATATATTGCAAGCACACCATATGTCTCAAGAGTTCCTCCCTTGAAAACCAACATCCTAAAAATGCTGTTCCTGTGGTTTGTTTCTAGATTGTGAACTGGGAAGCCCGCATATATGTTTGCTAGATTAACTGAAGACAATAATACCAAGCAATTAAACTTTAGAATTCAAGAGGCCTATCAAAGCATTAGACCAAAGAAACAAACAAACAAGCAAACAAAATCTCTTCAGTTAGTTTGTTGTTGGTTTTTCTAATTGTGTATTACTTGTTCACCCAGAGATCCCTAAAGCTTCTTACCTTTATCTCAATGGGTAGACTGTCAATCAAGATATCCCTCTTTACCATCACAGTTTCTCCTTTAGGTTCTGGCATTGAGACAGCTACCACTCTCATTATATTTTGATCACAAAGTTGCGACTCATAATCTTTATATGGTATCTCTACCAGAATTGTTTTCACTGTAAAACAAAATAAAACACACTGTATACTTTAAACATCAGTTCTAGAAAACTGTAGAATTGTATTCCCCATATTGACTTCAGTTTCCTTTATTAACCAAATCCAAAGAGGAGGAGGAGATGTTCATGAGGGAGAGATGGTTGGTCTTAAAGATGCGCCAAACAAAGTCAAATATGAACTGGTTTAATATAAACTGAAGATGCTCAACCAGTTTGAATTTGGACCAAACCAATCCCAGATTCAGGATGGTCAGACAGAATTTGAACTAAACTGGGAGTGATCTGGTAGAACCAGTTGAACACCTTGGTTTGAAATGAACCAGTTCACAATGAATACCTTGAAAAAGTTAAGGAAAAGAAAAGGAAAAAAAGAGGTTTTTTTGAGCAAGTTCAATATTTAATTGAACTGTTTGAAAGGTTCAAAATTTAGATGCATCCTTGAAAATGTATACATGAATCTGTGAAAATCTGTTTAACCTGTCATCACGCTTTCTTCATTTGTCGAAATATTGGAGATGAGGTTCACCTCAATATTAGATTTTCAATTGTTCATTTTTTTATTTTTTAAATTCACACTCACACTTTGCATCCCTACAACATAAATCATGATGTAGCAAGTACAACATAACCATTGTCAAAATGTCTTCAGCATAAAGGACAAGTTGGAATAGCAAATATGGTTTGCTACATGTTGTACAGAGTCATTTGGTGACAGTGGAGTATTCTGTGCATTTACACAATTTTAATTGTTTTGTGGTGAATATTGAAAAAAGAAAATGAACTGAAATTTGCCTATACGTTATGTAAGTTCAGTAACAACAACAACAAAACCTAACTTTGAGATCTCAAAGGAGTGCTTGCTTTTGACATTTTTCATCCATAAATTGCCTTTCTAGTGGTCTGTTCTCTTAAGACTTTCTTGACATTTATAATGTTTTATTATGAACATGGTAAGATAAATGGCTGTCTTTCAGGCACTGAGCAGCTCTCTGCAACATTTTATTTAACGGTTTCAACTTTTGAAGGATACAGCATAGAAAGAATTATTAATTTACTTTTAGAAGGGAGAAAATGTTTCCCTTAAAAATGAGATTAGTAAGTGCACATCAGGCAAGCTTCCTATACTTAAATTGTACCTCAAGAAAAGACATTGTAAAGTAAGTCTCTCTATGGGACCTATTGCAGCTGAGGAAGGCAGAAAGGCACTAGAAAAAATATTTAATTGAAATATAACTACATCAGATCTCTGGCTCTTTTACAATAAAAAGGGAAGTTCAAAAGTGCAGTAAAATATTTCAGCGATTTTCAGTTTTTCTTTGTCAAATCAATGGCTGCATCCAGACAATGAGAGGAAAATGTTTAGATCCTGAAATTGCCCTTTGCCAGGGCAAAACGCCAGGGCAAAATTGCAAGTCAAGTATAGGCCTTTATTTGCCTGGGTACTGGCTCCCATGATGACATGATGCAGACTCTGAATATTTCAATGGCACAAACTACTGGAAGTGCACAGTCACTGCCCCAGTGCATGCATGGTGGGAAATCTGTCTCAGTTTTGCTTCTGCTGATGCACAGTGCCCATTTTCAAGAAGGCATCTCCCAGAGGAAAGCGTCCAGAGAAATAAGTCCATATTGTTGTTCCAGGAAAACCTGGGTTGGGAGTTCCTTTTTGTGAAATAGCAATACCACAGAATTTGTCATGGGGTTATGCGGTAATTCCAGTACATCCATAAGATCTGCCGGGGGTAGACTGCACGTATGTCTACTACCTGGACCTCCCTTCACCAAGATAAAAGGCCGAACGCTGAGGTGAAGGGAAGAAACATCTGCCGGGGGTGGACTGTGTGTGTGTCTACTACCTGGACCTCCCTCCACCAAGATAAAAGGCCGAACGCTGAGGTGAAGGGAAGAAACATCTGCCGGGGCTGGACTGCGCGTGTGTCTACCACCTGGGCCTCCCTCCACCAAGATAAAAGGCCGAACTCCAAGTTGGTGAGAGGGTGCAGAAGAACCATCACTGCCAGACCCACTGCTGTGTGCTTGTGCAGCCCCACCCTGCTTGGCATTAAGGCTGGTTAGAAGAGGGAGGATCATCCCGGCCAGCACTGGTTGGTGGCTGCAGATAGAAATAAGACTGAGCGTGGAGAGGGGAAAGGAGGAGGAAGCAGTATTGTTGCCCTTTTACCCTCCCCCAATGTTTTAGGTAATTGTCATAGTATATTATACCATTTATATATAATTTTATAATATATTATTTATTTAATGTATTAGTGTACTCATTGAATGTATGATGTACTTTGTACTTTGTATTTACTGAGACTGATCTGTTATTTACTGAGATTGGTTTTTTTTTACTTGTATTGATTTGTTGTATTCTTTGATGCAATTGATTGTTTATTGTGATTGATTTTTTACTTGTATTGATTTGTTGTATTCTTTGTAATTTTTTCTGTTTGTTGTAAACCGCCTTGGGCAAAACTTTGTTTTTGGAAAGGCGATATACAAATAAAAATGGAATGTAAAAAAAAAAAAGGAAGATAATTCAACATTTTAGACCCTGTCTAGATGAAGCCTATATTACTAAACCAAATATACACCAAATGCAATGAATATTAGAATACAAGCTTCAAAGCTCTTTTTATAATTACCTTCAAGAATCAATCGAGAATCTGTGGCTGCATTCCCATACAAGATTAAATCCTAATCGAATTCAGGTTTGGCATCAGCCATTCCCATTACAAATCTCATTCCCAGAGTTTATGCCAACCAAATTGCCAAAATCTGAAGGAAAAAAAGTCCTGGAAACTCTGCGCAGTTTTGGAGGACAGCCTGCATTAATTTTTTGTTATAGAAATGGTCCTGGACTATATGGGATGGGGATTGAGCTGGCACTTCATGGGACTGGGGTTTGGCCATAATTACTGGTGTGGTGATGATATGGTCGGTTGGTTGGGTTCTACTCAGGAGGAGGCAGCCGTGGCATCATTTGCCCAGCAGCTCAAAATGCAATGCAGAGCAAATGGCCAAGGAGTCCTTCTTGCTGCCAATGCCGCCCATGAGAAACTCTCCTGGGGAGTCAATGGCGAAGCACTGCCATCTTGGGTGCTGCAGGACCTGCCACCACCCACCCACCTGTGGGCTCTCTCTCAGTCTCTCTTGGCAGCAGCACAGGTGGGATCCCTCAGATGAAGCCACGGCAGGGATTCTAGGTAGGGAGGAGGGCAGTGGTGGCGGCGTGATGTCATCCTTGGTGCGGGCTACGCCTGAGTGGGGAAGATGCTGGTGAGGAGCAGCTGCTGGAACAAGAATGAGGCACTCAAGAGAATGCTTGTGGGAATGCTGTTATCCAAATCAAGCCTGCACTATCATTCATCAAATGGGAACAGGCAGAACGCATGCTGGTCCCAGTACGCAGACTAAAAAAGTACTTCTCATGGTAAAACAGATAGGTGGGAACATGGCCTGTGTCTTACAAGGGATCCACCATGACCACAATCTGAAATGAAGTGACACTATCTAGATTGTAGTATCTTGTTTACCAAACAAACAAACAAAAACCTCAGCAATCACAACACTACTAACATTTTAATTGTGGAGAAAGCTGTTTTTTGGTCCTAATTTCAATACATTGTAGTTTTCTAAAAAAGAAGGGTATGATAATCTTTGAAACAACTGTTTCAGATATGGGGCAATTCTGTATTAGCTGGTATCCAGAGCCAGCAAGAATTCCAAGATTCTCCCTTACACATGCTGGTGAGGTGTATGGGTATCTCCTAGCGCACTTGCTGGGTTGCTATACCAGCCAGTGCAGAATCATTCATACATATTTTAATGCTTTAATTTTTAAAACAAAACTCTACCTTCTTTGGGGCCAAGTGTGACACGCATACTTTGTTTCCAGAACTGGTCCAGTGAGCATCCATTGTACGTCATGGCACAGGCAGAAAGATTGAATTTCTTGTCTTTTGTCTCATCACACAAGTTTTCAAGGACCCAGTTTACTCGAACATCTTCACCATATAGGGGGCAATTTTCCATCTTAAATTTCATCGTCAGCCCCATGTCTTTCAAGCTTCTATTTCTGCGGGCTGCTATATCTTTATCTATCTCAGAATTTGGTGCATTGAGGTATTGGGAATTAATTTTTCTACAAGCTTTATAGATGGCTTTTTTTTCTTGCATAGAACCTGCAGTGAGGAAAAATATAGCTGTGTTCATTTTGTTTTTCCACTGTGCACTGTCAACATTTTAAAATATAATTTTATCATGATAAAATTACCACTTTTGTGCCTGTAAGTATCAGTTATATCCTCATGCAGATCTTCCCCAACACTCTTGGTGCTGATAAGCTGTCCACAAGTCAACATATCACAGTGTAGTTTTGTCTTCTTGCCTCTTCCTTGAGAAACCCAAGCAGAACATCTTGCATTTAACATACAAAATACCCGAGGACCATCTGAGTCAGTATCCACTTCTCCATCTCGGATACTTTGGATCCAGATGGGGCCAGTGCATGTAGGTCCTAAAATAAACAAAAATGAGCATACTATTACACAGTACCCCGTATACTAGATTCAATAAGCCCAAATAAGTCAGTTTTATTACTCTTGCTCCCACTGTATAGGCGGATATCACAAATTCTTCCCCTGTCTGTATAATGCAAGTGAAGTAGTGATCACATACGTTCAAGCATTTAATACCTGGATGCAATATTGCAGGAGCAAGCGTCCAGATCACCTAAGTCCTTTACTGAGGTTGCTTAGCTGTCTGTACAACTAGTAATTATTCTGGAAGTGCTTTCTTCCAGAATATTATAAAATAGTAGGATACTTAATCGCTGATGCCACTTTGACTTATCAGTCATTTTCAACCCTTTACTGTGCTTGACTGTGCCTGGATAAGGAAACAGACTTAATTTACCTTTACTAGTCTCTACAGGTGTTGGATCCAGATATTGCCAATTACACTCAGACTGAAGTATATCCTTTCGGGCTATCCAAGACTCAAGCCAGCAATGTTGTAACCTATAGGACATAAAGATGTATCCCTATCTTAAAGAGTTATCTTCATCTATTTATTCAATTTTCCTATATTTATACACTTCTGTCATGAACACCTAAAAAAACCTCACTGAGTCAAATAGCGAACAAGTTCAGAGATTGTCAACTTCAACAACATGAGACTCTTACCTGTCTTCAGACTTTATTCAAACTCCATCAAGCCCAGGACAGGAGTTTAAATGTCCTTCTCCCCTGAACAAGCATCAAGCCCCCATTCAGGGCAAAATGTTTGCTCTCTTATGGCACCCTTTCCCATTGATGTTCTACAAGTATATACAGGACAGATATGAAAGGCACTTGTTTTACCTTTGGTAAGCTACTGGCTAAAATCGACCTTCTGTGTTTGATATGTCTTCAGGTACAGACTGGGATACAAATGTAAATTAACAAATAGTAAGAGTGGGTCAAATCCAATGAAATTATACATGTCTACACTCTGGTAGGTCTAGGTCAAGAGAAAGCACAGCAACCAGAGTTTGAAAGAACTGTATGCCAAGCAGCAGTGACCCAGACTGGACCAGCAGGTAGGTAATGTAGCCATAAAGGAAGGAGAGGAGACACTAAGATTTGAGGAGTGGATAGCTGAACTGATTGGTCAGTTAATAATCTAAACTGGGCAAAACTGGTTTGTGCATATCCCTAATCTCTATTAAATACCGGTACCTTGTTTCTGCCAAATACTCACCAGATATGTTCTTTCCCATTTATGTTTTTGCCTGTGTAATCAAAAACCTCCTGGATGCTCAATGGATCTGTAGCATTTATAGGACAATAGAAGCCTGTAACAACTCTACTTGGAATTCCCAAACATCTCATAACTATAAAAAAAATAAAATTCCAATTACTTAATCTTATATGTATCTTTTTAAAAAATGCATTGGTTAAGGTGAAGGGAGAAACTATTTTGAAACATTGTGTGTATATAATAATGTTAAAAATGACTTGCTGGATTGTACAGTCTGATCTCACTGTGGTCAACCAGTTGCATATGAAAGTTGATGAATATGATACATGCACAGTAATGCATTGCTATCACTGTTTAAATAAATTCAGCTGATACCATAATATTCTTATTGTGCAGAAGGTACTTCCTATGCTTTGTTTCTGACATACTGCATCCTCTTCCCCATCTTCCCCAAACAAGTTCCAGTTAGGTAATTATATGTATCACCTCTTATTTTCTAAAATTGCCTTTTACAATGATGGTTCAGTTTTCTGTTTGTTTCTGTACTTTCTTATGCTATTTACTGTCCTCTTCCTGCTTCCTACCTGTACATAGCACTGAAGCAAAAGTCCCAGAGTGTCCATATTTGATAGGTTTGCATTTGCTCTGATACCACTGTTGAAGAATAGAGACACTTCCATTCCACATTAAAGGGTTGACTCCTTGGGCATAATTGTTATTGGATGGAAGTTTCAAGATGCTTTTCTTTTTATG
The DNA here is from genome assembly GCA_023333525.1 of Aspidoscelis tigris stejnegeri. Classification (NCBI taxonomy): domain Eukaryota; kingdom Metazoa; phylum Chordata; class Lepidosauria; order Squamata; family Teiidae; genus Aspidoscelis; species Aspidoscelis tigris. The sequence continues at coordinate 64,583,029 of JALMGA010000004.1, forward strand.
ACAACATATCTGAAAACAGAAAGGCTCCAGTATTAACGGATACAGTATAACACTCTTCAAAATTATATGCATTCATCATTCATCACTACTAGTTTATTGGATCATTCCTACCGTGAAAAAATGTAAAGTTGTTTATGACCAGTGGCATATGTTTGAAGAATTGCATCTTGGAATATGTATGCTAATTCAGCAATATCTATAATAAAATTTATTTCTTTATTATCTTCTACAATAGCACTTTTATTTGCTTTCCACATTGTTTTATCCTTTTCTTTTTTTGGCAGAAATAAAATTATCATTTATATACCATTCATTTGGTTGGACTACTGTATATTGCTAAACCAAGTTGTGCAAGTAATTGGCACCTGTGAGATTCCAGGGGTCAGAGGGACTGGCAGAGACCTAGTTTACTAATGTAAAGCATTAGTTATCATTGATAATAAATCCAGTCTACCAATGTAAATTATTGTCACCATAGAGGGCTTTTTTTTTTAATGGCAAGTGCCTAAGATTGCATAAATGAGGTTAATAGAAATTTACTAAATCGTGTTAAAAGTTAGATTGTGACATCCATAGCATAGAAGGGATGTCAAAGATTACTGTGTTAAGAACAGAAAACATACTATAAAAGAGATCACTATAAAAATTGTACAGACTTTTCTTTTTGAAGAGGATAAGATGAAGAGAAGCCATAAGTAGCAGCTAAAGTAACATCTAAAGTAAGCATAAAATACAACCAACATATGCAGTTAACATTTTCTTAAGGAAGGAAGGAAGTGATATACTGTATTTGGCCTACACTCAGAGTAAGTAAATAAGAACAAAATGCTTTGTTTTCTGCTGTATGCTCACTGGTCTGGTTGTCATTCTCACTGAAAGGGTGTACACTAGCATGTGGAGGAAGTGGAAGAAGAAGAGTTGGCTTTTCTACCCCACTTTTTTCACCCATTTAAGGCAATCAAAGCAGCTCACAAAGTTTCTATTCTTCTACCCACAACAGAACACCCTGTGAGGTGGGTGGGGCTATGAGAGATCAGAAGAGAGCTGTGACTAGCCAAGGTCACCCAGCTGGCTTCATGGAGGAGAGCAGAATCAAACCTGGTATTCCCAAACAATAGACCCACTCCCTAACCACTAGACCAAACTGTGACCTGTGGATCCTTTCATAGTCCACTCTAAATGTCAGTGCAGAAACAACCTAGAACTCAATAAATCATAAGACCTACAACTGCTGCTATTTTCAGTCTCAGTAGTACTTGTCCATCTTACATATTCAGACAATCCTCTTTTATAGTGAAGAAAGGGTGGATTCTAAACTTCATGGTTTTCATTTTTGTGATCCTTTGAAAATGAAACAAAAATCCTTGTAACTAATATAAGAGCTGCAACGTTCCACCAAGCTAGAAAGAGTTAAAACATTTCCTGAATTCATCATGAGAAAATATATCCAAGTGATTCAGTAAAACCTTCGACATTTTGCTGAGAGAGAAACAATCATTGCCACCACTTGTCATGTACTGAAATTTACCATATGGTTCAACACTCTACTGATGTACATGGGGTCATTTCGACAGGAACAATCCATGCCAGGGTCACGTAGGAAGTTTGTACTTGAATCCAAAATTTTCAGACAGATATCCAGAATGCCATCTTGAAACTAAGCACATAAAACAGACAAATATAGTTAAAACTATTTGTGGAACAACTATTGGGACAGTTTCCTTATTATAGAAGTTGACATCAGCTGTGAAATTGGAGAACTAAAAGAGTATTAAAAACTTTGTGAGAAAGATGAGTCAAAAGCGAGGAAAGGGATTATGCAGAAGTATGCCCAATATTTGTGCAAGATTCCTTAAGTACAACTATATTTGGATATTCTAGAATAAAGCATGGATATTCTGAAATATCCATTATTTTTCCCAGGAGTTTCCAAATGCAGTGGAATAAATAACCAATGTCTGGATGTAGTCTGAATGCTACACTTATTCGTTTAGAGGTATATTCCACTGAATTCAATACACATGTAGTACAGTTTGATATAGTTCTAATGGCAACTTCTGCACAACAGGAAAGGGAACGCTATAACCATAGTGCCTCTTTGCCTTCTTCATTAAGATAAATGGTGTTATGCAAATAGTGTTATGCTTATGTGCTGGCATACAGCATGTTGATAGAAGCCCTGAAAGGAATGCAGAAGGGGGATGCTACCTCTTTTCCTGTATGAAGATCACCTGTGATTTTGGCATAGGAAGGGCAGAAAAGCAGTTCTTCCCTTCCTGAACCAAGAAAACAACCAGGGATTCCTGGCTTCAAACTCAATGGCAGATAGAGGACTGTACCTACCAATCAAGATCACTGTTGTGCTTGTGATATTGACATATGGGACAGCACTCACCCCACCATCTATTTGAAATGGGGAAATGGGAGGGTTCATGGAACACAGAAGACAGTCCCGGACACACACTGCCAGAGGGCTGCCAGCATAGACACACTGCTACTGATGTTACCAACAGGCTAAATTCTATGTGAAAAGCTGGTGTGAGTCCCTCTGCACCCTGTGTTGGCTCCAGAACAGGCAAGTATGAATTAAGTAATTCTGGCGTGAATCCTAAACATCATGTTCTCAGACCTGATTCATCTGTCTTGTAAATATATCCACTGCTTAGAGCAAATCATACTAGTCAGGTGAATATGAAACAGAGCAGGAATCATCTGCACTTCAAAGCTCATGAAGTCCCAAACTAGACTTCCAGCACTTAAGGCCATGTACACTCAAGTGTAGATGGCCTGCCGTTGGCAAACAGCCCCTGTGATTTTTGGTGAATCTTCTATTACCTGCTCAATAGAAGGAATATATCTTTTTTACTTCTGCTTTTATTTAGCAAGATTTTTATTAGAAACTAAGGGATTATATTGGAACTTAAGACCTATGACCTAGATAACTTGCTTATTTGTCAATTAATGACAGAACTGTGATTTATTTCTCACCCCTCTTCCCCTGACCCCTTTTTAGCTGAAAGACCAGCACAGTTGCCAGTGTTTCAACATTATGCTGAAAATTCTGATTGTGATCCTGCTTACCTTGTTCAGCTGTGCATTCTGACTGCAGATTTTGGCATTTGTGACACATTTAGTAGTCATTTGAGTCTATTTGGGAGGAATTTCTACAGCTGTTTGTAGCATGAGGATCAAGCTTTTATTCAGAACTGGTTTTCCCTATAGTTTTCAAAGAAGTATTCTCCAACTTCCATCCCCCCCCCACACACACAGTATTCACAGATTTGGAATTTATGAGATTTTCTAGAAAATCTCACATAGATGTGCCAGAATCCCTGCTTCACAGAATGTCTTCTCAGATCTGTGTAGCAAGAAATGGGGTGAGAAAGAGGGGTGATAATTTTTGTCTTCTGCAGATGAGATGTTTCTTTGTAAAGAGATGCCTAAAAAAAGTCCTGTCAGATCACACTTAAACTGGTGGTTTTATTTATCTGTGTGCAATGCAATTACAGATGTTTCATAATGTCTTTTAATAGCTAGTTTGTGTTCACAAAAGGAGCTTCACTGTGTATATAGGCAAATGAGGGAGCTGATTTTAACACAATAGTATGCACAGGAATTGTGATCATTGTAATTAAGACACTTTTAATGGACCTGGGTAGAATATTACATGTGTCTAAAATACGGATGTGTTTATACACTTAATTGATAAAACACTTCAGTATAACACTTTCTAAACTGTTTCAAGAAAGCCAAGAATTCCCCCTGGCTCTTCCCATTTCTTTTATTTCCTTTTAGGGTATTTTACTGCATTGTTGACTTTTGAAAATGTTTCTTTTGCCATTATGTAATTAAGGGGCATCTGATGCTTATGGCAGCCCATGTATTTTTGATACACACAAAGTGATATTAGACATGAACCTATCAAAGTTTGATTCATATGTTTCTCATTTTATCAGTTTTCATATTACCAGTCCAGCATCTGTTTCATAGCATGAAATAATCTGTTTCTATTTGCATTGTTTACAAAATGTTGCTTCCTGTATTTATTTTGCAAGCATTCTCCCCAATTCAATATTTTAGTCTCTTGTTGTTTTTAAATGCACATATTCCCTCATAAATAGATTTTCTTTATCTTTAAATTGAACAGAAACATACATTTTTGTGAATAAGTGAAAAATGTTCAATATACTGAAAATATAAGCAAATATATATTTGCATAGTCATCATCAAGTGCAAAATTTTAAAAATGTTGTCTTTACCTGCCCAAAATGCCATGGATGAGCAATTATATGTTCAGGAAGACCCTGGAATATAATTCCATGCTCATTTAGAACGTATTCTTCTCTTTCAGCCTGGCTGTCTAAATACACAAGGTCATCTGAGAAAGTAAAATAGATAAGGTATCCTGAGATTCAGTACCAAAGATGGTGTTTTCCCACATTTCACAGTAGTCAATGCACAATATCTTTCAACTCAAACACTCAACTATGAATTTCTAAGTGATTAGACTGGCCAAAAATAGATTCATCTGAAAAACAACGCTTTTGATTAGCTGCTCTGATATAGGGATTGAATAACACACGTAGTGTTACTATGGCCAATTAATCTGGATCTGTAAGGCAAAAGAAATCATAATATTGTGGCCAATATAATGACAAAAAAGAAAGGTATAGTTGGTGAAACAGAAATGGAAGAGTGGTAGGGAAATTGTGTTACATATCTTGAGGTTGTGCATTCAAGATACAAAAAAACTACTTGTGATCAGAAGCTGATCAGAAATGGGAGGGGGTGAAACATGTCAGAGATATACAACTCTGCAAGCTGTTATGCCACTGTTTGTGTTTTGCCAGATATCTATTATGCCAACCATATTCCCTAACATTCTTTACTAAGGGAATAGTATAGGCAGCTGCAAGGGTATACCCATATTAGTCCCACAATACTCTACAATTCCCACATTCCCTCTGTTTCATGTGGCCATGTTGGTCATAGAGCAGATTACTCCAACAATCAATCCAGGCAGATTAAGGGTGTTTTTCCATTGTCACTAAAAGTACCCATTAAGTACCCATTAATGGGTACGAAATGGCATTTTTATACCCATTAATGGGTACTTAATGGGTACTTCTAGTGACAGTGGAAAAACACCCTAGGTTGAACCATGAGGGGAATTCCCACTTTCTGCAGCCACTAGCACCTCAACTACCATTGTAACTAGAAGTTACTTTACTATTCCTGGATATTTTTATTCTGATAGGATTTCCATGACTCTGTACTTGTGGACCAAACAGCTTGTCATAAACATTCTTGAGTGCTTTAATGTTAAGGCAGGACAAAGTAAGGATTGCACAAATGGGGTTATTCGCATTCGAATTCAAGTCAAATTGAATGTCAAAAAATTTAATTCGATTTGAATTTTTAAAATCTGAATGCTAAAAAACCCAATTTGAATCATTACATTCTGATCTATTCGTTCAAATGTTAGTTTTGTATTTAAAGATACGAATGTCGACAACATTCATACGTGTTATATGTATCTGTACGCATTTTGTATGCATCCCATTTTTATCCTGTATTATAAGCACAAATGTGTGCACATATGTATAATATTTGTACAGATGTGTATGTAATACATACATATCTGTACATTCGAATGATTCGAATCATTCAAATGAATGTTTCGCAACATGCGAAATCCATTTGAATGTCTAAATTTGAATGTGAAGACATTTGATTTGTGTTCTAATTTACACATTCATCGGATTCGAATCAGATATTTGAATTTTTTAATGTTAGTGCACATCCCTAGGAGAAAGTGCTATATGGCAGTGTCCCCCCCCCCATTCTTCTGCCCCACTAAGGGTTTCTGCCCTGTGCAGACTTTCCTCCAGTCCTTTCCTTCAGGTGAAATAACATGATATTCTTTCACAAACACAGAAAGCAGCTTACTTACAGGCTGGTTTCCTGTGTTTGCAAAGACAGTTTTGACTGGAAACATTTTTGCGTGAACAGAAGTGGTGGCATGTTTTGCACTCTGTAGGCAAGTGCTGGAGAACTTTCTTCTAACTGTCCCAGTCTTGAAGAGGCAGGAGCTGATGTTGTGCAGTCCTGCTGTGCTGCAGTAATGATAATATACTCATGCTGTAGAAATATGCTGGCTGGTTTAATTGGAGAAGCAAAAATAAGTCTTTCCTAAACAGCTACAGGAAACATAATCATGACATTGGTTGGTCTACACAAATACAAAGCCGTACTTTGTAATTACATATTGATACCTACCACAACACCAAGGATTGAAGAGGACATAAACCTGCCCCAGGTTTTGGGAGCTTGTTTGATCACAAGATACCAGGCACATATCCATAGTGTAACAACCAATACAAGCATTAACTGGAGTCAACAAACTGACACGGAGACATCTCTCGTTATGGACTTTGTAGCTGGCATTCCAAAGGCTTTGGTCTGGACACCCTCCTAGACAAAAGATGGTCTTCGTCCCAAGGGACTCACAAGGTTTGGGACCTGTTTAAGAAAGGTATTTAAAACTGATATATTTACAGAAACATTCAGTGCATGCATATCCTCAAAGTTACAATTAATGTGAGAAGAAAAACTAAATCCCCCATCATTATTGACCTATTTACAGTGAAGTTACAAATCAGCAAGGTGGTTGCAAGCACTTTGTCCACATCTTTAAGCCTGGAAAACTGAAAGTAAAACCATAAAATCAATATAGAAACTGCATTGCATGCCTCTCTCAGATCCTTATGTAAGGTAATGTTCAAAACAGTTTTAAAAATGAAAGAAGCTTGGGGATAGCTTAGGAGTGAATAATCCACACAATCTACCCCTCAACCCTCTCATGAACTTTCTATGAAAGGAATATAAATGACAAACAAGACTGATTAGCATATTGAGTTCTAAGATCCAGTACCTCGTTCTGTCAGTGCCTAAAGATGAGGAGTTAGCCAGGGTGCTAACTCCTTAAGGAGGGTGTGGATGTTCTCTAAGGCGGCATCTACCCAGGGGCTGAGTGCAGCTGAGATGTTGGACAATTACTCTTGGCTCACTATGGTGAATTGCAGAATTACTCTTGGCTCACTATAGTGACATTACTGAATCTTCTACCAAGCAAAGGAATGCTAAGCAAGTAAACTCCCCTTATAGAAGTAAAGTTCCATCCTGGGGTGGTTTCTCTGTATCCAAAATATGGTTGAAAGTCAGCCATTTTTGGCTGAGAAAATAATGTGAAATAGCCCTGCTGAAGCACTTCTGGGCCTCTTCTTTAACTGTTCTTATAGGGGAGAGTGATTCAGGCCTTCAAATCCTGCCCTGCTGCATTTAAGGCAGAGAGGAAGGAAGGTCATGTGTGCCTGCCCAGGCTGTAGGACCGCCAGATGTGTGGGTGTTCAGCCCTTGGAGCAACCCCTGGGGTGCCTCTTAAGCTGCTGAGTGGATGGTGCTTTAAGGAGTGTGAAAAGAGTTTTAAGTAGAAAGTGATATTGAAGTGGGGAAAGCCCAGGCTTAGGGACTTTCTGCACTTACTAATATTCCTTACCATCAATTACAGTAAAGGTCTGCCTTCTGCACATTATTGCAGAATACAGGAGGCTTCACTCACCACTGGTACACTCCATCCACACAGGATGGAACATCTCCCAGATGCAATGCCCTGATCTGGATTATTAATAGTCCTCAACATTGAGGACCACTAGAGTTCCAGTCAGCCTAGTCTGGAACATGAAGGAGTTTAGAAAGAACACCTCCGTGTTCTGGAATACTGGGGGATGGGGAGACCTATTTCAGCAGTGCACCAAACAGTGCTACCAAAATAAGTTCTTCGGAGGCTCTGAGTCAAGGAACTCTTTGGAACCCTTGGAGGCTGCCTCAGCTTGTGCAGACTTCAGGGTCAAATGGAGGCTGGTCCAGTTCAGTGCTGACAAGCAGATAGGGCTATTCCAGGCCACACCATGATGCAGTTAAACCAGGAGGACTTGCTGGTCTGTTTCTCTGGTTCAGATCATGGCAAGGAAGTGCAGAAGGATCCTTAAGCTCTGCATGTTAAGACCTACAATATTTTTGTTGATTTAAATATTCAAATATCAGGGATGTGCACAATGAAATTTATTCAAATTCACAGAAATTTGCATCAAACCCAAAATCTGGTTTTTCGAATATCCAAAAATTAAGTTGAAGTGAATTTGTCTCCGGCTGGCAAAATGGAACAATTTCATAGAGTATTTGTATTTTGCTGTGGTTTAGATCATAAAAGACTTTTTCTAGGGATGTGTCCCAGTCATATCCACAATGGATCCAGACTGGATCCAGACTGGATTGAGCAAGGATTGAGAGTGCATTTGAGGCATTCAGAGTGCATACGTAGGCCATTCTTAGGGGATACGTAGGCCATTTATAGGCGATCCATAGAGAAGATTTGAATCAGATTCATATCAAATATTCGAATCAAATTTGAATCCTACCACATTTGAAGGCGATCTATTCGAACAAATACAATTTTTTTGCATTCAATTTGATTCTAATCAAACACACAAAAATTCATGCACATGTCTACATTTTTCAATGGGAAAAATGTCATAAATATATTCACAGAAAAGCCTAGTTTTTTTTTAATTTAATGATTCGCCAATGAAACAAATTTTGGTGAAATAAATGTGATTTTTTGAATGTGTGCACATCCCAATTTGCTGGTGATTATAGCTCTCAAAAGACTAGAGAACTAGAGAAAGGAAAATGAAAAAAAGACCAGGATAGGTAAGTAGCATTTAATGATAAAAATGCTCTAAATGAATGCTTCTAAATAAAACTTTTGAATAGTAGTAAAATTACCTCTTTTGATGCTGTATAATAAAACCACATTATAAATAAAAATTACCTGTGTGCACCGTGAATGTGATCTTGTCTTTGTCATCGTCCCATTCACGATTTTGGAAATGAACATCAAACATGAAGGGTTGACCTCTTCTCACAACTAATTTATCGACACCAAAAAAAGGTATGTGGTGCTTTTTGCAGTTCTGAGCACAGTGTAGGTCTACACTTCTAATTTTGATGGCTGCAGAGGAACAAAGAACACATGGACATGTTAACTGGATAGTTTATGATGAAAATAAATTGATAATTGCAACTTTCCAACCCCAAATGGTATTTTACCTATGAATAAGGACTTCCCATGTGTCCCCACACAAGGCCTCATTGCTCTATGAGGGTCAAAATAACAATAAATGTATATTTCCAACTCCTCTTGGGTGATTCTATTCTATTTTCAAGTTTGAAATCAGTGCTTTGTCACATATAAATTCCCAGTACTCCTTTTTCTTCAAAACAGCTAATTACATTATATTCTCTACCCTGGAATCTGGCTTTCTCATGGTGACTAGAGATGTGCACAAATATTTGTAACATTCGAAATCCGGCCACCTTTGGTCGAATTTGGATGCTAACATTCAAACAAATACAAATGTTTCTGAACATTCATAGGAATAGTTTGGACATTCGTTAAGCTGGGGAAACGTATCAGATATGTATCTGTTCATAGGCATATAGGTATCAAATGTCTGCACAAATACATGTGAATAGATTTGTATCAAATAGAATTTTAACACATTAAAATGTGTTCCATTTGTATCTATATGAATTTTTGAACATTCAATTTGTTTTGAACAGAATGCCAAAAAAGAATTTGTGCACATCCCTTATGGTGACCAGCCCCTATAACCAACTTTGAGCTCCCAGAATATTTCAAAATTCTGAAAAAATAGCACTCATTCTCTATTTACATCCTATCAGTTCAATTAATAAGTCACAAGCCACCTGATCAAATCAGATCAGAGGAAAGGGGACAAGCATCCTAAGGAAGTATTTTAAGGGTAACTGGATAATCCGATACAAAGAGATATGTAGATGGAACAGCTTCTGCCTTATAAAACATGTCAACTGCAAACCCATCTGAACTTGTGAATACTGCAAACATCACTGATTATTTAGGAATGGAGCTTTGGATGCTCACACCCTCCAAAGAGTGCAGTTAAACTGGCATGCTAAGACATGTTGGGGAAAAAGATGCTCTCATCCACAAAGCAGGAGTGGCATTCTCTAAGATTATAATTATGTACCTAGCCATATGTGTAGAATTTATATTAAAGACTTGTTTTCATGGTCTTTGTATACTGGAGCTATAAAAATCATAAAGGGTTTTGAAAAGGAAACAAATCAGGACAACTGTACATTCTTACACACATTTTGATTAAAATAAAGAATAGCTTTAACTAGGGATGTGCACGAATTTTTTTTTTATAAGATTCGTATTGAGTAGAATGCGAGAAAATTTGTAATTTGTTTCAACAGATCCCCTTTGAATGTGGTAGGATTCGTATTTGATACTGATGTTCAGTCCCATGCAAATCCCATACGAATGCATATGAATCCCATAAGAATCCTGTACGAATCCCATACGAAGCTTCATATGAAGCTTTATACAAATTTATCAAAACATTAAATTCAAATTTGAATGTCAGTCTTTGAATGTGTCAACATTTGATTCAAATTTGAATGTCTGAATTCATCTGAATTCCTACAAATTTTGAATGTTACAAATACCCGTGCACATCCCTAGATTTAACTATGAGATAAACAACAAAATTTATTCCACTAATCTTTTGCTCCTGGTGTTTTTTTTTATATTGCAGTTTTCATACTATATATTTTTCTTATTTTTATACTGTACCGTATTCCATACAAATACGTAGTCAGATGGAGGAATGGACTAAGCACAAGAGTGCATCTGAGTTACAAAACCCAAAACTAATAATGAAATACTACTACTCCTTTGATAAAAGAGAACATATTCCATATCATTTATTATTGTTGTTGTTGTTCATTTTACTTTCAGTGTATTTTGGATCAACGATTAATTGAGTTGTTAACAAGAAGTTGTCTGGCTTTTCTCCCAGGCCATTATCTTCGCTCTAGAGATGTGCTGAATCAGTTCTATTTGAATGCATTTCCACAGCAAATGGGGCATTTGAAGTGTTTGTTTTTGAACCAACATCCTAAGTTCAAATGAAGTGTCCAATGTTGAAGTGAACAATTGGAGCATTTGACAAGATAAGGAGAGTTAGAAATGCCTATGCCTTTAAAAAAAGTCTGCTCTCAGAGGTAGTGACAGCAACCAGTCTGAATGGTTTTAAGAAAGGATTAGATAAATTAATGAAAACCAGATCTATCTGTGGCTACTGGAATGAATGCCTAGTACTGCCTCTGTGTTGGAGAGACATGCAGGATAATCCTCAAGGCCATCTGCAGGGAACTAAGAGCAAGTGAAGGTTTTGTCTTTGTCTTTTGCTTAAAGCCTAGAAGCAATTGACTGGGTGACGGTGTTATACAGGATGCTGGACTAGATGCTGGATTGTGGCCTGGTGCCGTTGTGCTCCTATTATGTTCTTAACATTTTGATATATCTTCTTCATCTATTGTTTACAGTGTTGCATTTTGCAATTAATTGAGTTAGTCCCTGGATTTAAATATCTTTCTTGCTGCCAAATCTGAGGCAAGAGTTCCTTGCTGCCAAATGGAATGAGAAGATTTTCCTTGAGTATAACCTCAATGTTTAGATTTATGGGTTAGAAATCTTTCTAGTCCACAGCCCTACTTTTTCAAATGCAGAGAACTACCCAAGTTATGTGCCCATAACTGTACTTGTGGAAACATTCCTCGATAAAAATCTGAAAGCAAGCCAGGAACAAAAATGCCCAGGTTGAAAGCTTTTGCATATCCAAGACAGGAGCAGCAAAGGGCATGCAAACAGCATACTTTTTCTTGTAGCAGCTGGGCTGCTTTCTTGCAAGCTTTCCAGACTTGAAGTGACAGAAGGCCTTTTTGCACTAGGCCTTTTGGAACATGTGGAGGATACGCCAGGCCAGAGCATTTGCTTCTCTGGGCTGGAGCATTCGCTCCTCTAGGCCAGAGCATTCACTCCTCTGGGCTGGCGGCTCCATTCGGAACTGCTCCAGCCCATCCCAGCGTGTCCTCCACATGTTCCAGGCGTAGAGAACTTAATTGTGCTCTACACCCGGCCAAGTGTGTTCCAGCCCATCCCTGGCCGCTCCAAAGGTGTCCAGGGAGGGAAGCATTCACACGCCTCCCTCCCTCACAGCTGCAGGACACACACTCAACTGGGGGGGGAACACCCAGTTCAGCCTCCCCTCATCCCTTTCCAGGTGGGGAGAGGTCAGACTGCACCTATCTGTGGCCCGGGGGATGTGGGGTTGGTCGGTATACCAGGCCCATCCTGTCAGCTCTGACTAACCGCACATTCCTTGGCCCATCGGGGACAATCGTCAGCCTCTGTGGGGCTCACCCACCTAGATATAGGTGGCTGAGCCTTGCAGACGGCCCCTGGGACTACCACACACACACCTGGGCACCCACCTCCTGGCCCAGGGATGTGTGTGTGCATCTACCTGCTGGCTGTTTGGGTATGAAGTGGCCCAGCTTAGCCGGTGCAATGTTGTGTCTGTTTGTGGCATGGGCTGTGACTGGCCAGCCCACATGCACTGGCTGGCCAATCAGAGCCCACCCCTTGCACAAACACACCACAGCTCTGGCTGAGCCAGGCAACTTTGTACCTGGACAGCCAGGAGGTAGGTGCTGCACATGGCACGCATCCCTGGCCCAGGGGGCTGGGGGGTGTCCAGGGAGCTTCCACCAGATGTAGGGGACACAATCTGGTCCGCTACAACATGCAGGAACCCATGAAAGGCCCCTGCCAGGTCTTCCCGCCCCTGGGTCTTCTCTGACCCAATGGCGGACAGGCTTGGGAGGGGCATCCTGTCCCTGTCCCAGCCTTTCCGGGCTAGGACACTCTGGGACACTTTCCCCATTCGCACGTAGGGAGGCAGGAACGTGTTTAGATGCATTCCTTACCTGCCTCCATATGAATGGGGTAAGCATCCCTGAGTGTCCTAGAGCTAAGTGCACTACAGCCATTCAGGAAAGGCCTAGAGTCTACTCATCATACAGATCCTGTTCAAGTTTCACAGTGTAGCCACTGCTCTAAGCTGTTATCTATAAAATAATTGACACTTGCAATTCACTTTCTTATGCAGAGTATACAATTGAGGCCACAACCACACAGGCATTGCTTTAAAGGCCAAATAACACTCCCACATCAATGTTTTAATGGTTACAGCACATTGATCTTCAGCATACTGTGATGCTACTGTAATTGTTCAAATGCCACTATTTGGAGATGCCACTGAAGTAGCTCAAATTGGGCTCTTGCTACATTAGCAAGTTTCTTTTTATTGCATTTAGCGCTCGAGGTCATCTGGTGCACGAGTTCCTACTGAACCTGAGCATGAGAGGCATGCATGTTCCCACTGAATAATTGTGGGCATGATGTCTCCATCAGTCCCCCATCACCCCCACATGTGGCCACAATCTTAACATCAGCACACAACATTATATATTTAGTACATTCGGTTCTACTGTATTATATAAATCACCATGTACATTTGAAGATGTCTGATATAAAATAATGGCAGGAAACAGAGTTTTACACTGTATTTGCACATTCATCTGGTGCACAGCCTAACTGCCTTTAATCTTCTACTAATACTCCAGAACGCTAGGCTACCCTACTAACTGTTAGAATTCTTCTGTGAGTGCTCTGCATGAATCTGGGTATATTCTTCTGAAATCAAACACAGAGTTAATATAAAGGATAGTTGTAAATTGTAGGTTAATCATTGGATTTACATGCATAGTTTCCAATGGAAAGTCCTCATTTGTTGTACACTGCAGGACATCATCCAATTCCAATTTTACTCTGCGCTATTAGCCTCTAAGTAGCACTGATTCAATATCATGCACACCACTAAGGAAAATGACTCTCATATCCTTTTACTCTGCATTCCACTCAGTAGTAGATAATACTTTTTTAAGATCATTCATGCTTGGGAAAAGCACAGACAATTGTCTACTGTTGTCTTAAGATAATGTTATCAACTAAAGCCAGTATTCCTTATTCACCATTGTCAGATTTACCATTTTTAGTCTTCACTTGGTTTTTAAGCATCATGTTAGCATAATAGTTCCTTTATGCTTATTTTAACATCCCAGTCATTATTTCCTCCCTCTTGCTATAGTTTTTTTTTCCTGCTAGCTATTTAAAGAAGAAGAAAAAAGCCACTAAGATAAAGGCATCCATCTCAAAAGAAAAGAATCTGGTCATAAGACATCTTCCATATCTTCATGACCAAAGGCCTTTCTGCACTTTAGCTGGATGGCTGAAATGCACTAAGGCTGATACACACTGTCCCGTAAGGGACGTGTTCTCAATGTGTCCCTTTCCAGCCAATGTGTGAATGGTCAATCCATCCCCCACATGTACCAGCCCAAAAAGGCTGCTGTGGGGGGCCAGATGGCCCACCCCAGGCTGCTGCCATTGGCTGCTATCAGCCAGCTGGCCGGCAGACCAGTTCTGCAGCTGTCTTGGGGTCCTGCTGGCTGTCACTGCCTCAGTTGGGCTGCTGACAGCCAGCAGGGGCCTTCTGGGTGCCTGCCCCCACCCAGAGGTGCATGCTGCCCCCCCCAGGCACCCAGCCTCACCTATTTAGACCATGGGCTTGGTCTGATGAGTCCCTGCTGCTTGCTGGAGCAGTCTGTTGCATTCTGCACAGGTGCGCACCATAGCAGACCACCTCCACACTGACCACACTAATATACAGAAAGGAGCCCTTTGGACCCCTTTCTGGTCCTGTGTGGAAATGGTCTTGGATAATCTATGTAGCTTGTCCAGCCTTTCTATGGCAACCTCAGAGTGAATTTATTTATATAGCACTTTGTTTCCACAGATCTATGGCTGTAATTTTTTTTAACACATATAATATATATAACATAAAGTTTAAAAATATATAATTTGTGGGTCTGAGGGCCATGAGGAAATTGACAAAACATTAATAAAGTGAAGTTGGCATGTAGCTGCACCATATCCCAATTAGGGATAATTGCTGGTTCACCATCCCCTGCAACTTCAGCATTACTCCGAATTTGATTCTGTGAGTACGGCAGCAGTTCTTGGCTATTAGGACTGCAGGTGGAGGGAAAGTTGCCAAATTTTACTTCCTTTCGCATTCCACTAATGAGTACCTTTGATCAGCAGATTGTTGCTAGTAAAATGCAATGTAGTAAACAAGACCAATTAAAACAGTGGCATAAATATTATGGCATTTTAAAAACTATACATTGATCCATAATACAAATATGTATTTGGAGATGCAATCTGGAGATACAGCAAATTGCATCTTTTCTAAAGACTTTCTGTCTTCACGTAATACATATCTTGAGTGAAGAAAGCTTAATAAAAGCAATTGGACTAAACAGCTACAAACAGAACTTCTGGCCTCCAGATGTTGAAGAAAGCAAAATGATTGCATATCACTATGGTTTATTTGGTTTTAATTTCTCTGCAGATCCAGTTAGTTCCATACCATCAGCTTTTATTGTAATTGCTGGGTGCTACCTTGATTGTGGTTTCATATGATTCTACTAGGGCCTTTTTCCACTAGACCTTAGAACCCTTCTAAGACCCCATTAGGAATCCGATTAGTACCCAATTGATACCAATCAGGAAGACCCTGTCCTCACCTGGACCCCATTGAAGGCCCCATCTGTCCCCATGAGGGCAGGGGAAATCCGGATTTAATGGATCCTTCAGGCCCTTAAATATGGATTTTGTGTGGACCTGATTAAAGGTATCCACAAAGGTCTTCAGGCATCTTCAAGATCCAAATCTCCAGGAGGAGCCCATCTCAAAGATCTGGATCTTGAAGATCTGGATCTTTGACTGTGCATGGATAAAGGGGGATAGGTACACTGAAGAAATTTAGCAACAAATAACTTATTATGCTACTGCTGCCCTAAATCACAAGATATGGAGTTAAAGCAACACCGAATAAGATGTTAACAAAAAATATTAAGAGCATAATGTTACAGTTATAAGTATAATTACCTTCCATTGTAATCAGCTTTTCAATGCAGGCAATGCTTTGCAGTAAGACCAACAATCTTCTCCCAAGTTTTCTCTGGTGTCTTCTGACTCAGCCAAACTCAGCTTTCTCCAGTGGCTTTTATATTGCTAATAAAATGATCTCAGGCCTATCACATAAGAAAAGTCGAAGCAGTTAGGGTGAGGTTTTACTCAGGTGCCTACCAAAGCTCATAAAATATAGCCGGTAGTGATGAGCTAAAGACTTTACTAACTCTTTAACTTTTAACTAAGACAGGAGGTATTTGAAGCCTTTCTTTCTATTGAGTTTGTTGCTGGCAAGATAACCTTATTTAAAGTTTGTGTACGATGAAAAATATTCTTTAATTTTAAGATATTAAGAAAGCCCTTATTTACATTGTGTTAGATGCAGTGTTAAAACCATCATAATCATTATAGTATTTCTTTCAGTTGAGTTTCCTTCAGAAATAAAAGACCAGCCATCAAGAACCATCTTATAAGCTGGGAAGAGAAGTAAAAGAGCACAGATCCATAATTATGTGCTGAAAACATACCATAATCACAATATTCAAAGTGACTTCATTTTCAAGTCACATTTTTCCATGGATAAAAATAAAACAAGACCCGTATATCCAATTTGTCAAGGAACGTTTTCACTTATTTGTAAGGTTTTGGAGGGGTTTTTGGAGGGGAACCAGACTCTTATCTGGGAATACTGGGTTTGATTCCACTCTCCCCCATAAAGCCAGTTGGGTGACCTTGGGCTAGTCACAGCTCTCTTCTGATATCTCACAACCCCACCTACCTCACAGGGTGTCTGTTGTGGGGAGAAGAGCAGAAGGTTTGTCAGCCACTTTGAGTCACCTTGAACTGGTGGAAAAGGCGAGGTGGAAAAGCCAACTCTTCTTTTCTCCTTGAGAGATTCATAAGCAATTGTTGGGCCACTGTGCAAAACAGGATGCTGGATTAGATTGGTTGTGGCCTGATCTGGAAGGATTCCTCCCGTGAATATGAAGGCCTCACCCTGGATATTGGAAAAGCTAGGTGTGTATGGTAGGCCCTCAACTTTCATAGTCTTTCTGGCTGTGCTCACATACAGTAATAAGAAATGCACCTCTGATGATGCTTAGAGAAGGCTGGAGATGATTCATAAATAGGAATGTTCATATGCCCTTCTGTCGTGTTCCTCTCATGAGCATCCTAGAGTCTAGTTACACACAACTGAATATCCACATTGAAACAGTTTCACAATGGGTTGATCACACATTCAGGACTGATTGTCCTTAAGACATACAGTATTTTCCTCAAATTATGTTATTATCTACACAGTGCTTCCCCATGCAGGGAAAGCACATTTATTTAGTTTTCCCCAAATGACTTTTTAAAAAGTGTTTACATATATTGCTTTTGCAGAGAAGGGACTTGGCTATTGGAGGGTGGGCATAGTTACCTTGTTGAGAAAACTTGGAAATCCTATCCATTCCAGAATGTAGAAAGCATGCATTCTGTTTCTGCACTTACTTGCCTTTATTCTGAATCAGTTGGGTCCACAATAACCAGACACACCGATGTGGACTCCAGGGGGACATAGGTGGGATCAGTACCATTTGCACTGATGACACTGATCCACATTAACCCATGCCACAGCTGCAAAGCTCTTGTGAGCTATGTACTCACACCCCACTGCCTCTGAATGGTAGGAATGAAAGTTCCTAACTTCAGGGCCTGGAGGTATATTTTCTGGCAGAGCTCTATGGCATGCCTTCAAAAACCAACCTCCCCATACCACCCCCAGTAGTCCAAGAAACACAGACACATGCCACCTGCACACATTTCATGTTCTGGTACAAGAACCTGGTCCTTCTTTTTACACAGTACTACCAGAGAGGCAGATTAAGGGCAGACAGAACCAGACCAGTGTAGAATGAGGTCTCCTTATTCTGCATTAATGTGCAGATGTGAGTACCAGAGTGCGGACTACATGAACCCTTAATTCAGAAAGTGTACTTGTTTTTATTCTCTTGATTATGCACTGGCAAAAGAACTGGATGATTTGACCAGTTCAAATAATCCACTTGCTTTGGTTTATGTTCAAACTGGCATCATCAAACAAGGGTGGTTTAGGTTCAAGTCTGAACTAATTAAAACTGAAACACTTTGATAATCTCTATTAAACTTTTTTAGGATTCTACAGTTTAAGAAAACTTCATAGTATTCTATCTTAAAATCCCTAAATTATAGTTTTCCAAATTCCTTGCTGATTCCAATGGAACATATTATTACTGAAAATTTAATAATATTGTTATTTTGTTGTTTCATAGGAAATAAGTTTCAGTTTAAATAACCCCTATGATGCAATATTCTAACCCTAGAGATTTTTTTTTATTTTGTTAGATATTTAATTATTATTGTAGAAACCAATATCTATTTCTATGGCCTTTTCTGCACAGACCTCTAATCTGGTTTAAGAAGGTTCCTAATCTTGATCCTGGGCCTCCTAATCCACATGTTAATTCAAATTAAGGAGGTCCCACCCCTCAGCTTTGTCTTCACTGAATGGAGCAGGATCCAGATTAAGAGGTCCTTAATCTTGGTAAAGAAGAGGATCAAGAACCTTGTTCCAGAAGTGCCCAAAACACCTTTCCAACTTTGAGATTAGGAATTTTCATTCCGAGCCTTCAGTAGTGTTTTTGTGGGGCGGGGGGGGGGGAGCATAGGCTAGATCAGTGCTGTCAGTGCAGATGGCGCTGATCCAGCCAATTGGTGCTGACCCCCCCCCATTTGGATCATTGGGCCAAGTTATTCCAGATCCTATGATCCAGATTAAATGGTGGTCAGTGCAGAAAGTATCTCTGTCTTCTTTTCTTTGTGCCTGTTTGGGTGTGTGCAGGGAAAGGCAAGGGAAATATGTGAAAAATAACTTGTTGAAACTTGAAGTAAGTAATAGAATACAATCATACACAATAAAAGAGGAATGATATATGAAGCCTAGGCTTCTTGCCTTGTATTTGTCAAGCATAATTGGTTATAATAGACTCTAAAATAGCCAGTGAAATCTGATGTAATTTTAGTAACATCAGTATTTAAAAGCTTTCTTGTAATTAAAATCAGGCTATTCAAACTATAAAGGAAAAAAAGGATGAGTCAAAACAAAGGGTGAGAAAATCAAAGCAAAAATAAAAGAAACAAGAACCCTGGCTAATGAACAGAGGAAAACAGGTTCTTCTGAACAAGAAATATTGGCAAAATTTATTTAAGCAACAAAATATGGTTTACAAATAAAATAAATTACAATAAAAATGAAAAAGAATTCAGATATTTTAAAGTTTGTTTCTTCTTCCTCTTCCTCTTCTTCATCAATGCCATTAACTTCTCCTTCTCCTTTCTCTTCATCTTCTTTTTAAGGACAAACTCTTCCTCTTGAAATCTGGAATTTCCAGTTTGGGCAGCAGTGATTATAGAAGTCAAGGTGTGCATATATATTTACAGGAGAAGATAATTACTACCTCTTTTCAGCCTAGATAGTATGTTACCTATAATAACAGTGGAATTTATATCATTCCATCTGTGAATATCTTGATCAACCAAGCACCCCATAAACGTACCAAAATAAGATTCTGAGAAGTCCAACACTGTATTTACCAGGGTAAGTAACAAGAAAGCCCAACCAATGGCTACTGCCATTGTTCAACTTGCTTCAACACCCACAACTCCCCAGAATACAGAAGGCAGAATTTTTGTATAGGTTTGCCCAGAACTGCAGTCTCTACACTATTGTTACTGCTTCTGTACCCTGGCACAACATCTTATCTACCAAGCCCTACATCACATGAGTCCCGAGGTCAATCACACACTACTGCATCCCATCAGGCCATTTTGGATGCCCTAGTTTGGTTATGTTCCATTCTGCACAGATAGACTGTAGTAGTAGGGAAAGGGCCTCCTGTTTCTTTTCCTATGTACTGGCCCAAGTGGGAAGATGCCCAAGCAGAGGGATAATTGTTGGTACCAAGTCAGCTGCCCATGATAAATATGCTCATAAGTTAACCCATCTCTTTCTTAAGATCTGTCATGCTTGTACAGACACTGGATCATTACCTTCATATCTTTAAGGAATTACAGCTGTTGTTCAGTATCACGTTTCATTGATACTACAGGTCTAGGAACCATTGTAACCAGTAACTTATCCTAACACCATGCCATAACTGTCATGCAGAACCAAATGCAAAGCAAAACAAAGCCCAGAACTAGTGATGTGCACAAATTCAATTTGATTCAAATCTTTAGAATCTGAATCCAACAAAATCTGATTGAATCGAACACACTTGAAATATTTGTTCGAATGTTAGATTCCAATCTGAAGATATGAATGTTGACAACATTTGTATTTAAAAATACAAATGTTGTCAACATTCATATGTGTTATACGTATCTGTGCACATTTCATACACATCCTGTTTTATTCTGTATGCATCCCATTTTCATCCTGTACGATAAGCGCAAATGTGTACAGATATGTATGAGATGAGTACAGATACGTATGTAATACATAAATATCTGTACTTTTGAATGTTTTGAATCATTCAAATGAATGTTTCATAACATTCAAAATTTGTTCGTATGTGAAGACATTCTATTCGAATTTGAATGTCCACATTCAATCGAATTCAAACAAATTTTGAATGTTTAGAACATTCGTGCACATCTCTACCCAGAACCCTAAAGCTAAGACCCAAGGTGTTGTGGGTGCTAAGAAGAGAGGTCATTTGAAGGTTAGATCTTTGTATCTTCTCAGTACATGCTTCATCCGTAACTGTTAATACACCTTATTCTTTGGAACTTGCATCCACGCTATCTGCTTCTAAGGAGGGCAAGGCAAGCAAAGCTGAAATGGGGAGAATAAAAAGCAATGGCTGGAACTCTGCTCATGAATTTCCTCCTTTTATTTGAAAGAGATAAATCGCCACGAACAGGATTTGGGCAGAAATTAATGCAGCACTACAGAAACAGCTAACATTAACAGTAATAAATACATATTGTATATTTGATCTCTGTAATTTAATTGACACACTATTCTCCCTACCCCTTTCAAAAATGCTATAGATTAAAGTGTCATGGGCCAAAATATGTTTAGCTACTACATCAAATAAAGCTTGTGTGATGTTTCCCCAATTTTATCTTCAAATGTGACACAGCATACTGAGTTTTATTTGTCTCTCTAACTAATGCTCACTGGGATGTAACTCCATTGGACTGCAAAATTTAATATTTTTCTGCACAATACTGAGGATATATAAAAATAAGTGACACTTTAAAGGATGCACCAACCACTCAGTGATAAAAGTTGGGCAAGTCATTCCACACTTTAATCTTCATCCATCATTCCCCCCCCCCAAGTTACAGTCACTATTAATGCAATATGGAGTGTAGTGTTTTAAATTTGTTGAATTTTTAAAGTGTTTTTAATCTGTATCTTGTTTTAATGTGTATCTTGTTTTTAATCTGTTGGTTAATCTGTTGTTACCCGCCCAGAGACCTTCAGGTATGGGGTGGGATAGAAATGTCAATCAATCAATCAATCAATCAATCAATCAATCAATCAATCAATCAATCAATCAATCAATCAATCAACCATCTGTACCCGCTAACTAAACATATAACTAGCACTTGAATTACCTAAGGTAATATAGTTTGTGTTTTAAAAAGAAAACCTATTATTATTATGGTGACATATAGCCCTGTTTTAATTTCAGTATGGAAGGAAACTTACAAAGTAAAATTCATTATGGCTAACTTTTAGGGATGTTCACGAATGTCCGAAACATTCAAAATTCGATCGAATTCAACTGAATTCAGACATTCAAATTCAAATTGAATGTCTATACATTCGAATTTAACATTCAAATGAATTTTTGAATCTTTTGAATCATTCATATGAATTATTTGAATATTCGTATGTGTACATATACATTCACATTACATACGTGTCTGTATGCATCTTATTCCTATCTGCACACATTTGTGTGGATATGTATGGGATGAAAACGGGATGCATATGAGATAAAAACAGGATGTTGTCAACATTTGTATCTTCAAATACGAATCAGAAATTCTTTGAATTGATTTGAATCTTTCAATATTCAATTTGAATCAAATCAAATCCCAAAAATTGCATTCGAGCATACTCCTACTTATACAACCAAACACAGCAACAATGATTAAAACAAAACTGCAAAAGAGAATTACATTCCTTTTTATCATTTATTTTTACATCCTAAGGGAAAATACTCAGGTTCAGCACCAGCTTGGTAATGAAACGAAAGTCAACTGAAAATCACTTCAAACCTGGCAGCTTAGCCAAAGTAGGCCTTCCATGGGATTAGAACTGTTGCTGTTGTTAGTTTATCTGAAATGGAGTCTCTTCCTGGTGGATGTATGCATGCATTTATGAATTTATATCTCACTCTTCACCAAAAGGTTCCATGACAGATCACAATTAATCTTTAAACATATTTTAAATATAATCCTCCCTCCTTTCTTCTCTGGTTAGACAACATTCAGAGGAAGCTAAACATCAAAGGCAACAAAAAACATATAAAGTAGGTACTTGCTGAACCTCCAGAGAGAGGCTGTTCCAAAGTCTGGAGGCCACTACAGAAAATACTCTCTTGTGTTTTCCTGCCTCTTGCACCTCTGAGAGATCAGAAACTGCAAGAAGTCCTACTCCTTGATATCTTAATATTCAGGGAAATCTACATAGGGGAAGGCACTCCTAACCAGTATTGTCTTCTAGAGCTTCAAGGACATTCCAGTCATTCTGTTAATCTTGTTGTCTTTCCTTCTTCTTCCTTCAACCCTGACCCAGAAGAAGAAAATACAGAACCAGACATTGAATTTAAATACTTTAAAGATCACAGTCAGTGTTTGAAGAATCTGTCTGTTTTAATCCATTGTTTGCTTGCTTTAGAAGCCTAGTTTAAACATTTTGTGAATAATGGAGAATGAGAGGAGTCTTGCAGATGCTTATCATGGGCTGGAAAGCTAACACATGTACCTATTTGTAGTCTACTGTAACAAGAAACATTTCTGTTTAAGCCAGAATCGTTATTTCAAAATGAGCATATGCCAATTTTCTGCCAGCCTAGATCTTCCTTTGTCTCCTTTCCGGAAATGTGGAAATGGGCATCCTAATCACTGAGTTTGATTACACAGTTGAGAAGAATTCTCTATCAGCCATGAAAGGCTGCATTTTTCAGGCAAGCAATTCCAACCCAGGGCTGCATTAGACTGCCAAGCCAGTCAACTTTATCTTTCCATTAGAAAGCCAAGCCAGTCATTTTTATCTTAGTAGCAATCTGAAGATTTCACTTGGGTGGATTTTTCAGCTGTTATTGCCAATGTTGTCCTCCTTAGCCAAATGTCTCCCTTTTTTTCTTGATAGATGAACAGATGCCTATTAGATTTTATAGAAGAAGAAATCTACTAGGAGCTTTTTTGGATAGTGCTTTATAGATCCTTAGGCACATCAAAGTAATGCTACTTATTCTTCCTTTGAAATTTAGTTTAACAAAAGATTCCTGACATCTCACCTCCCCCTAAAAGCTTTGTTTCATATATGGAGTACACTGTGATTAAAAATGACATGACTATACCTGATCTATATTCCCTTCTCTTTTGAAAGTCAAATAATTATTTTTATTACTCACTTTTGACAATATAGTGCTTATGTATGCTCTAACAAGCCTAGGCTCTATTAAAAATGTATTCTTGCTAAAGCTGCGGATGGTTAATAAATGTCAGCTTTATGCCACCTAATTAAAAAAAAGCAAGATACGAAGATCAGGAAAGTTCAATAACAGTATGAATATCAGACAACTGAAGCGATGTAATTCTGCCTTTGGGAACAATAGACCACTCAGAGAAATCAACAGTAGGATGAGTTCTTTTGAGAAATAACCTTAGATGACTGTACTACTGAGACATCAATGGGATATCACAATGTACATAAATTGCAATGTTCATATGCTTCAATCAGAATGCTAATTCTATCCCAAAAGAAAAGAAAGAAAAGAGATCGTGGAATGGATAACTAAATTGGAAGCAGGTGATGACAAACTGCCATTTGGTCCCAACAGGACAAGACCTTGCATTCTAAAATTCTCCACTCAACTTGTGGGATGAGCAGCTGCAAAAATAGGAACCAATTTTTCAACTTCCATCATAACCCATATCATAGTCATTTAGGACTATATGAGAAGAGAAGAGAAGGGAGGGGAAGGGAAGGGAAGGGAAGGGAAGAGAGCAGCATGCCTGCATGAAGAAGAAGAAGAAGAAGAAGAAGAAGAAGAAGAAGAAGAAGAAGAAGAAGAAGAAGAAGAAAAGAGTTAGCTTTTCTACCCTGCTTTTCTCACTCATTTAAGGGGATTCAAATGGTCTGACAAAGCTTTCTATTCTTCTCCCCATAACAGACACTCTGTGAGGGAGATGGGTTATGTGAAAGCTCAGAAGAGAGTTGAGACTAGCCCAAGGTCAGCCAGCTGCCATTGTGGATGAATGAGGAATCAAACTCAGTATTCCCAAATAAGAGTGTGGCTTCTTAACCACAAGACCTGCATTCTATTCTTCTTTCTCCTTTCCAAAAGCTGCAGTAGCATTTCACTATGACCCTGTTCCCCTTCATATATCAAAACATCCAAATATTTATTGATAATTTGGTTATCTGGATACCTGCATATCCAGATGGTTATTAGGATATTGAGACTAGCAGGGATTACGCCACAAGTGCTATACCTGTTAATACAGGAGGACTCAGCCAGGGGAATAGGTTTCAGCGCTCATGACAACACACATCCCCACATTTGCTGCACCCAGGGTTGGTCATCCTACTCTTTCTGGAATACTGTTCTTCTGGGTTCTGGACAAAGGCCAAGGGCATGATGCAAGCAGTTTTATTAGGAGAGGTGTCTTTTGACCCCCCCCAAAAAAAACTGATCTTGAAAGAGAGAATAGAATGAGTGTTTTTCCAAAATCTGCAGCCTTGATATATATCTTGAATCACTGTTCCTTTGGCAGTCATACTGAAAGGGAAAAAGTTTCATCAGAGCAACTGGGAATCCAGTTATATAGCTTTGCCCCACTTTGATTCACATCAGTACAGGTGAACAAATACAGAATGTACTGAAAGTTTTTTTGTTTTTTTGTTTTTATTTTCTCATTTGTTTTTAATCCCCACAGCAAATCACATATCTTATTGGCATAATTTCTTCAGGGATTTTTCTTTGGAGGATATTCATAAAAATGCATAATAATAATAATTCTTTTATCCATCTGTATTTCCATGTGTTTGGGGGTAAAAAATTGCCATACCTGTACTGATGAGAATTAACTGCACATAAATTATTGTTGGTGTTAAGATTTCTTATTAGGCAGAGAAATTCACAGGAAGGTAGTGTTGTTTTTTGGGACGGGTTGTTGTTGTTGCTGCTCTTAAATCCTACTACTTACAAGACTACAAAGATAGTCTGCACCCAGGCACCGCATAAAAAAGAGCAGACTTCGAGCAGGAATCACTGCATTGGATATGCCTCGCACCTCCCCATGGCTCCCAAAATATGATTGGTTGCAGAAGATGGACAATGAGTATCTTGCTTGAATTCCCTTTGAAGGACCAGAAACAAAGACCAGAAATCAGGCCTCTTTTTTAGTCCTCTATCTTGTGATTCTGGAAAGGATCCTCACCCATTCAGTCACCTTCTCCAACCTCTATGCAACCATGTATGGCTGTTTCATTCCCACAAAAAAACCTCTTGTTTGCCATACATACTATCAGGGACATCCATGGCTCCATTTTAGATTATGCAGCAAATTGCATCTTACTGTGGAAGGTATTTGCAATAGAGATCATGTCTTTAATGGGGCTGCACACTCATTCTCATCACTACAAATGCAGATGTGGTAACGAAAGATGTGTTCATTGGGACCATCTGAGGTAAGTGCAGACATGGCCAGAGAAGGTCCTTGCTCATCAGAGGTGACACTGTCACTTTCTGCTACAACTGTGTGGTATTCCTGCTAGGAGTGTTGCACAGTTTGCAGATTTGCACAGAGTCAGGTGCACATGTTCAAAGGAATTATCTACCAAGAAGACACAATATCAAGAGTAGAGAATGACACTTTTCTGAATTAGGATATGCAGTTTCCTTTTGACTTTGCATTTTATATTATAACATCTTGCTGGAAGTATGAGAAGGTTAAATAATTTTCCATTCATATGTAAGAAAATAGTTCATGTGGCTATAGAGCAAAACACTATTGAAAATGAGTCTTTTAGCTTCTCTATTTACTTTTCTTCACACTGTATGCTTTTATCTGAGTTCAGTACATGGAGTGATAACAGATTGTTTTGATTATCATCACCTTCATGAATGATGCTTTAGTCTGTACGCTATTTTTAGGGATCTTTGAACTATCTGTGTCTTTGCTGCAGAAACATAAGTTTCCATTGCTTTGCTAAATATACATAACCCTATAGCCCTGATGCTCCTTATGTTAATGTATGTTTCAGAAGGCAAAAATAAATCCTATTTCATGGATAGTGACAGAAGATTCATTAGAAATATGTGTGGTTAACTATTCTGAGTAGAAGGCATTGAAAAAGCAGATTGACTATCTATGTTTGTGTTTGTGTGTGGGGGTGTGGGGGTTTACAATAGGTCATCACTGGTGGCACTCCAGAGAGGAACAGTAAAATAATACCCCAAATTACTTTGAATCCAACTGCAGAATGTTTTTCTTGCACAAAAAAAACTACCATGGGCAGGAGGACAGTTTTAATCCAGGCTTTTGCTTGTGGTGCTGAATTTTTAATGCAGTTGTCTCTTATATATTAAAGCATGGGTTTTCTGTGGCACAGTTTGCAATATGTGGCTTCCCTCACTGACAAGTCTAGAAATTTAAATAATGTGATTCAACATCTGTGGCATTACTTACACCACTGGGGACTTGGTCTTTTCTGTGAAATCTTACATTGGTAGCCTGAAGTATGCATGCTCAAGTGTTCTGTAAATGCTCAGAAATACATGTGCAAAACTGATATTTTCACTCTGTCTTGGCATATTCTGACAATATAACTCAGTAACTAATCTGCTACAGGAGCTTTTTTTTTTTAACTGACATTCTGACTAAAAGATACCAAGTAAGATAAAAGTTCACACTGACGTAGGGTATGCAAACTAAGATGAAACCCATACAATATAACCTTCATTATCAGAATCCTTCTAGCTCTGACTCATTCCTTCTAAGATGATAAAAAAAATCCCTTCTGCAAAGAAGTTGGCTGTTCTTCAGGAGTAAAGAAGCAGAGTTTGACCTAGTTTTACCCATAAAAATACAATTTAAAAAGCACTTTAAAAGGGCAAAATACTATCAAACCCTGAGCTGGATTAAATCTAACCAGACGGTTCAAAATTAAAGATACAAAAAGTTTGGTTTGTGTCTGAAATTTTGATCAAATGGTTTGCAAAATTTCCCCACTTGTGAAAACAGACTATTTGATCAAACCATTTTGCCTTGAAAAAAAGCACTTGTTTCAATGTTAAAAAAAAGGTATTTCTTGTTTTTTGAACCACTCTGAAACTGAAAGCAAACAACCAGATATTTCATTAAATGCTTTGCCATTGAATCAAACAAATTGATGTTTGGTTAGATGGCAAACTGAATCCATGTCTATTCAAAATGGTTTGATTGAACCCCCTTCATTTGACCCGACCCCTTGAACCTGGGGGTGATTCAGTTTAAATTTGAATCAGTCAAACAATCCTATTTGGAGGAGAAGCTTGAGCAATAAGGAAACCTCTGACTGGCTGGTGATTCTCCTACGGCTGAGACAATTGGCAAATAATAGATCATTAATCACTAGCCATCTCTGCTAGAAGGCTTTCTAACAGAGTGTGAACAGTGATGTCCCTTACTTATTTAAAACTCCATATTAGAAATTGATTGTTGCACTGATTGCTGTGGATGGTACGTATGCTATTTCAGTACTTAGGTTGATCATGCATAGACAAAAGGAAAAGGTAGCATGTTTGAGTAGATTTTATGTGTCTTTAATATATCACTTCCATGAATTATGACATTTGAATCTAAGCACACTAAAAAAAGAAGTTATATCCCAATGGTTAGGTGTTTGCAGAGTAACTGTAATTCTAAGTAATGCTGCTCTTTCTTTTGAATTGTTTCAGTAGAGGTGTGGCAGCAGATGTTGCAGTGTTTGCTTTTCCCCAAGTGTACATATCCTATTGTACACTTGCAAAATGGGCATATTCTGTTAAAATGCTTTCCTTTTTCTCAAACATTTAGGGGTTTCTTCTCTTTAATAGAGCTGCTTATATAAACTAGAATATACTGCTCACTGCCATAACTGTTAAATGTTTTGCTTCATTGTAATTATCTTGTTTATTGTGACTTGTATAGCCTTTGCACTTCATTTACTGAGAGGCATAGTTTCAGCTTTTGTTTGTGAATATACCAACATTTCCAAAAATTTTGGTTTAAAATTAATTGCATGAGTTCAGGTCAGAAAACATCAACAGCAGAGTTAGACATAAGGAAAGTACTCAAGATCTGTTAAAAAATCTGTCTGGGCACCTGCCATCCACAATGTCACAGAATATAGAACTACTTTGTTAAGTAATCTTTGCATATTTCTTAAACTTGTGCACTGAAGTCATTTGTTTGCTACTAACAGCACCAATAGCAGCAGCAGCAACAACAAATCCATTCCCCACCCGCCATTGCATGCTGGTGTCAACTTACAGTTAGCAATAATTAATTACAACATTCTTGAGGTCCTCCTGCAAACATACATAGTAGACCGAAGTCTTGCCTATTACTTTCAATGGAGTGAATAATGGATGAGTTGTATGCAAGATTTGTACATGTTCTGTGTCACATGCAGAGGGGATCACTCCTGGACCAGGTGCTTCCTGCAGCCCAAGAGTAGGGTGGACAGCTGAGACCTTGAGCAACATATCCCAACTTGCATTAACTTCAAGGCCCAGAAATGAAATGTCCTATGCATGGCTATTTTGCCAGGCTGCAGAAATAGCTCTGAACCTGGAAAAATGCCTCTTGGTTCCAGCATGAGATGTAAAATGGTCCTGCTGCCATCACCTTTCTGCACTGTAGTTGGAGATGCAAGCCCAGCCTGTGCCAAACAGAGCACTCCTAGGAGCTAATTTATCACCATGAGAAAGACAGGCAGTGGTGATGCACAAGCACTTCATTCTAGGTCCACCTTTGGCACATAGCAAAGTGTAGCTGTAGCTGGGTATCTTTGCTGTAATTTTCGTCATAATGTTAGTGAAACATGATGGAAAAGATTAAAGCTTCCAGAAAGAGTATTTTTTGGCAGTTAATGTGGCGAGTATCAACATTGAATTATAAAACAATAACCAATGATAATACCACTGATTACCAACATAATGAATCCAATTTCTGCTTAATAACCATAATAATATCACTGTATCTAGGATAAGGTATATCTTCTAGGTGTCATTGGCAACCTACTATCTCAGTACCCATCATCTTTGGTCCAAAATGAAGCCTTCCTGCCAAGATAAATCAATATATTATTGTATGACACAGCTCTGGAGGTGATTTCCAACAGGTTTACAGTGGTTTATATTATTAAGGATTATACTGAATCACATTTTGGGGATCCCCCCCCAAAAAAAATTCTGTGCAATATCTTGCTTTGGGGAGGGGTGAACTAAGCAAAGTTGATTGGAGTTATCAGTTTCACATCTGTTGTTGCAGAAACTTGGATGCAGAAACTCTGCTATGATTACCCAAAGGAGCTCTATACCATATGAGTTATTAAAATTCATAATTGTACATGCCAACATTTTGGAAATGTGAAATATTATCTTCTTTTTTTGTAATAATGACACTAGCTTATGTTTATTTTGTTAGAACATCTAGAATGCTGATACATATATAACTCTTGATATTCAATATTCTACAGCTGTTAAAAAAACCCAGAAAATATTGTGAATGATTGTTTATTGCAATCAAGACATTTTTGAAAAAGGGAAGCATAGGGCCTTTTGCATTATGACTGGGACAGCTCCGCACACTCAAGGATACTGCATTGGCACCCTGCAGTGTTGCCTCCTTCCTAAAGTGGCCCAGGGCATGCAAGGCTCTCCCAATCCTCTGAAGCCGTGGAGCAAT
Organism: Aspidoscelis tigris stejnegeri; assembly: GCA_023333525.1. Taxonomy (NCBI): domain Eukaryota; kingdom Metazoa; phylum Chordata; class Lepidosauria; order Squamata; family Teiidae; genus Aspidoscelis; species Aspidoscelis tigris. Next base: position 64,613,288 of record JALMGA010000004.1, read on the forward strand.
AAAAATTGACCCAATGGTTCACCAGGAGTATCCAGGACACCCCAGACACAGCATTCATACCTATGGCCATTGTGAATCTTCTGTGGAGTCAGGGTGACACAGCCGCACAAATGTTTCCTGTGTTGCGATTGCCGTAGCAACAGGCTAGCACATGTTGGAAGTTACTGTGGCTACTGCTGTATGTGGATAGTTTGGGATGGAGAGTTGGCACTAGAAGGGGCCATGATGCAAACACCAGCCACTCCCCTGAACTTAAGTACAGTGAGATTGTATGCCACTTAAATTAAATGTGAAAAGGTCTATAGATTGGTTCAACTGACTTCACAGTCCACACACTGAATTCTAATTTTCAGTTATGACAAAATAATCCATGTAATGTAAAACATTTTATTGATTAGTCCATGTGACCATATCAAAAACAGAAATATAATACAATAGATAAAAAGAAAAACTTAAAATCTGATAAAATCAGCACGAATCTTCATTGCCCTCAGGGTAAAAAGTGCAACCTTTATAACGAACTGCCTGTCTGAGCCCCTAAGCAGAATATAGAGTTTCCCAGTATCATCCATTGAGCTAAAGTTGACAAAAAGGGGGTCTATATAGTAGTAATGTGTTTTTGAGCATTATTAACTTGTCCCTCAACTTAGGCTTGTGAACTAGAGATGTGTGAAAACCATTCAGTCTCAAACCTGACTGAATCAAACAGGAGGGTTTGATTGGTTCTATTTCTAGCTTCATCCACAAATCACTTTCTTATTCTACTTTATTTGGATAATCAAGAATAAAAAAAGCTCGGATGTGCTTTATTCCAGATTATCCAAATAGTGCAGAATAAGTAAGTGCTGTCTGGATGGAGCTTTTGACTGACCCACCCCCTGTTTGATGGGACTGATTTGAATTCAAGCAAACTTTGGAGGGGGGGGGTTGCTCAAATCAGAACCTTGTTCAATTCAAACACAACTTCATTGGCTCTTTAAAAAGAGCTTTTAAAAGTAAATTTAAAAGAGGAGGTTCAAATGTCATTGACCTTCAGATTCTACCAGGTCAACTGAAAGCAACATGGTTCACTTCAATTTGAACCAAACCACTGTTCCTGCAAATCTCTGCTGTGGACCTTTTCACATTGGATTCCTTGAAATTTCAGGAATGGTAAACTGGAGGGACAACTTCATAAAGCTTTCTGTTAATATCTGATTTCAGGAAGATATGTCACTGGGCACTACTCAGAAGTAAGAATCACAAGGTTCAAAGAGTGTTTCACACAGATGATATTATAACTGCGGTCTCAAGTAAGCACTACATGCAACCACTATTGGTCTGGAACACTCCTCTTTCCTAGTCTTTAATACACCCCTACATTTTTTAATTTTTTAAATAAAATGGAAGTGATATCTGACTGTCACAGTAGTGGCCAGAAACCACCACGAAAACACTGTGAAGCTTCTAGAATGAAGTTTCAGTCACTTTAGCAGATGAGCTTTACAATAAGCCTATGCTGGGTGCATGTATTCACCCAGGTCATGGGCAGAAACAGAGCTGATGACCACTTTAAATTCAGAGCCTGTTGGGTTAATCAAATGTTGACTTCCTTATGAAATTATGCCTTAAATGTCAATTTATTTTGACTTAACTGTCACACATTATAAAATATACACTTATTTTTTCTGTGACTTCAACAGTTAAAAAGCTCTTTAAATTAATGGTAAAACTGTAGGACAAAAAGGTCATATACAGTGTTATGGCCAAAAAGTTTTAGAATTCACTTTCTCTTCTACACTGTGTGGAAAATAAATTACCTATTTGATCCATTTATAGAAATGTAAAGATGCAACATTTTTGTGATTAATATTAATAGCTTTTCTGTTTCATGCATTCATGAATAGATGACAATACTAAGAAAGCATAGTTAGCAATGCATTTTAATGACTTAGCTTATGTTTTATTCATATGATATCGACACAGAAGTGCCCTTTCTTAACAAAGGGAAAACCATTGGATACATTTTTAGCCCTTTTTCTAATCAACCTTCTCAATCACAGCATCAGTTCTATATTTATTATATTCTCATTAAACGATTCTCTCTCACACACATACACATAATACCCTTTAGAGTTAATGGTGACCTTGATAAAGAAGTATAAAATTAGAAATGTAGATCATCAACATTTAATGCTACAAAATTTTATCAACTCTATTGGCAATACATCAGTAACTTTTAGGACTGAGGTCAGAACTAGAATGGATAAGTTAAGCTGTTAAACTACAAGATTAATATGTATATTCCAATTATGAATGCATTCTGTAGGTCACAACTGCTTCTGCATAACTGCCCTTTGGAAGAGCTTGGCTAAGAAAGACTTAAACAATATCCTTGCTATCTCCTGGATGTTAGCAAAAGAACATAATTTTAGTACATCACTATGTAACACCATATACAAGGTTTAGAGATTCTAGTAACGAAGCACAATTAACTACTATTTCTGAGATAGTGATCTCTAACCAGTACAAGAGGACCTTTCAATTACTATGTTGTTGTTTTTTAAAGGCAAGGATCAAAATGTTTAAGCAGCTTTTTTTGCCTTTAAATATTATTGTAATTGTTGGGTGCTACCTTGATTGTAGTTAAGTCTTGGCTGACCACAAGGGTACCTCCATGGGCAACTTTATGCAGAAATACAGAAGTGGTTTTGCCTTTGATTACTTCTGGGAAGAGGCTAGTAGTTGAACCAGCAGCCAACCCTTTGCTTTCCAGGCAGTTTTTGCTCTACTACTGAGCTATAGCCATTTCCACTTTAAATGTTACATTTTCTTAATTGACAAAAAGGTTCCTCTGACTTTGCTTTGATGGACATCACACATTTTCAACATATTTTAGCAAAAATCCATAAAAATAAATGCAACAAACTGCACAATTTTGATTTCTCACTAAGCTTAATTTGAGGGGATTCATAGAGGAAAGGTTATTCTAGCACTTTTTCCCTCTGGGTTCACCTGTAAGATACCTCACTTTGTTTCCTTCTATTCCTCCAGTACTGCTTTAAGGTGTTTCATGTGGTTGCTGGGAAGAATTTAGGAAGATAAACCTCTTCTCTATCCACTCATATATATTACAGTCTAATCCAGTCCTTTTATATAGTTTTTTTTTAAAAAAACTTTCACTTTCCCTATAACCAAAGACAAACTCCTTATTTGTTGCTTTTATGAGCCATTCTGGTCTAGTGGTTAAGAAGTCAGACTCTTATCTGGGAATACTGGATTTGATTCTGCACTCCTCCATGAAGTCAGCTGGGTGGCCTTGGGCTAGTCACAGCACTCTGAGCTTTCACAGCCCCACCTACCTCACAGGGTGTCTGTTGTGGGGAGAAGAATAGAAAGCTTTGTCAGCCACTTTGAGAAACGTGTGGGTAGAAAAGCCAACTCTTCTTCTTCTGAAACCATCTCCCTCCTGTTAAAATATAATTAAAAAATGAAAATGACTTTTTCTTTGTCTCGGTACTAAATTTCCATATGCTATAATAACATGATATTACAGATATGCAAAAACAAACAAACAAACAAAACACCACTTCACTGTTTTGCTGTTGAAGCAAAAATCCATAAATTTGTTTTATTGTTGAATTGCTTAATCAAAAGACTGTTTTTTACATTTTTGTTTTTAAAGTAGCCCTTGTCATGAAAAAACACAGCAAGATCCAAATGTTTGATCTGATAGGTTCCTATTTTTGCAAGCAGGAGATTGGTTTGTTTAAACTGAAATTTTGAATATACAAAAAGCAGGATTTTCACTTCAATGGAAATGTCTACAAATATGAAGACATTTGCATTGAAGTGAAAATTGTGTTTTTTGCATATGAAATATTTTATCAAATTTGGAAATGCGAATTGAATTTTGCACATTCCTAATAGACTTGTGTCTTATCTCATCCTGTGATCAACCAGCTGTATAGTGAAGGCCACCAACAGGTCATGAATGCACAACTTGTTCTGCTTGTTTCCAGAAGCTGTTCTGCAGAGACAGAGGCAGTTTCTTTACAACGCACATTATTCCTTGATATGCTGAATTGATCCTGGGCTCCTTCTGCACTGGACCTTATTCAGGAATATATCTCTGGGTGGTGGCATGCTGGACATAAACTAATGCACACTATAGCAAGCATCACTTTGGGCCCTTCACGGACTGCACTAGCATGCAGATAGCAGGCTCCTATTCTGGGACAGGGATGTGTAACAATATTGTTTTGACATTTTATTCGAGTCAATTCAAATAATCAAAAATTCCATTCAATTTGAATTATTTAAATTTGAATTTAACAAAATTCTATTTGAATTAAGCAAATTTGAATCTATTCATTTGAATTTTTGATTCGAATTTGAACTTACAAATGTCCACAAGATGTGTACATGCCTGTATACGTCTTCCCGACATCCGTACGCATCTGTACATGTGCATATGCATCCTGTACAGATCTGTACAAATGTGTATGGATGTAGGAAAGGTGCATATTTTCAAGTACGCATCATGTACTAACCCACACACATGTGAATGTCTGCATAATGTGAACGAATAGTTCTGAAATTCAAAATTTGATTTGAATATTTAAATTCAAATTCTGGGGCATTCTATTCGAATTTGAATGTCAAAATTCAGCACATTCAATTGACTTTTGAATGCCTATGGATATTCATGCACATCTTTATTTGGGATATATTCCACACAATAAGTCAAGTGATCTGGCCCAAGATAAGCTAGGTAACTCATGGCCCACTCCAAGGCATTGCAGGTGGGCCAGCCCACCCATGCTTTCTAGGCTGGGAACAAACATTTCCAGGCTCCAAAGCTGCATGTGGGTCTGCCCAGCCCAGCCCAGCTTTAGGGGCTGGGAATGAAAGTTCTCAGGATCCAAAGCTGCAGGTCAGTACAGTTTCAACCAGGCACCCAGAAGCAGCCCCTTCTGGATCTGTTGCAAGTGATGCCTCACAAAACAGTGCTAAGCTCCTCTGCTCCAGTAAACTATCAGCAGCTTGTGTCCCATTTGTATATGAGTGGTTGGTCTGATGTGTCATTTTTGGACACTGTGTGGACTGTTTACAAGAGGTTCACCATTGAACACAACACAGCACCATTTTTGTGCTGCAACCTGGTCCAATGCCTCATTCGCATGCAAGCACAGAGTCCTTAATGCAGTCCATAATGCAAATGAGGAATTCCAGGGGACTGCTGAACTGATCTACCAACCCAGTGCAAACACAGACATACTGTCTTCTATTAGCAAAGCTTTAAATAGAAATACCGTCATCATCACTGGCCATTGAAATATTTGTGATTATCTCCACATGGTATATATTTCATCTGTTTAGCTATTCATATGATGACTAGATGAAACTATGTAGTTTATCACTTTGCTCTCAGAGACCATTTCAAGCTTCATCTGTGCAGTAACCATAACACAAAAGAACCTGTTACCAGATAATTAAAGTATTGACTGCACAATCAACAAGAAGTTTGCCAAGGGCAGCAAAATAAACTTCATTGACTTAAATATTTGTTCTTCATTCACTGCTCAGTTTTAAGCTGGATTTTTTTTTCCTTTGCTACTACAAGGAAAGAAATGCTGTTATTTCTAGAGTCCATTAATAATTAAAGGCATCATTAAGGGAGAAAATAAATCTGCCAGTGAATACATGGGGTTGGGGGGGGATAATACATAGTTTTTCACCCTGAAAAATATATGTTCATGTTCTAATTAACAGTCTGGTAATTACTTGTCTAACAATTGCACGTATGATCAACAGTACTGGCAAAATGATAAGTTAGTGTGTATGCAGTACTTTAATCACAGAAATTAACATTTGGCTAGAGGGAAAGTAGTAATTTGCTTGAATATGTTTATCACTGAAGGTCAGGACAAAATTATTCATTCATTTCTTATCTGCCTTGATGTAGGGGAATGGAGTTGTTAAGGAATTCTTTGTTAACTGAAGCACAAATTCTTAAAGCCAAATCTGTGGTTTCTCTGTAAATGTAGGTTTTTGACATGCAGAGAAGCAAACCTTGATGATCCCCCAGCTATTCCCCCTCCACATGCACAGAGCGAAGGATCAAAAGGAAAGTATTACATGGATAGCATACATATACAAAGAAGCTTCATCTGATAAGCTGAAACAACCTTGAATAACTCCCGTTCAGCTGTTAAGACTAAATAAAGAACTTTGTGCCAAAGAGTGTAGGAGATCACAAATTGTTGGCTCTGATGATTCTTCAAGGAACAAATCTTTGTAATGGCAACCAGATCATTGCGAGAATTCAAAGTATTTTCTTTATTGGGATTTAGGATATTCTAAATCATCTTTGAGTAAAGATGTGCCCAACTGGTTCATGTTTCAACTGCTTTGATTCCAACAGGGGATGTTCAAAAGGTTCAGGAACTGAACACCAGTCCTATTCAAAAAACAAAGTTTGAATTCAAAATGAAGAAAGGGGTACGAGTGTGAAAGTGTTCAAAGCATTCAAATCAAACTGACAACTATGCCTGCTTGAAGAAAAAAGTCAAATTCAAACCAAATGAGTGTTCATTTTGAATTGAACCAAACCAGACTAAACATTTGTGTACATCTCTGTTTTTTAGCATTATCTACATTTGAAAATTATCTACATTTCGAATTCTACTCATCATAGGAAACAGTATTATTGATCGGCAATGGAAAGCAACTTTGACTTTATCCCAGCAGGAATTAGAAAGCTATCTTTGACTGAATTGGGGGCTTATATAGATTTGATTTGTTGTTCGTATGAACAAAAACAGATATGTTACTACTTCTGTATATTTCAAATACCAAAATTAGTGGTTCAGGGAAAAGATAATACTATTTTATGCAACAATGTAAAAAGAATACATTTTGTAGCAATGCATATACAAATTATGTAATAAAAAAATTTAGAACCCTAACTCTATATATTACTAAACAAGTGAACAAAAGAGGTTATTAATCTATCTATCTATCTATCTGTACATATGAAAGTGGCCTAATATTGCAACTGTGATGCATCAATGTGAGATAAATAAACAGCCTTACCTATTGTCCATCTTATCAAAACTGGTCTTTTCCCCAGTTATATAATGCTAACACTATTTTCACATAAGTGGTGCTGGCAAACATGTCAGTTGGAGATCATTTTTTAAGCAAACTTTCCTTTCCTTTCTTTCCATTTTGTTTGTACACCGCCTTTCCAAAAGAAAATTTGCCCAAGGCAGTTTACAACAAACAGATAATACACAATGCAAAATAATAACCAAAACATTATAATAAAAATACATTATAAAAATCGCACCTCCTCCAAGATGTTTGTGCCCAGCCAGGCTGGAAGTCACCCAGAGGGCAGAGTGGTCTAGGCTGCCACCACTAGACCACCCCCAGGAGAGATGGGCAAGGTTTTCCTCCTCAGGCAGGGCTTCTGGCTAACCAGTGTTTCAGCTGTTGGTCCAGCCATCACTTTCTTGAATCCAATAACACAATTATAAACCATACAACCTTTTTGCACTTTGCAAAAAGGGGAAAACTGGGGGTGTTCCAAGATTGACTATTCACACGGTTGCTTTTATACCAGAAATGGCTCAGCATGTGCTGGATTGTCCTTTGGTCTGGATAGCTGTAGACTCTACCACTATACTAGCCACTGACCACTATAGGAGGTACACTCCATTCACACGGAGTGTGTAACTGTGTTGACAGTCACCACAGCAATGGTGCTGTACATGCCCATTGCCACAGAGAGACAATTACCCAGTACACAAGCAATCACACTTAGCCGGTGCTTGGGGAAGCACTGGCTAAACTTGGAGTGGATCAGGCTTTGCAAGGTTCAGACCCCCAAACCATTCCACATGTGCACTGATCATCAAACCTAATGAAGGTGCAACTTGGCCCTATACTGAAACCCAGCAACAGTGTGGAAGCTATTCAGTGTTTTGCACTGAGTTCCATATGGTACTACCAGCCCTGCAAAACTCCCTCCTTCCGCTGTGTGGAGGAAAAGAAAAGGAACAACTTATCTACCAGCAGTTCTGCACAAGGTTTTTGATGGATCAAAAACACACCCAGAAGCTGACTGCTTTCGTCCATTGGGGGACCAATCACTTTAGTGGTACAGCCATTGCTTTTATCCTGGACCCAGGAATGGCCATGGGAATGAAGCCCATTACTTATGCACGACTGCTTTCTTTCTGATTGTCTTTGACTGACATAGGGCCTTTCCATACTTGCTTTGGTTGGACAGCCAGAGCTGTTCCCACACGGAACATGCTGGAACAAGCCACACTCAGATAGTGGTAGAGCACTACAAAGTGCACTACAATTATACTAGCTGCCAGGCTGGGACAGCCCGGCATGCACCACTTGCACATGTTCTGGGCAAATAGAGTGTGTGAGTGGACAGCACAGGTGTGTATGTGCACCACCTCACGGGGTTGCTGTGCTGTCCAGGCACGTTGCCATGGACAGGTAATCCTGGTGATTGCAGTTAATCTTGGTGCTAGGCAAAAGTGGTGCCTTGAATGACCTATTAGACCTTTCTGAAAGGTTGTAATGCATCACGTGTCACTATATGAGGTTCAGATCATCACTACAAAGCCCTTAATTCCCAATGAAGTGTTTAAGCTGCTTATATCCATATGGGCCAAAACTGGAGTAATGAGTCATGCTACAGAACATTTGCTGTGTCATTTCTCATCCCATGTCTGCTGAACCAAGAAAACAATACATTCCGGGTAAGGATGACTCCAGACCCCACAAAAGCTTTGGTGTCCCTCCAGAGCCACTGCCAAACCACCCAATGCAACAATTGGAAGCTCTGGAATGTATGCAAGCCTCTTTGCAGTCACTTCCAGCTGGACAGTAATGATTACCGGAAACTGCACAGTGACTTTGCAGTTACTTCCTGTCAGCCAAACAGGAAGCTTCAGTGACCCACAGTATGTAAAGTAGCATTCCTGGATTAATCAGCAACATTTTACCTGGGAGGTGGGAGAATGTTCCATGAATACTGTGAGCGACTGAGGCTGCAATGTTCCTTTGAAGCTTTGGTCATGTCTCGAGGCCATCCAAGTTATGTCAGATACATTATATTTTAGTTGGGACCTGGGGATCTTTAGAAAAGTCAGGGTAAATCAGACCGGCAAGATATAGCCTACTTTGTATTTATAGGAACAGAAATCTCAGACAACAACCAGCAAACAAACAAAGACCTTACATCTGAATATGTCTGCATACCAAAATGTCTGGCAACTATTCTGTCAAATACTTCCCTTTTTTTGTAGTTGAGGAGTGACAGGCGATTATGACCTATTGAAAAGAAGTACCATGATTCTACCTTGTACTGCAGGGGAAACTAATATAAAACACGTTTCCACTTAGCAGCACTGACAGCTTCCCTCTTGATGATCCTTAACAAAATGTGCCCTAACATGCTAGCTGCAGAGTTGCCCACAGCACTGTGTCAGTCACTTGTAAAGCATAATATCTCTGTATGGTACATTAGCCCAAGTTCCCAGTTAGATCTATTAAAAGAACAGGGAAAATACTACGATAATAATAGATCTGTGCATATAAGATGTGGTAAACATTCAAAATAACTTTATTCTTGTGGTAATTGTCCATATACTGTATACCTTTTCTTAATAGCATTATTCATGGGACAGAAAAAGAAAAAAATACACAAACCAACCACATTCAATGTGCTTCCTTTATAACCTTGGGGTATACAATTTCCAAATAAATAGGTACTGCTTAACCAAGTGTTTGTTCAGCCTTAATGAAACTGTGCATCAGAATGAGCAACATTCGTGCCACAGTATAAGGTAAATTTGAATGTTCCCACCAGTCTGGACAGGACTGTGAGAACAGTGAATGAGAACTGAGCCTGCAGGTCAGCTCTCATTGGCTGCCCCTTTCCATGTGACATGCTCTTCACTGCACACGCCACGGAAGTCTCAGAGCCACTGAGGAGGAAGCTGTGGACCTCCATTGGGAGTGGGGACAAGGAGTTGTCGCCTCACAGCAGGTAAGCGGATTTTTTAATAACTGTGGATTGAATTTGCTAATCAGGAAGTTGCCTAAGACTTGTCAAGTAGTCTTAAAGACACCTTCAAGCTGAGATTGCTTTTATTATTATCTGTTCAAAGGACAAATGTGAGCCTCCCACCACCTCCTAGCCTGCCTCACCCAGTAAGCTAATTTTCAGCACCAGAAAGCCATCAATTAGCAGGAATGTGCAAACAGGGAAGGACAGACATATGGGTTGACATGATAAACATATGATTATGTTTTGGGTCCCTGGATATGAGAAATTAAATTATACATTTGTTGTCTAGCTGCCCTTAGAGGCTAGTGACTGAGGGAGAAGGGCATTACAATACTTAAAAGTTTGTATTATCAATTTCAAATGGCCTGTTTTCTGTAACTGAAAAGATCATTAGAGATGTGCAAAACTGGTTCTATTCAAACACAGTTCATAGCAAACGGGATGTCTCAAGCATTCATTTTGAACCAAGCACCCCTTATATATGAATTAAGAGTTTGATTAAGTGAACACTGGAAGCATTCAATGAGCTGTTCTAAGTATCTTTGCCTTCACAAAGGCATATCTTTACTTGCAGTCACCATGTTTTCTCTTCATCTTGGTTATGGTCTAGAGATTTGGTTATTATTATTGCACTTGGGTATCTATTCTCTTTTATTTCTGCTTTGGATGACAGGAAAACATCTGTCTTGAAGCTGGTTTTGAAGCTTTGAAGATATCCCTTCCTGTTTGGCAATAAGGAGCTGTTGGCAACAAGAAAGATATTTAAATCCAGGCCTTGAATTGACCAACTGCAAAAGGAAACATGGTAATCAATAGGTAAAGCTCCAGCATATGATGCAGCATCCCTGTCATTGATTCATCACCCCTACATCTTATATGGACTTACTCTTTTTTTCACAACTCATGTCAACAATACACAGGAGATGTTCAGTAAAAGTAAGGTTAAAGGAAAAGGCAGGATTTTTTTTTGGCAAGGCATTTTAGGGTCATATCATTTTGTTGTTTTATTGTTAGTTACTGTTCTTGTACTTTATTGCTTGTGGGTGTGGCCAAAAGACATTCCAGCACACTGATTTCCTCCCTCAGTTTTTTCTTTCCAGACACTTTCTCATAGCAAAAAGAGCAAAATTTAGCAAAATCAGGAATTTATGAAAAAGACAAACCTTTGCAATTTAGGAATGTGAACAGTGCTTCAAGAGTGTGTGTGTGTGTGGGTGTGGGTGCTTTTCTACCACTGCTACACTCAAGGTATATAGATTTTGGGGGGAAGGCTCTGGAAAGGTCCCTGCCAAGTCTCAAGGTGATCGGATACAGCCTTGATTTTCTAGCATTTTCTTTGGGGTGTGTGTGCCATTTTTCTCCTGTGGAGCAATTAGGGATGTTCACAAATATTCATAACATTCAAAATTCAGACAAATTTGGACATTCAAATTTGAATCAAATGTTGGCACATTCAAAGACTGACATTTCAATTTGAATAAAATGTGTTGATATATTCATATGATCCTTAGTATGGGATTCATATGCTATTCATATGCATTTGTATGGGGTTCATATAGGATTGAACATTCGTAACAGATATTAGTCCTACCACATTTGAAGGGGGTCTGTTCAAACAAATATGAATTTTCCTGAATTTGATTCAATACAAATTGAACTAAAAAGCACACACATTTCTGCTCATCCCTAGAACAGATGGCAGATTTCTAACAAAACCAACATTCCTAAAAAGTCAAGGCTGAATCTGATTGTTCCCAGAGGCCTACAGACCTGCATACTAATGTTAAGGTCTTCAGCTCAAATTATGTGTAACTTTGACCTTAGTGGTGGGCTTCCCCACCTGGTTGTTGCTGTATAGTCAACTGTGAGCTGAAGCCTTCAGAATAAGTGTGTTGGTCTGCGTGGTATGACAAGGGAAGATCTCTCTCAAGTAGCATGACATTTGGAGTTTTCTCTAATTTTTTCCCGGTGATCTGCCACCTACCCTTTAGTAACAAATGAAAATTTTATTTTTAAGAAAGAAGATCATAAAAAACAAAAAAACAATCAAGGCTGCATCTGATGGCCCCACAGTATAACATGGGCCTTTCCAAACCCCTCCACAGACTGATACACACACCAATTTGGTGCCTCAATTTCAAATTCTTTGAAATTGTAGCTATGGCACATTCCCTTGGTTTTCTTCATTATTCCCTGTGGAAAAATTGTTTGTTGAACGTTTGGACACTTTGGAAGTTCCTAGTTTGATTTAAACACATTTGAAGTCTTGGGTCTCAAATGAGAAAAAGAAGTTTGCGTTCATCTGTAATAGGAACTCCCACACTTCAGGTTTTTGGCTAAACACACTAGAACAGGCCTAGAATGGCATTAGGGACACCTGTTGGCTCCACTAGGAAATTGAATGGATACCACCATTCTTACTGGGGGTGCATCCAGACACACAGTAATGCTGTGCCACCTGTGCACAGCTTTTTTTTCCAAATGCAGCGGTGGCAAAACGTTCTAGTGAAGTAAAAAGATGCTGATTTAACAGTATCTTTTTTACTTTGCTCTTACCTTAGAATGCTCTGCCGCTACTGCTGATGATGTAGTGTCCAGTCTGGCAGACCAGAAGATGCTGCAAAGTGCTGCCACAGCTTCCGATCCTCCCATCTGGCAGATGGGAAGCTGTTGCGAAGGGGTGTTACAGTGTACCACATGTCTGGAGACACCCTGTATCTTGTAAGCCCCTACAAGTGTTAGGATATTAGTTTACGTAGAAAAAAAATACCACATCATTGTTCAAGGATAGATTTCTCTTTTCATACTTTTTAATCTGTTTTTATTGGGATATTATTGTAACCTACCCTGAGACTTTTAGGTATAGGGCAGCAGGATAGATAGATAGATAGATAGATAGATAGATAGATAGATAGATAGATAGATAGATAGATAGATAGATAGATAGATAGATAGATAGATAGATAGATGATAGATAGATAGATAGATGGAGGGACAGAGGGATGGAGGGACAGAGGGATGGAGGGACAGAGGGACAGACAATGAGAGAGAGAGGAGAGAGATAAAATAACTCCGTGCCATTTAACAAAATGCTACGCTGTGATCTGAATACTGAGAATACTGTACATAGGAAAGCTGTTTTGTAGGTTATATTGTGATTTTAAGCTGAGGAGCTTTTATTTTAAGGGCTTTTGGTTGTTTTGTTTTCAATTTAAGTGCTTGCAGTATGGCCATAGTCCTGAAAATGAACAGCATAGGCTTGGTTGCTATGGTAATTGCCATGGCATCAATACTCCAAACTGCCTCTCATGGCTTTTCCCTTGAGGTCTGATATCTGAACTCTAGAGAGAGCTTAGCTGCTTTCAGTGACATGGGACAGTATTAGAAATGACTTTTATGACATAATAGCTAATGAAAATATATCACACTGACAAATGCCATTCCCCCTTTACAATAAATGTTAAACTGCTACAGATAATTAAGTTGCCCCCTCCTGTCTAGACATAGCTGGATGTCAAATGTAGGTATTATTGGTAAGATGCCAGCAAAATATTTGTTCAAGTGTTTCACTTGTCGCACTCAGAGTTCCACTTGAAATATATTTTGGCATATTGAGGAAATGCGTGTCACAGTCTGTGCAGCACTTGTACAGATTGTGAGAATTCCACTGTGCTGATGCTGCTATGAACAAACAGAGCCCCAAGGGTTGTTAACATTTTGGGATTTTTATTCTCCAACCCCCCCCCCACTCCAAATAGTAAATGTAGAATGCAACTTCTCAGTACAGCAGCAAATGAATGAAACAAACACTGTTTTCCAGATAACTAAGCTCAATTAAAAAAAAAAGCCACTCTAGAGAGATTAGAAAACACTTTTTTTGCATTGCTATGAGATTTGAATAACTGCAAATCCAAAATAAGGACACTGCTTTTCTGAAAGTTGAAAGTGAATTTATACAAAGTCCCAAAATGCATGCTTTATCTTGTAAGTTGGGAAAACTTAGGCCTAAATAACTTTGGGATGCTTTCAGCATTCACAGACAGGAACGCAGGAACACGTGTAAACGCATTCCTGCGCGCCTGTGTGTGAATGCTGAAAGCGTTCGGAAGTAATTTAGCTGGGAAAGGCTGGCCATGGGCGGGGATACGGCCTGCAAGGCTGCCTCCCATTGGGTGCGAGCACCCAAGGGGCGGGCAGCGCTGTCAGGCTGCTTGCCCCGCTTCGTGCCGGCTGTACGGGGCATGAATTGGTGGATTCCCTGTCCCGTCTACCGGCAGGATTGCCAGCCCGGCAAGGTTGGTGATCAGCACGGCCCCTGTCAGCTGTGGGGCCGATTTTCAGCCAATGCTGGCAGCCGGGGGGGGGGGGCGGCTTGCCCACGGCTGTCAGGGAGGGAAGCGTGTTCGAACGCTTCCCTCCCCGAATGGCCGGGGACACTTGGCACATGCACGGACGGATGTTGGAACATGCACGGATGCTTGGAACATGCACGGACGGATCTGGAACGCACAGAAGACAGCCCAGAATGGGCTGGGATGCAAACCTGGCTGTGGCAATGCAAATGCCACGTTCCAGGCTGTCTTCCGCACGTTCCAAAACCCCATGTGCGAAAAGGCCTCTTCTGTTTATTCAAGATGTGAATCTCTTTGTTTTCTTACTTACTGACTGACTTACAGTATTTTTTACTGAATGAAAAAACTTTTGGCCATACAGCTTTAAATCTTTTTAGTCACAACTGACTCAGGCTGTGTTCCCACTTTAATATTTTAATTAGTACTGGACTATTTTAATCCATGTTAATCCCTATTCAGAACCAATTGCACATTCTGGCTGTTCCCATTTGCTTGATGATAACACGAGCTCAATTTGAATACTGCAGTTCCCACTCAAACTGCCCAAATCCCCAGCACAGTGAAACAGGATCTTTTCATCTCCACCCCTTGTCCTGTGATCCTCTGACTCCTCTCCCTGACAGCGACAGCAACAACATGTGTATGTTTGGTTTGTATATAGAGAATCAAAAGCAGTAGCTCATGAGAAATGGGGAGAGAATGAAACAATCCTGCAAGTTGCTTTGAAATAGCCATATCATGTGGGGGCTATGATAGAAAGCAGTAGAATTGTGATTCACTAGTAACAAGAAGAATCCTTACATCCTGGACTCAGTTGGCCATCTGAGCAGGCATGGGTACCCGGCCAATGAGGAGCCACCTCACAAGCATGCTTAGAACATCCCTGGCCTATTCTACCCAGAATCAGGCCTGCAGCAGAAGATAAGCACCATTCACATGCACACGCAACCCCGAGGTGGGTTGGGGAATGCTTGGTGGGGGTCCTGCCATGTGCACTGGTCTGATCCAGGCCGATGCAGGTGGCAGAACCCCAGGAAAGGGGCCCGACTGGTTTCCCCATTTCTGGCTGCAAGGCAACCACTTGGGGGAGGCCGGGGGAGGGTCTTTGGCCCAAACGGGTTGAGTACACTCTCCCATTCGCATGTAAGCAGGGAAAGAATGCATTTGGAATGTGTCCTTTGTCGGCCAGTGCAGATGGGAAAGTGTACTCAACGTGTTCGGGTTGAAGTGTCTTGAGGCCTCTTCAACATAGTGTGAAAACACTTCTGGTTTTCGAGGCCATTTTTCTATGGATTTTAGCGATATAATCCTCATAAAGTCCAGGAATAAAAATTTAAATAGGATCGAATGATCCCGAAAATGGACTGGATTCAGATTTAATCTTGTATGGAAACACAAAATATAATCCCTAAATCACTTCTTTTTTGCAAGAATCAAATCGCAAACCTTTAAAACCCAGATGCCCATTCTTCTGCATATATGTAAAGATAATAAATTCAGTACAGAAATATGTTTGGAATTTCTATGGAAAGTTATTTTTTATCCCTAAAAGTTGCTTTGTCTTTGAAAATTGTGCAGGGTTTTCATTGCCCCCGTTATATTTTAGTGTATTACTAAAAAGTCTTAAGATTAGCCCCACAAACACTATAGTATGGGACGCTGATGACACCCAGTGGCAACCTAAAAAGGAGAAAGTCATAAAACCACATTACTTCATTTTAATGCTGCACAACCTTGGGTGTTTCTAAGGCTAATGTCCCTGGGAGAACCAGGAGGGTTAGTAAACTTGTCAAAATTTAGGCCTATTCTGACTGAGAGATTAAGAATAGGCCATCAGCAGAGAAGAGCAGAGAAACATGTATTGTGTAGAATGGCAGTGTAAATGTTTGCAGAAGTTTTGCACATTTCCGGTAGGTAAGTTTGGAAGCACCCTCACACATGCATGGGCTTTATTCCACAGTGTATTCTGGAATAGAGACCTCCTATTGACGTGCTGGTGCAGACTATGGCAGGTTCTGGGCATGGCCTGCTGTACTCTGCACCAGCATGTGGATGGCAGTTCTCTATGCCAAGATATAATCTGGAATAAGGCCCAGGGCAGAATGGGGCCCAGAATTGCTGCAGTCTGTTTCCACGAGCTGTGGCAAAACAATTTGGCCTCATCAAACAGCTGCTTCACTGGGTGGAGGAGTCAATACTGACCACCCTAGGGCATCAAAATCAAGACACAACCATCTTCACACTATCTGTTCATAATAGTGCCAAATTGCTTCTATTTAGAACTGGACTGGCATGAACTGGGAGGAAGGAGTTTTAGAGTTTGAAATCAAACAAAACTTCCAGAAAGTTTGAGGCTTTGGTTCATTACTTTATTAAGCAAACCCCATGAATTTCCCTGGTTTGTGCTGAACTTTCACTGCACAGAACCAGTTCAGTGGGATGTTTTCTATTCCAAATTGTGTGGATTCACAAGGGAGTGCCTTTGACACGAACTCATTATTGCCTCTTGGCCATTCAGAGCCACTGGAATGCCACAGGAGGTTCAACAAATGAGCATAAAATCCCAGTCAACCTAGGCCCGATATTTCTAACCTAAAGAATGCCTGCATCCATATAGATGTTATCCCGTGATTGACTAGCAGACTTTCAGCCTTCTTGCACTTAAGCAATCGGGACAGTCATGTGCTCTCTGGGACATCCTATTCACATGCCAAAGGGCTGCCTCCATCCCTAGACCAGTCCATCTGGTGCCCAGCTGTCTCAATCCTCTGTAACTGTGGAGCAGTAAAAAGTGGTCCACAGCTTTACTATGCACATCTAGGATGCTTCTGTTAAAGTCCCAGACACAGTGTTCACACATCTTATTGTGAATGCTGTGCAGCAACAGAGTGGCTGCAGTTACACTGTTGCATACTGAATTGCAATTACAATAGCACTGGCCCTGTACACTTCAAGAGCCAATCGGTAAGTTGGGGATGGTGTTGGTGCTCATGCTGCAAACATCAGCAACCATTCCTGAACTTAGCTGCAGTGCAAAAAGGCCTCATATCTCGCATGATTCTGCCACTGCCTGAAGTCCTTCTGACAATCACTAGAAAAGGGCGTTTTATGCCGTGACCCCAGACTGGGGATCTGTCTTACACCAATTAAGTATAAGAGTGGACTCCTGATTTTCTGATGCTACATTTGTGACTCATCAATTGTGTGCCAGTATATGGCCTACAGCTTTTTATTAGTTAGTTTCACTAAATGTATATTTACTTATTTATTTCTAATTTATTTTAAGAAAAGCAATTTTCAGTGATTTATTCATTTTGTGTTTCTGGCATGCACTCATGTTTCCATATTCACATTCTGTTGGTACAAACTGGTTGCATATTAAATTGTAACTACAGATAGAAAACTTAAGCCTGAATAAACACTTCCCCCTTCCAATTGTACTTGGAGGCCCAGAAGCAATAATATCTAACTGCTACTTGAACTAGCAGAAATGTGAAGTCTTATCTCTGCTTTAGTTCTCCCCCCCCCCATTTATGGGTTTCCACAGTAGTGCAGATGCTTTCTTTTGTATTATTTTTGGGTGGAGCATAGAACCCCCCCCCCCCCCCGAGGCCAGCCCCAGTTGGTCTCTTCCATTTGCCTGTATATAGAGAGCTCTTCCTGCTGGATTCTTTTTCTTTTTCTGCAACAGAGCCCACAGAAACCAGAGGCCTTGGCATTGTCTGGTAAACCTAGGCCCAAGCAACCCAAACAGGCATCCTTATCACGTATTTGTTTCAAGTACAAGCTTATACCACCAGTCCTAGAGACAAAACGAAGCTTCTGGCCAGCTTAAGCTTCACAAGAAAGAAGATTAAGTTAGTCTATAAGCACCAATTTAGAAGACCATCACCTTGCATCAGAAACAGATTTTTCCAGACTCCAGAGACACAACTGCAACCAACCAAAGCACCTTCTGCAAAGGAATGTTTTAAGTTGTTTCAAGTTAGGCCGGGGTAGAGTTAACCCTTTATTTAAGTTGTTTTCAGTAAACTCATTTTGGTTACCTTTCATCCTGCCAAAAGTGTCTCTGTGTGTTAAGGGTCTTAATCTTAGCAGAAGGTATACAGATAGCCACAAAGTAAAGTTCCAGATGCTGTAGTTTTCCCCATAGATTTGGGCATGCCATCACAAGAAATATATTGTACATTTTCATATTTGCAGTTGCTATTGGGAAATGGAGCCTGAACATTAAGTTAGCAATCAAAAAAGTGAATATTGTCAAACCTTATTACTATCGATAGAGAATTTTGCATTGATTGTTAAAGTTAATAAATAAATAAAGGTCAGACCTGAAAGAAGAACTGGACGGGGTGTGAAGGTAAAGACAAATGTGGTATTGTAGTGTGAGAGGAGCACTCAGGGGAATGACCTCCAAATTGGGAAAAAAAATGGCTTCAACAAATCCTAGAATAAACATTAGAAATCTCTCTCCAGAAGAGCAAAGTCTAGGAACAGCTAAGACACTGTGCAGGCAGGGCCCTCTAACTCCCAGGCAGAAGATCCAAGATTGAGGTAGACTCATAAAGGCCCTGTCCCAAGCAAATTTGGTACCATTCTGAGCGCAGGATTGGCACGGTCTGTCCCCATGGGTTTTGGATCTGGTCCACAAAAAGCATGCCATCCCCTTCCAAATTGTACCAGAAGGGTGCCAAATTTGAAACCTTAAAAAAAGAAGTTTTGGCATGCTTTGGGGGACCAGTACACATTGCTCAGCGAGCCAGGAATGCATATAGGGACACTAACGGGCTAACAGGGAGGAGATTTGCACTCACGTCATTGGGAGGAGGGGTGTGCTTGCTGTCCCTGCCCTGTCCATTGAAGATCATGGCCACTGACTTTTAAAATATCGACCGCAAAGGCAGGCTGGAGAATGGCTTGCTTTTTAAATTCTCTGCCATTTCCACAGAGGTAATTCCAACCCCGTTTCAGGAATGCCAAGGCAGACTGCATAATGGCTTGATTTCTGTTCCATTTGCAACCCGTTTCCCCGATCTGCAAGGCAATCATAAAGGCTTGATTTTCAGTTTACAGGTGTTCTCGCGGTCTCCGGTGGAGCCGAGGTGTTCACAACTGCTCAAGTGCCTACTGTCACTAAACCTCATAGCGGCTTTTGGCATTTTTTAAAAAAATAAAGTTATTTTTATGAATGAAGCTTTATTTTAACTTGTTTCCGTGCCTTTCACCCCAGTCCTGGCTGTTTGTGCCACTAAGGGAGGGAGGATATGGCACAGGGGTGGGCTGATGACAATCCAGCTGCCAATGAGGAGAGAGAGGGCAGAGAGGAGGAGGTACTGCTCCCCTGTACCAGGGTTCAGCACAGTTCTCATGGGGATATCTCCTTCTGTGCCCAACCCATACCTGTCCCGCGTTGCTGGGAATGTCATGGGGATGCCTGAAATGCATGTCCAGTCCCATGCCTGACCAATGCATGCCCAAACAGTGCCCAAAGTGTGCCAGATGGAGAGCACGAACATGCAGCCAAACTAACCATCCCTAAGGCAGGGGCTGGAGAAAGCCCTATCAAGTCTGGAAGTGTGATTATTTCACTTCATGACTTGATGAAATGGGGAACTTCCCCACCCCAAGCATAGGGTAGTCAAGAGAAAGTTCATCTTATTCTAGGACACATCTACTCAGGTCCATTGTTGCATTCACAGAACATGACAATTAATAAGAAACTGACTTCTAACTTTATTTTCAAGTTTCATGCAAAGTACTAAGATTGAGGGAACAGGACCTCTCTAGTTCCCACCACTATGCACTGAATTCATTTGTGGCAGAATGATAATTGACAGGCAGTTGACTGGGGCATTCTTGCATTTGCCAGGGGTGGAAAAATGATAGCGTGTATTGTGTGCCGTCTCTCCAAACCAAATCAGAGGTAAAGATTTCAGTTATACGAATCTCATTGGCAGAGTGGGTGATTTTTTTTAAGAACTATAAATTGTTTTTCTTTTAATCAAATTGCATTTGTGATCACGATTTGAATTATGAGGCTGTCTTCAGCTGTAGAGAACACCACTGATATCTCTCTTTCTATCTGATGATGATAACAGCAACAACAATAATATAATGACATTTTTATACGTTTCTAGTTCATTTTTTTTTAAAAAAAAACTCTGTTCCACACACAAGCCAAATGCCATAGGACACCAGCATGCTTTTCTCCTAAAGAGAATCCTTGTATTTCACAGCACAAAGAAGTGACAGTGTTTGGCTTCAAGTTTTTTGAACAACTATCTCCTACCACCACCTAGTGGAAAAAATGAATGACCGCACCTGAACATTTAGACAGGAAAGAAGTTTACCCTTTAGAGTCAGTTCATTTTCAAATAGCTGATAGTTGCAGCTTAAATTAATAGTCAATAAAGTAAATCAATCCAAATTTATAATAATCTTTTCACCTGCACTGTTGTTAATAGTTTCTGAATATAGTGTGTCTGTTTCCTCAGATTAAGAACCTCAGTGGGTTTTGTTTGTTTTAATACAAGCTTGACAATGGAGTGTAGTGTATATGCAAGGCAAATATGTCTCTTTGCTATTTTTCAGGGTATCTTCTTCTCCCAGTGCAGGCAGCTACACTTTAGTTCTGGTTTGCTCAATGAAGATAAAAGCAGCAATTGGAAGTGAGTCATTTTCTAAGCAGCAGATTGCCAGGCTTTTTCTGCACTTACGTCTCTGTGATCCAAACTAATGGATCATGACTACATAGGGCCACTGGTAGGGTCACTGGTCTGGACCTTGAAAGGTATGGTTTAGAACAGGGCAGTCTGCATGACAACCCTCTTCTACACTACCCCTGAAGCACAAGTGAGCTTTGAAGCCAGGCTTGGAGAGTTCCAAAGGGCTAGGAACTTTCATTCCTAGTGCTTGAGCCACCAGGAAATGCATTTCAATGTCATGTTTTGCTCCACTGCTGAAATGAGTTGCCCACTAGTCCTGCTAGGCATACTGATGGTCTGCTGGTACTATCATTTAAATAGAGAGTGGGGCCTTAGAGGTCTCCACTAACATGAAGATCAATATGGCCCATAAGAACTTAGGTCATGCTTTAGTGTTTTTCCCTACTTTCTTCAATTTAACTCTGTTATTTTTCAATAAGAAGCTCATAATCTGACTCACATTTAGTGCCAGGTCTTCCTCTTGGTGTTAAGAAGGTAATAATCTGACTCACAATTAGTGCCAGGTCTCATTGTTGTTGTTGTTGTTGTTGTTGTTATCCATCTATAATTGCATAGTATATAATCAATATGAATCCTTGACTGTTTTCGCACTTTGCTTCCCATCTACTGGAAGAATCCTATTTTTGTTTTTTTTTTAAATATATATTTTAATAAACAAACAATCATTAACAAATAGCAAACATCAAATGTGTGGGAGAGAGTACAGTTAAAATACAAACAGTTTAACAATCAACAATAGGGTGAGTGGTGGATAAATTGAGGTGAAGTAGAGCATTCAGTGGAGCTGGGATATATGACTCAAAGCATTTAGGAGACTGGAAGAAGAAAGGCTGTCAGATCATGTTATAATTGTGTTTTAAATGTTTGGCCTTACATTTTAGAATATAATCCTGCAATATGTTCCAGTTTATCAAGGTTCCATAACCTAGCATACCAATTGTTTATTGTAATTGTGGTCTGGTCTTTCCAGCCATATGCTATAGTCTGGCGAGCCGCAGTCAAAATTAAGTCTTATAGAATAGCAGCCAGCAAGGTAGGGCCTGACCATAAGTACAAAAGACACAATTGTGGGGTTAGCTTATAACTTTATTAGGCAATTCAAGTCCTGCCACCACAACAAGGCAGTGACCCATCACAGATAACCTAGGCTGCATTGAGACCTAAGTTTTAATCCCATTTTGGTCCACTATTCAGAGTGCCATGCCGTTTTCTTTCAGCATTATCTGACTCAGAAAATTCACCCTTAGGTTAGATAAAATGGAAATAAAATGGCTAGTCATTTTGCTGATGTGTTCTCTGACTCTGAAAGTGGACTGAGACTAGATTAAATGTAAAATATTATTGGTACAGTTTTGCGTTAACAGAGGAAGACAAAGTTTTGCTTAAAAAAGGAAAAATAAAGCTCACGGTGTCTATTTTAAACAACCAATGCACTGTCACATTCTATATTAACAGATCACCCCCTATATGCTAGAAGCAACATAATTCTTGATGTTGGTATAGAAACTCAGAGGTTTAATTAAAAATTCCATCAGGTAGCTGAATGCAATATTTCCTTCTATGATGGCTGTGCTTTTTACTTAAAAAAAAGAAAGAAAGACTTCTAGTAATTGATTATGATTGGCATCTGTTAAATTAGTACTACAAAAATGTAAACAGTTTTATATAAACATCACATTTAGCTTGTGTGATTATTCCAGTACTAATAGGAAATGCTGTCAAAACAGTGATAAGTTCTAAATATATATAATTTGCATTTTGAATGTTGTGTATATTTTTACTAAAGATATTAAGAACCATTCTATGTTGTATTCCAAATAATAATTTTAAACAAAGCAGGATGTTTTAGAGATTATATGTAAGAGATGTTTGGTACCTAGATTTTGAAGGGAACAAATAATGGTAAGAGCAGACACATTTTCTGTTAGTATATTATTGCAAGTGTATACAGTGGTACCTTGACATACGAGTTTAATTCGTTCCGTAACCTTGCTTTTATGTCAAATCGCTCATATCTCAAAGCAATTTTCCCATTAATCCATTCCAGCTCCCAAAACACCACCTAAGTTGTTTTTGTTATGTACTGTACTGTATTTACATACTCATATCTCAAATCTTGCTCTCATCTCAAAGCAAAATATCACTCGCTCGGCGGCTTGTATCTCAAAACACTTGTATGTCAGGGTACTTGTATGTCGAGGTACCACTGTATATCACTTCAGCCTAAAAAGGGTTAATTTTCTCTGTACATTTGTGTTGCAGTATGGGAACTGCTGATTACTTAACTCTGCTGTAACAGGTTGTAATATCATATGCTCTCTCTGTGTGTTCAAGCTAGAAAAGTATTACAAAGATGGACTCTAGCATCTCTAGACATGTATACCTGATGTAAATAAGTTATAAGACTCACAAGTCATAGGTTGCATCCCCATGCACTATATAGTCCAAATCAAATCTGAATTCAGTAAAGACTGTCCCCATGCAAAGCCCTCTTTCCAAACTTTATACGGACCAAGGGCCTTTCCGCACAGGCTCTAAAAACGCATTTAGAGCCAGATGTGGGAAGGATTAGGATGTGGCATCCACACAGGGACCGGAATTAGGGTCCCTTTGAGGACGCCACATCCGCACACTGGCACGCAAAACTGGTTTTGCCGCCGAAATCCGACCCAGATGTAAGACCTGAAATGGGAATGCCTCAGCTCAGTTTAATTAGAGCTTCTAGTTTTAGTGCATGCACACCTCCAATTTAAAGGCCCATCAAGTCAAGAAGGCTGAGGCTGGGGAAATAAAGTTTTCATTACTATATTTCCACCAGGCTCCAGAAAAGGCTCCCTGGAAGTGAACCATTTTTAGAGTCTGGTGAAATGTTGCCAGATCTGGAATGCACAATGGGCTACTTCTGCTAGCACCATCTTTCTGCATAGTGATTCTGGCTTGCACTTTACTGTGCTCTGCAAATAAAATGTTCCCAGGTGTAGGCCAAGCACAGGTGACATATGGCTGGACTTCTTTTGGTACATGGTGCTTAATGGTTAGTGCATGACCCAAATCCTGCTGCCATAATCCCAGAGGTCCTTCTAGGTCTTCACGTTATCTAAAGGCAGATGGTACAAGGCATAATAGTTCTCATGAAAATCATGCAGCAGAGAGAAAAAATCCCTTTCACTCTGTTGTGTGAGTGAATGCTTAAAAATCTATAAGTTCTGATGTGAAGCAGTAATTGCAATTAATTACTTGCAGAAGATTGACCACAAAAATCTTTTAAGTAGAAGCATTCCTTTCCTTTTTACTTGCAATTTGATTTTGAGTTGTTTTAACTGTTTTTTAATATGTAAACAGTGTTGATATGAATTGTCAGAAGTGTTGAAATGAATTGCCCTTTCTTGATCTTAGTTCACTGGTTTTAATGACTGTTTGAAAGCCGTGATTAAAAAATCCCAACCCATAATTGGGGTGCCTTGTGTGCATGGATAGTACCAAAGAATTCATAGCACTGATTGAAGTATGTACAATCATGTATGGTACAGAAAAGGTGGATAAGGAAAAATTATTTCTCTGTCACACAACACTATAACCAGGGGGCACTCTATGAAGCTTCACCCAGAGGGTCATCAGTCTATGGTATTTGTTGCCAGAATAGGTGTTAACAGTAACCAGCCTAGATTCTTGAAGAAAGGCTTGGCCAACATTATGGATGAGAGATGTATCAATGGCTACTAGAGTGGATGTCTAGGTACATCTTCCAGACTGGGGAACAGGCAGGATGCATCTAAGGCCATTTGCTGGCATTTGAGAGCAGGTGAAGGTTTGTCCTTGTCTTCTGCTTGAGATGCCCATGAGCAATTGCTGGGCCACTGTGTGGGACAGGATGCTGGACTAGATTGGCTGTGGCCTGATTCATCAGGGTTCATCTTACATTCTTATATACTAACATCCCAAAAGCAGCAACACCTTTCGAGAAATAAATAAATTGCATTTGAGTACGGCGATAGATTTTTATGGGTTTGTTCAAGGGAAGACTAGCTCATACCACAGTTCTGAATGCCCTGCAAAAGGTATATGGCAATATCTTGTGTTCTATAGCTTTTTTCCTCTAAAAACCAACAAAAATGACTAGAGATTTTTGTCAGTCTTTTTTATGTTGTTTACTTTTCACTGCTCTGGGCTGTGTACCAGCTGGAGGACATTCCCACCCAGGGTGCAGGGAAAAGATGAAAACAGTCTTATTTGTTGATTTCAGTAGAGCAAGAGATGGTGAAGGTTTTGTTTGCTTTTGTTCTCCTTATTCCTTGAACTTCTGAAGATGGGGTTTTTTTTAAAAAAAGTCTTCATTTTCTCAGCCTCATAGGGGGAAAAAAAAGGAATAATTTCAATTTCCTTGACAATACAGATACTTATGTGGTCTCTTTCATCTCCTGAGCCTCCAAAAGCAACAACAACAACAAAACAAAACAAAATTCAAGTCACTGGAAGTGAGGGAATAGCCTCAAATTCCAATATTTGTTATGAAAAAAATTGCCAAAACAACTCAAGTGAGTTAAAGGACTATCAAGAGTTTAAAGGACTATCTATCCATCTATCTATCTATTCGTGGTCTCCAAAAGGGTACAGAGGCCCGTTCTTCACTAGGTCTTCTTCGAGATTATATCCCTTAATAGGGACCTGTCATCCACATGTTGGTGTCAAAAGAGGTCCTGGTATGCAATGGACGTAGATTCTTACATGCCAGAAATGCATTGCCAGTCAGGAATTCCACATGCCACCAGCACACAGCCTATCCATGGAGCAGAATCTGTTCCTAGGAAAGTTCCTCCTACAAACAGGTTTTAAAAAAAAACACTTTGCAAAAGGCAGCATGAGCCTGGTTCACTCCAGTGACCACTATACAGCTGCTGGATCAACCTACATTCCAGGCACCATTATGAAAAGTAGTGAAATTGGGCCATTTCTAGAACTGTTTCCAGAGCTTCATGTCATGAGTTGTACAGTAACTTAAATGCCAAGGAATATTCCTTCTCCAGGCTTAAAGTTTAAAGGAGAGGAAAGCACATGATGTCATTGTAACAGGTGAGCTGGCTAGGTCATGAAAACAAGCAACATATTTCAAATCCACATGCTCTGTTTTCAAGGGTAATCCATGCTGGTAATAGCAGGTTTTGACTAGCATCTGGAAACTAAATCAGCTAGAAGGGCTGTTACAGATAGTTGTAAAGTTTAAATAGAAAGCATTATAACCATCAATTATAACCACAGGTGGTTGGAATGGAAGTAAAATTTCCATATGATTAGTCATATTTGACTTCTGTAGACAAAAGTTGAGTAATGATGTAATGTTAACAAATGTATTTTACTTATACAGAACATCTTTGTTAGCTTTAAGTAAATTTAGGTGGCTCGGGAGGTTGTCAGTTTGTTGTTTTTCAGACACTGATAATTGGAAAGGTTAAGAAATATGTCTGGAAATTTTTGCTTATTCTAGAAATTCTACCAAGTGCTAAGACTAGATAGAAAACTGAAGAGTAATTTCTGCTTACAATAGGGTCCTTGTAAAACTACACATTAGACTCTGAATGGAGCATGGTTTAATTGTCAAAAGATAATTATTCTAGAGGGAATAATGAATTCTGTTTTTGTTTCCAGACTCTCTTGTTTCTATGGTTGCACACAGAAAATAATATCAGGCTATAGTAATAATGAAGGTGTCTATTTATCTTTCAGTTTGCATTGAGTCCAACAGAGATAAAACTTTGTATGGGTAGTAAAAACTTTAGTGCACTTGAGAGAAACTGAAACTGGAGGGGAACAGTAACAATCACTTCTAGACTGAAATAATATCTTATCCACCATTGCACAAATGCCAATGATTTAGCTCAAACACAGTAAAGAATCTGCATTGGAAGAAACAGTGTGCTTTGTACTTTGTGCTAGTTAAAAGGCCTATTCACACTATGGCTGTGGAACGCAATTAGGCAAGCCCTGGGACAGAGCATTCGCTCTGCTGGGCGGGCGGTTCCATCCGGAACCATCCCGTCCTGTCCCATCCCAGGGCTGCTTAATTGCGTTTTGGGCGTAGAAAACAAAATCATGCTCCACACCCATTCCAGGCCATCCTACAGCTGTCCAGCAGGGACAGCATTCATACTCTCCCTGCCAGACAGCTGTGGGCCCTGCCCCACCCTGCCCTGCAGCCATTGGGGCCTTTTGAACCCTCCGGTCAATAGCCCGTTTGGGGTGAGGGGTGAGACCAAGGGCCTATTCGCACTTGGCTTTATTCTGGAATATATCCTGGAATAGGGACTTGCTGTCCATATGCTAGTGCAGGCTTCAGCAGGCCCAAAGTGAGGTCTGCCAGAGTCTGCATTAGCATGAGGACCACAGACCCCTATCCTGAGATATACTCCAGAAAAAGGTCAAGTGCGAATAGGCCCCAAGATGGCCTGTCCTCGGGTCGTGTGGGCAAGTGGGCACCTAAGGGTTTACTGCCAGCTGCTGCAGTCCAATTGGGACTGCAGCAGTCAGCGGGACATTGAGACAGCCTCAGTTCAGTCTCGCTCCACCCCTTTCGAGGATGGGGCGATATTGGGCTGGTGGTGTCTTCAGCCTCCATGGGGTGCAGGCACCTAGATTGAGAAGCCTGCACCCTGTGGAGTTCCCCTGGGCACACCCACTCATCCAGGGGCCCAAGCCACCTGCCAGGCCTGTGTGCGATCATTTGCATTTTCGGACCCTCTGGTCTGATGTGGTGGTCACACGGCCAGCCAGGGCGATCTGCCACTCCATGGTAGATAGCCCCCACGCTGACCTAATGTCAGCGTAGGAATGCGTCCTTGCCTGCCTAGGTGTGAACGGGGAAATCTGTCCCTGCATGTCCTAGACTTACTGCACTACAGCCATTCAGCTGTAGTGCAAAAAGGCCTAAAGACTGCATATACACATGTAACTACTTGGACTGCATCATTTGTTTGCTCATCCAGCCCTCCTCAACCAGGAATAGGAGTTTTCTACTGTAAAATAGTTTTTAAAAACTTATCTGAGGCCACTTCAGTCTACCAAGGTGCAAGGAGTTGATCTGAGAGCTGAAATCATAGCCCAAATCATTGCCAGGGACCTAAAACTTCACCCAATTTCTGGTGCAGTTCCATTGCAGAATATAATTCAGAACCTGGCCCAGTGCAAAAAAGCCTAGAATTTCGAAAGTTCTGCATGCAATGCTTACCATTTTAAGTAAAACAAAAGAGTAGACACTGGCATAGTATCAATTTGCATGCTAAAATTTTAACAGCATCAGACTGTGGCAGAATAAAAATAAAATAGTTCTTCAAGGCATGGGTGCATATAATTAAAACTTCTTGATGCTAGTGCCTATAGATCAAGCTCCTTCTAAATTCTGAAGCTGGTAATCAGATTTTGGATTAATTGTAACATTAGTCTGGTTCTGCAGATTGGATCCTTGGTGTGGATTGTTGCCCCCCTAACGGCATTTGTTTGCTTACAATGTGTTATAAAGGATTACAAAGACGATCACATACTGTTCATTTAGAATAGTCATCACATTTAACACTAGATGCTTAATATTTAACATCACTTATGAAAATGATCGTGGAATGAAGAATTCAGATCTTCTTGGGATGTTTTAAAGCTCTCTACAAAAGATAACCATTAAGTTCATTATTTCATCTGATGCCCCCCCCCCCACATACTGTCTTGACCCCTTCATTTTGTGAAGCAAATTGAAACCAATAAAAGCTTTTATAGTGTTGTCAGTGGTTTTAAAAGAGTCATTCCAACACTGAAATTCTACTATAGCTGAAATTGGCCTGAAGAAATGAAGTTATACAAAATATGTTTCAAAGGGGCTATATACTATAGTTTCACATCCAACATTAATTCAATATTACCTTGGAAAGTAAAATAGCATCTGTAACCACTAAAGCATGCTTGTCCGTTCTTTTAAAAAGTTGGCAATCTGGTGCACTTAACATTTTGGAATGATATAACCCAGCATGTGTGTTATCCCCTTAGAATTATTATTTTCATCTGAATGTTTGTCATCTAGCCAGAAGATAAGTGAGTTTCCAGAATGGATATATCACAACACTCACACATAGCTAGTTTAAACCCTGTCTTAGCTAATAGGCGGCATATTTTCTCAAGAAGTATATTGACTTTTCCATAATTGTAACTGTGTTTTAAAATATCTAATTCCTTTCTGAATTAACATTTGAATAGTACGCAGCCAAGGTTTTGACAATAATGTTCAAGGGGCTTTTGGGGGGGAGTGGGGAGTAAAACATTATTGATTTCATTTGCTAGTGTTTTACATTTTGTTTATATGCTTTCTATCTTCTGAAAGCTGGAACTGAAATCCAAATCATATGCATTCTTTTACTCTCCAAAGTGTGCGTGAAGACAAAATAACTGATTATAAATATTAAATACATCCTTTGTTTTATTTTGTTTGAGAGGCAATAGTGGAACACAGTCCATAAAAGCTGACTTCATCCCATAATTTGTATGCTAAAATATCTCATGAGGAACTTAGAATGCACAGTATATTAGTTATAGTATGGTCTAGTACACAGACACATAATCTTATGTCCTTAAAAGTTTCATTTATGCTTTCCAGACCAATTTCATATCCTAATGCTAAAATTAGATTTTTAAAGTATTATTTAGCATCCTACTATTGCACAGGATGCTTAGGATGTATGGTCAGATTAGTTATTTCGTGTGGTCATATGTGAAGGTTTCACTTTCTGGAAAACAAACATGTATAAATGGAAACAATGAAATTAAGAAAGACTATCTACAGGAAACTGTCACCACAAACTCCTAGAGTACTGTCAACTGCATCAGCTTTCAAATATTTTTGGCAAGTTTTAGCTATAGCTAATACTCTATCATGGTCATATATTCTGTGTGCTTGATCTCTTTACATACTGCGCAACTGATAAAATAATGCTGTATTGATTTAGCTTTTAAGACATTTCATTTATGAAGTATGTCTCATCTCTTCTGAGAAATGATGAGCAGTGAGGGATCTAGTTTCAGGGTATGTGGGGGAGGTGCTGTGAACCACCACTGAAAAAAAAAGACACCTCAGTGTCTCTGTGAGTGCAAAGATAATTCCTAGAGAGCAATTTTGACATTGTGCCCTGTGAAATGACACCTCAACAATCATGCCTGGAAATTGGACAAAACAATCACTGTGAGGTGCCTACTGCTGGCACAAATGAAGACTGGGTGGGTGTGGGCACCTGCTAAGGAAAAATCATTGTCAGTGATTTTCCTGTGTTACTTTGCAAGATACTACCTTACCATTTTCATCTGTATTAATTTTCAGAGAAAAATTTTTCTTTTCCTTTCTCTCTTTTGATTATTTAAGACATTTCTATTTTGCTTTCCATCAAAGAAATTCAGGGTAGTTTACAGACCATTAAATGCAAGAGTAAAACAGTAAAACAAAAACAGCAATTTAAACACATTAAAAATTGAGTGGTCCAACGAAGGAACAAACTTTCACACAGGGAATTCCTGCATTAAAAAGACAAGTCTTTGAATTTACCTATCAGTTGCAGGTGTATAGGCACATCATGAACAGGAGAAGAAAAGGCATTCCAAAAGGAAGGTGCTACCACTAAGACCTGACTGTGCGGTATTACAATTTAAAAATATTATTTAATGATTCTCATTTAGATATAAACCACCTTCCACCCAGGACCAGGGCCTACTCACTGTGCGCGGGTGAGGGACTTACCTCCTCACCGCTGTAGTCCGGACTGGGGGGGGGGGGGAATCCAGTCAGCAGTGCTCTGCCTCTGTGTGTGCCACCGGTTCTGATTGGCCAGCAGCCCACTCCTGTGCAGAATGCCTGTCATCGAACCATGCGTTCTGCACAGGCATGGGCTGCTAGCCCATCAGAGCCAGTGGCATATGCAGATGCAGAGCACCACCAAATGCACCAGGATGGCCCACCCCTGGGCTTCCCAGTCTGAACTCCAGCGGTGTGGGTGTGTCCAGGGAGGCGTGTGGCCCTGGGTGGGTAGGTGTTCGGGGGTAGTGGTTCCTGCTAGCTGTAGCTGATCCGGTCAGGTTGGCTACAGCCCACAGGAACCCAGAGAAGGGACAAGAGCGGCCTGCCTACCCTTGGGTCAACCCTGACCCAATGGTGGCAGGCCTGGGAGCGGCATCCTGCTCCCACGCTGGCCTTTTCAGACTAGGCTACATGGAGCCAGATTCCCCATTTGCATCTAGGCAGGGAGGGATGCGTCCCCATACATTCCTTACCTGTCTAGATGTGAATGGGAAATCCGTCCCCATGAGCTCTAGCCTTTGTGCTCTACAGCCATTGCAAAAAGGCCTCAGAACTAGAATTTGAAGAATGATTCAGTCCATTGGCATTGGAAATTGTCAGGGCTTACTATTTTGATAAATCTGTCTAGGTGCTACCTGAAGTATTAAAAGTATGTGACCCATTGTCTGTCGCATTAATCTTTTGATCTAGCAAAACTAAGATCATGTGACCTCTTTCTTCCTCGGATTGGCACTCTTTTTGCACCTTGGAAGTTTGCGCCTCTTTTTTATCCAGCACAGGGAGGGAGGGGGAAGGAAGGAAGGAAGGAAGGAAGGAAGGAAGGAAGAAGCCCTGAACTTGAGATTTGGTGGTGGACAAAGCTCTCAAGGACACATGCATCTCTCCCTCTCACCACTTATTTCTGATTCCTCCCACTGCCTGTAATCTGGAATCCTTATGCTGAAATCCCTACTCTGGGCCAGAAGCCATTCACCCCTTTGCTAGGGAGAGAAATCATGCTCACAAGAGATTCTGCCTTCTACTCCCTTTGCTGAGAGCCATTTTTTCCCTTTTTCATGGGACAAGGGATTGATAAACCAAGGGATTGACAAACCAATTGCTTTAAGTACTGTAAATCTGCTCGAGCAGGTTCAGATTTGAGCTGCTTCATTTTGTTTTGGGGTGTGTCCCCATGGAATCCGGTTGCTTCACTTGTGATGCGCGTCATAAAAATCCGTATTGTAACTTGCAATAAGCATCCCCATGTGGGTTGGGGCAACGCGGATTCAAATTGTACGTGACTGTCCCCATGCAAGCTGCAGCATGAACCTGGATATTTTTCTCCCCACACACCCTCTCCCCTGATAGGAAGCTGGGTTGACGTCACCATAACCCATCCCACCCGCTGCAGCAATGACAGGCAAACAGCTGCAGCAGTGACAGGCAACCACCTAAATTGCACTCCACAAACACAAAGATCATTCCTTTCCTTGGCTGCCACAGTTAAAAGCATAACCAAAAGCTAGTTAAAAGCATAACTAAAGGCAGATCATTCCTTTTCCTTGGTGGCGACAGGTTAGTGGAGGTGCGCACATCCGCATGACAGCGGGCACCCCCATTAGCAACTGGCTCAAAATTTTCTCCCAGTTCAGGTCCCAGACTTGCTATCAGGGAAGGGGGGGTGTAATAACTGTAGTCATTTATTTAAAGAAATCCCCAAGCGGCTGATCGCAGCGCACACGGCAGGAACAGGGAGCAGAGGCAAAACCCTGCCTGCTAATACTGTGGCCGCCAAGCTCTGCCCCAAATAACCTGGGAGCATCCGCATGACCCCAGGACAATACATGCTAGCCCTCTATTTCAGAAGGAGTACACTTGCTAAGTCGGGTTTTTTTTACACATATTGTCTTTCATGTAGCCCGTATTAGGGCTTTGCTTGGAGACGCCCCAAGGCGACCTCAGAATAATTTCAGAATATTTTCAGCATGGGGCAAGCCCTTGAAGTGAAACACTATTCAAGAAGAAGAAACACTATTTTCAGGTTCCTGCATATATCTAAAATAGGCCTATCAATGAATATTTGTGATCATACCTTCACCCTGACTAACATCTCATAACAAAATGTATTTACTGCTTTAAATTAAAACAAGCTAATAATATCCCAGTTTTCAAGGAAAGTTGGAAAGTAATGTTTGAAACAACCCAATGTTTATTGTTCTAGTTGAAACATTTAATTAAGTATCAACAGTAAGGGAATACAATGCTCAACTTTACAGTATATCCTGGTACTTGAGGGAAATGAGTTACAAGTAATTATACAGCAAGATTGTCTTTCCAGCTGCAGCCAGTATTTTCGTTCTGTTTTATCATATGGATGAAATAGAGATCTCCTAAGGGCCTGCAACTTACTAGTGAATGTGACTGAGTTGTGCCAGGTCGAAAGGTAAAGGAAGGGGTATTGTTCACTGAGTTAATAATAAAAATTTTTAAGTCCTTTAAGACCAGTTGCTCTCTGTGCATTATTTGCTTTTCTTTAAATCTCCATCATCTAAGATCACTCATACACACCCTCATAGATGTAAATTTGTCATAAATGGATGCAGAGTGATCTTGAGTACTGTGGTCCATTTGATGACAAAGAGAAATGCAGCTGGGAAGTGGACTAAATAGAGACTCTGCTTAGCAGAGGCAACTGCAGAGCCAGGGAGGTCCTGGTTGTAAATGATGTGGCTGTGGCTTCTGGAGAGTGCTAGATACACAGGAAGGCTGGAGCACTCAATTAATTGTATGTATGTTTCAGAAGCTGCTATTTTGTCTTGCACATTTGCCTGGCTTGGCAATCGGGGGGGGGGGGGAGGAATAATGAT
The DNA here is from genome assembly GCA_023333525.1 of Aspidoscelis tigris stejnegeri. Taxonomy (NCBI): domain Eukaryota; kingdom Metazoa; phylum Chordata; class Lepidosauria; order Squamata; family Teiidae; genus Aspidoscelis; species Aspidoscelis tigris. The sequence continues at coordinate 64,647,109 of JALMGA010000004.1, forward strand.
CACGGAAAGAGACTCATTTCTGTTTCATCACCATTTTTTGCCAAAAATGCTCAAGCAGTTGCGATTGCCAATGCACAGGACAGGAACAGTGTGAAACCCCACCTCCTCATGACACCAGAGTCAATCTCCTCCCCAAGTAATCGAGGACCGTCCCCATGCATGGACTTCCCAAACTGTTTCAAGAACAGTTTTCTACAGGACTAAATTAGCATGGATTTGGGCAATTTGATCAGCATAAAGTCCGGAAAGAGGGCTTTGCATGGGGATGGTCCTTACCAAATTCTGATTCAATTTGGACTGTATAGTGCATGGGGACGTGACCTGAAATTACCCAATCATTACAATTTACATTCATCCTTTTCAGGTAGCTTTTGACAACTCCAGAGATAAATAAGAACATCTTTTGGGGAGTATTGATTAAAATACAAGCATTATCTATGTCCCTTTCTGCATTGGGCATTATTCTGGATTATATTCTGGTATGAGGACTTGTCATCCTTATGCTAATGCAGACTACAGCAGGCAAATGGACCAGTAGGCCCCAGTTTAGTATGTGGTGGCATGCAAAAGGCATGCCTCTGTGTCCAAGAACCCTGGGGAACCATTTTGGTCGTGCACCTTGCCTGGTGCCTCCAAAACTAGAAAGAAAAGCTCCTTGCCCTTTAGAGTCCTTGTGGTTGTGGAGTCGATGCTTTTCCATGCCTTTCCATGATCTGAACCAGAGGGTGGCTGCTACGCATCCACTGGTTTGGATTACAGAGCAGTGCAGATACATACACACAATGGTACTTGAATGTGTGTGTGTATTCCATGTATGTATGTCGGCTGAAGTAAGCTGTTTTATGAATCATATACCTTCTGGAGTTGCAAATGTATGCCCAGAATACTGTTATACTTACAGTTTTAATAGCAAAGAATGAAATAATTATTGATATTTTCAGCTTCTTTCTACACAAATATAATGCATATTTACCCACATGACTCCTTCCTTCTCTGGGAAGACTTTATGCATAGTTGTGATATCTTCCAAAAATGTACATTCTTTTATTTACATTTTGTTGGGGAACCCTACATTTAACCAATGTCTTGTGATGTCATGGAAGGATTAAAGATAGCAGTTATTAGAAAATATTACATATACTTTATTGTCATTCTAAAAGAGAGTGAAACAAGCGGCTTGATTCAAGTACCATTAAATCTACCACCGTCCTGTAACTAAACTATAACATGAATTTTCTTCACTAAGCAATGGTCCATGGATTGAAAATACAGATTTGAGCGAAATCCTGGTTGGAGGGCTCCTTTTGACCTTAGTTAGTTCTGTTTTTATCTACAGTAGGGCAAAATACTGTTCAACGGGACCAAAGAGATAAACTTTTGTACAAACTTTCTTCTGCCTTGCTGATTTTGCAGAACTGGTCTACAGTCCATTACTGTTTTCTCACACTGCCAGGAAAATGTGAGAGAAGAAATTTGTATCACCTTATAAATGCTGAGTTTAACTTTTTAATGTATTGTTTGACCTAGCTTAATTGTCCAGGAAAAATGTGATCCTTGTTTCCTATAATTTTTGGATTTATTATTATTTCCTTTCCCTACTTATTGTTAGGTCTTAGTGTTAAGGGATTTAGTGTTTTGCTTTGTTTGTTTCCTGTTCATGTTTCTGCTGAGGGTCTGAAAATGTAAAAATTTATATGGCATACATCCAGAGATGAAATGTACCAGAACGGAAGGAAATCCATCCTGCTTCAGTGAGGAGATGAGCAGTTAAAATACCCATTCATCAAAGTATGCAGTTGGAACTATCAACATCTTATTCTAATCAGCTAATTGATGAGCTCTTGATGAGCTTTGTTGTGGATGCCCCAATTGTATTTATGGAATTCAGAACAAATTTAGAACAAAGTTTTAAAAATTTCATTAGATTTCACTGAAAATATTGCATAAGAAGTCATAAAACATATTGCCTTCTTTTGGTTACTATATTCAGATTTCATCATGAGAAACAATACTTTATGGCAGCTTCTGCATGGTCCATTTGGGCTGTGATAGCTGCCTCTGTAGCTTGTAACATCCACTTGCTAGAGTGCTTCCTTGGAGGTACAGCATCCCACTGAATATACAGGCAGCACAACTGCATCATCCAGAATTCTGCCTGGTGCAAAACACATACTGGGAAGTGCACCAATAAGACTTCACTTTTAAAGTGGTCTCTCAAGCAGTCCCAGGCCACAGGCATTCTAGCCATGCACCATCCAGACAGCTAAAGTTGCTGGGCTCCAGATATGGGCTGTGCCACTGAAACCCTTCCTTAGCCTGCAACTAAAAGCCCACCTTTTTTTTATTTTCTTTTTTGAATGCTGCGGAACTTGGCAAGTTGTGCTGCTTGACATTTCCCACTCTACATTTTAAAGCCTATGCTTTAATGTGACTTTGTCATAGTTGTGATGCATTTTGAATGCTGTAGTTTGTAAATTAATATTTTAAAGTTTAAGTAATGTATTTTTCTCTTAGAGCATCTGGTACAAGAATAAATATAAATATGCATTATTATAGTACATGGATCTCTCTGTCTCAAACACACACCATGAGCCAGTTTGGTCTAGTGGTTAGGGAGTCAGACTATTATTGGAAATAGTGGGTTTGATTCTACGCTCCTCCATGAAGCCAGCTAGGTGACCCTGGGCTAGTCCTAGCTCTCTCCTGAGTTCTCACAGCCCCACCTACCTCATAGGGTGTTCTGTTGTGGGGAGAAGAATAGAAAGCTTTGTCAACTGCTTTGACACACCTTAAATGGGTGAGAAAAGTGGGGTAGAAAAGCCAACCTTCCTCCTCCTCCTCCTCCTCCTCCTCCTCCTCTATATTTCAAATCCTAGCCAGGTTTCAAGCCAGCCAATTGCCCCATGTACTTCTAGGACCCAATTAGGAAGGAGCAAATGCATTTTAAATTTAAAACCTGATTCTTTGTTTCGTAGAGCTTAAAAATATGGGCTAGATGTATAACAATCTTGGGAGGAATAGGAGGAAAAAATGATTTAAATTTGAAATTAAATGCAAGCACAAACTCAAATTCTGGCAATGGATCATTTCTCCCTTTTGACTCACTTCATCTCAGCTCATATACTACATGAAACCATGACATCATCTTAATTTGAAAATGTTCATGTTTAGTTCACTGCATTGCTTCCTAACCCACCAACAGCTGAATGAACTTAGGAAACACATTTATTCTAGATGGCATTCTGTTTTTATATTGCATTCTGCACTCTACTTTTTTACTTTACTTTTAGAAAAAATATAATGAGCAGGTTCAAGGGGGATACATTTTGCTTTGCAGAGCAATATATCGCGAAGTTGTGAAAACTCCCTAAAAACAAATATCCAGTCAAATAACTTCCAGTTATATGCAAGCGCATACAAGACACACAGGCTATTTCCACACTGAGCACTAAGGTTCCACAGTGCAATGTGGAGGCCATTCCTGGCTTGGATTATTCAATCTGCATCAAGAAAAGAACGGGCAAAGAGACACTCTCCTCCACCAGTGCATTGTCATTGCCTTATCCTGGCCTTATTTGCTGGCCACGGAATAACCAGGACAAGATTGCTTTGGCCTTCAACCCTGTGGCTTGCTTTCTTGGAGCAGTCCCTGTCAACATGGTCAATGTGACTTGTGCCAGTGATACTCAAGGAAACAATCCAATTAAGAGAATATACTTCATGTGAAGCACAATACCTTGTCCCAAAAGGACATATTGGTCATTGGCCAATAATTATTTAAATATTATGGATCCAGGGAGGATCTCTTGAGGAGGGGGCATACGACTGTATCTTTAAGAGTTGGTGGGACCACCTCATCTTGCAAAGAGACATTCACTACTCCTTGGACCCCACCCGGTCATAACTTGCCAGCTAGCTTTCATCAGCCAAGAAGGACAAGGATCTAGAGGGTATGTGGTTGCAACAAACAAACAAACAAAAAAACAAAAAAACAGCAAGCAGCTTGTCCACCAACTCTGCTATCAACTAATTATCAGCAATCCATTCCATTGCAAAAACCAGAACAAATGTATAACCTGCTTTATGAGATGGGCCCATTATATACTGAGACATGCCATGGTTATTATAGATGTCACAAAGAGCTGAGCTGGCCCACTGGGTATAGCCTCTTGAAATCACTCAACAATACTGTGGCAAAGGCTTCTAACATCACATCCAAGACCACCTTAGTCAACTCAGATAAGAATGTTGCCAAGCAGTAGGGTGGACCATACTCCAGCACTATTCCTATCCTATCCCTCTGACACAACACAAACACAGTCACAGAGCAAACTGTCCATCTCGTAAGAGAGATAGAAGTTCAATGGACTTCCCCTTCCTTCACCTCCCCATTTGTCTGAAGCAGTACTTTAACCTGTGTGGGAAAGCTGGGTAAGACTAGGCCCACCCAATTCATCTACCCAGGTCTCAGTAATACATTCCAGATCAGCCTCTATCCTGAATCAGGTCATAGATAATTGATGTTTTGTTCTGGACTGACCTAGCATTCAAAACCAGCATTATCAGAACAGTGGGTCAGTTGACAAGCCTCCACAAACTCTGCCAGCTGAAAGGCAGAACAGAAGGTGTGATAGGTTTAGTGCATCTAACACCCCTCTCCTAATCTGTTTCATTTGCCTCCCAGCACCATATCTCACCCTGCCCGTCACCACCGCAATTGTGGTCCCCTGGAACACTTCTCCCCCCCCCCCACCTTGCCTTGACACATGATTCCCTCCCCACAAGACAGAACACTTTAGTTTAAAACAATAATTTTAAAAAGTCCTGTCTTTGCAAGCTCTTGGTACACTAGGTAACAAGGCTAAGGAAGTATTAAAGCAACATTCAATTGATATTGAAGCACAAAATGATCTAGCCTCTATAGGACAAACAAAAGCAACACCTTATCTAATGGCTTGTAAACACCAAGTGAATTTAGAAAGCTATTTGAGGTACCCTTTACCACTACAACTGAGACTCGCTTTTACCAGGGTGGGGTTTGACCAACTCAACGTCAGGATGACCTAAGGACATTATCAAAAAATCCCAGTTCTGGAGAGACTTTGTACCTGTGAAATTAGGGAGGTGAAGAACTCGGCACATGTCCTTCTAGAATGTACTTTTTATAACAACATAAGAGGACAACATTGTAGCCACCTAGTGGCTCAACAGGCTGCTGCACTATATAATAACATGTAATATGTGCACCAGCCCACGAGTATGAATCCCCATAAGGGAAAGTGGAACTCCAATTACAGGCTGAGGGCACATGATGAGCAGCAACTACTGTGAAAATGGTCATGTCCTGCCTTAGCTAGTGTTGTTGTTGTAATATATAACATTAGAGAACGTTATTTAGCCTTGCTTCTAGAAAACTATAAGTCTTTAGATAACAGATATAAGGTGTACAGACTCCTCAGAGGAACATATAAATTTACCACCAGACGAGTGGCTCTGTTTATTACTAAGGCTGCTAGAATACGGGCTGTTTTGTCCTAGAGTCACAATTTTAGTAATGATATGTACTGTATAGAATTTTATTGTACCTTACTATATTTTATTGTCCTGCATTTTAATGTATTTTATTGCACTGTTCTTAATGCATTTTATTCTGTGATATGGTCAGAGGACTAATCATTAAAAATTATTATTATTAATTTTAAAAATACTCCCCCAAACAAAAATTAAAACCCACCACCACTTAACCACCCTTCCAAGATATCTAAGGTCCTGAGCCAAATAGAGTGTCCTACACCCTTGTTTTACTTTGGGCCAACACCCTACTTGTTCCCAAAGTGGCTCGCTATTAAGTGGAAAACCCTTTGAGATTACCTCTTCTGGGTTGATCTCACTGGTGGTAGGCCCAGCACCACAGGCAGTAAGAATATATAGGCCTACAGAACTGCCTCCGGTCCAATCTTTTAAGACACAGAAGTATTCTCCCCTCTGAATCAGCAGCAGCCCTGGTGTAGATATCAGGAGCTACAGCAGCAGCAGGCAAAGGTTCCACCACTCTGGGGTAACTAGGAGCAGATGGTCTCTTTTCTCCAGTAGGTCTCTGTGGAAAACCCTTTGATATTTCCTCTTCTGTGGTAATCCTGTTGTAAATTCCTCAACCAAAAGTGCTTAAGGACACAAGTTATCTTCTGACTTACCTGTCCACATGAGATCCATACATTAATTCATATTTTGGAAGTTTTAATGGAATTTGAAAGTGCACCTCTGTAGTAACAGAACTGTGTGCACCTCTGTAGTAACAGAACTGACCATGAAGAACACCTAAACTAAAAAATCCTTTGTTTGCTCTGTCCAGTTCCCTTTCCTTTTCCTCCATACACCCACAAATTCATTTCACAAAGTTGATAGCACTACTCTGCATATGTTACTGACATATGGTATATACTGTAGATTTACTTTATGTGTATATAAAATGTAATGGCAAGAGATGTGGAGAATTTAAGAATGAGACATTAATCTTAAGTAATATATCTGAACGGGAAGTTTACCACTCACGTACACATGTTCATACTAAGATACATACACCCACCCATATATGCACTAAGAAATTTATTCTCTGCCAAGTGACAAATTTACTCAGTCTTTGAAAAACTAAGATTAGGATAATGTTTGTAAACTTTTGATGTAGATAAGTTCAATGAGCAAATGTTCTGCATTGGCACAATGCCTTTGTATTTAAAGAAATGTGTTATGATATTAGTTTTGATAAAGCCTGGCCAAAGGGAATCTATTTTCCATTTAGTGCAGAGTGGCTTTAGGGCTGGAACTGAGCCTGCTGGCCAACCCCCAAAGCTTGTGCAGATGATAAAAAGATGCAGGAAAATCTCTTGTTTACACATGTCTGTAGCACTGAGAAGAACAGCTCCTCAAAACTGCAGGGTAAGGGCATGTTTCTCTGTTTATATAAAATTTTAAAAATTTATTTTGTCGATTGTTTGCAAGATGAATGAATGACAGATATACAGAAAATAGTGAGTTAGACTTTTAACTCTGAGTAATAAGTCTTTGAGAACTTTATGAAATCCTCTGTCTTTTAAATGTTCAACATGATAATTTATTCTGGATTTATTTAACAAAGTGCTTGGGGTTTTTTAAGCTTTAGTTGTTACTTCCTACTTAGGTCAAAGGTCTTTTTTTAAAAAAAATGATGAAAGTGTATCTTTTTGAAAATAAAGTGATGACACCTAGGATATTCTGTGAACTTTACTTTTTCCAGTTTGCATGTTGATGCCTTGTCCGTCTTTCAGCCTAAGGAAATGGCGTAAAAGGAACTTCAGAATACAATCTGCAACAAATATTACTAAACAATCTGAATCCTTTATATGTTTGGTATATGTTGAGAAAGAGGGGGAATTCAGATTGCCTCCAGATGCAGGTTAAAAAACAAACAAAACAAAACCATGATTTTCCAAGAATCATATTTTGGGAATTCCACGTGTATTCATGGCATTCTCAATATGGTCCTGAGACAGACACAATATTCCAAAACATGGTTATGATGGGAAATCCAACAATGATACTGGATTCCCATAATGAAAATCATTTACTTGTGTCCTGCTTTCGTAATTGTTTCTCCTGAAAATACCCAGATGCTAGTCAAGCATGCAACAAAAAACAAAGGGAAGCATGCAGGCACTTGACAAGCATATGGGTATTAACATGAAGTATCACAAAATCAGCAGGCCAACTCAGGTAAGAGCCTACGATTCCCATTGCGTTTGGCTGGAACACTGAGAGGCAATTGTGGGGCTTTTTTAGATTCTCCAATTGCCTCTTGTTGTCTGGAAGTAGCTTAAACTAGTTCACTTTGGGTGGAAGGAATCCACTTGACTGCGTCATGCAAATAATAGCTCATTACATTGTTAATAATAAATACTTCCTAAGATTTCCCAACTGTTTTGCCTCTCTAGTGTGACATAATTGTATAAATTATCAGCCTGTGACACTTGCTGAAAATGAATGAAGTTCATTTGATGGTGGTATGAATATGAATGTGGCCAGACAACTAATTCAATGAAACTTGCATCCTCTCATGAGGTATTTCCTACTATCCATAAAGAACTTGCACAATAGTTATTGTTTAACTTTTTAAGTCAGACCTTCACCATCTAAAACTCCAAGGTTAACAGTGATTTAAGCTGTTGTTAGTAACTGTTGTGCTCTCTGATTAATGAACACTAAAAAGACTCTCTTAGGGAATGATAGACGGTCTGTTTAAAGATCCTATATTGCTTTTAGATTTTTATATGCTTCTGAGAAAATTAGAGTTTCAAAATATGTTAGTGCAGCTGCAGAAAGTATGTCTCACATACTCAGCAAATTGATAGTATTTAGTGCCCTTAGAGAATAGTAAAGAGCACAACTTTTAAGTGAAGAGGAAATGGCTCTCGTATGAAGAGAGTAAATGCTTGTAGTGGAATATTAGTTCCTCACCTTATGTTGAGACAAATAATGGACAGAGGGTATGCAATACAGTTTTGTTTCTTCCCATTTCAAAAGCAGTTTTGATTTGTTATTCAGAGGATTCCAGGTGGTTAACCATGATAATTTAAATGAATCCATTCTGATTTTCTTTGGAATTTTCTAAACAAACCAATTACTAGACTTTATGATGTCAAATACCTGCTGGAAATTTTAAAGATTTGCACACATTCCTTCCCACAAAAAAAAATCAAATTTTAAAAATATTAGTTTAAAGAGTTTTGAAAAGTGGGATATCTTATTGAGTTGGGTAGTTACCCTTTAATACCTTTAAAATTATTATCTTTCTTTAATAGAATTATAGGGGCACCTTGTGACTATTTAGAATCCTGGCTGATTTTATCTCCTTCATAAACTGGGCATAGAGGTCTTTATTAGAAATTCTTAACCAATGCCTCCTCAGTTTAGTCCATATGATTTGTTAGAAAATCTTACTAAGTTTGTGTGCAGCATTTAAGCCCCTATCTTCATTGTTTATTATTTATTTAAGGTTATTGCATTCACTCCACAATTTTCCACCATTCACAAATATATATAATTATTTTTTAAAAAAAGTTTAGAGTGTTTTCAACCCAGGCTCACCATTATATTGACAAAGATCCATGTTTCCAATTCTGCTGAGGTATAAACAGTGTTTATGTTATGAAAAAGAATAAAAACCTTCAGACATCAAAACTCCTTCATCAATATTATATTTGCAGCCAGGTCTTATGTGAAACACTATTTTCTTTGGAGGCACCTGCTATTTATACCCTCTCTCTACAGGCAACTGTCCCTTTAGACTAGACCTCCCATTCTTCCTGACAATTTGATCATATAAGCTGGTTCTGGTAGGAGCTGGTGGGCAGTTTTATACTTTTAATGGATGCTAACAACACCTGGGCAATTCAGTCCCTTGCCTGAGCTTTATACCCATAACTATCATGCCTTTTCACATAGATAAGCAAGAAGTTGAAAGATTCAGCACACAGTTTATTTATTTATTTATTTATTTATATTTATATTTATATCCCGCCCCATACCCGAGGGTCTCTGGGCGGCTCACAACATTTTAAGACACAAACATATCAAATCTATATAAAACGATGCTAAAACCAATACAAGGTTTAAAATCCAACATAATAATACTAAAAAACGGAGATACAAAAACAGTAGTGGAGTGTGCACTGGGGGGGGGGGGGCGGGGCGGGGGGGGGCTTTTAACCAAAGGCCTGAGTGAAGAGGTGCGTCTTCACCGCCCTCCTGAATATAAACAGGGAAGGGGCCTGACGCACCTCCAAGGGGAGACCATTCCACAATCTGGGGGCCACCACAGAGAAGGCCCTCTCCCGGGTGCCCACCCGCCTAGCTACTGAAGGAGGAGGGACAACCAGAAGGGCCTCCCCCCCCAGATCTTAAGACACGGGCAGGTTGATATGGGAGAAGGTGCTCCTTTAGATATCTGGGGCCCAAGTCATTGTCTGTACCTTCATCTGAGTTGTGCTGATGCTGTATCTTTTATCATCCTTGTCAAGTTGCTTTTTATCAGTGTCATTTTATCAATTAACATGCATATTGTTTCCTTAGCTCTTTCTCTGCAGACTTTTGCAGACATAAAAACATGAAGCATCTTATTTACTCCACCTCATGTACATAAATTGACTTCAGCTTTTTTTTCCTATCCCTATTTAGAAAGAAAACCTGAAACCTTCTGCATGCAAAGAGATGCTGTCATTAGCAGTAAGACACATTCTTGCTCCATTTCTTTGCATTTAGTGAGCCACAAAACTTAAGAACACAAGAAATACTAGAGGACCTTTTACTTCTCCTTCTTTTGCACCCTGGGACCACCCTTTTTTAATCACTAAATTAGACAGCAAGATCTAAACATTGAGTAATTTTCTATGTACTGTTTTCCACTACAGCTGTTAACTCTGTATGTTAATTTCCTAATTCGTTTTTGTATAAATAGATAAATGGATAGACAAACAGATTATAGATAGATAGTTTTACATTGACCATCTTTCCCTCTCCTGTGAAAGCCAGGTTTAGCAGATACCTCAAGTAAATGTTTTTGTTGGCTATCCATTAATACTGATGAGAACAAAAATATTTTTTCAACAAGTATTATACCCAAAGAATATTCTCAAGTATTATCAGTCAAATAATCTTGAAAATCTTATGCCATAAAAAATGAGTACTTCCCTTTCCTCCTCACTGCTTTTCTAGTTCTTCTAAACATAATGTTTAACCTAGCTATCATGAATGATACATTTTGTTCTGTTTTTCTGATGTAGCTGTTTACAGGTTTCTGATTTCAGATAACATCAGAATTAGTTTAATTAAATAACATGAATCATTTACCTCATGCTAACTACTTAGTCTCTGTAATTCACTAACAATTCATCTTCCATCAAGTACTATTCTCTGCCTTTTCTTTGTTATTGCCAAAGAAAGAAAGGTTATACAGCCAACTGTATCCACAAAACAATAATTTGTAAACACTAATTTAGTCATGCTTCAGGATTTCAATCTGTTTTCCTCAGTATGTTTTAGAAGTTGGACATGCGAGTGATTCTTGTGATGAATGAGCACATCTTTTTAAACCAACATAAGAAAATTATACTGAACAAGTAAACCAGATGTGTTTTACTGTTTATTTAAAGACTTAGGATGGATTTTTCTAATCGGGCACTTAATGGAGACTGTTTCAACAAAGTATGGACTATGCCATGCTTGGCTGGCCTGTGCTACCTAGTCTAGCCCATGGTGGGCTGGGACTGGCACTAGCACTAGCACATCTTAAGGGATGTCTGTATTGTGGACAGCCCAGTCCCAGTCACCATTTCTGAAGGTTGAGCCCAGCCTCCAAATGTCAATAACAAAAGTTTCCAGATTTCAGTATTTTCAGCCAGTGCCATTCTGGCCACATGCTAGGAGCAGCATAAGTCTAGCATAACACCAAGGTGCTCACCCAAAACACACACACACACACACACACACACACACACAAAAAGGTAGGCTGGTTTACCAGATTACAAGAGCATGTCCATGTACAGACCACTTTGTCAGAATTTACCAGTACAGCAGGAGGGAGTGTTCAAATGGTGTTCTAGGGATGTGCACAAAGCCATTTTCCATATTCTATTTGAGTTGAATAGAATGTGGAAAAATTCAGCTCCGGCCAAATACTACACTCCACAGGTGGGTATTCTATCAAATATCTGTGCACGGAACAAATAAACCATCCCCCCACCCCTCCAATCGCACCCCCTCACTCACTCACTCACTTGACCTCCTCGCTACTGCTGCCTTCTCCTCGCCACAGCCACTGCTGCTTCTTCTGGTGTTTGGAGGGCCCAGGCAGAGGTCTGCGGTGCCACTGGAGCATACACACCCCAGGTAAGTGGGTGCCAGGGAGATGGGTGGGAGCACTCCAGTGACACCCCAGGACTCTTCCAGGGCCCTCTGGAACCACAAACAGGTTTTCCAGAAGCTAAATACAGGCCTTCCGGTTGGAGGGCCCTGGAAGAGACCCAGGGCACCACTGAAACATGTAAGGGGGACCTGGGGAGGCTTCAGAGGGAGGTTTGGCGGGAGGGAGGCTGAGGCTTCCAGTATCCTTAGAAGCTGGATTATTCAATTCATGGACAGATAGGGTTCTACGAATAGGGCCCTATTTGATCCATCCACACATTTGTCCAAATTCCAAATAGCACAAATCATTTGTGCACATCCCAATTACTCTGGTGTGGAAGGAACGTACTAACAAGGAAGTGGAGCTTGCACTCTTTTGCACTAGTGTGCAGATGACAGGCCCCAGGACACCTCCAAGGGTGGGACAACAGCCTGTGTATAAAGAGCTACAGGGTATTACTGTTGCAAAGATACCCTTCCGCTGGCAATGCAGCAGTGATGGGCACAGCAGAGGATAAAAGCAGAAATGGGTAAAGCACTGCATATTTTAAATCACACAATGTTGACTCTTTTGAATTTGGTCTAGTACCCAGGTCTGCTCTGTCTCACACAGTCCCAATGTACATATTTATATTTATAAAAAAACCTCTATCATCTATCTGTCTGTCTGTCTGTCTGTCTGTCTGTCGATCTATCTATCTCATCATCATCATCATCATCATCAAGCTTATCTATATACGGTATGTATGTATACAATTGACACGTGTCTATGCTAAATATGATTATATTTAAATCCCTTATCAGAACTAACAAAAATATGTTCATCTACTTTTCTAGGGATCCATTCTGGGCAGGTATACAATGCTATAAAAATGAATGGTTCTGAATGCCTGACAGCAATATTTGCCTAAAAGGAAGAGATATGTCTCAGCAGTTTGAGATTTTGCCCTGTTGCTTGTATGCTCCATCTGATACACAAAAATGTGACCTACCTCTGTGCTGGGTTTTCAAAAATGATTTTCAGAAGCTTCCATAAGCTTCAAAAATGGGGGTATGATGTTTTCCTTGTCCTGGGTCAAGTACAGAAGCACTGAAGGCTGCACCAAAACAAGATGACATGGGACACTGTAGACCTCTTCAGAGAGAATTTCACCACTTACCCTTAGAATGTGTTAGTGAGCCTCCTGGCCTGCCTAGATTGGAATACTGGTATACCAGCCAAGGGAGGCATGTAGAATGGGACACATCTCCATGGGCAGCTGCAGCAGGGGGACCCATTTTGATGACACACCACAGTGTGTTGTCAAATGGGTTCTCCTAAGGCTCTGAGGCCAGGAACTTTAGTTCCTGCCTAGTGGAGTGGAAAGCTCACATCAGGTTTCAAAGCCTATGCAAACTTCAGGATCGTTGTCTCATAACAAGCTATTAAAATATGGATAGCCTTGTTCTGGGACAGGTGGACTGCTCCGACCTGGGACCAGTGGAGCACAAGTGTAGAAACACCTAGAGATGGAGGTCTTTTGAGATGGTTCTGGACCAGGATAGCATTAAGCTCATGTGGACAAAGCTTATTAGGGTGATATTTATTCTGGTCTGCTCCAGCAAGGTATTTCTTATGTTCTTAAATTTATTCACTTATTGTGTCAATGAAGATTTTTTTTAAAAAAAATATTATTATGACATAATTCCTTCATTTTACTCGCTTATTTGCACGATTCCAAATAAATACAGAAAGTATTTGTATGTGGAATGTATAAGTTCTGAGAACTCTTCACTCTTTCAATTTCAAAGTCTCCTGGAAATAATTACAATTATATGCCTGAAAGGAGAGGAAAATATGAAGGATAAACAACAGCCTGCAGCCTAGTAGTTTATGATTGAGAAGCCCCAAATTATGAAAATACATTTTGTGCTTACAAAAGACATAGCGTATTCCATCTGGTATTGCTGAATAAATATCCAATATCATCTCTATGTTTTTTTTTCCAGACACATTGGCAGTGCTCTGTTATTTTATTATCTGTGACAGCTTAAGACGCTTTGTATGTTTCTCCAAATTAGCAAATCTTTGGAAGAAAGTGAATCCAATGATTAAGATCCCTGTTTCATTCAGCAACATTAGACAGGTAAAGCTAGGAAGACTTCTATCAGAAACCCTGGAAAGACACTGTAGCCTGTTCCCATTTACCCGCTAGTGAGCAACCATCCAGTCATTACTGAAGTTTGTTCACTCCTGCCATTGCCCCAGAGTTGGCTAACCCCTAGTGCAGTTTAGCTGTGGACTGCTGAACTTAGGCCTTTTCACACTACAGCTGAACTTACTGTAGGCTAGGACATGCAGGGACGCTTTCCCTATTCACACACAGGCAGGTAAGGAATGCATCTCCACGTGTTCCTACCTGTCTATGTGCAAATGGAAAAAGAGTTCCCACATGTCCTAGCCTGAAAAGGCTGGCACGGGGGTGGGACCCTACTTCCAGGCCTGTCTGCCGTTGGGTAGAATTCAACCCAGGGGTGGGCAGGCCTGTCCTGTCCCTTCCCTGGGTTACTGCTAGCCAATCAGAGTGGCTGGCATGCACAGGCACACTCAGCTCACCATTTCAGAACCCAGCAAGGACAAGGTAAGTACCTTGTGTGTACGTGCGGCCTGGGAGGAGGGGTGCCCGGGGGGGGTCCTGTGGGCCCTAGGGGACCTGATCCAGTCTAGGACTGCTGCATTGGCTCTTTGCCAGAACAGTATGGTATTGTAATACTTTACTAGCCCATTAAGTGCAAACAGGCCCTGCAAGTCAGCAATGATAATAATGAGCCAAATAGACTTGGTTAAAATATCTTTCAAGACAGATCTAGTGACAGAACATTTAAGAGAATCTGTGCCCATGTAATCAACGTGTACACTGACTAAACTGGCCTGGTAATTTGTTAGGTCAGCATGTTAAATACAGATGTTTCAGATGAAACAGTACCTTGTAACACTAAGAAGGAAGGGGTGGTGAATAGGGATGTGCCCATTCAAAATTTGTGCAAATTTGGCCAAATTCAGACATTTGAATTTGAATAGAATGTTGGCACATTTGATGACTGACATTCAAATTCAAATTTAGTGTTTTGATACATTCATAGGAAGCTTAGTTTGGGATTTGCATGCATTCGTATGGGATTGAACATTTTTATCGAATACAAATCCTACCACGTTCAAAGGGGGTCTATTTGAGCAAATACAAATTTTCTTGCATTCAATTCAATTAAAAAAAAGTGTGCTTCCCTAGTGGAGAAAGATGATAGTTATAGTAAGTTGTAACTGTCAATATTTCAATTGCTGGATTTTGTAGCTATGTTTGCTATTTCAGTCCACAAAATGCCACATAGCATGGGCTTGCCATTTGTGTTTTCTGTATTGCAATGAAGAAAAACCAAGTTATATCTCTGCAGAAGTTGGCTGATTTTGCTGAACACTGTTGATCATAAAAGAAAATATAGTGCCATGGTGACAAGTAGGTTCTTGAAGAAAAAATGTGGTTGGCTGGCTGGCTGGCTGGCTGGCTGGCTGGCTGGCTGGCTGGCTGGCTGGCTGGCTGGCTGGCTGGCAGGCAGTGACAATGCTTATTTCAGAAGCACCCACAATTCCTGTTGAATCTGAGAAAATGCAGCCCCAATCTAGAACAGGCAATATCAGGCTAAATCACATTGTTTGTAGATGGAATGCTATTCAAGAATGTAATTGCTTTTGAAGTGAATTGTAATTTATATAAGTAAATTATCTCCAGATTGCCACTTTGTCTTTAGTAAGTCCTTTAAGTGTTTTTCCTGTGGCTGAGTGAAGAATCTGTGAGGAAGTCAATCTATGTCAATTAAATGAGTTATTGAATTTGGACGGCCAACTCTTTAGGATTTAAACTCCAAATAGTGATTGTTTGTTTTAAGGTGTTATGGTCTCCTACTCTACAGAATTTTTACAGAAATTTTGTATCATGTCTTTAATGAACAAGTTCAAAGGTCATTTTCAATTATTCAATGTCACATTTTCTGTCGTGTATCCTGTTAGCCCTTTTTGCACTTGACTTAATACTAGAACATGTTCCAGTAGAGAGGCCTGCTGTCTGCATGTTATTATGGACTATGGCAGGGGATGCCCAATCACGCTTCATCTTCAATGAATAGAGCTCTAATCTGAGATAAGGCTCCATTAAGGAGGTCCAAAATAGAACCAGGCCTGAATTCACACTTAAGCCTATAGAATGCAAGTAGGCAACCTCTGGGCAGATGCATCTGCACTGTCAGGAGGCATTTACAGACTAGAATTGCCCCCTTCCTGCCCAGAGATTGCTTAATTGCATTCTAGCTGTAGAGCACAAAATTGTGCTTCACAACCATACTAACCCTAACCAGAGATTTACCTTTAGTGTCCAGCTGGTGACCATTTGCACCTCTGCCGGCTGGGGAGGTCCTCAGTGCTGCTGGGCAAGCATACTGGCAGCTCCAATGACCCCTGATGTGACTGTGCAGAGTGTTGGTGTCATCATAGCGATGGTGCTGATGCATGTGTAGTCATGGAGGGCACCACACTCAAGATGGCACAGAAGAGGAGCAGCCTGTTGATTGAACACAGGCGAGTCTTCAATCGTGCAGGGGGTGGGCTGTTAGCAACTAGTTAAGATTAGTTGATTTCACACCTTTCCTGCCTACGGGATGGGAAGGGAAGTGCAAAAATGCCCCAGTTCTTGTATTCTTGACTATGAAAGGTTTGTAGACAGCACATCTTGTGGGTTTGAATATGACAAGGAATCATTCAAGAAGTGGTGCTGCACAAAAGGTGCCCTCCTAAAATCAATGAACGTTGGGAATTAAAGTTCTGAAGTCTTTAGCAGCTCAATGCTGCCTCTGAGGGTTCTTCAGAGGCAGGGACCAGGACTTGAGAAAGATGGGCCACCCAAATTATGCTCCGGCAGCTGCCTGTGATGGGTTGATGTTCTGTGAAATGTCTTTATACCTTGTCACAGAGCAACAGAGGAAAACTTGGGAAGGCAGGGGGGAAATAATGGGAACAAGAATAGGTGCAGTGAGTATTGGCTAAAGTAAAATCTGGTGTCTCAGTGCAAAAACTTTAGGGCATTTTTTAATATAAGTGGTGGACATATGCAGCCAGTGACTAATATTAGTTATAAATTTTCATGGCAATAGAAATTGTTGACCTCCTGAAACAAACAAAGGAAGCAAGGAAACAAAAAAAGGAAGATTAATAAAAATTCCAAGAGTAGCTTTGTTAACTATATTTGATGATCTCAACTGAAATATTCCAAATAAGGAACTGATTCTTTTTGTGCTTGTAGCTGTTACAGTTCCACTGGCTAAAAAATGGAAGACTGCAGTAAACTTAACTACCACAAATTTACTCTAACAGATTTAGCACAGAGCATTCATAGTGCTGTCTTGCTTGCTTAATTTTACTATCATGAACAAATGGAAAATTTGAAACAGAAGCAGCAAGAACAACAACAAATAAAAATACAATAAAGTCAATCTAGAAAGGATATGATTGTTTGTAATGGAAACTTACAGCTGAATACACTCAATAATGATCACGGCTAGAGTACAACATTAAATGTTGCATTAATAGATATTCAGGGCACACTCCTGACAACAAATGTAGTAGTGTCATCATTTATAAATTACATTTAGTGTCACCCCTTCCTAATTTAACTTTGGCTGAGGAATAGTTTATTTGCCATAGGGGAAGGAAAATCATCTGAATTATTTTCACCTGTTTTAAAATGAATGAGCATTTGAAAGTGGTACAACAGCATTGAATCAACCCAAAAGGGCACAAGAATAAGCAAATCACCCTGCCTGAAGGCACCTAGGCATTTCATGATGGTTCTCTATATTAACCTAGATGGGCAAGGATCCAGAGAACATATTATAGGTCAGACAACTATTAGCACTTTGTC